>CM061227.1:64541127-65741127 GCA_030844895.1 Ambrosia x helenae | reverse complement strand
GCCAAATTCGTCCTTTTCACTAACCCAGTTAAAAAATCTCGTTAGTGTCAGGGGGTAGGGTTGTCTTTTTGCCACTTTAATGAAGGACAATCTTGTCATTTGATACCATATAATTATTTTAATTAAAAATAAAAACTCATCAGTCTTCCCTACCCCCCCCCCCACCCCCTCTCTCTCTCTCACACACACACACACAACTCTCTCTCTCCCTCCCTCTCTCTCCCTCTCTCTCTCTCTCTCAATCCACAACCAGATCTGAACCAGACCACATCTACCACATCAATCGGCCACCCACAGGCCACAGCCACCATGCACCTCCATTCGATACTGTAGACGCTAACCCGAACCAAAAACCACCGTCGGCCACCACCATCAACAACAACCACGACCACCGCCCTCTTTCGCTAGACGGGTGGTTTTTGGCCCCAAAACAGGTAGTGATGGCCGATTGAGGTGAATTTCTGTCGATTGAAGCTGATTCAGTTTGAAGTTCAAGGTGGTGGTTCGATGGGCTGTAGGTGATAGGTGATGGGTTCGATGGTTTGAAGTTCAGGGTGGTGGTTCGATGGGTTCGATGATTGTTGGTTCGGTTTGAAGTTCAAGGTGGTGGTTAAGGTGGTAGGTGTAAGACAACGATGGGTGGGTTTCCGAGACGACGATGGGTGGGTTTTCGATGAGGTTGATGTTTGGGTCAGGTGGTCAAGCGGTGTTGTTGATTGGTTTTGTTCTCGGGTCATATTTGGTCCTGGTTGTTTAGATCTTGAGTCAGCCACCGCCGCCTTCCACCTCCACCCTCCATCATCATCATCCTCAGCCACCGCCCTACACCCACCCACCACCGTCTGCCTTCGATGGTTCAGAGGGTTCAGATAGCTCTCTCTCCGAACACCTTCAACTCCATCCAGACAGAGGGTTCAGACACAGAAAAACAGAGGTGGTGGTTTTAGATCCGGTTTAGGGGAGACGTCGTTTGCAATGCCTTCCACCGTCACTTCTGCTACTGTTGCTTCGGTTATCATCTTGTTCAACAAATTAAATGGTATGGCAGGTTGTTTGATGTATATAGTTTTGACTTTTTTGTTGTAATTTGTATATATATATATATATATATATATATATATTCTGTTCATAATTTGTATGTATATATATATATATATTTGTTTGTAGATGATGATGATGAGTAGGGGATAGATCTGTGTTGTAGGAGTACATATAAAAAGAGGGTTAAAAATTTAAAAATAAAAATAAACAAGTAAATGACTATAATACCCCTGAGTTAACAGGAAAAATAAACCCAGTTAGTGAAAATGACGAATTTGGCAAAAAAAAATCCAAACCACAGGTAAGGAATTGCAAAAAAAAAACTTTTGTACTGGAGTGGCAAACTGGACCAAACCTCAGGGACGAAAATGGCTATTAACTCAAAAAATAAACATTCTACACTATATTACTAAATTAGGATGGTTAAATGCTAAATAACTTGTTTCGAATGACTATATTGCAACTAGGAACCGATCCATCGGGTATTTTTTTTTATTTTTTTAACCCTAAACAATAATACCAGGTTATACCGGAGTATCAAGTTCTACCCGGACCGACCCTACCGAACTGGGTCTACTAGGTACTGCACTGCACCCCTTGTACCCGGGTCCGGTTCCTTGGAAAATCCTGGTTCTACTATACCCGATTGGGCCTTACCCGGTTCTGGGTTAGGCCCAATACCCGTATTTTGCACCTCTAACACCAACCGCATCATCTATGAGTCTATATCTTATTAATGGATCTCAAAATAATGGCCCAACAGCCTTATTTAATCGTTGCCAGTTATTTTTTAACTTGGGCCTAACAACAGTCTGGTGCCCACTTTAGGCTTTCAGCTAACTTTTTAGCAATGTTGTTGATACATGGATATACATATACCCCACTTCAAAGCCACTACTAATATGACGTCCGATACAGGTACGGTTCATAAAAGAAAAACACCATATACGAGCTCGAAAAGGACTGGTCTACACTTGTATGTTCCCTGACGTTTCACATAGAGGTGTACAAATAGTTTTTATAAGGAAAACATGTTAGGTTTATGAGTGGGATCAATATTTTTGATTGTGGACTCAAACTGGTTTGGCCCAAACCGGCTCGCTTTAGGAATTTATTTATACGCTGAAAATCTCAACCTACTCCAATCGGTTTTGGTCGGATCCTAAACCGGTTTGACAGGTTCAACCCAGTTTTCTTCTACAACTCCCCGGAATCACACACTTCTTAGGAACTATCGAGTTGGGTCAGGACCAAACGATTTGGTTCAACGTTTTCTTGTACAACTCCCTGGACTGGTTCAGGATTTAACCGGGGTTTTTTTAATACAAATCACAAACTGCTTAGGAACCGTCAGGCTGGGTTAATCCCAGACCGGTTTAGCCTAGACCGTTTGTTTGTTAGGCATGGTCAAGTCGGTTTAGCAGGCCCAAACTGGTTTTTTTACACCTCTTATATGGCATATTAGTCATTAGTTGCTAAACTTGACTCATACTACCACTACACTTAAAAAGTGTTTTCATTATTCTCATAGTAACAAATTATCTTGTATCAATTACACCAGGGCCGTCTTCGAAAATGTCAAAAAAAAATTGGGCCTTGGGCGAAAAAGAATTTGGGCCCAAAATTTTGTAAAGATGAATGAATTATAAAAAAAATTTGAGTATAGTGCTAGAGCCAAAGATTGAACTTGAGACCTCTACATTAAATTAACATGATTTTTCCAACTCCACTAACAAGACTTTAATGTATAAAACACAAATATATATTCTAAATATAGAATTTAATATATATACGCATATTTTAAAAAAAACGTTCGGGCCCATTTAAGGGTCGGGCCCGGAGCCGGTGACCACCCGGCTCACCCTCATAGCCGCCTCTGAATTACACAATCAGTTTTTAAATCTAGATGAGGTTTGGAGGCCACCTAGCCACCATCTATGCCATTACCACCTTCACCTCGTGTCTGTTTGTTTTTTGTTTTTTGTTTTTTGTTTTTTTTTGTCTTGGAATGGAATTCTACCTTAGCTGAGGTAGATACAACATGTCAATCCATGCCCTCTTCGAATTCATGATAATACCGTAATCTAAAAGACTAAAATATTAGTCGATTGTGATCTAAAATTGTGACACCCGGCAAACTCAGGTTAGTAACGTTGACTAAACTAGTAAGTCTACCTTAGCGAGTCATGCATATTACGTCCTTAACGAGGTCAGTCGAGTCGGTATGATGATTCTAGGAATCATCGGGAGTCGTTATGATGATCCGCGAGGTCATCGGGAGTCGGTCCATAACTATGGGTACAAGAATCGGCGATTCGTGGAATCGCCGGGTTTAATGCACACACGAGTCTCGAGTCCCGGGAATTGGTGAACGGATGTAAACGTGTTAGTTATCATGCATTATATGTTTGAAATCATTGTGTGACTTATCGGTATGTGAATACGTGTTTAAATATGTTAAAATAGTGTTTAACGCGCCAAAAACCCGTTCCAGCATCACTGGGGCGATTAGGAGCTGGGAGAACCCCTAATCGCCTATATCATCATGCGAGTAGGAGAAGTTATAGGCGATTGGGACCTAATCGCCTGATGTTACACGCGATTAGGCCCCCAATCGCATATAAGGTTCTGCTACTCGCCTATACTGCAGGGCTCGGGTCAAAACACCTATAAATAGCACCCTTAACTCCCCAAACACCTCTAGAACAACCCTAGCTGCTCCCAAGTCGCCCACACACCTTAGAACACCTCTGGAACTCATTTTGCTACAAAAATCACCATCCCCAAGCTTACACACCTTTCTTTAGCAAAATCCAAGGTGTGTTCTTCATCCCTAACCTTTGTAAAGTTGTTATTTCGAGTTCCCCAAATTTCCAGACCTTGTTTTACCAAAATGTGTCTTTAAAAACCTTTCAAAAGAGTCCTAAACTAAGTCTACATCTTAATGCTTGTTATATGTGAAGTTTATTTGCATATGTTGGTCTTCTTGGTGATTTTAACATAAATGTTTTCAAGATATGATTGTACTTCTGCTATGTAGAGGTTATTAGGAGGGTTGTCTTAGAATCTTAGCCATTATTATGGTGTTTTGAAGAAAATGCATATTTTGACCCATTTGTATGTTCTTGAGGATTTAGGATGATTATGGTGTGATTGTTGATGCAATGTTGTTAGGATTCACACTAGGAAGATGTTAGATCAGAGATTTTATGAGTTACATGTTGTAGAGTTTGAAATCTGATTATTTCCATTTAAGGAAAGATAAGGTTGGTAGAAGAAACCTAGTACTTTGCCATTTTAGGAAATAATTGCATAGAACATGCTAGATCAGTGATATGTTGGGGGTTTTTGCTTGAAATGGGTTGGTAAATGATTTAGGTTTGATATTGGGTGTTGTTGCATGTTTCGGATCTGATTTAGAGGGTTTTAACGCGCGAAAACTCGTTGTACAGCAGCTACAGGCGATTAGACATCCTAATCGCCTGAGCTAAGGGCGATTATGCAGGTTTAAGGGCGATTGGGACCCTACTCGCCTGATACATCAGGCGATTAGGCCCCTAATCGCCTATAGGCTAATGCCTACTCGCGTGTAACCTTCCTAATCGCATGTACTGCTGTCGTGAACGCGTTTTGACATCCCGGAACACGATTTGACACCTAGGAACATGTTAGGAACCCCGGGATACACCCAATGACTTAGTAAGACGTGTTCGGACCTGTTTATGCGTTAATTGGACATTATGCTAGACTAGGTGAATTGTTGCGCGTGCTAAGTGTTTAATTGCATATGTTGCATGATGTCTTGCATTTATCCAACACGTGGGATGTCGGGTCACCAATGGGATGTCGGGTCTCGTCTGGCACAGTCGATTTAACAGTTAAAGGTGTTTTCAAACGTTTATGGTCACGGTCTGGACATTCGGGGACTAGTTAGCCTGCGGGTTATTAGTCCAATACTTATACGCATCTTATGGTAGGTCGCCGCTATCTGGGGCTACCATAACATAATTACTTAACTACTTGCAAGTAACGCAAACCAAGGTGAGTTTCACAGCCCCACTTTTACCGTTTTACTTACGGGGGAGAAACATGCTACTTACTTACTTACTAAAGGTCATGTTATACTATGGTTACTTTACATATACTATGCGGCTTTTACGGAAAGTCCCAGGGGGGAAACCATGAATGTGCGGGGATGCACAACGGGGGAAATGTGGATAGATCTATTGGGCCTCACAAACCCCACTCGACGGCTGGGCCGGGCGGGTGCATATTGTCTCTTATTACTGGCTCGCCGAGGCATCGGTTATAGTCAAAACTGCTGGGCAAGTCTTAACAACTTATAAACGTATAGTAATGGATTCCCAACCGCAGTAGTAAACAAACACTTAACGTCTAGCTAACGTTCTTATAACCTGGTAGTAACAGATATGATCTTTACAACTTACAGAAAACGCTTTATAAAAGAAAACCTGTGAACTCACCAGCATTATATGTTGACATTTTTGGCATGTTTTCTCAGGTCGCTGAGGTAGCGGTTATCGGACTAGGCGCACAGAGTCATGCACGGCGTCTATTATTTTGAAACATATTAAACAATGTCTTTGTAAACAATGATATGTCTTTTGGTTGTAAACAAGAATGCTTCCGCTGCTGGTTTACAGCTCAAAGCATTATATTTTGGTTTTAAATATAATCTTGAATGCATGTTTGTTGTATGTTTATTGTGATCGTTGACTGAGATCCTGGTGTGTCACGCGCCTCGCGGTAAAACCCGCACGTGGAATTTGAGGGTGTGACAGATTGGTATCAGAGCCAACGGTTATAGTGAACTGAGACTGCATGTAGAGTCTAGTCTATAACTGAGTCGCACACACTAGACGGTCACAATTAGTCGAGTCTTAGCAAGTGGGTAACAATATGACTTGTCGGGGTGTCGGTGTCATCATCTACTACGCTACATCATCTATTTACTTCTTATCATCCTATTCCTTGACTCGTCCTTACTTTGATCCGATGGCGAACGATATACTATTGAACTCTCTCGACGGCAGTGTGCATTGGGGTAGCTTCGGCGTACTCTTGAGATCTGTCCAGAGATTTGGACATCTCCCCTCTATGCCCTAATGAACACGCCCGTTCTTATGCATATTATATTGTACTTATACTTATGACAATATCATGATTGGGCGCTAGTGTTCGGTGACTTGAACTTCAAACTTAAAGCGCGCCTGGAGGACCATGTGGAACAGTTTATCATGTCGGGTGCACACGAGATCATAAACTGTGATGCATGGGATCCCTGGCGGACTTTGGGCGGACCCGAGCTGGGCTCTACCTAGTTTCTTGAAATTCCTAATGGGTTATACCACGGGCAAGCCTAAATCTTTTGTTTCATGTTGTGACAGAAGATGTCGGGAGCTCGTGGAGGTCGCAGGGGCGGCCGTGCTGGCGGTCGTGGTGGCGGCCGTGCTGGCGGCGGTGGCCGCGGGAACATTAATATGACCCAAGCTGAGCTGGATAATCTGACGCAGCAGCACGTGAATATTGCTTTGGCTGCATTCCAAGCCGCTCATAATGCTATGGGTGGTACGTCGATTCTCATCTATTCTATCTCGTTCTGGGGTACTTTACCTTTTCTTGATACTCACCTGTGTGTCTGTTCCAGGTGGTGCTGTCAATCCTCCTCCATCCCAGTGTTCTTACAAAAAGTTTATGGATTGTAAGCCTCACAACTTCAGCGGCACTGAAGGGGCAGTGGGACTGCTCCGATGGTTGGAGAAAATCGAATCTGTCTTCTCGATGTGCAACTGCCCGGAGGGCGACCGGGTGAAATATGCTTCTGCGACCCTGGAGGGTCAAGCCTTGACTTGGTGGAACTCCACCACCCAGACTATGGGCATTGGGGAAGCCCACGCCATGCCCTGGGCAGAATTCATTCAGCTGCTGAAAAATGAGTACTGCCCGAGGGATGAGATCCAGAAGCTCGAGCATGAAGTCTGGAACCATAAGATGGTGGGTTCCGAGATTGAAGCTTATACTGCTAGGCACAATGAGTTGGCGGTGTTGTGCCCCGATCTGCACACACCTGAATATCGAAGGATTGAGCATTACGTCGCTGGGTTGGTACCGGAGATTGCTGGGTTAGTTGTTGCGGGTAATCCCACTGTTTATTCTGAGGTAGTTCGGTCAGCTCACAGGCTGACCAACATGAAGGTGACTGAAGGGGTCTTGCCTCCTCGAGGCGCCGCTGTAAAGGCTCCTGATAGTAACAAGCGGAAGTGGGAAACTGTGGGGAAAGGCTCGAGCTCGGCTCAGCCTCAGCAGGTGAAGAAGTCTGATACTGGGGGACCGTCGTCTGAACAGAAGATAGGGGGCTATCAGGGAAGGTTGCCAAAGTGTGAACGATGCTGGTTTCATCATACTGGTCGTTGCGACAAGAACCATTGCCGCCGGTGCAACAAGGCCGGACATGTGGCCCATGACTGCAGGGTTAATCTTCAGGGTAACCGGAACCCTCCTGCTACATCTACTCCGGCCCCTCCTGTTGCTGCTTCCCAGGGAAATCAGGGTAAACAGGGGTGCTACAATTGTGGTGAACTTGGTCACTACAAGCGGGAATGCCCCAAGTTGAAGCAGGGCGAAGCCGGGAAGAATGGGTCGGGCAATGGAAACAATGGGGGCGGAGGCAGGAATGCTCGCGCCTTCGTGATCGGTTCGAGCGGTGCTCGACAAGACCCCGACACTGTTACTGGTACGTTTCTCCTCGATAATCGCTATGCTACGGTTTTATTCGATTCTGGTGCCGATAAGAGTTTCATATCTCTTGGGTTTAGTCAATTGCTTGATAGGGTACCTACACCTTTAGAGACTAAGTACTTGATAGAATTGGCTGATGGTAAGAAAGTTGAGGCGACACACGTCCTTAGGGAGTGTCACCTTGAGTTGTCGGGTTACTCCTTCCCTATTGATCTTATGCCGGTGTCCTTGGGTAGTTTCGATGTTGTCGTGGGTATGGATTGGTTATCCCTGTATCATGCCGAGATCGTTTGTTTTGATAAAGTCATTCGACTTCCTCTCCCTGATGGAGAAATTCTGTTGGTGCACGGTGAGAAGAGCGGGGTCCCGTTGAGTATCATTTCGTGTATGAAAGCCTATAAGTATCTTCGGAAGGGGTATTCTGCCATTCTGGCACTTGTTTCGGTTTCATCGGAAGAGGAGAAGAAGATTGAAGATATTCCTGTTGTCCGCGACTTTCCCGACGTATTTCCTGAGGACTTACCTGGTCTTCCTCCTTATCGCCAGGTCGAATTTGGTATTGAACTTGCTCCGGGTGCGGCCCCTATTGCTCGTGCCCCTTATCGTCTCGCACCTCCCGAGATGCAGGAGTTATCGAACCAGTTGCAGGAGCTGTTAGAGAAGGGTTTCATTCGACCCAGTTCGTCCCCGTGGGGAGCCCCTATTTTGTTTGTCAAGAAGAAGGACGGAAGTCTGCGGATGTGTATCGACTACCGGGAGTTGAATAAGGTTACCATCAAGAATCGCTATCCTCTTCCCCGCATCGATGACTTATTTGACCAGCTTCAGGGTTCCAGTTTCTATTCGAAGATTGATTTGAGGTCGGGGTACCATCAGTTGAGGGTTCAAGAAGCTGACATTCCGAAGACCGCCTTTCGAACTCGCTATGGCCACTTTGAATTCCTGGTCATGCCTTTTGGTCTCACCAACGCACCTGCCATCTTTATGGATCTGATGAACCGTGTTTGTAAGCCTTATCTCAATAAGTTCGTGATTGTCTTCATTGATGATATTCTAGTCTATTCCAAGAACGAGGTGGACCACCAGGAACACCTACGTCTTGTTTTGGAACTTCTGAGGCGGGAACAGTTGTACGCCAAGTTTTCTAAGTGTAGCTTCTGGTTGCGTGAAGTTCAATTCCTTGGTCATGTGGTTAATGAGAAAGGAATTCACGTTGACCCAGCGAAGATTGAAGCCATTAAAGACTGGGAAGCGCCAAAGACGCCATCTGAGGTGCGGCAATTCCTAGGCCTTGCAGGTTATTACCGTCGTTTTATTGAGGGATTTTCGAAGATCGCTCAACCCCTCACCTCGCTTACCCAGAAGGACAGGAAGTTCGACTGGGGTGATTCGCAGGAGTCAGCCTTCCAGTTATTAAAGGCTAAACTCTGTTCTGCTCCTATCTTGTCCTTGCCTGAGGGCACGGACGATTTTGTGGTTTATTGTGACGCTTCTATCCGGGGTCTTGGTTGTGTACTGATGCAGCGCGAGAAGGTCATCGCCTACGCTTCTCGTCAACTTAAAGTTCATGAGAAGAACTACCCCACCCATGATCTGGAATTGGGTGCGGTGGTCTTTGCTTTAAAGATTTGGAGGCATTACTTGTACGGTACCAAATGTACTATTTACACCGATCACAAGAGCCTCCAGCATATCTTTGATCAGAAGGTGTTGAATATAAGACAGCGTCGTTGGGTCGAGCTTCTTAATGACTACGAGTGCGCTATCAAATACCATCCTGGCAAGGCGAATGTGGTCGCAGACGCCTTGAGCAGGAAGGAAACGGCTAAACCTCGTCGTGTTCGGGCTCTTCAGCTCACTATCCATTCCGGCTTACCTGATCGAATCCGTTCAGCGCAGCAAGAAGCTTTGAAGGAGGAAAACCTTAAAGCTGAAACCATGCATGGTGCTGATAGTCACCTTGAACTCAGATCCGATGGGTTACACTATTTCGCTGAACGTATTTGGGTTCCTTTATTTGGGGGCTTGCGGGAGCTCGTTCTTGATGAAGCTCACAAGTCCCGATACTCTATTCACCCTGGCTCCGATAAGATGTATCATGACCTAAAGATACTTTATTGGTGGCCGAACATGAAGGCGGACGTGGCTTCGTACGTGAGCAAGTGCTTGACCTGTGCCAAGGTCAAGGTCGAATATCAAAAGCCATCCGGCCTTCTGCAACAGCCTGAAATCCCCGAGTGGAAGTGGGAGCGGATTACGATGGACTTTGTGACCAAACTCCCGAAATCGCCCAGTGGTTGCGACATGATCTGGGTAATTGTCGATAGGTTGACAAAGTCTGCGCACTTCCTCGCTATCAAAGAGACCGATGGTCTCGAGCGTTTGGCACGGTTATATCTCAAGGAAGTGGTTTCTCGGCACGGGGTGCCTGTCTCTATTATTTCTGATCGTGATCCTCGATTCGCCTCTAACTTTTGGAAGTCTTTGCATAAAGCTCTGGGTACTCAGTTGGACATGAGCACAGCGTATCATCCGCAAACTGACGGTCAAAGTGAGCGGACAATCCAAACGCTAGAAGACATGCTTCGGGCATGTGTGATCGACTTTGGCAAGGGGTGGGAGAGTCATTTACCGTTGGTGGAATTCTCCTACAACAACAGTTACCATTCTAGCATCAAGGCAGCTCCGTTCGAGGCCCTTTACGGGCGGAAATGCCGGTCTCCTCTTTGTTGGGCCGAGGTGGGTGAGAGTCAACTCACCGGCCCGGAACTTGTGTACGAGACTTCCGAAAAGATCGTACAAATCCGTAACCGCATGGCAGCAGCTCGGGATCGTCAAAAGAGCTATGCCGATCGTCGTCGCAAGCCTTTGGAGTTTGAGGTTGGCGACAGAGTTTTATTGAAGGTATCTCCGTGGAAGGGCGTTATACGTTTTGGGAAACGGGGCAAATTGAATCCTCGGTATGTGGGACCGTTCGCAATCCTGGAACGGATTGGACCGGTAGCATACAGGCTTGATCTGCCGGCTGAGCTCAGTAATGTTCATAATGTCTTCCATGTTTCTAATCTGAAGAAGTGCTTGGCGGATGAATCTTTGGTTGTTCCTCTCGAAGAGATCAAGGTGGATGATCGTCTGCGTATCGTGGAGGAACCGGTTGAAATTCTTGACTATAAAATCCGTAGCCTTTGCCGGAGTAAAATCCGCATTGTTAAAGTCCGTTGGAACTCTAATCGTGGACCGGAGTTCACGTGGGAACGGGAAGATCAAATGAAGGCTAAGTATCCTCATTTATTTCCTAAGCGCGCGTTCGAATCAAGACATGTCTCTGCTGAAGCTGAATGAATCTCGGGTCGAGATTCCTTTCAACAGGGGGATGATGTGGCAACCGGAAAATTTTTCTTCTCTTTCGTCTCTTCCTTTTTGGCCTTGGGCAATTTTCGGGACGAAAATTCTTTCAACAGGGGGATGATGTGACACCCGGCAAACTCAGGTTAGTAACGTTGACTAAACTAGTAAGTCTACCTTAGCGAGTCATGCATATTACGTCCTTAACGAGGTCAGTCGAGTCGGTATGATGATTCTAGGAATCATCGGGAGTCGTTATGATGATCCGCGAGGTCATCGGGAGTCGGTCCATAACTATGGGTACAAGAATCGGCGATTCGTGGAATCGCCGGGTTTAATGCACACACGAGTCTCGAGTCCCGGGAATTGGTGAACGGATGTAAACGTGTTAGTTATCATGCATTATATGTTTGAAATCATTGTGTGACTTATCGGTATGTGAATACGTGTTTAAATATGTTAAAATAGTGTTTAACGCGCCAAAAACCCGTTCCAGCATCACTGGGGCGATTAGGAGCTGGGAGAACCCCTAATCGCCTATATCATCATGCGAGTAGGAGAAGTTATAGGCGATTGGGACCTAATCGCCTGATGTTACACGCGATTAGGCCCCCAATCGCATATAAGGTTCTGCTACTCGCCTATACTGCAGGGCTCGGGTCAAAACACCTATAAATAGCACCCTTAACTCCCCAAACACCTCTAGAACAACCCTAGCTGCTCCCAAGTCGCCCACACACCTTAGAACACCTCTGGAACTCATTTTGCTACAAAAATCACCATCCCCAAGCTTACACACCTTTCTTTAGCAAAATCCAAGGTGTGTTCTTCATCCCTAACCTTTGTAAAGTTGTTATTTCGAGTTCCCCAAAGTTCCAGACCTTGTTTTACCAAAATGTGTCTTTAAAAACCTTTCAAAAGAGTCCTAAACTAAGTCTACATCTTAATGCTTGTTATATGTGAAGTTTATTTGCATATGTTGGTCTTCTTGGTGATTTTAACATAAATGTTTTCAAGATATGATTGTACTTCTGCTATGTAGAGGTTATTAGGAGGGTTGTCTTAGAATCTTAGCCATTATTATGGTGTTTTGAAGAAAATGCATATTTTGACCCATTTGTATGTTCTTGAGGATTTAGGATGATTATGGTGTGATTGTTGATGCAATGTTGTTAGGATTCACACTAGGAAGATGTTAGATCAGAGATTTTATGAGTTACATGTTGTAGAGTTTGAAATCTGATTATTTCCATTTAAGGAAAGATAAGGTTGGTAGAAGAAACCTAGTACTTTGCCATTTTAGGAAATAATTGCATAGAACATGCTAGATCAGTGATATGTTGGGGGTTTTTGCTTGAAATGGGTTGGTAAATGATTTAGGTTTGATATTGGGTGTTGTTGCATGTTTCGGATATGATTTGGAGGGTTTAACGCGCGAAAACTCGTTGTACAGCAGCTACAGGCGATTAGACATCCTAATCGCCTGAGCTAAGGGCGATTATGCAGGTTTAAGGGCGATTGGGACCCTACTCGCCTGATACATCAGGCGATTAGGCCCCTAATCGCCTATAGGCTAATGCCTACTCGCGTGTAACCTTCCTAATCGCATGTACTGCTGTCGTGAACGCGTTTTGACATCCCGGAACACGATTTGACACCTAGGAACATGTTAGGAACCCCGGGATACACCCAATGACTTAGTAAGACGTGTTCGGACCTGTTTATGCGTTAATCGGACATTATGCTAGACTAGGTGAATTGTTGCGCGTGCTAAGTGTTTAATTGCATATGTTGCATGATGTCTTGCATTTATCCAACACGTGGGATGTCGGGTCACCAATGGGATGTCGGGTCTTGTCTGGCACAGTCGATTTAACAGTTAAAGGTGTTTTCAAACGTTTATGGTCACGGTCTGGACATTCGGGGACTAGTTAGCCTGCGGGTTATTAGTCCAATACTTATACGCATCTTATGGTAGGTCGCCGCTATCTGGGGCTACCATAACATAATTACTTAACTACTTGCAAGTAACGCAAACCAAGGTGAGTTTCACAGCCCCACTTTTACCGTTTTACTTACGGGGGAGAAACATGCTACTTACTTACTTACTAAAGGTCATGTTATACTATGGTTACTTTACATATACTATGCGGCTTTTACGGAAAGTCCCAGGGGGGAAACCATGAATGTGCGGGGATGCACAACGGGGGAAATGTGGATAGATCTATTGGGCCTCACAAACCCCACTCGACGGCTGGGCCGGGCGGGTGCATATTGTCTCTTATTACTGGCTCGCCGAGGCATCGGTTATAGTCAAAACTGCTGGGCAAGTCTTAACAACTTATAAACGTATAGTAATGGATTCCCAACCGCAGTAGTAAACAAACACTTAACGTCTAGCTAACGTTCTTATAACCTGGTAGTAACAGATATGATCTTTACAACTTACAGAAAACGCTTTATAAAAGAAAACCTGTGAACTCACCAGCATTATATGTTGACATTTTTGGCATGTTTTCTCAGGTCGCTGAGGTAGCGGTTATCGGACTAGGCGCACAGAGTCATGCACGGCGTCTATTATTTTGAAACATATTAAACAATGTCTTTGTAAACAATGATATGTCTTTTGGTTGTAAACAAGAATGCTTCCGCTGCTGGTTTACAGCTCAAAGCATTATATTTTGGTTTTAAATATAATCTTGAATGCATGTTTGTTGTATGTTTATTGTGATCGTTGACTGAGATCCTGGTGTGTCACGCGCCTCGCGGTAAAACCCCGCACGTGGAATTTGAGGGTGTTACAAAAATGATATTTGCTTTTTGGTCACACCTTTATTAATGTGACAATAAATGTAAATAAAGTGGCATTAACCTTGACAAAATATAGAGGGTGTTTGGAATTGCGGTTTGAATATGATTTTTAGATTATTGTGTTTTGAAAATGCAGATAATCAGTTTTTAGTGTTTGGATTGCGTTTTGAAAACGCAAATAATCAGTTTTTTAGGCTACCAAAACGCAATAATCTATAAGCAGCTCCACCCCTGCTTTTCCAAAACGCATAATCTGTTTTGAATAATCAATCCCAAACACCCATAGAAGAGTAAAGCGTCTTACCTTACCTTGCGGCTTAGTTTGGGGTTTTTAGAAGAAAAAAAAGAAAAACTTAATATTTTACTTCTCATTCAAAGTTTCATCTATTGCAAATCTTACCCAAACTTGATTTTGCACTTTTCATTCAAAGTTTTCAATTTTTGCAAATATAACCTCTCTAATTTGATTTTCATTGCTAACCTAAAGCTTTTCATCTTTTACAATTTAACCCCAACACTTTTTACTTTCAAATTTAGTCTACTTTTCATCTTTCACAAGTTTTTCGCTTTACGTTTCGTTCTAAATTTTGCAACTTAACACGCCACAATGTGTGTGTGGCGTTCAACATTTTTTAAATGATATTAGTGTGTGTGTGGTTCAATGGTTTTAAATAATGTTAGTTAAATTAGCGCTTGTAAATTTTGTGTAACATTAATGTATAATCAATCGCGTTGGTATTTATATCTAATTGATACGCCACAGTCTCGCGGCGCACCGCCCACAGGAAAAATTCTAGTTTATATAATCCACTAGTTTATCCCCCAGGAACTTCATGGGATGGACAAATCTAATATGAAGTGACAAAATATGTGTACCATGAAATACGCCGTTTTTTTCATAACTTTTTTTTTGTACGAGTGCACTATTTGCTCAAGTGAAGTCTCTATACAACTTTGTCACATGCTCAATACACTCTAAAGCTATGATGTGAACCTGAAAAAAAAAAAAACCAAATTGGTGTCAAATGATATGTTGTGATGATGATATGCGATTATGATGCGTAAAGTGAACATATGTGAAAAAATAACATACATTTTCAATCTTTATTAAGAATATAAAAACAATCACATTGCGTGACAACGAATAAAATAATCAATAGGTAAAAAGTGAAGATCCAATTTTAAATATCTATTTGAATAATCACCTAAGGCTGCAAACGAACTGAACTTTCAGCGAACCGTTCATGAACCGTTTGGTGGGAAGTTCGT
Organism: Ambrosia x helenae; assembly: GCA_030844895.1. Taxonomy (NCBI): domain Eukaryota; kingdom Viridiplantae; phylum Streptophyta; class Magnoliopsida; order Asterales; family Asteraceae; genus Ambrosia; species Ambrosia x helenae. The sequence goes on along the minus strand of CM061227.1, from coordinate 65,725,902 downwards.
TTTGTGTTTATTTGTTTAATAAATGAGCGAACACGAACAAAAAGTTTTGTTCGTTTAGTTAAACGAACGAACATGAACAGAAGCCGCGTTCATTCGTTTACGTTCGTGAACGTTCGATAATGTGTTCGTTTCTGTTCGATAGTTTAATAGGGTATTTAAGTTTTATAATGCTTTTCACATTCTTTAACTTTTTGTTATTTTACCCAAATAAATAAATTATTTTGTGTGAGGTAAATACATGGCTATATGAAATCAATAAACAATACTTTTAGTATAATCATTAAATAAATAATTAATGAAAACTTCAAGTTTAGTTTTTTTAGACACTACTTTATTATGTAACCAATATTATGCTAAGTACTAAATAAGTTTGTATAACTATGTTATACTTTGGGTGGATCTAGTTAAATTGTTAATATATGTAAATTCAATCTTATTCGAAACTTTGTGTTTGTTTCCGTTCATGAACAGTTCTTTGTGTTCGTTTGTGTTTTATGAACACTTGTTTGTACTCATTAATGTTCGTTTGTGTTCGTGTGCGTTCATGAACAAAATTAACAAACATAAATTTACACGAACATGAGTGTTTTCTTAACCAACGAACACGAACAGAAAATCCCATTCGGTAAGTATTTGTGAATTTTTCGTGAACACATAATTTCCTTGACAAATAAACACAAACAAGGCCTTGTTCATGTTCGTTTGCAGAATCACCACGTGTCACTCACCCACTAAAAAGGTCGGATTTTTTTTTTCATTTTTTGTAGACAGGTCATCAAGTTCGAGGCACCTAAGGCGTCTCCGTGAGGTTTCCCGTAGGAACCAATACAAAACCGACACCTCATCACTCTCTCTCTCTCTCTCACTTTCTCTCTCTTCTCTCTCCTCACTCTCTCTCTCCTCTCTCTCCTCTTTATACTCAAGAAACCAGACATCACAAGTTGTTGAAGTGTTGAAACCTCCAAGCAATATATTGAAATATATTGAAACCTCCAAACATAATTTTATATCTACAAACTGGTTATGTTTATGAAGCTAATCGAAGCAGAAGTGCACCTCCAAGCATGGAAGGTTCATTTGCAGCAATTGAAAACCTCATGTCGAGACATAAAGTTGCTAATGCCACCGAATCAATATGAACCCAAGACTCCCTCCACCTCTAATTTCATATCAAGATTGGCATCTCTTACCTAATGTAGCAACTACTGCACGTAATCCAAGATTCACGTCAATTGATGATTTGACCCAAATATGTCACCGAAGACACCCATTGGAGACGTCACCAGAGACGCCTAGCTGCTAAACGTCACCGGAGACGTTTTAGCAGCCAGGCGTCTCTCGTGACGTCTCGCTCTCTTGACAGTCTTCAGCTTGACGTCTCCGGTTACCATAGTTGTTTCTAGGGGTGTTTAGAATTCGATTTGGATTCGAAAATTTTGAAATTCGACTTAGTTCGATTCGACTACGAAGAATTCGATTTGATTATTAAGAATTCGAATTCGAGTCCAGTAAATCGAATACGAATTTATGATTTTAATTTCGATTCGATTCGAAATTTGAATAAAAACTGTAAATGTATACTTTTAAATATATATATACACACATACACATTATAATATACACAAATATACACATTAAACTAAAGAACTTTTAAATTTTGGTCAAACTCTAAGAACCAGTGGTCTCTACAACTTTTACCATAACCATATTTTACATATTTACCTTATACATAACAAAACTCTAACAAACTATATTCTCTACTATTTTTACTATTTCCGTATTTGACATATGGTTGTTTATCAATTTTGTAGATTTGTATTTTATATGTTAAAAATAATGAGTTTGTATTAGTTTTAAACTAAAAGTAAAACAATTTATTATTTATGGTGAATTTGAACTAAATCGAATTTATTCGAATTCGATTCGAATTCGAGTTTCTTATTCGAATCGAATATGAATCGAATAAATTGAATTTTAAGCGAATACGAATCAAATACGAATCGAATACGAATTCATGTAAAAATATTAAAAATTCGAGAAATACGATTCGAATAATTCGAAAATTCGTTATTCGATTCGTTGAACACCCCTAGTTGTTTTAGTCTGATAATTTTGTGACGTCTCCTGTGAGCAACCAGGCGTCTCCGGTGTGAGGTTTCCCTCACGAACAGCGGCAGATTCATTTGTTGGTGACGTCAGAATCTTGTGACGTCTCCGGTAAGAATCTTGTGACGCCTCCGGTAAGAATCTTATGACGTCTCCGGTGTGGGAGTGGAATAAAAGCCAGGAGAGAGAGTGAAAGAAGCTTGGGAGACTTTTGAAGTTGTAGTGAAAAGAAAAATATACAGGCGAAAGAGTGGGTGATGACATGGCGGTAGGTTATTGGCTAGATCTGGAGACGTCTCAGGAGACGTCTGAGACATCTTGAAATGTGTGACTCATTTCTCCAAAGAGATATGAGTGGACTATTTTCGTAAAACACTTGGTCAATTGGCTATTTTCGTAATTATCCCCAAAAATTATATAAGACCATGTGTAAAAGTGGAAATTTTCAAGCCCCATGGGGCATTAAACAACATGTGGCACGTAGGTTTTAAATGAGGCTTGAAATGAAAAAGGAGTGTAGTGGTAAGGTGAAAAATTTTAAGCCCTCTCTCTCTCTAAACTCCTCACCACTCTCTAGATGAGAATAATGCAATATGATTAGCCCTCCATTTTTTTCACGCCGTGAAAATTTTCCTGGAGCTCAAAAACGCCCCCAAACACTTAGAGGGGACGGTGTTTAATTCTAATGGGAGGCATGGATTTGAGCAAAAATGTCCCGAATCCATCAACATTAAATATGGTCTACAAGTAAACAACACCTTCTTCTTGAATATTTCAAAATTAGACACCAGAAACAAAGTAAAACTTCAACCACGCATAGAAAATTGAAAGGGTGTACTTTTAAACAGTTTGCTAAGTGGGACACCAATATTCATTAAATTGGTTGGATGAGGATTGAAGAAGCAAAAAGTTGACCTAATCAAACCAAAATTCAGTTGACTCCATAGTCAAATATCTTACTATCTTTTAAATTTTAATACACGGAAGCAAACACAGAATTTTCTTATTATATAATATCCACCAATTTGTGTACATTTTCAATAAAGTAATATGAAAGGGTAAAAATTTCTATTTTATTAAAACTTGATTAAATTTCTGCTTGATATTTTAGTAACTACTGGTTTATAAACTTTTTTTTATCTTTGTTATTCAGAATAATCATGTTTCACAATTTTATAAGCTAATTTTTTTTTTTCTTTTTAGCTTATCTTATTTCACATTTTTATTCTACTTTTTAATTAAAAATATTATTTAAAATACTTACTTATAAGTAATTTTAATAACATCTTATCTCAAACACAGTGTTATAATTCTAAAATCTTTTTAACTAAATATTTTAGTTATAATTACAATTCAAAAGGGATAGCGGCGCAGCTTGTTGCCTGCTTACCCACCATCTAAATGTAACTTGTTTTGTCTTGACATGAAATAAAACTAAATATTTGATTTTTTTAACACTGATTTCTAACTTGATTAATTAATATATAAAAAATGAAACAGAAAAAAAAAAAAAAAAAAAAGACTTAATGATTATTTCAAAACAAATATAAAATTCCAAAAATTTGACCAAGTATAACCAACCCTAAAGAATAACCTGATATTCCCGGTTACCAGTCACATTCTCCATCTTATCTTATAATATATAGAGAAAATTGCTCGAATGGTCCCTGTGGTTTCCACTTTTTTCACCTATAGTCCCTAAGTTTTTAAAATTACAGGCATAGTCCTGAAACAGTGAATTTTTTTAACTCGGATAGTCCCTGAGGCTAACAGAGGTTAAATAATTCAGTTAAGTGGGTGTGAAATTACAAAACTACCCTTACCCCAATAAAAATAAAAATAACAATTAATTAATAAAATATAAAGAGGGCCCACTTAACCTCTTAACCAATTATTTTCCTCCACCTATTTTTGTAGGGCCCAGCAACTTCATCTTCATCACCACCACCCACCACCACAAGGTCAGTCCAATCTCTTTACAAGTATCATAATTTACATCCCAAAATCACAATTAAATCATCTCTTAATACATAATTAACCTTACTAATCACATACCCATTAACAATTGCATCAAAACTCTTTACAAATCTGCACAAAAAAATAATACAATCTTTCCCAATTAGGGTTAATAAGATTAGAAATAAAGATCACCCAAGATGGAAGCTTTTTATAGATTCAAGATATGGGTATTATTAATCTGCTTATTATCTTATCTGGGTCATGGTTATTATCTTCCTAATAGTTACCCACAAAGATATACAGTAGGTGTGATCCATTGACTGTAAAAGTCAACTCTTTAACTTTAATAGATACAGAAATCCCTTACAATTATTATAGTTTACCCTTCTGTAAGCCCCCTAAAGGTGTAAAGGATAGTGCTCAGAATCTTGGTGAAATTTTGATGGGTGATCGGATCGAAAACTCGCCTTACAAGTTTAAAATGTTTGTTAATGAAAGTGAGGTGTTTGTTTGTAAGACGAAAGCGTTGTCGGGTGATGAGTATAAGTTGTTAGTGAATAGGATTGATGAGGTGGTTATTGGAAACGAGTTAGAAGGAGTCGTTTAAGGCACGGTCAACAAAGAGAGGGTGGTGGTTGGTGGCGGTGGTGGGTGGTGGGTGGTGGGTGGTGGTGATAGGGTGGGGAAGAAGATGAAGTGGGGAAGAGAGAGTGTGTGACGGGTTAGGGTTTAATTTGAAGTGTTGTGGCTGCAAGAAATAAAGAAGGAGGAGTTTTATATCTAGGGTTTGGTGGGTGGGGAAGATGAAGGGTGGTGATGATGGAGGGTGGAGATGGGTGGTGGTGGTTTGTGGAGGTGAAGAAGATGAAGTGGGGAAGATGAAGTGTGGGACCCACATTAATTAATATATTTTTTTTATTAAAGTAAGGGTAGTTTTGTAATTTCACACCCACTTAACTGGATTTTTTAACCTCAGTTAGCTCCAGGGACTATCCGAGTTAAAAAAATTCACTGTTTCAGGACTATGGCTGTAATTTTGAAAACTTAGGGACTATAGGTGAAAAAGGTGCAAACCACAGGGACCATTCGAGCAATTTTCTCTAATATATATATATACTATATATACCAAACCATACCATACCACACCACATCATCCCTCACATTACAAAAATATACAATTCCCAGTTACTTCCTTCCTTCCTTCCAACATGAAGAGCATAACACTACGCCACCCTACTGGCAACGAACCCACCAGCAGCAAGACCAAACGCATCACCACAGGACTTCTACAATCATTCACAGCTCTATGGATTATCTGCACAAAACAAGCTATAACAGCTTCAAGAAAACTAAAGGATAACTCAAAGATATCACCCGATTCTCCTGTTATTCGACGGCCGAAGAAGCTGATCGCCACCATAAGCAGCAAGGCAATGAAGATAGGAAACAGGAAAAAGAGGAACGACGAGAGAGATGATGTCAGTCAAGAATTTGGTGACGATGGATTGTGGCAGAAGGAGATTCTGATGGGGGATAAGTGTCAACCGTTGGATTTTTCTGGTGTTATTAATTATGATAGAGATGGGAAGCGGACCGAAGAGTTTCCGGTCCGGTCGCCACGGTTAAGCTCGGTTCCGACGGCTTATGTGCCGAAGTTTGATTGGGTGCCACCACATGAACGGTAGTCTTGGTAATATAGTTTTGTATGTCCATATGTTGTTCTATGGAAACACTAAAATTCGATGTGATCCTTTTTTTTTTTTTTTGTAGTTTAATGTGAGTATGAAAAAACCTCAAACTAAAGTCATTGGGTTGGACGTGTTGGTAAACCAGCCAAACTAGTTAAACAGTTTGTTTCGGTTTGAACAAATTTGTAAACATTTTTTTTTAGTTAAGTTTATGTTTTATTTTATTTTATTTTAGTTTTAACGTTTTTGATTTGTAAAACATCAAAATATTAATTGAGTTTCTCAATTGAAAAATGGATATTTCTATAATTTTACATATAATTATTTAATTAATTATTGAAAAACATCAAAAATCCATTTCCTAATTCTTAAAATCAGTAAAAGTCTAATTTCCTAATGGTAATAAAAATAAATTATTTCTCTTACTTCTCAACTCTCCCTCACAGCCTTACTCTCTATCTTTTTTTTTAAGACGAATTTCTTGCTTCTTGTGAGACCTGAACTCAAGACCTCACACTTTTAATGTATTAAAAGATTTTGCCTTACCGTTGGACCACCAACCCCAATAGCACCTTACTCTCTATCTACATGTGGTGGTGAGTGGCAAACTTTTTTTAATAGCAAATTTTTATATTAATCCGTCTTTGATGGGGCTCGAACCCTTAACCTTAACGGAAGTCCAATGACTTTGCCAATACCGTCATAAGCTCATCCCTACCACAAGGGACCCCTTCGTGTGAAAAGAAGTACTTATATAGGCTATAGTTGCATGAACTCAAGAAGGAATCAATTGTTGGTGCAATCAACGCGTCAACGAGGATTATTTCTCATTTATTGTTACTTTTTATTTAAATTAAATATATATGGCTATACATCTTTTTTTTTTTCTTGTTTAGTAAACCAACTTTTAAAATACTACTATTTTATTTGTACCATATAGAATTTGAATACTTACTTCCTACTGGAAAGAAATATCTTACCACCCTCCTTATCATGTTACTTGCAAAGTGTGGGTATCATCTATTATAAAAAAAATAGAAAAATAGATTTTAATACTCCTAACTATCGCATGTTAGCGGATATCACTCCGAACTTTCACTTTGGTCAATAGCACTCCCAACTTTCAACTTATTTTTTTCCATCACCCCCAGGTTTTTACATTTTGGTCACGAAAACTAACCAGGTTAGACCTCCGTTAGTTTGGGGGTGATGGAACAAACTAAGTTGAAAGTTGAGAGTGCTATTGGTCAAAGTGAAAGTTGGAAGTGATATCCACCAACATGCGATAGTTGGGAGTATTAAAATCCATTTTCCCTAAAAAAAATTAACAAAGGAAACAAACATGATGTAACAAAAGAGTGTCAAAGTGAAGAACTTATACCAAACAAACCTTGCATACTTCACTTGTTGCAAGTATATGGGGGAGAATAACGTTAAAGTGAAGAAATTCAACCAAACACGGGTTAAGAATAAGAGCAACTATGACTCTTAAGGTGACTGAATGCCTCGTCATCTTAACCGAAGTATTAATTGGAGCATCTCTTTTAGACAAGGCGGAGTGGGTGGGGGTGGGGGTGGGGGGGGGGGGGGGGGGGGGAGGGGAGGATATCAAACCCCAAAATACTGTTAGTCAATGGACCTTGACCACGCATTGAAGACCCATTGAACATACATTGAAGATGTTACCATGTATTGTATATTTGTGTTTATTGTCCTTTACTATTTCCTTTGATTATGCTTTGTATATTAGGATAGTTTGTATTTCCTTTGTGTATATATTCTGGCTCTAATTCAATAATATGCATCGAACCATTTTGGGAATTCACATGGTATCAGAGCTTTGCTCTTTACCGATCCCGTTTCTTTTTTTTTTCCGAGGCTACGGTCTCACATCTTGATCATTTTCTTGAGGCTACGGTCTCCTCTCCTTGCCCACAGAAAAATATGGCCGATCAAATTACCGACTCCTCATCCGGTTCTACCGGTAAACCCCACGCCCTTCATCCCGTGTATACGGTGACAAACATACAAAACAAAGTTCGCACCTTGGATGGAACCAAAGTAACTTACTCGTCATGGGTGAAACTCTTTCTCCTAAACGCCCGAGGTTACAAGGTGCTTGACCACGTAGACGGCACCCCACCTCCGGCTCAGGATGACCCAAAATACGAGTCATGGTTGGAGATTGATGCAATAGTATTGCAATGGATATATTGCACAATCTCCGACTACTACGTTGATCAAATCTTGGACACTGAATGCACCGCCTATGAGGCTTGGTGCCGATTGAAAAACAAATTTCATAATAACAAAGGACCTCGTGCCGCCGCGTTGGAAAAACAATTCACCAACTTGACTCTCAAGTCCATGCCTTCTCTTGGCGAATACTGTCACAAGCTCCGTGAAATCGCAAATCAACTCGCGGATGTTGATCAGCCCGTGACGGAACAAAGACTCATCATTCAACTTGTCTCCGGTCTCCCAGCCGAGTTTGATGTCATCGCCGCACAACTTCACAAAGACCTCCCACCCTGGGAAGACGCTATCAACCTGCTCGATGCTGAGGAACGTCGCCAGAAAGCCCGTCATACGGATCCCGTTGCTGCTGCTGCTGTCAAGGAACCGGCCGGACCACCGGAGTCTCATCCTGAAAGACGTCCGGCTGACCACAGCCGGTCTGCCTCCAGGTACAACTCCCGTCGTCAATCTATTGATGGCCGCTCGTCGTGGAATTCCAACACTGGTCAGGACTATCGCAACAGAACTTCAAATGATAATACTGGCAGCCGTGGAAACAACTCGCAAAACAGATCCAGGCCCAACCATCAGAAAACTCCTCCTTGGGCCGCAAATCAACAATGGGCTCTCCCTCCCTGGTGGGCCTCTCCAAGCAACGGTGCACAGTTTTGGGTACCTCCTCCTTGTCCATACCCCACTCAATCAGGGTGGGCCAGCCCATGGCAGCAGAATCCTTGGGCCCAACAGCAGCAGTCGAAGCCCAGTGGACAAGGGAAACAACAATCAGGCCCATCTCGCCAGTCTCCTCAGGCCCATCTCACTGAATTTGACCCACTTCAGCCCACAGATATTGGGCAAGCTTTTCAGGCCTTAGTCATGGACGCGGACGACCCGGATTGGAATATGGATACCGGTGCTTCTGATCACTTGAGCGATGAGGAAGGTATATGTACTAAATTTCCTACTATTACTTCTATTAAGTCTATACTTGTCGGTAATGGTCAACGAATGCCCATACTTGGATCGGGAAATGCCATTTTCCCAAACCATCAAAACAACCTCTTACTAAAAAATGTCCTTTATGCACCTCATGTTATTAAAAACCTTGTTTCGGTTCGTAAATTTACAACCGATAATTCCTTATCCGTTGAGTTTGACCCATTTGGTTTTACTGTGAAGGACCTCAAGACTGGGAAGCACCTGAGCCGCCACGACAGTGATGGACCACTCTATCCTGTCACAGCCCCGAGTCTAGTCCCTTCATCAGTTTTTGCTGCTTTTGCCCCTGAATCATGGCATGAACGTCTAGGACACCCTGGCGTTTCCACTATTGATTTTCTTGCTTCAAATAAAAGTATTTCTTGTAATAAAACTAAACATTTGTTTTGCAATTCGTGTCAGCTTGCCAAACACAAGAAATTACCTTTTACTTTATCTACTTCATCTACTGTCTTACCATTTGATATCGTACATTGTGACTTATGGACTTCCCCTATTGTGTCCCACAGTGGCTATAAATATTATTTGGTCATCGTTGATGACCTCACCAACTTCACATGGGTGTTTCCATTACGATACAAATCTGAAACAGTCAGTCGATTTATTAAATTCTATACATATATTAAAACACAATTTCATCTCCCAATTAAATCACTTCAATGTGATAATGGAGGTGAATTTGACAACAACCAATTCAAAGAATTTGCGAGCTCCCATGGTTTGCAATTTCGTTTCTCATGCCCACACACATCTCAACAAAATGGGAAAGCTGAACGCATGATCCGACGACTTAATGAAATCATGCTCTCCCTGTTAACCCATGCCTCGATTCCTACCACCTATTGGGTGGAATCCGTGCATACCGCCGTGTACCTCCACAATATATTACCCACCAAAATCCTGAACCATCACACACCAACCGCTGCCCTATACCTCCGTCACCCAACTTATGACCACCTTCGTGTCTTTGGGTGCCTCTGTTATCCAAATCAATCCGCCACACGACCTCACAAACTCACCCACCGCTCCACACCTTGCGTGTTTCTTGGTTATCCGGCCGATTATCGTGGCTATCGCTGCCTTGATTTATCAACCGGCAAAACCACGTTCTCCCGTCACGTCACGTTCAATGAAGCAGTTTTCCCTTTCTCCCAACCAAACTCACCCCGTGACTATAAACCGTTTGAAGATGACTTATCCAATACCCTTTTCACAAACCCTCTTGACTTCACCTCACCAAGCCCAAACCTTTCAACCTCACCTGGCCCAAACTCACCCTCCGGCCCACATTCCACCCCACCCGATCCACCTTCCAATCCACACATACCTCCGGCCCAGCCCACATCCTCCAACCTGGCCCCGACCGTCTCTGACCCTCACAACAATGCCGAACACCACCCACCACCTCCATCTTCCACAAACACACATCGCATGACCACGCGGCTTAAGGCCGGCATCTCCAAACCAAAAACGCCCCTGAACCTTCACACCACTAGCCAAAATTCCATCTCCCCCATCCCCAAATCCCACCTAACCGCATTAACTGATCCAGATTGGGCACAGGCTATGACTGACGAATATAAGGCTCTCATAGAAAATAATACGTGGGAATTGGTACCTAGGCCGACCAATGCTCATATTATTCGATGCATGTGGCTATTTCGCCACAAGTTTCATGCTGATGGTACGTTACAACGCTACAAAGCGCGCTTAGTTGTTAACGGCAAATCACAACAACAGGGTATCGATTGCTTTGAAACATTTAGCCCTGTTGTAAAGCCTACTACCATACGTATTGTCCTTAGCATTGCTGTTTCGAAACAATGGCCTATACGTCAACTTGATGTTAAAAATGCATTTTTACACGGGGACCTCAATGAAACTGTTTTTATGCATCAACCACCGGGCTTTGTTGACAAGACTCACCCTAATTTTGTGTGTAACTTGCAGAAAATCTTTATATGGTTTGAAACAGGCACCACGAGCATGGTATCATCGATTTGCAACTTTCATTATTAACTGTGGATTTAGAAGCACCTCATCAGACTCTTCTCTATTCGTCTACAAAAAGGACGGTCACATGGCTTACTTATTATTATATGTGGACGATATTATACTAACCGCTTCCAATCCCAGTTTTCTTAAACAGATAATCAAGACACTTTCACATGAATTTGCTATGACAGATTTGGGTGAACTACATCATTTTCTTGGTATTCATGTGACACGCACTCCCACGAGTCTTCGTTTATCTCAAGAAGCTTACATCAAAGACATTCTCGCTCGCGCCAACATGACTAATTGCAAGCCATGTAGTACCCCATGCGACACAGAGTTCAAACTTAGTGCTGAACACGGCACTCTCCTGTCTGATGGTACCTTATATCGAAGCTTGGCAGGTGCTCTGCAGTACTTGACTTTCACCCGTCCAGATATTTCCTATGCCGTACAACAAGTGTGTCTTTTCATGCATGCACCACGAGAGCCACATTTTCAATACCTCAAGCGTATTCTTCGCTATTTAAAGGGAACCACAGATCACGTTCTTCATCTTCGGCGATCTTCGTCCATCAAACTCACTGCCTATTCAGATGCCGATTGGGGGGGATGCCCGGACTCTCGCAGATCCACCTCAGGATATTGTGTCTTCCTCGGAGAAAACTTAATTTCTTGGTCCTCTAAACGCCAACAGACAGTATCCAGGTCCAGCGCTGAAGCCGAATACCGGGGAGTTTCCAACACCGCTGCTGAAACAAGTTGGATTCGCAACTTGTTATGCGAACTTTACATTCCAACACGCGATGCCACTATTATATTTTGTGATAATGTTTCCGCTGTCTATCTCTCTGACAACCCCGTTCAACACCAACGGACCAAGCACGTAGAGATCGATATTCACTTTGTCCGTGAAAAGGTTCGTATTGGGGACATTCGTGTCCTACACATCCCCGCAGATTATCAGTATGCAGACATCTTTACTAAAGGAATTCCGAAACAACTCTTTCAACGCTTCAAGTCCAGTCTCTGCGTTCGCTCTTCTACCGCTTCGACTGCGGGGGACTGTTAGTCAATGGACCTTGACCACGCATTGAAGACCCATTGACCATACATTGAAGATGTTACCATGTATTGTATATTTGTGTTTATTGTCCTTTACTATTTCCTTTGATTATGCTTTGTATATTAGGATAGTTTGTATTTCCTTTGTGTATATATTCTGGCTCTAATTCAATAATATGCATCGAACCATTTTGGGAATTCACAAATACCACCCGGGCATGGCGTGGAAAACGACGTGAACCCCTGTCTCGGGGAGTTTATCACCGGCGTGGGGCACTTTTCTTTTGATCTTGATTGGTTTTTTTTTATTATTATTAACACAACTCACAAAAGAAAATAATAATAATATTCCTTCCCCTTTCACTCCTCACAATTTTCACCCTTACAAAAATGGTTCCCACGAGTGTCACATGGCGCATCACACCCCTCTTTCCCCCTCCTCTCCGTATAGTCTTACACATGAGTAAGAATTAGGAACGTCCCCATATGCAACGCTACTAAAGAGGGGTAGTCATTTTACCTTTTGTTGTTTAGTTTTCATGAATAAGGAGCCATAAACAAATGTGAGAAAAGCAATCAAAAGAGCCGGAAGAAACATTTTAATTATTATTTTAGATTATTGCTTCATTTTGTAACTATGATAAGAAGTGTCTTATTCATTTGATTTAGTACATGTAACATTCAAATAGAGAAAGTATAGATACACAGTATCCTTAACGTACAAAGAATAAGAAGCCACTATATTATGTCACTTGTTAAATTAATCAAACCACGATTAAATTAACTAAACCCTAATTAACTTCAATTGCAGTTAAAACCAAGGGCAAATTAGACTTTGTTTATAAGTAACTGATTACTACAATCACATATATATTTTTATAAACGATTCAATCACATTACGATCATCATAATCACAGTCAATTCAAATTTGAATTACACAACACCAGTCGATCAAACACATTACGATTCAATCACAATACGATCATCATAATCACAGTCAATTAGATTAATTCAGCATGTTTGGTATGTATGATCATAGTCAATTAAATCAGTTTCTGTAGAATTATGTTTAATTGTTGATTTTGTTTATCAGATTTAAACTTATCGGTTGATGATCAGTGTGTTTCTGTTGAGAATTCAATTCCAGATGTCGATAATATTGTTTTTCATGGTACAACTTATCATGCTCTGTTTTTTATTCAGTTTTTTCAATCTGTGTTTTAATGTTGATATTCGTAAACATGATGTTTTGGTGGATATTCAGATATGATCGAAGATACTAACCAGGATGTGGATATTCATAGTTTGAACCTCATAAACGATTACAGAAGGATTGAAGGTATTTCAATTATGTTTTTGAATATCATATGTATGAGTGCGTTTAAGTAGTATGATACGTGCGTTTAAATATTTCAAACATAGTACTGGTCATATTAAAGTGCGTTTTAAGATGATCATATGTGCGTTTAAATTTTTCAAATTATCAGATGTTAACGTGCGTTTGTTTTTTGAAGGTGTTGCATCTGATGTTGATGATCCTCAAGCACATGGTCAAGGTTTTCTTGGGGTATTTAGTGCTTAACAGAACTCTAACTAACTATCTATCAGTAGATTAACTCTCCAAAAGTTATGACTTCAGCAATTATTGTCTTCAGAAGTTATTCTTTCAGTTGTTTGTCATCAAAGGTTTAAAGTTACCTCATCAGTAGTTTGCTTTCCTCATTAGTAGTTACCTCATTAGTAGTTTTATCATATGTTTCTTTCATCAGTTGTTTGACTACTTCATCGGCAGTGCGATATGCGGAGAGAAAGGCCATGATCGACGAAAACATTCGAAGGAGGGTAGTTCAACCCAGCCACAATTTGAACAAGATGACCAGAATGTCAAAGATGAATTTGAAGATAATGAAGAGGTTGAATTAGAAGATTCTGATGATGAGGAGTTGTCTTAGATATGTCTTTGGTTCTGTAAATTTTACTGTGTTTTAACAAGTGCGTCTGAATGTTTAAATCGTGCGTTTAGTTTTGTTTTTTTTCTCAGTTACTTTAAAGTTTATATAGGTGCGTTTGTTTGTAAACTAAGTGCGTTTAAAGATAAATAATAAGTGCGTTCATAATAGCTAATAGGTGCGTCTATATCATTAATATTAAAATCCATAGAAGTTACAGGACCACCGTTACACCACCACCATCACCAGCACCATCACACCACCACCATCACTACTCAAAACAACCACCATAATAGAAAAAAAATATGTACGAACACAATAAAAAACATAATCTGTGTATTTTGTCAGTTACATGCGTTTGAATAATACAATAAGTGTGTCCAAAATATTTAAACGTGTGTTTAAATATTATAAACGTGCCTTTATTTGTTTTCTTTGTTTCCATCAGTGAACATTAAACGCACGTTATTTTTTAACATATACATAACGTGCATTTAAATAGAACCTGTTTAACAGTTACTTACCTTCATAATCTGAAACTATTTTGTAATCCATTTTTTTCATTAATTATTCTTTTATTATCAAAATTGCTAGTTTCTGTTAATAATACATGCGTTGATTTGTGATTTTGAATATGATTCAACTGATTTTATCGATTGTATTACAATGCTCTGTTTTTCTTCTTCGTCTGCAACTACGTTTTGAATTGATTAAAACGAATGTTTTTTTATTGTGTAATGATTCCGAACGGTTAATTGAATTGAAACGATGAAAATCAGGTTCAATCGTTGAAAATTTTTGTTTCGATTATGTCTGATGTTTACGATTTGAAAAATATTTAAACATACTTTTTTCCTAATATTCCCCTGGTTAGATTAACCCAAATATGATTAGGGTTGTTAATTACCATTTTGTCACCGCCTAAATCTAATGGCTAAGAATGCTTCTTACGCTTTGTACATTAGAAAGCTTTGTATGTTATCCTTCCCCATTCAAATCTATATATCTATATATATATATTGCAAAGAGATTAATCCTACATGTCATACTTATGCAATCTCTCATTTGAAAGATGTCACATAGGATGTGATGTGGCAACTCTAGACCAATTAAAAAAAAGATTAAATATGGTTTAACTTAATCTATTAAATACATAATCTACTAAATGTAAATATTAAACCTTTATTATTTTCTCTCTCATATTTCCTCCCATAACTTTTAAACGTTAATATCTTTTATATACGAGATTTTTTAAAGAAAAAAATTACACCAAATTAACGAGCGTTTTATTATCTTTTCAACGAGTACCATAGTGCTATATAAAAACGGAGAAAAAAACGACTATTTTTTGTAACCCGACAGGTATTGTGTCAGGTTTGGGATTAGTTTAAAAAAATTGTGGGTTTGGGTCGGGCCTAAGATTAGGTGATACCCGACCCAATTACCCGAAACCACATACCCAAATACCCGAACTATATACCCGATCATATACCCATGAATTTTTTAACGCATCACATAACCCTTAGACTAATGCGGTCGATATTTCAATAAATAAATTTTTTTTCTTATTTCATGTTAGTTCTTTTTAGAATAATCGATTACAAACTTCCGAATTCATTTGACATTATACCCAGCGCAGAGATTCATTTTTTTTTATATTAGAATATGATAGCTTATGGTAGAGATTTGTTTAAAATAAATAATAATAATAATAATAATAATAATAATAATATTCATTAATCATGCAAGTCATTAATTATGTTGTCATATTAGATTTTTCAACCCGGAACGCTCCCGGGATAAAAACTAGTAATACTTATATTAGGGTTGAATATTTCCGACTAAATGCGCACATGGCATTTCATGTATAACTTTTTATAATAAAGGGAAACGATACCTTAATAAAATTTTATAATAAAGTAATCACAATCTTATCCACACTATTGGGCCTAAGCTTAACCCAAACATTATCAAAATGTAAGGCCTAAGACAACCCAACGAATACCACCTACTACAAAACCCTCCAAACAACAAAATCCGAACGGTCCACTTGAAATAGCCTAGCATCCTTAAAATACGTCATGCGCCCTTTTTTTCTTTCTTTTTTTTTTTGTTTTTTTTTTTTCTAATATTGAACTTTAGGCCTGTAACTAGACGTGCACACTTCATTTTTCTTTAACCTAAACCAGTTTGGTACCGGTTTAGGTGTTGACCGGTTTTAAGTCAAATCAGTTCAGTTCCGTACTGGTTTGGTCGGCCACAAATTGGTTTTTTGATCCGGTTTCTGTTTCGATTCTAGTTTAGTTCGTTTCCATTCCGGTTCACGTCCGCATTTTCTAAAATTATATAAATTATATTAAATAACTTTAATAACTTTTAGGTTTTTTAAGGAAGAAAATTGAATTTTAATACCAAAAAACAAAGTTTGATTTGTGTTTATGGCCAAAAATACTTTTTTCTTAAATCGGTTTTGGTTTTTTCCCGGTTTAAACTGGTTATAAGTATTACCGGTTTTGGTTCGGTTTCACTTTGTGTACAGTGTCGGTTTTGGTTCGGCTTCATTTGACCGGTTTTAGCCCGTTTTTTGGCTTGGAGCGAAACCGATTTTGACAGGTTTTGATTCGGGTCAGTTTGCCGGTTTTAATTCCCGAACCGATTTTTTTTGCACCTCTCTGTCACTAGGAATGTTCGGCTTAGGAAATAGGCCCGAACCATAATGAAAAAAAAAGACACAAGCCTCCTCCTACTTTGAAATCCATTAGATGTTTATTCCTGTTAAGCCCAATCCACTTTCCTTCTATCATTAAAATATTCATTCTTTTGGTCATCCAATCGGCCCAAGAAAAATCTCCCATCTAAGCCCAAACATTCCTTGTTGCATCACATACAATACTTTTTGTCTTAATACTTTCAGGCCCACATATAATACTTTTCCAAGCCTAACCCCTTGTGGTGTTTTTGTGAACCACCCGAATAACCAAACTGACTGTCACAACATAATTCTCGGTCCATATCATGAAGTTTAACTTTCCAATGTATGATAGTTGCCCAATTCAATTGATGTTTACAAATTACAAATGCAATTAAACTCCTGTTACTCAAATTCCTACAAATGGGCCTCAACTTACCCATAAACCATATGTTAGGCCAAAATTTTATAATGTTGGGCCAAAATTTTAAAATGTTGGCCTTATCTTTAAAGCATAGTTGCAGCCAAACACGCCATATTATTCGAGTAAAAGAATTCAAACACAAACCCGAGCATCCATAACTTCCGGTCAATCCGAACACGAACCAGTTAGTCCATTTTTTTTTTGTAAAAAAAATAAGTCATACATTTGGATGAGTTATAAGCGGGTTATTGAGTTGTAAAATGAGTAATATCGATAGTTTTTTTTTTTTGAAAGATATTGAAAACCTTGAAAATCGAGCAAGCGTGTAATAAAAAAAATAAAACAGAAAAAAGGATTGTTGTTATATAAATAAATTTTATCATGTGACTATTCACATTCCTAACTTCCCATATCTCATTTAAGTTGTATTAAGTTATAGCCCTATAAATAGTGGCCATTGTATTTCATACATAGATCAATGAAAAGAGTTCTATATTCTCTATCATATCTTTCTATTTTTGCTCTTATAATCTTCATTCTTATAGTTCATGTATGGGTTGCTAGTAGGCTGTTGTTTTACAACACGTTATCAGCACGAAGATACTCCCACCAAAGCCCTAATCCCTTCACATGGAGTCATTACGATCAAAGTTATTAAGCATAATTTCACATTGATTGATCAACGAATCTTCAATAAGATTATCCTACAAAATGGTGGCTTAAGACACAACTGTTCATCAGAATGCGTCCGCTTTTGTTGGTAAGTTTTTAATTAAGTGGTTCAATCGTATTATTGTATTAGTATGGATTCTTAATCGGTTGGTATGAATTTTGTTGTTATGTGGCGTTTGATTATTTTGTGGGAGGATATGGTTTTTTTTTTTTTTTATTTTTGAAAGGTGAACTTCATTAAAAAAACGCACAACCGGTCCTCAAAACGAGGACCGGAGGCCGAAACGACTACAACATGTACATCGGGTTTATTCGCCAATCAGCCCAAACAATCTTCTTAAATCTAGACCTATACCGGAACCACAAAAAAGACATGGACTTGACTTTAGCAACTATTTCTTCAACTGTAATCGCTTTCGCCTTGAAAATCTTTTCGTTTCTAGCAATCCAAAGAGCCCACATCGTAACCATGAGAATGCCTTGTATTATCACTCTTTCATCCTTACGCCTTCTACCTGAGGGAAAAGAAAGAAGGTCTTTGATGTCAAAAATGAAAATCGGACCTATATTGCACCAAGCCCCAATAGCCGACCAAATAGCATAAGAAACACCACATCCGGTAAACAAATGAGAAGTTGTCTCGTCATCCACGTTACAAAGACCACAAGAAACGTCTTGAATGTTAATACCCCTTCTACGAAGGGCTATCCTGGTCGGGATTCTATCCATCTCTAGCCGCCAAACAAAAATTTTAACCTTCGAGGGGACCCAAGATATCCATTTCATATCAAACCGGCGCCGCTGAACACGGTCAGCAACCAGCAGTTTCTTCACATCAGCGACTGCAAAGATACCATCCCTATTTGGCGTCCAAACCCACTGATCTTTAACAGGCGAGGGGGAAAACCCGGAAAAGCTACTGGATAACTGATCGTACAACTCTATTTCAGCTGAAGAAAGAGGCCGAGTCCAATGGAAAATGAAACTTTGCTGATCAGTACTCCAATAATCCGAAACTGTATCAAATTTTTTGTCTGAAAGGCGGAAAAGATCAGGAAACTTCTCCTTAAACGAGCAGTCCCCTTGCCACTTATCGATCCAGAAACGAACTTCCTGCCCATTACCCGTAACACCTTTGAAAAGGGAGTTGAGAGAAGCCGATTGAATAACAACCTTGTTTAGGTGAGAAACCATGGATTTCCACCCTCCAGCCATGGTACGGTTCACAGGGAGAATGTCCCAACCCTTGTTTCTTCCATGACAAAAATTAATCACAGTTCGCCATAAAAAGGAGTCTTCGATTTTGAATCTCCAAACCCATTTACAAAGCAAAGCTGTATTCACATCGGCAAGGCTCGAAACACCCAAACCACCAAAATTTTTAGGAGTCGAAACAACATTCCAAGCGACCCAATGAATTTTTTAACATTATCATCACCGGCCCAAAAAAATCTCTTCATAAGTCTTTCCATTTCGTCTATAACCTTCACCGGGGCTTTGTATAGCGAAAGATAATAAATAGGGAGGCTTGAAAGAACCGACTTGATAAGGACAAGTCGGCCCCCAATAGATAGAGTCTTGGCCTTCCACAATTTAAGCCGAGATTTGCACTTATTTATGACCGTGTCCCAACTTCTAACACGATTCATATTCCCACCCACTTTAATGCCAAGGTAATCAAAAGGAAGGCTACCATACTTACACCCACACAACTCTGAAAAGGAAATCACCTCTTGCTCCATACAATTAATGCCATAAAGATAAGACTTATGCAAATTTATTTTTAACCCGGAACAAATGTGGAACACTCTAAGAATGCGGATCAAACCAAGGAAATTATTTCTGGACCACTTACCAATAATAAGGGAATCATCCGCATAAAGCAAGTGGGAAATAGAAATACCACTATTACCGAGGCGAAGGCCTTCAAAAACGCCAATGTCCGATGCTTTATTCATAATACACGTTAGAGCTTCCATAACAACCAAGAATAAGAAAGGAGATAAAGGGTCTCCTTGTCGTAAACCTTTCTCACACTGGAACATATAAGTAGGAGATCCGTTGACTAGAACCGATGATCTAGCCGATTTTAAAACCCCTTCGATCCACATACACCATCGATTAGGAAACCCCATTTGATTTAAAATTGAAATTAGAAAATCCCAATGAACATTATCATAGGCCTTTTGTAAATCAATTTTAAATAAAAGCGCTTTATCACCTTTCTTCTTTAACCAAGACGCCAACTCGTTAATGATAAGTGGTCCATCAAGAATAAATCTATCCGAAAGAAAACCACTTTGATTCTCTGAAATAATATATTGCATCACCTTCTTAATTCGAGTAGCCAAAATCTTGGATATAACTTTAGAAATAATACCAATCAATGTGATAGGCCTATAATCTTTAAGGTCAACCGGGTTTTTAATCTTAGGGATAAGCGTAATGAAAGCCGCGCTGTATCCATGATTAATGTATCCCGAATTATAAAAATCAGCCATCAAATTCACAAAATCATCTTCAAAGAAAGCCCAGAAATGTTTCAAGAAAAAGAAATTGAAACCGTCTGGGCCCGGGGCTTTGTCACTGCCGCATTCAAACACTGCAAGTTTAATCTCTTCTCTAGAAAACTCAGCTACAAGACTATCTTTGACGTCCGCAGGTAATGTTTTCACATTATAACACTCCAAATTAGGCCTGCGAGTATTGTTAGACGAAAAAAGAGAGCGATAAAACTGAAAAATATGTTTTTTTACCAATGTGGGTTTTGATACCCACTCGTCATGGATCAGCAGCCCTGGAATATGGTTTTTGGCCTTACGACCATTAACCACATTATGAAAAAAGCCCGAGTTTTCGTCTCCATCGATCGCCCATTTAATTCTTGATTTTTGCTTCAAATCTAAAGCTCTGTAATGTTCAAGAGTGCCCACAGAATTTTTCAGTTCTTCATAAATCCATAAGTCCTCTTCTTCTAAATCATGGTCCTCCAATAAAGATTCGAACTTATCAATCTGCTCTTGCATATCTTTAAGCTGCTGGCATTCCTTTGTAAAAGTATCAAGGCGCCAGACTTTTAAAGCATCTCTGACCGCCTTAAACTTTGCTGATATAATGTCATCTGGTCGACCTGTAAACTCATTGCTGTCTAGAATATCAACAATAAAATCTTCACATCCCTCCCTTTCCAACCGAGAATTATACCAACGGAATGGTTTGGGCCCAAAATTCGTATCAACCAGGGAAAGAATAATAGGACAGTGATCGGATTTTTCTTTAGGTAAAACACGCCCAATAGCTTGAGGCCATTTATTAAGAAAACTTTGACAGACAAGAATCCGATCAATTTTGCTGAATTTATAGCCATGTTCATTACCAACCATAAAAGTATACTTTTTGCCACGCATCTTATACTCTTGTAGCCCCAACAAATCAATAAAACTGTTAAAATCACCCGCACTAACTAGATTAAAAACGGAGTTTTTCCGATCTTCGGGAAATCTAACAACATTAAAGTCGCCAATCAAAATCCAAAGCCCAGAATACTCCTGAATAATACCAGCAAGTTGGTCCCAAAGCCTTCTCTTGCGGACCACATTTTGAGGCCCATAGACATTAATAATATTAACAGGGGTATTATCCGAAACAAGCATGCCACCAGTGAGCAAAAAATTAGGATTAGAAACAGAGAAAGTTTTTGAGAAAACTTTCTCATCCCAAAGATTGCAAATACCACCCGACCGCCCGTTTGCATCGACATAATCAATCCCGAAACCGCTACCTCCCCAAACCCGACTAAAGTCAAAAGACACAGAATCTGAAAGTTGTGTCTCCTGAATAGCCAAAAAAGAAGAATCGTGCTTACCCCTCAACCGATTAACCCAACCAACCTTCCCTTCCGCCCCTATCCCTTTTACATTAATAGACATAAAATTCATGGAATACCTCGTTGTGAACCTTCCTCGATCACCGCCTCTTTAACCAATTCATCATATCCGGTCAAATCGGCTCCTAATTTACCCCCCAGATTCACCGTGGTATCAACCTCTTCTTGCATAACACGATTGCTGTCATGTGTCGAGACAGTATCTTCAGCGTGAGCCAAACTGTTGGACTTCTCCGGCTGAGAATTCAAATCGAACCGGCCACCATTACCCTGAACCTTATCAATCAAAACCTCCTCCTCCCGTCGAGTATTGCTCTGTGTATGACCAGTGTTCTGATTATCCTTATCGTTCGAAATGCCCAGCAAAATATTAAGGCCAAATGGATCGGACCCAGCTGGATCAAAATCCAGTCTGGGCCTTTTATTATTAGCGGGCCGCTCATCAATGGAAAGCAATTTGGGTTTAGTAGTTTTGGGCTTGAACTTTTTTGACTTGGAAGTAGGCTTTTTAGAACACGGCAGTTTTTCCAAATCATTCAGATCCTTGTGGGCCTCCCTTTCTTCATTTAATTCTTGTGGTCTATTGACAAAATCCTCCCAAGATGGAAACTCCATTTGAATTCTAGTCAACCCATCATTATTAAGTAATGATTGGGTAAGACTATCCACTTCAATGTGATTAGAAGTTTTCATATTGTTCACCAAAAAATTAGGCCTTGATTCATTCTCCATATTAATGTTATCATTAATACCTTCCATAGACTGAGCATCGTTGATGTCATCTTTCGCCGGAACCGAGTTGTTAGTTGCCGGAATATCGCCCGTGACCTCTTTAGAAAACAAAAATTCCGGAAACCAGTCGCCGATCTCCTCCATAATCCATATACGAAATTTACGACGCCTCCAGACTAAAGTAACTTCGTCATGAATCCTCCGGCCATCACCAACAAGAACCGCCACATAGTCAAAGGACAAATCCTTATCATTTTGCTTGACATTGGCCTTATGTATAACTTTTCCATATCTAGAACCAATCGTGTTCAAAGTATCATTGCATAACACGTTCAAAGGGATACCTTGAATCTTGAGCCATGCAACACGTTCAAACGGAAAAGATTGTCCTTTCCAAACAACAACCGTTTGAATAAGAGCAGTTTGTAACACCAGTTTGATACGCAAATCTTCAGCCACAGCGGCATTATGACAAGAAACTAAAATCGTCAAACCACCCATGTACTGTAAGGAAAAGGCGGACGAACATTCGTCGTTCAACACACTCGGCAGCTTCTTTAAACCTTCAACATCAAAAACCGACACAACCAAAGATCTATGAAAACAATCGTAAAAATCATTGACCATATCCGGGATCTGCACAACACACTCTTCTTTCTTGTCTTCCTTAATCCCTGTGAGCATTTCACGAAAAGAACAACTACTAGGGCCAGGGATAAAATTATTGTTGCCAATATTTTCTGTGGATCGATACTCTTCCTTCTCCTTCCGTGGTAGATTATCCCCATTTCCGTTGTGTTTCCCCGATATATTCTCTTCAACATCAGTGAATCGTGCAATGTTAGCACGAAGTTTATAAGAGCCCAACCATAAAGTCTTCATGCAATCGTCCAGATCATTAGCATTTCTAAACGGTTTGATAGTTACGAATCCAAATCTTCTTCCCACTTTGTCACGCTTTCTAGCAATGTATATCTTCGAGATCTCTCCATATTCTTTAATCAGCCTCTCTAAATCTGTCCCACTACACCCGTCCGGAAGGTTTGTGATGTAGTACTTGATTCCTTCTTGAACGAAGAATGTTGTTTGTCGGTCTTCCGATCTGGTCTTCTGTCGCCCATGGAGAGAGAGTTTCATCACCAAAACTGATATATAAATCTAAATAAATTCCAAACCATTATATTCAATAATAACTATTATTTTTGAATAAAAAATAGTAATTTAAATCCGATAGGTCATATATTCTTTAATGTTTTCCAAGGCTAGCTTATATGCTTTAATGAATTCTTTAAGGATATTATTGGCCAAACATTATCATATTTAACAACCTATATCTTGATATTAAATGTAATAACTCGGTTTTGTATTGTATTAGTAGTGCATATTTTATCTATGTTCATTAAATTTCTATACTTTTATCTATCTCCTTTTCTTTTCTTGATCGTGATGGAAGCGTTATCTTGGCTCCTAGATAAAGCTAAAAGCCTTGGCATTATTAAAGGTGTTGATTTCACCAACGATGATTTGGAATTAACTCACCTCTTTTATGCGGACGACGCGTTAATAATGGGTGAATGGTCTAAAGGTAACATACAAGGCATTGCTAGAGTCCTTCGTATTTTTTACATTTGCTCCGGTCTCCGCATTAATATACATAAATCTAATATTTATGGTATTGGTGTGGAGAATGCCGAAGTGGATGCTATGATGGATTTTCTTGGTTGTAGTAGAGGAGAATACCCGTTCACGTATCTTGGTATAAAAGTAGGAGCGAAGATGTCTCGACTTTGTAGTTGGGAACCGGTTCTTGATGTTATCCGCAATCGGCTTACGTCATGGAAAGCTAAACATCTCTCTCTTGGGGGCCGAATTATTCTCATAAAATCGGTTTTAGAATGTCTTCCCGTCTATTACCTTTCCCTTTATATGGCCCCTAAGGCTATCATCGAGTCTATTGAATCTATTATGCGGCGTTTCTTGTGGTCGGGATCTTCTATAGATAAGAAGATTCATTGGGTCTCATGGGATATTGTCACGTCACCCAAGAATAAAGGAGGTTTGGGTATATCTAGATTGGAAGATGTGAACGACGCTCTTCTCTTAAAGTGGACATGGAGATTCAAAGTTGAGAGCAATGGCCTTTGGAAGAGGATTATTACGGCTTGTCATGGGCATAGTAGACCGTGGGCTTTACTCCCGTGTATCGCATCATCTAATGGGTGTTGGAAGCGTATTGTCAAAATTGGGGATAGAAAAAGTCCAACCGGCGTATCTGTTAACTCATATTTTGCCGGGGATGTCGGAGACGGTAAATCTATAAGTTTTTGGTGCGACCCGTGGTTAACAGATGCACCCCTTCGTGTTGTGTTCCCAAATCTCTTCAAGCTGGAATCTCGCAAATGGGTGAAAGTGGCAACAAGGATTTCGGTTACTAATGATGTTAAGAATTTATCATGGGAATGGAGGTCTATGCCATACACAACCGCTGAAGTATCAGAATTATTCCAGCTTCTTTCGGATATTCACGACTTTCAATGGAAGGACGGCTCGGATAGATGGAAATGGTCGACCGCTACTGATGGCATGTTCACAGTAAAGTCTGCTAAAGCCGCTTTTTCTGCAGCTGTTCTAAACGTGCAGCAGCCGAGGATTAAGTGGAAGAGTTGGGTGCCGATCAAGTGTAAGGTTATGGTTTGGAGGGCGAGTTTAAATCGTCTTCCTACGATCGCAGAATTAATAAAAAGAGGTGTCCGAATTCAAGATAACAATTGTAGTTTCTGCCAAGAGATGATCGAAACGTCCCTTCACCTCTTCACAGGTTGTTCGTACGTTCAAGAAGTCTGGAACAGAGTTGAGAAATGGTGCCGTTTGCCTCCATGTTTACTATTCGATGTGGAAGACATCCTGCGAATTCCGAATGCTCAACCATTGTCCAAAAAGGCTAAGACAATTCTGCAAGGTATAGTTTATACGACCATGTGGGTTATGTGGAGTGAACGCAACAATCGCATCTTTAACAACAAGACCCGAAGACCGATAGAGACGGTGGAGATTATAAAGTCTACTTCTTATTTTTGGATTTGTAATAGATCTAGATGGAAAGATTTAGAATGGCCTAGTTGGTATGTGTACCCTTTGGATTGATTTGGTTGTTTGTTACGTCGTTTGGTCCTTTATTTGAGGACTAATCGGTCGTTTTTTGGTTAATGAAAGTCTTTTTCCAAAAAAAAAGATTAAACTTAATGGGGTTGTGAGAATTTTGCTAAGCCATAAAAATAGCGTCCTTTAATGATAGTGGCAATTAATACATAACGTTATTATTATTAGTGAGTTCTTTATTATTCTGATTTTTAATTAATAAATAGCGTTTTCACTAAACTTTAGTGGTTTCATGAGTAATGTTATGTACTATAGATGAAATATCAAAATTCTTAACCTTTGTATTACTCGTTCAATAAGAGCCTTATAGCATCTTCTAAATGACGTTCTTACAATTTGCTATCTATCTAGATCTAAATGAATAAGAATTCTCATCCTCTCATTCTCCTTAATATCTTTCACTATACAAACCAAAAAGCTTATTTACTTCCATGATCATAAATGTGTTTGTAAAGATGACATGAGTTATATATGTTTAACTTATGGTAAACTTGTGATTGGTCATAAGCGAATACATAAATTATATATTTCTTATAAGTGAGAATTATTATTTCATAAGGTCATGTTGTAACTGGTTTTATTAATGTGACATGTTATAAAGTCATGTATTCTATAATCTAACTTTATGTATATAGTGTCTTTCATATTTTATCAGTTTTGAAAAGATCATCAAAATGACCAAAGTTTTGGTACATGATCACATGTTATTAACTCAATTGAATTGTGATCAAGATTCATTTATTATAAATTTATGAAAGCTTGTAAGAATTTAGAATGATAAATCATAATGATTTGGTCATATAACTTCTTCTCAATTAGTGTTATGTCATGAGAATATTATTTACACAAGTTGATTAAAACAGTTTCCATTGTCATATCTCATGTATGCTTTTGAAGTAGCAAGATTATCAAAGAACATATAAGGTTTGAAATGACCACAATATATGAAAGTTATCGCTCTAATCCATTCCCTGAAGTGAATGCGATGATATAATGATTGGTGTAAAGGTCGTGATCATGTACATAACTCAGGAAATTGGGCAACCATGAAAATTATGTTGTTATAATATGTTCCCTAAAGTGAATGTGACGTTATTGATCGATATAAAGTTATGGTTGTACTTCATTCAAAGGAAATGTGATGATATAAGGAGTTGTATGGAAGTTGTGATCATATAAATAATTAAGAAAATTGTATTGATGCCACCATGAAAGTTATGTAGTTATAATCCATTCATTGAATTAAATGTGATGATATGATGATCTATGTAAAGTTCATGATCATGGTAATTGAGGAAATTATTATGATGCTCAAGTAAATGAGATCAAATAAGTTAATATGTGATAATGATCAATGATCGATATAAAAGTCGTGATCATGGTGAATGAGCAAAATTGTAAAGATCATCATGTTGATAATAAGGTCAACATGTTAATATTGAAATTAGTCACAAGAAGTTGCACACTAAGGGAGTAATTATATGAGAATAAGATATGGGAAACATATGTATAACAAGAATGTTTGAAATATTTATATAATATTCTCTCGTATTTCTTATCGTGTATTAGACAAACACGAGTACAACTAAAGCATATAAGATCATAAACTAGAAGTTTTTAGATCATGAATTATAATAAATTGGCTTGATCGGTTAGACCATTCCAAGTCATTGATGATGTGTGTGACACCCGACATGTTAAGGTTAACATTTTACAAACACATAAGTCTACCTTAGCGAAAAACATTTACCAAACATACTTAACCAGGTCAGTTGAGTCGGATTGCATTACGCATTGTCCGGGATTTGATGATTCGGAGGATCATTGGGTTATCACACACATACACGAGTCATGGGTCCCGTTGTTGGTGAATTACATGAATTAGATTAAGTAACAAACATGAATTTATCTCTATGTGTCATATGATATGCAAATACGTGTTTAAACGGTGTATAGATGATTATCCATGATTATCTATGCTTAACATATGTTAGGATTGCATGTTCATGTGTTAGGATGTGTTAAAATACATTAAAACGACAAAACTGGAAAATCTGCAAAACACAAGAACTGGTTCGACCTTAAGGGGGTCGAACCAAGTTCCTGAGTCATTCATACCTCTCATTCGACCACCATATTATCTCATTCGACCCCTGCAAGGGTCGAACCTGCAGACACTATAAACACCATACTTTGTCATTTTTCATCATTTCACAAATCCTAAACGCCTCTAAACACTCTCTCTCAACTTTAATCACAAGGGAAGGAGTTTTTGACCTCGTTTTTCACAATCTAACATCCTATATCATAAACAAGCAAAGATCTAAGGTGTGTTCTTCATCCAAAATCCTTTTTAAACATTTTTATTCGTTTTCATTAAACCCCAAAGGTCCAGATCTGTTTTAAGTTAGTTTTCACAATTAAAAACCTTTCTAACCTCTTTCTAAACAAAACCTAATCATTAAACATGAGTTTTCATACAAATTAACATGTGTTAATGGTGTTTTATGATGTGTTATGTATTATTTGACGATTAAATGCTGCATAGATGTTATATAAATGTTTTAAGGCTATTATTGATGATGAGTTTTCGTTATCTTAGGCTATTAATTGTTAGGTGGTGATATTTTATTCATTTTAGGGATTTTTGATAGATTTTGGGATTGAATCATGATGTTATTATGGATGATATGCTTAGGGGTTTTGTTTCACATGATAATCTGAACATATTAGGTTGATTGTTGAATGATTTCATAAATTTTCCAAATTGGGTAAGGTTTTCATGCATGATGTGATGTTTCCATAAGTTTACCATTTTGGGTAAGTATTAAAACGGATTGATTTTGGAATAAAATTGGTAGGGTTTCGTGGGGATATGTTATTCATACTTGACTGCTGTGTTTCATGATGTTTTGTGATGTTTTCGGATAATTTTGATGCAAATTGATGCGTTTTAGGAGGTTTTGGACTGCTGGGTGTCGAACCTGGGACTCATTCGACCTACGTGGGGTCGAATGAAGAGGCCCGGGGTCGAACCTAGCTTATGACAGGTCGAACGTGCTTCAGTTAGGTCGAACGAACATGATTTAGGTCGAACAAACACGTATTAGGGTCAAATTAACATATGTTAGGTCGAATGAACTTGTGTTTTGATTGCATGAACATCTATAAGGTCGAACCAACATGTAAATGGGTCGAATGGACTATACTAGGGTCGAATGAAGCTGGAAACTTGCTGATTCGACCTTACAACTCCATGAGTGCGATTTTTTATGCAAACTAAGTGTTTTATGCTTGAAACTTATGTGAAACTTGCTCATTTCCATATCACTACCGCAACCATTACCAAATATACCAAGACACCGCCGTTACCCACTCGAGAACCACCCGCCGCAAGCCTCGTTTCGGTACCAAAAAATAGTCCCCTTAACAACAACCCCACTACCAAAACTGCACCGCCCTCACCATACCGAAACTGACCAATCTTGCTTGCCCCAAACCCATCCCCCGAACCATCTTCACCACTGTTACCGCAACCGCCAACACCAACTGAAAAATTGTGTCACACGTTAGAAGTTGGACAAGCTTCCTTTTCATAAACCACCACCATCTTCGAACCTATCTGCTTCTTTCCCTTCAAACATGGTTTTAAAGAATATCATAGGTACCCCTAATCCACCCCATATGCAAACCACGACACTTCAGAATGAACCTTTCCATGCATTTTGCTTTTATGGAAGACTTACACAACCTCTTTATACATATAAAAGCTAAGCTTGTTATGGGATTGCTTCTCCAATTATCATGTTAAAAGGACCATTGTTAGAAGCTCCGAGTGAAGGTGTCGTTGGAACAGGCGAGTGACGGCCACCATGGCACCTCGTTGTATCCGCTCCAAATACCATTGTTCAACTCCAATGGCGACCACCGTGGCGTTTCACGTCGTGGCAACCCGTCAAGACCGTACCAAATTCAATGGTAAGGGTTGAATGGTGACCGCCGTGGCAAACACGTTCCGTTCTTGAGGATAAGAACGTTTTGAGGTGCGTGGAAATGATATGTACCACACCACCCTTGGCCCCATAACCACGTTCCCATGCACTGTTTCTTTGCTTTCTTTATTTCCATTCACATTGTTTTATCAAGTATTAGTGGGTTAGTGGTAGTAGAAGTTAATGTTAGTCATTTTTTGCATAAGCCTATATAATGGCTATGGTATTTTAGAATTAGTATGAATGAAAATTTTAAAGAAAGCTTTTGTGCTTTGTATATCTTCTATTGATATTTCTTGGAAGTCTTGTAGGTTTTTCTTTATAAAACCTATCAGAGACATTTTTTTTTCGTAGGGATGAGTTTGATTGATTCGATGATGGTTTTATGTTGTAGACTGGACATGGGAAATTGTCAAGGCAAATGACATTTTTGATGGAATTTTGGGATTGTACCGGAAACTGTATAGAGGTGTGCTATCGAGTTCGTTCTTGCTGCGTTGTTTGTGAATGTTATTTTAGGTGTGTATTTGATTGTTTGTGAATGTTTGCTATATTGTTTATGTTTATAGTATGTGGTTTCTTTGACCCCCCATTGTCTACACCCCTTTATCCAAGTTCAACAAGAAGAGGCTTGGATTTGGATATGGGCTGATGACGGTTAAATGTGTTTTTATAGCTTTAAAGTTCTTAATTGGGAATTAGTTTCATGTACTCTTTTAGTTTATTACATACTAGCTTTTATTTCGGGAGTATCCAGGGGTTGAAAATTTAACCATTCTAATAATACTAATACTAATAGTAATAATTATTACTCTTGTAATTAAATAAATAAAAAATAACCTTGCTATAAGGTGACACCATGTGTTGCAGTGTTGCGCGATTCTTTCTCCTAGCTTCTCTTGATGAAGTATACCTATCCATCTTTAGAATAGTAAAATTCCAATGATAGCATGGCGATTGAGCTAAATTTCAACATTGTACATAAGAACCTGGTTTAAAAGAAAAAACATGATTAATGAATAAACTGAACACTTTGTGTTTTTTTTTCCTGTATGAACGAAACCTCATAAAAAATAGTCGTTTTTTTCTCCGTTTTTTATATAGCACTATGGTACTCGTTGGAAAGATAATAAAACGCTCGTTAATTTGGTGTAATTTTTTTCTTAAAATATTCTCGTATATAAAAGATATTAAACGTTTAAAAATGCTGAGAGGAAACATTAGAGAGAAAAATCTAAATTTGTTTTTAAATTCTTAAAGAGATTAGGTTAGATAAGTGTAGGAGAATGGATGAAAACAAAATAAAAAAATAAATTAAAAACTCTCACCTCAACGTGCCACGTGACACATTCAAAGGAGGGTTGAGACCTCCATTGAATGCCGCCTCATCAATATTCAATTCTTTTATTATAAGTTATAGATTGTTTATGTTTTTTGTGAAGTATATGTGATTGATTGATTAGTTTTGTTGTTAAGATGAAGTTGGTCTCTTATTATGTGATCTATTGTGAATGTTCAGTAGTCGAAGCTTGTTGATTTGAAGGTTATTGGACATATTGGTTGATGTTGAAAAATGGAAACCCTCTTTGAGAGACAATAGTACTTGTGCATTTCATATCCATCATAATACTTACGTAAATCAAAAGTTTTTAATACTACGGCTTTGTTCCATGCCATGTTTTTGACGTAAATCAAAAGCAGGGAGCGAAGCCCACAATACAAGGTTGCCTCTATTTTTCTCTCGTGTTATATATATGTCGGCTGCAAAGGAACACACCAAAACAAAAACCTTATCTTGTTTTATTTTTCCTTGTCACTTTGTACATAGCCAATAGAAAAATCAACCCCCCACCCCACACACACACCACACACACAACACCACACCCAAAAAAAAAAAAAAATAATAATTCACAAAAATTATTTTGGTCAATATCCCTCTTGACGTCAGATGCAAAAATCAAACGTATATCGCATTTTTTGTATTTGACACCCTAAAATAAAGTAGTACAATAACCCATGTAATTATCATGTTGTAACACAACTTAAGGAAGAGCAACAAGGTATGATTGCATTTATCGCCCATTGGGAAGATGTTATCTAGCAAGCAAAAAAAAAAAAAAAAAAAAAAACAGAAGAAAAGAAACTTGGAAAAGTGTTCAATTATGTGGTTTGTTTAATGCCAATTTCTTTTTCATCGTCTTTTTTCTTTTTACATAAAAAAGTCGCCTTGATCTTAAGTACGGGTTCGAAAATGGACTGACGAGGTAGGCCCAATCTAGGTGGATTGGTCCATACCAAATAAAGGCCTAACTAGCTATGGGCCGGCCCATTAACAAACTCGGGCCGGATTGGCCCAGTTAGCCAGGTCCCGGCCAACGAGTCGATAGACTCAACCTCCTATCCGAGAACTATGGAAAGAAGGTTCGAATAAGAAGATAATGCCTATCTCCACTAAGATCGGAAGTTCAGTTCCTGGAGATGGGCCCGGAGAGGCGGTTACGAGAAGAAAGACGAGGTTATAAATACAGGTAGGAGGTAAACGAGAGATTCATTCACTTACACCCTGAGCTTCTACTTTACTTCCCCTTACACCAATACTTATTCTCATGCCGGAGGGTGGTCACAGGAAACCCCCTTTCCTGTGGCGAGTCCTAACGGTGCTTTGTTTTGCAGACATCTAGGTTCAAATCAGCGGGTCATCTATAGTCGGAAGATTATTCTTGTCAACTCGGAGAGGTATTTACTTCTTCATGGACATAACTAGTTTGCTTAACACACAAGCAGTGTTTGTCCACTTAAAAGTCCCAATATACTAATGGAAGGGAAATATATTTAGGATACTAAAATATAATTAGAATATGTTAACATTTCCCATAATATATATCCTCATGTAAAAATTTAGGATGTTTTATGACGTAAATAAACTTAAAACAACATTCTATTGAGTATTGTCTTTATTTTATGTGATTTTTATGGTACACTTTTTATAAAACACAATCTAAATCAACTCATTCATAAGTACACTGATCGAAAAATCATCTTGGTTTTAAGTAGAGGTGGCAAAATAGGTAGGTTGGGTTGGGTTGGTTGATGGGTTAAAATGGTTTGGGTTAGGATGGGTTTGGGTCAAGATGGGTAAATTAAAAAAATAGGTTAGGATGGGTTAGGTCAGGATGGGTTTGGGTCTAGATGGTTTGGATTAGGATAGGTTCACATCAAAATAGATTAAAAGTTAAATAAAATTAA
Organism: Ambrosia x helenae; assembly: GCA_030844895.1. Classification (NCBI taxonomy): domain Eukaryota; kingdom Viridiplantae; phylum Streptophyta; class Magnoliopsida; order Asterales; family Asteraceae; genus Ambrosia; species Ambrosia x helenae. The sequence goes on along the minus strand of CM061227.1, from coordinate 65,693,103 downwards.
AATACCAATAAAAAGTTAAAAATTTAAAAAGTAAAAAAATAAAAAAAATAAAAAAAAGGAAAAAAAATAAAAAAAGGAAAAAAACAAATTTAAAATTAAATTTGTTTCGGCTCGACCGGGCCCGGTAACAACCCAGACCGTTTCAACCTGACCCGTCCCGTAGCGACCCAGACCGTTTTGACCCGACCGGGCGCGTTAACGCCCCAGACCGTTTCAACCTGACCCGTCCCGTGTCGACCCAGACTGTTTCGACGCGGTTGGGCCCGGTAGCGACCCGAACCGTTTCGATCCGACCGGACCGGTAACGACCCAGACCGTTTCAACCTGACCCGTCTCGTAGCGACCCGGACTGTTTCGACCAGGCCGGGCTAGCTAGCGACCCGGACCGTTTCGACCCCACCGGGCCCGGTAACGCCCATACCGTTTCAACCTGACCTGTCCCGTAGCGACCCGGACCGTTTCGACCCGACTGGGCCCGGTGACGACCGAGACCGTTTCAACCTGACCCGTCCCGTAGCGACCCGGACTGTTTCGAGCCGGCCGGATAACGACCCAGACCGTTTCCTGACCCGTCCCGTAGCGACCCGGACTGTTTCGACCCGACCGGGACCAATAACGACCCAGACCGTTTCAACCTGACCTGTCCCGTAGCGACCCGGAACGTTTCGATCCGGACTGTTTCGACCCGACCAGGACAAATAACGACCCAGACCGTTTCAACCTGACCCGTCCCGTAGCGACCCAGAACGTTTCGACCCGGTCAGGCCCGGTAGCGACCTGGACCGTTTCGGCCTGATCGATCCCGTTAGTAACACGGGCCGTTTCGAGCCGACCGGGCCCGGTAACGACCGAGACCGTTTCAACTTGACAAGTCCCGTAGCGACCAGACTGTTTTCAGCCGGCCGGATAACGAGCCAGATCGTTTCAACCTGACCTGTCTCGTAGCGACCCGGATTGTTTTGACCCGGCCGGGCCCGATAGCGACCCAGACCGTTTCGACACAACGGGGCCAGGTAACGACCCATACCGTTTCAGCCTGACCCATCCCGTTTCGATGAGATCGGTCTCGTTAACGACCCGTGTTGTTTCGACATTGTCATCCGTTAACGATCCGAACGGTTTCGAACCGACTGGGGTGATCAACAAATGCAAAAGATATAATTTTTTGTTTTTAATGACATTGATTTCTATTAGGCAACAACGCTTTTGGTGTTGGATGAGTTTTAATTCAGATTTGTATATGGTTATCTAAAAAGTGAAGGTCAAATTTTAAACTCAAAACAACCCAAAGTTAACTTGATGGGTTGAAATTGCCACGTCTAGTTTTAAGGGGTGGGCAATATAGAATCATAGCAACAGATATGCGACTCAATATATGGAAACATAATGGTAATCAAACTGACCATTACAGTTTTTATTTTATAATCGAAGTTTAACAAGGTGCCAACACTATAAATTTATGAGAAAACTAAAACATAGCTAAAGCATTCATCTTTCTTATTGATATGTAAAAAACTGTTGTCTCGTCATTCAACATTAGTTTCAGATCTCCTCACAAACCTACCCCTTATTCGAGGTCGAGTCTGTGCAAATGCTTTCCTTGAAGAATATATTATTTTCTTCTTGTATTTCCTTAATTTCTTTTTCTCTAGATAACGAAAGATTATCTCTTTCCTACTCATTGGTGGGAATTTAGATGACCTCTTTGAATCATCTCTTAAGGTTTGTTGTTGGGTCCCTAGTGAGGATGTTCTTGTTGAGTCGGACTGTCTTCCATCTTTTCCGTCAAGTAGGATTTCGTGAAGAGGCGGAAAAGAGAACTCGTTTAGTGCGCATTCTTGTCCCAAATTCATGGTGCCAATTGTTACGTCTGGTATAATGCCAAGACCAGTTGGTGGGAATGATCCCTGAAACATGACAAAAATAAACTAAAGTATGTTAGAGGTGACAAGTGTAAGGGTTATAATTCAGATATCTGCAAGGGATATTTCACAAGCATGCATGAGAACAACATTATATTATTGAAGACTTAATTGAAAAGCACTTCCTCATGAATCTCTAAAATGATTAAAATCTTATTACATTCCATGTAAGGGCTAGTCGGTACATACCTCGTCGTGCCATGCGATATGCCCATGACAGATGGAAAAACTCCTAACATGCTCAAATTGGCGAACTGAAATTATCTAACGCTATATTGACATAAGCTCTTCAAATCCCTGGCATAAATTTCACCATGAGATTCGAAATATATTTAATGTGAACAAAGGATCCCATCGGCGGATCCAAAACAAAATCTAGATGTAAATTCACATAAAAAGGTTTTATTCAATCCAACATTACCATGAATCCGTTTTGATGTTCTACCAAACTTTGGGTATTAGGTTTTAACTTTTATATAAATCAATATCATGGATAATATTCTTGTGCAACTGGCAAAAATTTCTTTTGGATCCGCCACAAAGTATACTAATAGATAAAGAGAATAAAATGAACACACCCTTGGATACAATCTTTAAGAGATGAATTTAGGAGAACTATGAGTTAATAAAAGGCATTATTAAATATCACTTGAAGAAAAAAAAAAAGTGTAGAATCTTACATAAAATAGACTTGCAGATGTTGAGTAATCATTTTGAATTCCTTGAGAGAAGTTTAACATATGTTCGTGTTGTTGCTCTATCAACGCCTCTGTAGGCGATTGACCATGGTTTTCATGGTAATTTACCTGAATATCCGGAGTCTGCATGTGGTTAAACTTACCATGATCCTGATTTTCATTCAAGGAGAAGCAAGTTGCAAGATTCAGCAGTTCCTCAATCGGATTATTGTAAAGATTGGGCAGCAACCAAGAATCAATTTCATCTGTTGACATTTGCACACCAGCTTGCTGATCATTTTCAAAATGAAAAAGAGGATTAACAAGATTGCTAGCATCAGAAAAACCATACATGGTATTTTCAGGGGCTTTTTGGTAATCTAGCAAACTAGTTGAACTCAGCAGTACATTATTGTAGCAGTGGGTCATGGGGTTGGTGCATGAACAAGGTACCATGGCTATGTGACACATACAGTGCCTATTAGATCCAAGGCCATAACTAGTTGAATTGTCACTCCACATTTTGATTAAGTGTTTAACAAATATATCATACTAGAAGGGATATATATATGCATCAGATCATATGCTAAAGAGAGAATCCATGAAAAGTGAAAAATGAATGGGTGAAAAAGGAGGGGGCTCATAATTAATATACTTGTGGCTATCTAAGGTTCCAAGAAAATATGCTTGGGGTGGGGTTAACAATACAAGATAACAGTCCACTGAATATTCCTTGGACCATTGAGAGATGGTTAGAGGGTGTGCATATGACATAGACATACTAGAGGAAATTTGGTATATCATATATATGCAGATTGTATGAAACAACTTCAACCTTTTTTTTTTTTTTTTTTTTTTTTTTTTTTTTTTTTTTTTTTTTTTTTTTTTTTACGGATTTAGCCTGTAGCTAATCATATAGTCGTTAGTTGATTTTATTACATATTAGATTATTGCCCGTGTGGAAACATGATTCAATAAATACTAATACTTTGAATTTTAAACTTTACTGAATAAAAATAAGCTTAAACATGCATTAACAAAAAGTTAAATATTCATATAAGAATAATAAAACATGAACATAATCAATAGTTAAAATAAAATTCAATGGATGCTTAGATCAGTTAGACGTATCCTGTTTATATTTGAGGCAAAAAAAAGATATTCTAACTAGAAAATTAAAAAGGTATGAGCAATGAATAAATTAAAAAATCTAATTCAAAACAAAAATCTAATCCAACTTAAAGTTAACCGCCACAAACAACTTTCCAAAACAATTAAAATGACATTTTGAGTTATTAAACAAAATGCAAATGAGTTCATTTTACTACTGTTGGTCCCAGAAGTATCAGCCTCACTTTTAATCAAATGGCAATGTGATTTCAACAATATGTAAACAATGTGCGGAATAAGAAATCAAACTTTCAGAAACAATAGAACACATGGTTTTTAAGAAGTTTTTGAGTTTATGTAGTGACCACCTTTTAACAAGGATCACGTTTTAACTTTACAAAAGAATGACTCAACAGAATTCTTATGGCTAGCGTAAATGTGGTGTGGAGTATGTGTAAAAGATATATCTAAGACTTGACTATGTTTGCTCTGTATATGTTAGGATCGGAGAACACACACGCACACGAACACAAGTATTTACGTGGTTCAGTCTAAACTGACCTACGTCCACGGGGGCAACTGGGGTATTGTTATTATTGAGTGATACAAAGATTACATGTACAAGAGGTTATTATATAGGCACAAATTAGGGTTAAACCATTTGCTAATCTTGCTTAACAAACTGGGCTTCAAACGGTTGGGCCTATAAGTGGGCTGAAGACAACATCTCCAACAATCTCCCACTTGGTGTCTTCGGACCACGAACTGCACCATCTCTTCTGTACTTCTGTAGACAAGATCTCCTCTTGATCTTCAATGCACCTCCAGTTACCCCGATCTCCTCAACACTATTCCTGGAGACCAGCTGAAGCTCCACACTACTTCAGCTTATCCAACGTTACACATTTAGTGAACATGTCCGCTGGATTCCTAGCACCTGAGATATTCTTCAAGTTGATTGTGCCATCAACAACCAATCCTCTCACGAAGTGATACCTTATCCCGATGTGCTTCGTCTTCTTATGATACACAGGATTCTTAGCAAGTTTCACTGCACTTTCATTGTCACAGTGTAGCAAATACTCAGTTTGCTTCTTCCTTAATTCTTCCAGAAAAGCCTTCAACCATACTAGCTCCTTACTGGCTTCAGCTATAGCCATGTATGCTGTCTCTGTTGTGGACAAACCCACACTTTTCTGGAGTCTAGACATCCAACTGACTGCAGTTCCTCCCACTGTGAAAATGAAACCTGTGGTGCTTTTAAATGTCTCTTTGCAACCACCCAGGTCAGCATCTGTATAACCTCTGAGAACTGAATCCTTCCCTTTGAAACATAACCCCATCTTTGACGTTCCCTTAAAATAACGAAGTACCCATTTAACTACTTCCCAATGTTCTTTTCCCGGATTTGACATAAACCGACTAACAACTCCGACTGCGTGTGCTATGTCAGGTCTTGTACACACCATAGCGTACATCAAACTACCTACTGCAAATGCATACGGAACTTTAGCCATATCAGCTTTTTCTTCTTCAGTTCTGGGACACTGATCTTTGGTAAGCTGGAGGTGACTTCCCAAGGGCGTGTTTCTTGGCTTGGTCTTATCGCTGTTAATATTGAATTTCTCTAACACTTTCCCAATGTACTTCTCCTGGGACAGTGTCAAAGATCCATATTTCTTGCTCCTGGTGATACTCATCCCGAGTATCTGTTTAGCTGCACCCAAATCCTTCATCTCGAATCCTTTGGACCATTGCTTTTTCAACTTGCTGATCTCATTCATATCTGATCCTGCAATCAACATATCATCTACATACATAAGTATAATGATATACGAACTCTTGAACTTCTTCAAATAATATTAGTGATCGGCTTCACATCTCTTGTAATCGGTCTTCACCATGAAATTATCAAACTTCAAGTACCACTGCCTTGGCGCTTGTTTCAGACCATGCAAACTCTTCTTCAACTTGCACACCCAATTCTCTTTTCCAGTAACCTGGAATCCCTCGGGCTGTGCCATGTAAATATCTTCATCAAGGTCACCATGTAGAAATGCTGTTTTCACATCTAGCTGCTCTAGATGCAAATTCTCTGCTGCTACAATACTCAGAACTAAGCTGATGGTGGTCATCTTCACCACGGGACAGAAGATCTCATCATAATCAACTCCCTTCTTCCGCTGAAATCCCTTGACCACTAAACGGGATTTATGCCGTTTAGAACCATCATGCTCATCTTTGACCCTGAAGACCCATTTATTCTGAAGAGCTTTCTTGTCTGGTGGAAGCTTTACAAGAACCCAAGTCTTGTTTTTGTCTAGTGAACTCATTTCTTCTTTCATTGTTCGCTCCTACTAAAACGAGTCCTTCATCTTGACTACTTCAAAGTAGCTCTCTGGGTCACCATTTTCTGTCAATAGAATATAATTATCTGAGAGGCCGGTACGAATGGGACTGTACCTGTCCGGCGCTTTAGAAACTTGGGTGGATCTCCTGATCGAAGTATCAGACTGGTCAGGCAGCTGTGGAGACTGTTCGTCATCTGACTCAACTCCCACTGTCAGAAACTCCCACCGACTCTTCATTCTCACCATCTTCAGTCTCTGGTTCTGTGTCATCTTCAGATTCTGTTATGAGCTCTGTGACAGATTCTTTCTTCTGATTCTCAACACTAAACTCAACTATTTCTTTCTGAACCTTTGACTTATCCAAGTTTTTGTCTTTGTACAACTCTTCTTCATTGAACTCAGCATGCTTGCTTCTGACTACCTTTCTACTTTCAAAATCCCAAAGCCTGTAGCCCATTTGATCACCCCCATATCCAATGAAAATGTACTTCTTTGCTTTTGCGTCTAACTTGTCACCTTCTTGGTTAATATCATAAGCACTACACCCGAAGATTCTCAGGTGATCATAGTCAACTACTTTACCCTTCCATTCTTCTTGAGGAAGCTTGAATCCTAACAGTACTGAGGGTCCACGGTTGATAAGATGCGTTGCTGTGTTAACTGCATCAGCCCAGGACATCTTTGGGAGCCCTGCATTCAATCTCATGCTCCTGGCTCTTTCACATAATGTTCTGTTCATCCTCTCTGCAACTCCATTCTGTTGCGGAGTTCCTGGAACTGTATTTATCATCTTGATCCCTCTATCAGCACAATAATCTATAAACTCCTTGCTGATATATTCACCACTGTTATCCGACTTCAAGCATTTCACCTTCAAATCAGTTTCAAGTTCAACAACAGATTTCCATTTCTTAAAAGTATCGAAAACTTCAGATTTATGTTTAAGAAAGTTAACCCATACCTTGCGTGTTGAATCATGTATGAAGGTCACAAAATAGCGAGAACCTCCAAGGGAAGCTACTAATGTCGGTCCGTATACATCTGAGTGAATAAGCTCCAATTTCCGAGCTTTCGGTGCTCTCCCAGTCTTTACAAAAGTCACCTTCTTTTTCTTGCCTAGGATGCACGGTTCACAAAATTCTGACTCGACCTTCTTCAACTCTGGAAGTTTTCCCCTGGCAACAAGCATCTTCATCTCCTTTTCACTCATGTGCCCGAGTCTTTGATGCCATAACTTTGTCTAACTCTGGCCACTCGATACTGCATTCACCCCATCAGTTGATGCTTCAACCATATACGAACTACCTCTCTTCTTGCCTCTAGCAACTACTATACTTGTGACACCTGACATATTTGGCTTAAACATTTTAGTAACACCTAAGTCTATCTTAGTGGGAAACATTTATAAACGGACTTAACTAGGTTAGTTGAGTCGGGTCAAGATAGGATTGTCCAGGGTTCAATGATCTGGAGGATCATTGGGAGTCGTTTTGGGAATGCACTAGTACCGGGTCCCGTTGTTGGTGAAATTACATAAACTAATTAAGTGTATGTGTAGATAAATTGTTATATGGTGGATTATATGCAAAGATGTGTTTAGACGATGTGTAGATAATCATCCATGCTTAAATATATTAAACATAGACTAAGGTTGCATGTTCATGTGTTAAGGTTCGTTAAAATGCGTTAAACACGACAAATTGGAAAAACTAGAAAAACATAGGCCCTGGTTCGACCACATCGAGTGGGCGAACCTGGAAAATAATCTTGGTTCGAACCTTATTAAAGGGGCAAACCTGGAATGTGGAAATGAAAGAATTTCATTCAACTAGAACAAGGCACATTCGACCCTGTGAAAGGGGCGAATGTACAGTGAAAGGGGCGAATGTGGACTAGTATAAATACCAAAATTTGTCATTTTTCACGATTTCACAAACCCTAACCGTCTCAAAACACTCTCAAACGATTTTAATCACTAAGGAAGGAGTTTTTGCTCTTATTTTTCATAATCTAACCTATCAACAACATCTAATCAAGAATCTAAGGTGTGTTCTTAATCCTAAACCTTTTTAAAGTATTTTGATTCGTTTTTATCTAACCCCAAGTGTCTAGATCTGTTCTAAGTATGTATTTGTTAATAAAAACCTTTTAAACATCTTTCTAAACCCAAACCTTATCATTAAACATAGGTTTTCATATCAATAAACATATGTTAATTATGTGTTATGTGATATTACTATGGTTTTAACTTTGTATTGCTATACGATCTTTTAAAGTCCCGAGGAAAACCATGAATGTGCGGGGATGCACAACAGGGGAAATGTGGATAGATCTATTGGGCGTGACCTGCCCCACTCGTTGGCTTGGAGGGCCGGGCGGGTGCATATTATCTCGAACTGGTAACATTGGTAACATGCTGAACATTCGGGCTGAACATTGCTAAACATTGCTAAACGTGTCTAGTAATGGTTTTCCAATCGTAGTAGTAATAAAACATACGCCTAGCTAGTGTACTTGGTAACATTGGTATAGTATGGACATGGTAACATTTTGGTAACTCTTGGTAACATATTGAACAAACCTGTGAACTCACCAGCATTATATATATGTTGACGTCTTTTTGGCATGTTTCTCAGGTCGCTAAGGTAGCATCGGTACCTGTGAACTCACCAGCATTATATATATGTTGACGTCTTTTTGGCATGTTTTTCTCAGGTCGCTAAGGTAGCATCAGTTGGACTAGGCGCACGGGTCTGCATTGGCATCTTGGCTTAGTGGCATATTTTAAATAAGTGTCTTGAATATTTTGGAACACAGTTTTGTAGTTGTTTTAAATCTTTAAATGCTTCCGCTATGGTTTAATGGTTTGATAACCAAATTTTGAGTTTACGTATTTCATATAGTGTTGTTTATTGTGACCGTTGACTTGGATCCTGGTTTGTCATGCGCCTTGCGGTAAAACTCCGCAAGTGTAAATTTGAGGGTGTGACAGATTGGTATCAGAGCCAATGGTTATAGTGAACTAGGACTGCATGTAGAGTCTGGTCTATAGCCGAGTCACACACACTAAACGGTCACATACTTTGAGTCTATTAGTGGGATACGTACTAACTTTGTCGGGGTGTCCTTACATCATCATCATACTTCTTTGTTACATCATCTGCTTTTACTTGGGTTCTTATCTACTCTTGTCTTCTTCTTCGGGATTGAAGAGGAAGAGGCTGATTTGTTGACTCTAGCACACACATGCTTTCTTACACTTGCACCTATCGTAACACATTACTAGGCGACGATATTCGACGACCGGAGTCTGGACTAGGAGTACATTTGGAGGACCATGTAGAGCAGTTTATCATTTCGGGTGCACACGAAATAATAAACTGAAATGCATGAAAATCTCGATGGAATTTGAGTTTAGATGTATAGTCCTGAATTTGTCCCTAAGTTAACTCTTGGAAATTTATAGTGGTTGACACTTGAGGTGAATCTGAATCCCTTGATTTCTTGATTTGTTAGATCATGTCGGGTGCTCGTGGTGGTGGACGTTGTGGTGGCGGCGGTGGCCGTGCTGGCGGCGGTGGTCGTGGTAACATCAACATGACCCAAGCTGAACTGAACGACTTGTTACTGCAGCAAGTGAATATGGCTATGGCTACTTTCCAGGCTGGGATTAATGCCATGGGTGGTGAGTTGATTTCTGTCGACTTTGCCTCATTCTTGGGTGTCATGTTCTTTCGTTTGTACTTTATTCGTGTATCGTGTTTCAGGTATTGCTGTCAATCCACCTCCACCTCAGTGCTCTTATAAGAAGTTTCGGGACTGTCAGCCCCAAAACTTCGCTGGAATTGAGGGAGCGGTAGGGACCGGGTTAAGTGTAACTGTCCCGCTGGGGACCGGGTTAAGTATGCTACTGCGACATTCGAGGGGCCTGCATTGTCGTGGTGGAATGCTACTACCCAGAACATGAGATTGGGGGAGGCTATTGCTATGCCTTGGGCTAATTTTGTGCATCTATTGAGGAGTGAGTACTGTCCGAGGGAGGAGGTACAGAAGTTGGAACATGAGGTCTGGAGTTACAAGATGGTTGGGTCCGAGATTGAGGAGTACACTATGAGGAGGAACGAGCTGGCGGTGTTGTGCCCTGATTTGCACACACCCGAGTATAGGAGGATTGAGCACTACGTATCTGGGTTAGTGCCGGAAATTGCAGGGTTGGTGGCTGCTGGGAATCTTCCCACTCTTGCTGAAGTTGTTCGATCGGCTCATCGGATGACTAACCTGAAGGTGGCAGAAGGTGTTTTGCCTCCTAAGGGTACTACTGTGAAGGGTCCGGAAGGGAACAAGAGGAAGTGGGATAATGTGGGGAAGAGTGCCATGCCAGCACCATCTTAGCCGGTGAAGAAGTTTGATTCGTCTGGGTCTTCTTCGGGGCAGAAGTCAGGAGGGTATATTGGGAAGCATCCCAAGTGCAACAAGTGTGGTTATCACCACTCTAGGAATTGTGATCGGGCTCGATGTCATCGGTGCCATCAGTTGGGGCATCTTGCTAAGGATTGCAGGGTGTCACTTACCTCAACTCAGACTCCTGCTGCTACTCCTGCTCCTGCTGCTCATGGGACTCCAGGAAAGCAGGGGTGCTATAACTGTGGTGACACTGGACACTTCAAGTGTGAGTGTCCTAAGCTGAAGCAGGGTGATAATGGGAGGGGCGAGAACGGTAACGGGAACAACGGAGGCGGAGGCAGGACTGCGCGTGCTTTCGTCATTGGATCTGCAGAGGCTAGGCAGGATCCAGACACAGTTACTGGTACGGTCCTTCTTAATGATCGCTATGTTTCTGTCTTGTTTGATTCTGGTGCCGATAAGAGCTTCGTATCTGTGGACATTAGTCGATTGCTAGATATAGTACCCACACCTTTAGAGGCTAAGTACTTAATAGAATTGGCTGACGGTAAGAAAATCGAAGCGACACACACCCTTAGGGAATGTCGCTTGGAACTGTCGGGTTTGTCTTTCCCCATTGACCTTATGCCGATACCCTTGGGTAGTTTTGATGTCGTTGTCGTGTTGGATCAGTAATGCTCTTAATGTATTGCTTGCTAGTGAAAACTTATGTGTTTTTGCAAGTTCAATCAGATTTGCACAGCGGAATGATAAGTAAAGTTACACTATCAACAGGAGTTATTACTCCCCCTGGATGTTTGAAAACTATAGACAAGTTTAATGAGAATCTAAGTAATGAATGTGAATGATAATAAATACTCAAACAGATTCTCAATAAATGAAATGGAAAGAACGATAATAAGCTTTGAAGGATTTCTGTATTAATCAAAAATCAATGTCTAAAACAGAGGGGATGAACACATCTATTTATAGACTTTACATATACATGAACCTTGCTAAAAGTAAGTCAGAAACAAGTTGCAACAAGTTGCATTCTTGGAACTTGTACAAAAGATAAAGTAATACTAAACTAATAAACTACTGAAACATAAGTCGGTTAGAAAGATTCTTGAACAAGAGCTGATGAATGACAAACTATTGATGAGTAGTTTGTCTTCAGTAGTTCTTCAGTGAACTGTCTGGTTAGACTTCAGAACTTCTGATACTTCTTCTTCAGTACTTGTTGAATCCTTCTTCAGTACTTTAGTCTTCTTTCTTCAGTAGTTCTATACGTAGGATATTTTGCAGAAGTGAATTAGACTAAGGTTTACAAAAGTGGTTTCACCAATCCTTTTTGTCCTAACAATCTCCCCCTGGATTGATGAAGCCAAAACCTTTTCTAATTCTTTATTGTTTTCTTCTGTCATTCACAATCTTCCATATCTCCTTGAACATGGAATTCTTCAATTGATTAAGCTGTTCATCAGTGAGAGATCCCCTTTGAGGTTCCAGATGTTGAATTGTAAGCAAGTCCTGAGTTGATAGTTTCTTCAGTTCATTCATTGACTTGTAGGCCTTGCTTGTAAGATCTCTTCTTGTCACCAATACTGAGTTGTCATCAGTAAAGGACCATCTGATGATCAACACTTTAGACTTGTCAAAGTCTGAAGTATAGGGAACCATGCTGGTTTCCTGGAATGTTCATGAGTGTTGGATATTCTCTATTTCAGTGACTCTCAGGTGGGATTCACTTCTATCTTCCTTTTACATCACATCAGGTAGTTTGAAAGTGGGTAAATGATGTTCAGTAACTACCTTAGTATGTAGTCTGTCTGTGATAGTCTTCTGGATTTGGTAAGCAAAAGTTGAAGGATCCCAAAATTGAGTTATCAGAGGCTTCTCTTCAATATCAAAGTCTCCTTGATCAACTGTGTTGCCTTCTAGCAACACCATCTTGAAGTTAGTCTTTGTATTGTCCTCTGGTTTCTTCTTGGTAGCTGGTCTTTTAACACCAGAATTTCTAACTACTGAAGTTGATACTTCAGAAGTTTTGAACTTCTCTGGATTAGCAGCCTTGGCAGCCTTGTACTTCTTGTTTGTGTCCAGCAGTCTTTCTTCTTTCCATCTTGACACAGAGGCTTTTGAATCATAGTTATTTGCTACCAGTTCTTCAATCATCTCAGCTCTCTTGGCTTTTCCATCTTTATTTGTTGCAAGTTTGTCAGCAACAAGTTGAGCTCTTTAAGTCAGCTCATCCATTGAGAGCCCTTTGAGTGAATAGGCTTTTGTTTTGCTGTTCTTTGTTATAAAAGACATCAGTTGTTGTCTTTTGTCTTCTTTAGCAACTCTCTCTGTTTCAGCTTGCCTATTTAACTCTGCTTCATAAGCTTGAAGCTTTTCATTTAAGCTCAAATCATCCCTTGCTTCCAAGTTATTCCAGATCTCTTCTTCCTTAGCGTTTCTTTGGGCTGCAATCAAACTCTTCTCAAGTAGTTCTTTGGACATTGATAGTGGAGAAGGGTTCAGCACAGTCATTGTTGTAGTTGTTGTAGGCCTTGGAATAGGAGTTGGTTGTTTTTGTTCAGTTGTCTTGGAAGGCTCTTCAGCTGTTTGTATGTTGGAAGTGTTAACTTCTGATGTGTTGACAGGACTGTCAACTACTGAAGGATTGTCTTCAGTATTTTCTGAATCATCAGAAGTTTCATCAGAAGTTTCTTCAATATGGCCTTGGGAAGTTTCAGCTTCAACTTCAGTTCCAAAGATAAGCCTTTGTTGATCTTTTCTGGCTTTCTCTTGGAGCTCTCTTTCTTGTAGAGCCACTCTTTCCTTTATTCTGGCTTCCAATGACTCCCTTGGTTCCTTAATCTTCTCCCCCTTTTTGGCTTCATCCACTTCTGGAAGCTTAGAAGGTTGAGAAGTTGTACCAGTGAGCTTGGCAATCTGTCTTGAGTTGTGGTCAATTTTGTTGGACAGATCATTCATCTTGGTTTTGATCACCTGAAGTTGGTTTTTGGTTGACAGCTCCAAAGCAGCCGTGAAAGTTTTGAGGTGATTGGCAATAAGGTTGTTCATCAGCTGGTATAGGGGACCATCTGGGCTGCATAGTTGGTTCAGATCTATGCTTGTTGACCCAGGGAATTGTGTAGGCATATTTAGTGAGGGGTGTGTTTTGGGGTGATCTTCATGTTGTACAGAAGATGCCACTTTAGGGGAATCAGGGATCAAGTGGTCTTTAACCTGATCTGGTGTGACCAGCTCTTTGAGCTTAGAGACACCAGGTGCAGGACCTTCACTAGCAGCCGTCAATTCAATTTTAGTGGAGTGTGAATCATCATCCAAGTCAATGGAATCATCTGAATCCCTGCTTACTTCCTCAATGAGGACAGTATCAGTTACATCATGAGCTGAGCCCAACTCAGTTGTCTCATGTACCTCTTTTTCTTGGTTAAGAGGATTTCCTACCTCAGGCATTAAGCCTTCATCAGTAGTTGCCACAAGTGAGGTCTTAGCTATGTTACTTCTTTCCTCAAATCCACCACGAGTTTCTAAGTTTGGGCTTAGAGACCCTGGTTCATCCTCATCTCTTGGGTTAGGGCTAGGGATATCCACATCCATTTCAAGTGCTGAAGGTATGTCCCCTGTTTGATGTGGTTGTTAGGGACTGACATGTTCTGATGGGATGGTCTCTTTTAGCCCAGAGAGAAGTTTGGCAATTTCAAGGGCTTCAGGTTTAGAAATTTGTGGTGCTGGTTCAGTAGTTTGGTCTATGGGTTCAGCAGTTTCAAAAGAAGAGTCTATGGGGATTGTTTTCTTAAATTTCTTTCTTTTGAATAAAATGGTTATTGGTGCTCTTGTGGGGGTTTGAGATGGATGAGACTGAGAGGATGTTTCACTCACATCTTTATCAAGTGCAGATTGCCCATTAGCAAGTTCAGGCATCTCAGCCACCTGAACTGCCTTTCTTTTCAGGCTGGTGGGTTTTTGTTTTTGCTGTTTTGGTTTCTTGGCCTTTTTGGGTGAAGGTTTGGAAGATGAGGGTTCCTTGGGGACTGTTGTGTATTCCCCTTGGTCATCTTCTGGCTAGGTGGCCGGTTTATTGTGCCTAGAGTATGCTTGTGAGGTTAAAGGGTTTAAAACAGTTGTTTGACCCACAAGCACCTCTTCTCCAAGTTCCTTTATTATGCATTGCATAATAAATCTTGGATACATCAAAAACTTCTTTTTAGAATTGAGATGATGTAACACCAACTCATTAAAGAAAAGTGCTGATGCCCTGAATTTTGTTTCATTCACAATGGAATGAAAAATTGGTTGAAAAGTAGAGGGCACCTGATCATAAGATCCAGTTTTTGGACTCAAACATATAATTATATAGTGAAACAAAAGTTTGTACTTAGGTTCAAAATATTTCTTAAAAATAGTAGCATGTGAGAGAGTACCTTGGTAACCACACTCTGCCATGGTTAAATGAATTTCAGAGTTTGGAAATTGATCTGGGGCACCCACATCATCCAGACCCAGTCTAATCCCCAAAGTTTCTGGTGTCATTGCCATTCTCCTCCCTTGGATGATTGAATTGAGGGAGATCACCTTATCATTTACTGTCACCGTCTCCGCATTTGCCCAGAACTCATTAAGAGTCTCAGTATAGATTGGAGGATCAATGGTGAGGGCAGTAAAGTATTGGGATTTAACGACTAAATAAATGATTTCGTCGTGTTGGGACCAGGCTTCATGTTTTTCAAAGTAGCCTCTTTGATTGTGTCCCTGTTTCAGAGTTAGAGCCATGTGGTTTGTGTGTGTGTGTGTGGATCGAATAGTGTTTTTGCAGGTTCAGGGTTTGAGAGCTTTTTGAGAGAGAAGGATGGAATTTTTTGCTTTTTGAATGGATAAGTGTTGGAAAAGGTGTTTATCAGAAGTTTGTAACCGCCTTAGGTCAAACTTCTGAAGTGGGAAAATGTCTGATTTACCCTTAATGACAAAACTGTTAATGAAGAACAATTGTCATCAGTAGTTCCCATTTTCTCTTCAGTAGTTTGTTAACAACTGATGAGAATGTTTATATACACTTTATTCATAACTTCTGAAGATTATCTTATCAGAAGTTTCATTTTTCAGAAAATATTCCCATACTGATGTTTTTGTTTATCAGTAGTTTCTCTCCTTTTGTTTTTCAGAAGTTTTTGTTTTAAAAATAGATGTAAGTGAAAAATATGTGCAGGAAAAGTAAAAGAACACTTTCAAAATTAGCATCCCAAGCATGGATACTAACTTCTGAAATGTTGATGTGTCAAGGGGTTTTGTGAATATGTCAGCTATCTGATTAGCTGTTGTGACATGCTTCACTTCAATCTTGCCTTTTTCATAGCAATCCCTGATGAAATGATACCTGATTTCAATATGTTTAGTTTTTGAGAACTGAATAGGATTTTGAATGATGCTAATGGTAGATTTGCTGTCTACAAGCAATGGTGTCTTGGTTTCTTTGATTCCATAATCAAGAAGTTGATATTGGAGCCATTGTATCTGTGATGTACAACTTGCAGCTGCAATGTATTCAGCTTCAGCAGTTGAAGTTACAACAGATGTTTGCTTCTTTGATTGCCAGACACTAGACAGTTTCCCAAGAATTGACAACCACCAGATGTTGATTTTCTTGACATTTTGCACCCTGCATAGTCACTATCTGAAAAAGCTGATAACTTGGCATTGCTTGAAGCAGGATACCAAATTCCAAGTGTAGGAGTTCCTTTCAGATATCTGAAGATTCTTTTGACTGCAATGAGGTGTGATTCCCTAGGAGCTGATTGATATCTAGCACAGACATATGTTGAAAACATAATATCTGGTCTAGAAGCAGTTAGATACAAAAGGGAACCTATCATACATCTATACATGGTTTGATCAACCTGTTTTCCTTGATCATCTGGTTCAACTTGTGTGGTGGGTGTCATGGGAGTGGAACATGATTTACAGTCTTGTAAAGAAAATTTGTTCAATAATTCTTTAACATATTTTGATTGATGTATAAAAGTTCCATTGATTTGTTGTTTAATCTGCAGTCCTAAAAAGTACTGCAGTTCTCCCATTGTACTCATCTCAAATTTTGATTGCATGAGTTTCTTAAATTCATCACACAATTTTGTGTTCATTGAACCAAATATGATATCATCAACATAAATTTGAACAAGTAAGACATGATTTTCAACATTTTTAATGAAAAGAGTTTTATCAATGGAGCCTCTTGTAATGGTATTTTTGAGTAAAAAATTGGAAAGTGTTTCATACCAGGCCCTTGGAGCCTGTTTGAGCCCATAAAGAGCTTTGTCAAGTTTGTACACCCACTCAGGATGAGAAGGATCCTCAAACCCAGGTGGCTGACAAACATACACTTCCTCTTTAATCTTTCCATACAAAAATGCACTCTTGACATCCATTTGAAAAACTTTTATTTTGTTGGAAATGACATAGGCCAGAAATAACCTGATGGCCTCAAGCCTTGCAATTGGAGCAAAGGTCTCATCATAATTAATTCCCTCTTCTTGAGAGTAACCTTGTACCACCAGTCTTGCCTTGTTCTTAATGATCATACCAGCTTCATCTTGTTTATTCCTAAAAACCCATCTTGTGCCAATTGGTAGCTTGTTTGGTGGTAAGGGACAGATTTCCCAAACCCGTTTCTTCTTGAACTGAAGCAACTCATCTTGCATAGCTTCCACTTAATTGTTGTCTTTGAGGGCTTCTTGGTACTTCTTAGGTTCCAACTGAGAAATGAATGCTGAGAAGAAGCAAAAGTTGGAGAGCTGGTTTCTTGTGAGAACACCTGATGCAATATCACCCATGAGTTGTTCAAGTGGATGATCTTTGTGTTCAATCAGTTGTTGTAAACCACTGACAGGTGTAGGTGGCTCTTGTACTTCATCAAACAAACCACTAAGGTTAATAATATCTGGTTCAGCTGTTTGAACATCTTCAGTAGTTGTAGGAGCTGAAGCAGATGTTTGAGTTTGTACATCAGCAGTTGTTGAATCAGAAGTTTGTGAAACTTCTGATGGTTTGAAAGTTGACTTAATGACTGTTTTAGGAGTCCATGGTGCTGGATCCTCATCATCAAACCTTTGATCACCAGAATAAGTAGGTTTAGATGAAGTAACAGTCTTTTCAGGTCCAAAGTGGAAGCTGTCAAGGTCAAAGAGTTCAGCAGGATGTGCTGGAATAAGAGTGTGTTTTGACTCATTGAACTTGACATTCAGTGTTTCTTCTACTATCTTGGTTTTTAAATTAAAAACCTTGTAGGCTTTTCTAGTGGAAGAATAACCAAGAAAGTAACCTGAATCAACTTTAGCAGCAAACTTTGAAATAGAGTCTTTAATGTTTAGAATGAAACATTGACATCCAAAAGCCCTGAAAAAGGAGATAAGAGGCTTTATGCCATGAAGAACTTCATAGGCAGTCTTAGAGTGTCTCTTGTTGACAAGGACTCTATTTTGAACATAACATGCAGTGTTAACTGCTTCAGCCCAGAAATATAATGGTAGGCCTGAATCTGCTAACATGGTTCTTGCTGCTTCAATCAGTGTTATGTTCTTCCTTTCGACCACACCATTTTGTTCAGGAGTTCTGGGAACACTGAATTGTCTAATAATCCCTTTAGACAAACAGAATTCATCCAGAGTTTTGTTCCTGAACTTTGTCCCATTATCACTTCTAATGGCTTTGACAGATAGAGAATATTGTTTCTCTACTTGTAGATTGAAGAACTTGATGATTTCAGCTGCCTCATCCTTGGAGAATAAGAAGAATACCCATGTGAATATTGAATAGTCATCAATGATGACCAAGCAATACTTCTTCTTACCAAGGCTCATGATTTTTACAGGCCCAAATAAGTCCATATGGAGTAGTTGAAGCCATGCAGTTGTTTTAGATTCTTCAATAGACTTATAGGAAGACTTATGCTGTTTTCCCTTCAAACAGGATACACAGTGTTCTTGACACTGGTATACTTTCAAAGGTAGACCTCCGACCAAGCCCATTTTTGTGACTTTATTTATGGTTTAAAGTTCACATGGCCAAGTCTCCTATGCCAGAGATCAGTCTCTGAAGTTGATGCCTTTGAGAAGAAACAGGCAGTGTTGTTCAGTACTTTGTCCTTTTCAATGTCCACTGCATAGACATTGCCACATCTTTTGGCTATCAACAAAGTATGATCTTCAATGATCTTCTCTATCAACTTCTGGCCTTCTGGTGATATGATCTTGCATGCTGTCTTTGTGAAAAAGGAAGAATATCCTTTATCACACATTTGAGACACACTTAGCAAGTTGTACTCAAGGTTTTCAACCAGATTGACCTTGTCAAACTGTATTTTGCCAGAGGAGACATTGCCATGTCCTAGCACATATCCCTTAGCATTGTTCCCAAAGGATACAGATCCTTCTCTTTGACTGATAAAATTGTTTATCAGGTATCTGCATCCTGTCATGTGCATTGAGCCTCCACTGTCCACATACCAAATGCTATTTAAGCCTCTGGAGACCCTCTGCACAAAGTAGCAAATTAGTTAGATTTAGGAACCCAAGCCAGTTTGGCTTTGGGTTTGCTCTTGAGAACATTAACAGTTTGTTCTTGACCAGGTTGAGGAATCCATGTCTTTTTGGCAATGGATTTTTCATTAAGAGCAATGGTGGTATCCTTTTGAGGACCACCATCAACCCTGGTCATCAGTAGTTGTACCATGTTTATGAGATCTTTTATCTCAGCAGTTTGTGAAACTGCTGATGATGTAGGTCTAACTACTGAAAGAGAATTTTGAGAAAAAGACTTTTGTTGAGTTTTTATCTTTTTCTGAGAAAAGGTGTTTACTGGTAGTTGTTTCCTGGGAGAAAAAGTTTCTTTAAAATCATTTTTGATTTGTTTTCCCACAACCAGTTGTGAAATTTTCTTGTTGTACTGAATCCCTTTTCTATATCTACAAAATTCTGTCTTGTGGTTGAACAGACCACATATTTCACATTCTTTTGCCTTTTCTTTTTCATTTAAAGGCAAGTTTGTAACACCCTAAACCAATTTACAGAAAAACGTGCAGCGGAAATACCAACCAAAAAATTCATTTCTTTTAAAAAACCACCTTGGATGTTTAGAACCCAAATCTACTAAGCATCTTAGGTATTACATCTTTTAAAAATGTTCTATTACATTAAACGTGACCCATCTATGTCACGTTATGGTCCGTGTCCTCGTACAATCCGCCTCCTTGCTCGATCTCCATCCTTTCCTTACTCTATTAGGTAGACAAGACAACCTGTGATCACCAAATAACCGTTTCGTTAGTTCATTTAGTGAGTTAATGCACACTACTCAAAATGCGGAGATAATATCCATAGATACTCCACGATCTCGTTCCAACGCCTATTTGCAAGTTCGGGTGTGGCACCCCGAGCCGAACCTACAAGTCTCAAGCATTCACACTTATATACATGCATCTTCATTACCATTTGCATAACAAAGGTTAATAACCCCACAATACATACAAATATACAATTCCCTCAATACCCCACAATACATACAAGCATACAATTCCCTCATATAACCCCACAATACATACAAGCATACAATTCCCTCATATAACCTACTTTGACCCGTCATGTTACTCTTTCTTCGCCAATCTCTAAGACAATTATGACGTTTCCAATCCTATACTCAATCTACATATAACTACCAACCCTTACCTACATGAAGCTCTCTCTCAAACCCGAGCATGAGTACACATATGTACTATAAATGAGGTTTGGAGTTGCTCGGGCAAGGTACGGAAGCATAAACAAGCTGAAAAATCAACATCCAAGGCCGAAGGGGGATTTGGCGTAGGATACGCCAAAAGTGGCGTAGCCTATGCCACTTACGTAGGCAAAAGGTGACAGAGTGGCGTAGGGCAGCAGAATTTGGCGTAGGCAAACCAGGGTTGGCGTATCCTACGCCAAAACTGGCGTATCCTACGCCAACAACAGGTCTTGCAAAATGCTTTCCTTTTTCAACACAATATCTTTCATGCCATTCTTACCCACAATTTCCGACATTCTAGCAACTCATTTACTATTCTCCCACCCATCATTCCACACATACCTTGATCAATTCTCGGATCGAAAGCACGCCCCTATGAACTTCCGGTTTGAGTTCAAGCACCTACTATACTTGATTCGCTCAAACCTTGTCTACACTAGTTACATTTACAAAGACAAAGTCCAAGTTAACTACCATGTAAATCCTTGACCCATAACCAAAACCATGTACTCCTTCAAGATTCCCATTCTATGTGAACATAATTCAATATCATAGATGCAAGTTAAGTTCGGGAATCACTTACCTCAAGTCCTCCAAGTTCATGCTTGTTTATTTTCCTCATCTTGACCCATTAGCTTCCCATGGTTGAGTCCATCCTTCCTATCCTTTCATATCATCATGTTCACATCATTGTTAGCATACATGATCATAACACACTAACAACCATTCTCAACCAAATATCACATTGACTTCCATTAGTCAAGTTCTATCATATCTACAACATACATTCACAACCACATTTATTCTCACATAGTAATACCACTTATTATCATATATGTCTCATAGTTTTAACATGTTATACGTCACATAGTGTTTCTAATCACACAATCAAGTTTGGGAAGCATAACCATGTTATTTTAACATTGTTGACTTTCCAGAAAGTCAACTTCCAACTATACCAACATCCTTCTTAGAAACCTATGTCCATATTGATGTACTAGATCATATAAGACTCACCATAAACATCATATTCATATCTCATTAAGATACAAGATCATTCATCACACCAATTAATCAACACATCGTGTACATCATAATATTTAAGCATAGTGTGCACACTACTAATGCATACTTCTTACCAAATCATACAATCAACTAATTCCCACACGATTTCTCTCTAAGACGAAATCCCCATGTTAACCTACTATCAATTGCACCAACTATCACATTACTTTCATACTTGTCGAGTCTTGCATACAATTTCACACATTATAGGACACACATACAACCATGAGATCACTTATGTGCATACATACATACCTACATACAATCCATTATAATTCACACATGGTTTCCATCAAAACACATCCTTTATACTAATTTCCTACAATCATCATATTCCATTCATTCTCATCAATTACTTGTACGCAAGTTCATCTAAGCATTTCATCGAACACATGGTGTGCGTACAACACTCTAAGCTCAATGTACAATTACTTCATGCTTAGTTTCATAGCTCATAACATCAATCATTATATTATTTACCTACATTACATACCATTCATTTCAATAGTTATCAACATAGCAAATCATCACTTTCTTTTCAATGCACTCAACAATTTAACTAAGAATGGTCTTGGATTACACCAAGATCAATACCCACTTTCCTCATAGGTGTAAGACAACCTAATTAGCACATGAATCAAGCATAGCCTTCTGTAGTATCACAAATTATGGCTCCTTTAGTGTCTATCAACCTCTAGACACCTTCATCCATCCTTGATTCACGTTTTCACATAAACCCTAGATTTTCACCATATTCAAAAACAAACATAACATCATAATAAGCCAAATTAAAGGCACCTTGATGTATATAAAACCTTAGATGACCCATAATTGGCTTCATGCACCATCTTGGCTTCTACTTTCTCTTGATTTGGAACTAGAGGTAAAGAAGCAAGGGTTTGGGTCTTGGGTTGTTCCTGATGATCGACATACACAAGAATGTGTATGTTGACATCTTACTTCCTTTATCTATAGCCCATTATTTTGCTCCTTGTCCAATTCTAGTCCCTCTAGTTAGATACCCTCCCAACAATGACTCAAACCTTGTTGAAATTCTATATAACTTGTATATCTATCTAGGATAGGTACTTAGTTATTTCATCCCATGCCATAACACATTAAAACATGCTACTAAACTAAAATTCGGGTTTTGGGGCGTTACAAGTCTACCCCCCTTAAAGATGTTTTCGTCCCCGAAACCACTTTCATTACTAGCAAACCCATTCCACCACTATCCTTAGGCATTAATTCTAGCCAATCAAAGCTAGTATTTCTACATAACGCTAAACCCTTAACCAACATTTTTTCCACTTATTTAACTACTCTTCTCTTTCATTCAAGACTTCATGTCGTGCCACGAGCCCACCTTATAAGCTATACAACGACTCTAATCGAAAACAAACATGATTATGTGTCCATACCTCTTAAATTAACACAAGCTTTCATGCAATTATCAAACATACCAAACTATCACAACCTAACTACTGTTTCACCTTCTCTTATTCATACCTACATTGAGATTTCGACATCGTTCTACAGTCCCTACCGGACCAATGTATCTACCATACTCACCCCACCCCTTTTTGGTAGACTTTAGAGTCATTCTGTTCATACCTATTTGGTTGTGAGTTCATTTCATGCACTACCTACTGTAGACACGTATGTCCATTGCTTAACAACACCGAGTCTAAGCTAAGACTCATTCATCTTTTTGACCTTAAAAGTCAAACCTTCCGAGCTACCACATACGTAAGATATCATTCATTCATACGTGGGTACCATTGGACATATTACTTTCCTAATTAACAATCACAAAATAACCAAATTCACTAACCTTCCTTTCACAACGTTTACCAACCGCCCATATGTCGGCTTGACTTGCCCCTTGACAAGTCCACGCCATACTTCGCTTGCCTTAGTTCGTTCACAAGGAGTTCCAACTCGCTAACTTCATATCACCTATCTTGTAGATTTCATTATATTCATAAATTCGACCATTCATATCTACAAAATCATTGGTTAGGCATATACCTTTCATTCGTGAAATTGACCTTCATTGGCCGATACAAGTTTCCTTTCACTTGTAATGTCTAATTATATACATTTCCTTCCTGATCTCCTGTTTACGTGCTATACTACATTACTTATTGCATTTTCCTATGCAAGATCCTTACAAATTATTCATTATCTTGCAAATTTTCTACAATTCGACTTTTCAAGGTAAATGTGTCATATCCTACTACTTTAATAATAATTTCTACATTGCATTCTTGTAATTCATAATATCATTCGTTTTCTGCATATAGAGGTACAAATCTTTCAAAAGATCAACCGTTCATTCATTTTCACATTAATACCATGCCTTACCATCTTCTACTACACATATATATATATATATGCATTTTACATGCCACATAACATGCATATCTAAATCAAGTTACTAACTTGTGCTTATCTTGGTTAGAGAGAATGGCGTATTCTCTCCTTCATTCCTACCCAAACGACTCACTTCATAGACTATTCTATATTTCTACAACTTTCCAACAAATCTGACCCATTACTTGGGTAATTCTATATTTTTACATTTCCACTATTTGACCCGTTCAAGGTCTTTTTCACAATTTCTATAATTTCACCCCTTTTGCCCCTTTACGGTCTTCCCAACCGTTTGACCCGCTAAGGTCTTTCCAGCCTTTTTTACATGGTTTCAACCATATGACCCGTTAAGGTCTTTCTAACCTCTTGACCCATTGAGGTCTTTCCAACCATTGTGACCCATAAGGATCTTTCCCACCATTTTGACCCACAAGGATCTTTCCCACCATTTTGACCCACGAGGATCTTTCCCACCATTTTGACCCACGAGGATCTTTCCCACCATTTTGACCCATAAGGGTTTTCTACAATTTTGACCCATAAGGGTTTTCTACAATTTTGATTTGATCCGTACTTGCTTACGGACTCAAACCTTTCATTTTAGGCTTTCATTCATATAGGTTTGATCCGTACTTATCTACGGACTTAAACCTTTCATTCCAACCTTTTATTCATATTGGTTTGATCCGTACTTATCTACGGACTCAAACCTCTCATCCCAACCTTACATTTATTGCCATAGTTGATTTATAGGCACAATATACATACGTTTAGTTGGATACCTTCTAAGGGAATCCCCCTTCACACTCACATTCTTATAGAAGTTTCATCCTACCCACTTACCCACACGACCACTTACTTTCCAAGTTTACCAGGCATACCTGTGATGATTCTCACGGTCTCACGTGCATCGCATGCTTCTTGTGCACTGGCCAGGCGCACAGTCCACATGCTATCCACGTGCCTTCGTGTAATCATTACCTTATGCCTAGAGATTGGTTTTCAGCTTCGTGCTACATTTCAATTTCGTTCCTAAACAACATGGTTGCTTTTTCCCTTCTATGTTTTACCATCCCTGAGGACTTTCCTCCCACCGGTACCAATAGTTAACTATCGCGTACCTGTGATTATTCCATCTTATCTACAATTCCTGCGATCTATCTTGAATCGTGTCCTTGAGATCTCTTCATTATCCACAAAAGCTCACCTTAAGATGAACACCACAATTAGCTTTTAACATGTCATGTGAGTTAATATTAAATTCTACCTTTGGGCCTTGATCGAGTCTTGGATTGTACGGGTCACTGCATTCAGGAGCACACAAGTTTGAGTTCAAGTACTTACTTCCTTGTACAAGATTTCACTCAAACCAGGGCTCTGATACCAACTTGAAACACCCTAAACCAATTTACAGAAAAACGTGCAGTGGAAATACCAACCGAAAAATTCATTTCTTTTAAAAAACCACCTTGGATGTTTAGAACCCAAATCTACTAAGCATCTTAGGTATTACATCTTTTAAAAATGTTCTATTACATTAAACGTGACCCATCTATGTCACGTTATGGTCCGTGTCCTCGTACAATCCGCCTCCTTGCTCGATCTCCATCCTTTCCTTACTCTATTAGGTAGACAAGACAACCTGCGATCACCAAATAACCGTTTCGTTAGTTCATTTAGTGACTTAATGCACACTACTCAAAATGCGGAGATAATATCCATAGATACTCCACGATCTCGTTCCAACGCCTATTTGCAAGTTCGGGTGTGGCACCCCGAGCCGAACCTACAAGTCTCAAGCATTCACACTTATATACATGCATCTTCATTACCATTTGCATAACAAAGGTTAATAACCCCACAATACATACAAATATACAATTCCCTCAATACCCCACAATACATACAAGCATACAATTCCCTCATATAACCCCACAATACATACAAGCCTACAATTCCCTCATATAACCTACTTTGACCCGTCATGTTGCTCTTTCTTCGCCAATCTCTAAGACAATTATGACGTTTCCAATCCTATACTCAATCTACATATAACTACCAACCCTTACCTACATGAAGCTCTCTCTCAAACCCGAGCATGAGTACACATATGTACTATAAATGAGGTTTGGAGTTGCTCGGGCAAGGTACGGAAGCATAAACAAGCTGAAAAATCAACATCCAAGGCCGAAGGGGGATTTGGTGTAGGATACGCCAAAAGTGGCGTAGCCTACGCCACTTGCGTAGGCAAAAGGTGACAGAGTGGCGTAGGGCAGCAGAATTTGGCGTAGGCAAACCAGGGTTGGCGTATCCTACGCCAAAACTGGCGTATCCTACGCCAACAGCAGGTCTTGCACAATGCTTTCCTTTTTCAACACAATATCTTTCATGCCATTCTTACCCACAATTTCCGACATTCTAGCAACTCATTTACTATTCTCCCACCCATCATTCCACACATACCTTGATCAATTATCGGATCGAAAGCACGCCCCTACGAGCTTCCGGTTTGAGTTCAAGCAACTACTATACTTGATTCGCTCAAACCTTGTCTACACTAGTTACATTTACAAAGACAAAGTCCAAGTTAACTACCATGTAAATCCTTGACCCATAACCAAAACCATGTACTCCTTCAAGATTCCCATTCTATGTGAACATAATTCAATATCAGAGACGCAAGTTAAGTTTAGGAATCACTTACCTCAAGTCCTCCAAGTTCATGCTTGTTTATTTGCCTCATCTTGACCCATTAGCTTCCCATGGTTGAGTCCATCCTTCCTATCCTTTCATATCATCATGGTCACATCATTGTTAGCATACATGATCATAACACACTAACAACCATTCTCAACCAAATATCACACTGACTTCCATTAGTCAACTTCTATCATATCTACAACATACATTCACAACCACATTTATTCTCACATAGTAATACCACTTATTATCATATATGTCTCATAGTTTTAACATGTTATACGTCACATAGTGTTTCTAATCACACAATCAAGTTTGGGAAGCATAACCATGTTATTTTAACATTGTTGACTTTCCAGAAAGTCAACTTCCAACTATACCAACATCCTTCTTAAAAACCTATGTCCATATTGATGTACTAGATCATATAATTCTCACCATAAACATCATATTCATATCTCATTAAGATACAAGATCATTCATCACACCAATTAATCAACACATCGTGTACATCATAATATTTAAGCATAGTGTGCACACTACTAATGCATACTTCTTACCAAATCATACAATCAACTAATTCCCACACGATTTCTCTCTAAGACGAAATCCCCATGTTAACCTACTATCAATTGCACCAACTATCACATTACTTTCATACTTGTCGAGTCTTGCATACAATTTCACACATTATAGGACACACATACAACCATGAGATCACTTATGTGCATACATACATACCTACATACAATCCATTATAATTCACACATGGTTTCCATCAAAACACATCCTTTATACTAATTTCCTACAATCATCATATTCCATTCATTCTCATCAATTACTTGTACGCAAGTTCATCTAAGCATTTCATCGAACACATGGTGTGCGTACAACACTCTAAGCTCAATGTACAATTACTTCATGCTTAGTTTCATAGCTCATAACATCAATCATTATATTATTTACCTACATTACATACCATTCATTTCAATAGTTATCAACATAGCAAATCATCACTTTCTTTTCAATACACTCAACAATTTAACTAAGAATGGTCTTGGATTACACCAAGATCAATACCCACTTTCCTCATAGGTGTAAGACAACATAATTAGCTCATGAATCAAGCATAGCCTTATGTAGTATCACAAATTATGGCTCCTTTAGTGTCTACCAACCTCTAGACACCTTCATCCATCCTTGATTCACGTTTTCACATAAACCCTAGATTTTCACCATATTCAAAAACAAACATAACATCATAATAAGCCAAATTAAAGGTAACTTGATGTATATAAAACCTTAGATGACCCATAATTGGCTTCATGCACCATCTTGGCTTCTACTTTCTCTTGATTTGGAACTAGAGGTGAAGAAGGAAGGGTTTGGGTCTTGGGTTGTTCCTGATGATCGACATACACAAGAATGTGTATGTTGACATCTTACTTCCTTTATCTATAGCCCATTATTTTGCTCCTTGTCCAATTCTAGTCTCTCTAGTTTGATACCCTCCTAACAATGACTCAAACCTTGTTGAAATTCTATATAACTTGTATATCTATCTAGGATAGGTACTTAGTTATTTCATCCCATGCCATAACACATTAAAACATGCTACTAAACTAAAATTCGGGTTTGGGGGCGTTACAAAGTTTCTGACTGTCTTGATTGGTTTTAGGTCATCAGTAGTTTTCAGGTTCTCAACTCCTGATGTAGATGAAACTACTGATGGCTTAAAGTCAGATTTTATCAGTTTTTCTGAAGAACTTTCTTAGTTTGTTTTTAGAAAGTTTTCACGGAAAGATGTGCATTTTTTCTCTTCAGAAGTTTCACCTGAAACAATTTTTCTCCCATCTTCAGTAGTTTTGGTGGAAAAATCTGTTGGTGTTTCAGTGTGATTGTACCCTATGCCAAACCTAACATTTGAGGCACTTTGTTTGTTTAGCAGCAGTTGGTACCCCTTACAAGATTCTACCCATTTTTCACAAGTGACCTTGGTGTGAGCAAGCTCTTTTCTGACATTTCCTAGGTCATCTATCATAATTTTAAGTTGTGCTTGGGTTTCAATAGCATTGTTAGTTAATTTAGAATTTTATTTTGCCTTTGCAGCAAGTTTTCTTTCTAAATCACATTTCACCTGAGTGAATTTTCTCTCAGAGTCATTTGCTTTGCCTTGTAAGTGCACATTGGTCTCTCTTATGAGAGCAAAAGATTCTTTACATGAAGTTGAACAAAGTTTTGTTAAAGATTCTTTTGATACCTGAGACATGGTGTAACACCCCAACCGATGGCGGAAACATCGAGGTGTCACGTAGTGATGATTGTTCAATAGCTCATGGTACTAAATGGAAGTTGAATATTACTAACAATTTACAATTTTTCATACAATTTTAATAAACACATAAAATTGATTTACATAAACTAGGTCCAAAGCTCCTATGTGATCCAAGAGTTGTACAACTTCCAATAGCAAGTAAAACCTGAAACATGTTAAGTTGGAAAGATGGGGGGGGGGGTCAACTATAAATAGTTGGTGAGAATACATAGGTTTTGCATATAGTTGAAAACAATATGTTGTATAGCAATCATATTCGAAGTATAATAATGAGTAATGATAGAATATGAGTCCGACATGTAACAATGCGTCTTTTGTACAATCAAACCTTGTGTCGACTGAGACCTAACTCGCAAGTTAGTAAAAGTGTAACTGTTATCGATCATCCCTGAATTTATGCGGGGGGATGGGTTTGTCAGACCTATAGTGCTATAATCTAAACAGGCGGCTTGATCAATGTTAATGATTGTACTGTGTCTTTTTGTTACAGTCAAATGATAGAATGAGTAAATGATAGTGTAATTGAATCACAAGTTTCAACAATGTAAGAATGAGTAAATGATAGTGTATAAAATGTTTAAACATGTTTCACCCCAAAATGTAAAACAGAAAAAAGGGGCTATGTAAACTCACCTTAGTACTAGAATTGAATCCCTTGATATGGAATAATTGTGGCACAACGATTCCAAGTATACCCTAAGTTCAAGACAATACAATAAGTCTAAGTTTTCTAGTCTAATGGTATTCTAGGGTTCCTAATTTGGGGAAAAACAATTGATTAATCTTTGATTTAGATTAATTGTTAATGAGTTAACAAATAAAGAAATTTAGGCAAATAAATAATCAAAAGAACTTTTTATAAAATCTTGATTAAGGTGGTATTACAATGTTATAAATGTGAAAATAATTTTGTAAAATTATTTTCTTAATTATTGAATATATAGTGTATTAATATTTATTCGTCAAAATATAGTATTAATGTCTAAAAATATTAAAATTCATAAAGTTTCAAATTAAATTTGTATTTCTGTTCTAAATGAACACAAATAATTTATGTAAAATTTTGGTGTAAAAATAGTGAAAAATGGATCTATTATGGATTTATTTATGATTAAAATAACAAAAATTAATTAAAAATACTAAATAAATGCTTTTTCTAAAATAAAAATTTATTTCTGAAAGGCCTCTGATTTATAAGTTTAAAATAATTTTTGTGGGATTTTATAAAATCGTTTAGATATTTTTATAGAATTTTTAACTTATAAATGAATAAACTTGTAACATATTTTATATAATTTAAATAAATGATTTTTGTAAAACTAAAAATTGGATAATAAAGTCTAAGATTTGAATAACATAAAATTAATTTTATAGATTTTATAAATCGTATTTGGTATTTTAAAACCATTTTTAAAGATAATGATAAAAATTATAAAATAAAGAGCTTAAAAAAAAGTTTTGTGGGTGCTAGGATTCGAACCCGAGCACTTGGCCGGTTCACGTTTTTAACACAAGGTATATCACTAGCTGATCTATAGATCAGTTGATGTTTATTTTCAGATCGTTTAAACTAAATGTGATGTCCGCGATGTGTCTTCTTCCCCAAATAAGATATATGAACCCTAGATTTCTACCCAGATCTTTTACGATGTTTAAGCCTAATTAAACATGGGGTTAATAATCTATGGGAGCCGATAAAGATACTTGAACAAGAAATTGATTCATATCGGTTAAAAACGACAAGGAACAAGCTTGATTAGACCTTGACCAAAAGCCTTCACAATCCGAAAATTGGAGCGTTTGAGAGTGAATTATTATAGAGGGTATATGATTTTCGGCCATATATGAGTTTGACTGCAGATTTTATTGCGTTAATAATGTCCGGATTAATGTAATTAATTTTGAGTTTAGGAAGGCTATAATTGTTTGACCTTGGTTGGTCAAAATCGCGTATAAAGGCTTAGTATGAGTTGTAATTGATAGTTTTTATGGAATGTAATTAACGAAAATCATGTGTCGGTCCATTAAGTTCAGGATTCTTTCCAAAATTTGAGGTTAATCGCGTTAATTTGCAGCAAGGTGTTTGTGGGCCGGGTTATGGTTCGGCGGGTCTACAGCAAGGTGCAGCTTGGTTTGGCGTATTTGGTTGTTTATAAAAACTAGTCGAGTCCGGATTCTAACAATAATATCTTGGTGGTCTAGTGGTGGTGTTGTTGGGTGTTGAGATCAAACCGGGTCCAGACTCGAGTTCGAGTCTGGTCACAAACAATTTTTTTTTTATTAAAACAGCAAAGAAGGAGGGGGGTGGTCTGGGCTTTCTGTTTTGGGCCGGGTATTAACTGGGCTCAAGATTTCTCAAGGAGTTGGGTTGGGTTGTTTTGGTTATGGTTTAAGGTGGTTTTGTTTAGTTTAGATCTATAAAATGAAATTTTTATTCTATATATATATTTTTTTTCAGAAATATTATAATAATTATTATTATTATATATATAAAAAAATTAATATTCATAGTCTATTAAGAAAAATTTGTATTTGCATAAATTTGTACCAACTTTAAAATATTCAAAGTATATAAGAATGTTTTGAAATAATATAAGAATAAATTTAGACATGGTTATACTTATAAAAGATAATAAGATAGATCAAGTGGAATTTTTTATTAACCCATAAAAAATTTTGGGGAAAAATACACGATGTTACACAGGGCAGATTTTGAGGTGCAGCCCTCAATGCCATTAAGGCAAAATTCTTTCTGCCATTGTCAGGTTCTCCCCAGTTGATGTCAAACATTTTGTTGTCTGCATCAGGATTACACTCTGTGGTGTCAAAAGGAAGACTGCTCCAGTCAACATACCCTGAGGTGAACAAGCTTTGTTGTGAGGGTTGCTGAGTCTGTGGAGGTTGTTGAGCAGTTGGAATGGGAGGGATTGATTGTTGGCTCTGCATCTGTTGAGCAGGCATCTGTACATATTGTACTTGTGGCACATATTGGATTTGTGGAGCTTGTGCCTGTACAAAATGTGCACTCCCCGTGTTCCATTATTCCTATTATAACTAGGGTTATACAGATTTCCAGATTGAGATTGGTTGTAGCTAGAGCTTCTACACTCTCTAGCAAAGTGTCCCAACTTCTGACACTTGTGACATCTAAGTTTAGATTTGTCAAAACCAATTTTTGTAGAACTGTTAAGTCCTGGAAATTTCCCTCTTGACCTTTTGTAAAATTTGTTTGTTTTGATACTTAACATGGCCAGTTGGTGTAAAATATCCATTTCTTCTAAGTCTCATTGCTGAAATTTTTTAAATCATCCATGATAAAACACATGTTATTAGCATTTTGACTATATTCCTCATTGTCATAACATGGGAATGATCTTTCTAATGAGATCCCAGCAGTTATGTCAATGTGGTCAAAAGATCCAAAACTATTTGAACAAGTAGGTGAATCTTGTCCCAATAGTGCTGTACTAATTGGTAGATAGTCATCAGCAGTTTTACCAGAACTTTGTAATTTCTTCTTTTGATCGATTTCTCTTTCAAAAGTTAATAATCTCCCATGTAATTTTGTAAGAGTGAGGGAGCTAAAGTCTGGTGAAGATCTTAAGACTATAGAATATGTTTCCCATTTTTCTGGTAAAGACCTTAAAAATCTATGAAGCATAGATACAGTTGTATAGGTCTGACCATTTAATTTTAGCTCAGATATTAATGAGGAGAATCTTTCAAATTGTTGAGTTAAAGTTTCCCCATTAATGTGAGCAAAAGTTTCATATTGTTGAGCCATGATTTCTCTGGTGTTGGCAATCACCTCTTCAGTTCCTCCAAACTGTTCTTTGAGGCAGTCCCAAAGCTCTTTGGCACTATCACAATGTAATAGGCCAGAGTAGATTTAATTTGGGAGTGCCATTGCCAACATAGAGAAAGCTTTAGCATCAAGCTCAAGTTTTAGGAAATCATCATCTGTATAGTCTTTTGGGTCTTTTGTTATTTCTTCTTTAGTTTCAAGATTGATATTTACTGGTTTGTGAGGACCAAATATCACAGATTTCCAGCAACCAGTGTTGGTCTGTGATAATGTATTTGCCATTCTCCTTTGCCAGATATTGTATTCATTTCTTACTAGCATAGCAGGTTTATTGGCAGAACCAGTATTATGAGGATCCATTTTAAAGAGTATTGATTTGTCAAATATCTCTTAAAGTGATGGATGTTGATAAAAGTGAACTTTTTAATCCTTTATTGAATATCAATAAGAGCCTGTGTCTGATTCTCAATGTGTTAGATTGATATGTAATCAGATAAACCAGTGCTCTGATACCAATTGTTGGATCAGTAATGCTCTTGATGTATTGCTTGCTAGTGAACACTTATATGTTTTAGCAAGTTCAATCAGATTTGCACAGCGGAATGATAAGTAAAGTTACACTATCAACAGGAGTTATTACTCCCCCTGGATGTTTGAAAACTACAGACAAGTTTAATGAGAATCTAAGTAATGAATGTGAATGATAATAAATATTCAAACAGATTCTCAATAAATGAAATGGAAAGAACAATAATAAGCTTTGAAGGATTTCTGTATTAATCAAAAATCAATGTCTAAAACAGAGGGGATGAACCCATCTATTTATAGACTTTACATATAAATGAACCTTGCTAAAAGTAAGTCAGAAACAAGTTGCAACAAGTTGCATTCTTGGAACTTGTACAAAAGATAAAGTAATACTAAACTAATAAACTACTGAAACATAAGTCGGTTAGAAAGATTCTTGAACAAGAGCTGATGAATGACAAACTACTGATGAGTAGTTTGTCTTCAGTAGTTCTTCAGTGAACTGTCTGGTTAGACTTCAGAACTTCTGATACTTCTTCTTCAGTACTTTAGTCTTCTTTCTTCAGTAGTTCTTTTGCAGAAGTGAATTAGACTAAGGTTTACAAAAGTAGTTTCACCAATCCTTTTTGTCCTAACATGTCGGCATGGATTGGTTATCGTTGTATCGTGTGGAGATCGTTTGTTTCGATAAGATTATTGGGATCCCTCTCCCTGATGGAGAGACTCTTTCGGTTCATGGCGAGAAAAGCGGTGCTCCGCGCTGAGTATCATTTCTAGCATGAAAGCCCGTAAGTATCTTCGGAAGGGTTGTTCGAACATTCTGGCACTTGTTAACGTTTCGACTGACGATGAGAAGAAGATCGAGGATATTCCGGTGGTTCGTGATTTTCCCTATGTGTTTCCTGATGATTTACCTGGTCTTCCTCCCCATCGTCAGGTTGAGTTTGGCATTGATCTTACTCCAGGTGCAGCTCCTATTGCCCGGGCTCCGTATCGTCTTGCACCTCCCGAGATGCAAGAGTTGTCCAGCCAGTTGCAGGAACTCTTGGAAAAGGGTTTCATCCGACCGAGTTCTTCCCTGTGGGGAGCTCCTATTTTGTTTGTGAAGAAGAAGGACATAAGTCTTCGCATGTGTATTGATTATCGTGAGCTGAACAAAGTGACCATCAAGAATTGTTATCCTCTCCCTCGCATTGGTGATCTCTTTGACCAGCTCCAGGGCTCTAGTTACTACTCGAAGATTGATTTACGGTCCGGTTATCACCAGTTACGCGTCCAGGAAGCCGACATCCAGAAGACTGTTTTCGCACTCGCTATGGCCATTTTGAGTTCTTGGTCATGCCTTTTGGTCTCACTAACGCACCGGCGGTGTTCATGGACTTTATGAACCGCGTTTGCTAGCCTTACCTAGATAATTTTGTCATCGTGTTTATTGACGATATTCTGGTTTATTCTAAGAACAAGACGGATCATGAGAAACACTTACGGTTGGTCTTGGAACTTTTGAGACAGGAGCAGTTGTATGCTAAGTTCTCAAAGTGTGATTTCTGGTTACGTGAAGTTCAATTCCTAGGGCATGTGGTTAATGAACTGGGAATTCATGTCGATCCGGTTAAATCGAAGCTATTAAAGACTGGGAAGCACCAAAGACGCCATCTGAGGTGCGGCAATTCCTAGGTCTTGCGGGTTACTATCGTCGTTTCATTGAGGGATTTTCGAAGATCGCTCAACCCCTCACCACTCTTACCCAGAAAGACCGAAAGTTTGACTGGGGTGAACCACAGGAATCAGCATTTCATATGCTGAAGCTTAAACTTTGTTCTGCACCTATCTTATCTTTACCTGAGGGTACGGATGATTTCGTTGTGTACTATGATGCTTCTATTCGTGGTCTCGGTTGTGTGTTAATGTAACGTGGGAAGGTTATTGCCTACGCTTCTCGTCAACTCAAAGTTCATGAGAAGAACTACACCACTCATGACTTGGAATTGGGTGCGGTGATCATTGAGTTGAAAATCTGGAGACATTACTTGTACGGTACCAAGTGTGAAGTATACATCGATCACAAGAGTCTTCAGCATATTTTCGACCAGAAGGTGTTGAACATGCGGCAGTGTCGCTGGGTTGAACTCCTGAACGATTATGACTGTGCTATCAAGTACCATCCTGGCAAGGCGAATGTTGTGGCGGACGCCTTGAGCAGGAAGGAGTTCGTGAAACCTCGTCATGTTCGAGCCTTACAGCTCACCATTCATTCCTCATTGCCTGACCGAATCCGTTCTGCACAGTTGGAAGCTTTGAAGGAGGAGAACCTTAAAGCTGAAACTATGCACAATGCTGACAAGCATCTTGAACTCAGGAACGATGGCTTACACTATTTCGTGGGAGTGTTTGGGTTCCCTTGTTCGGGGATTACGCGAGCTTGTCCTGGATGAAGCTCACAAATCCCGGTATTCTCTTCACCCTGGCTCCGATAAGATGTATCAGGATTTGAAGATACTTTATTGGTGGCCAAACATGAAGGATGATATAGCTTCTTACGTGAGTAAATGCTTGACTTGTGCTAAAGTCAAGGTGG
The DNA here is from genome assembly GCA_030844895.1 of Ambrosia x helenae. Classification (NCBI taxonomy): domain Eukaryota; kingdom Viridiplantae; phylum Streptophyta; class Magnoliopsida; order Asterales; family Asteraceae; genus Ambrosia; species Ambrosia x helenae. The sequence continues at coordinate 65,657,490 of CM061227.1, read as the reverse complement.
AGTATCAGAGGCCGTCTGGTCTCCTGCAACAACCAGAGGTTCCAGAATGGAAGTGGGAGCGAATCACGATGGATTTTGTCACCAAACTACCAAGATCACCAAGTGGTTACGATATGATCTGGGTGATTGTTGACAGGTTGTCAAAATTAGCACGTTTTATAACTATTAAGGAAACCGATGGACTTGCGCGGTTAGCTCGACTTTACCTTAAGGAGGTGGTTGCTCGGCACGGGGTGCCTGTTTCTATTATCTATGATCGTGATTCTCGTTTTGCTTCGCATTTCTGGAGGGCTTTGCACAAGGCTTTGGGTACTCAGTTGGATATGAGTATGGCTTATCATCCGCAAACTGATGGACAGAGTGAGCGGACGATTCAAACCTTGGAAAACATGCTTCGGGCATGTGTTATCGATTTGGAAAAAGTTGGCAGATTCACCTACCGTTGGTGGAGTTCTCCTACAACAACAGCTATCACTCTAGTATCAAGGCAGCTCCGTTTGAAGCTCTCTATGGACGGAAATGTCGATCACCTCTTTGTTGGGCCGAAGTGGGCGAGAGCCAGCTCACTGCTCCGGAACTGGTGCACGAAACTTCGGAGAAAATCGTACAAATTCGTAACCGTATGGCAGTTGCGCGGGATCGTCAGAAGAGCTATGCCGATCGTCGTCGCAAACCGTTGGAGTTCCAGGTTGGGGACAGGGTACTTCTGAAAGTTTCACAATGGAAGGGCGTCATACGCTTTGGAAAGCATGGCAAGCTTCACCCTCGTTATGTCAGACCGTTCGCAATCCTGGAACGGATTGGGCCGGGCATACAGACTTGACTTACCGGCGGAGCTCGGTAGTGTTCACAACGTATTCCATGTGTCTAACTTAAAGAAGTGTCTGGTTGATGAATCTCTCATTGTACCACTAGAAGAGATCAAGGTTGATGATCGTCTTCGCATTGTGGAGGAACCTGTCGAGATTCTCGACTACAAGATTCGTAGCCTTCGTCGGAGTAAAATCCGCATCGTCAAAGTTCGTTGGAACTCGGATCGTGGACCGGAGTTCACATGGGAACGGGAGGATCAGATGAAAGCTAAACATCCTCATCTTTTTCCGAAAAGTGCATTCGAATCTAGGCATGTTACTGCTGAAGCTGAATGAATCTCGGGTCAAGATTCCTTTCAACGTGGGGATGATGTGACATCCGGTAAATTTTCTTTTCGTTCATTCATTCCGTCTCTTTCATTTTTGGCTTTGTGCAATTTTCGGGACGAAAATTTTTTCAACATGGGGATGATGTGACACCCGGCATATTTGGCTTAAACATTTTAGTAACACCTAAGTCTATCTTAGCGGAAACATTTATAAACGACTTAACTAGGTTAGTTGAGTCGGGTCAAGATAGGATTGTCTAGGGTTCAATGATCTGGAGGATCATTGGGAGTCGTTTTGGGAATGCACTAGTACCTGGTCCCGTTGTTGGTGAAATTACATAAACTAATTAAGTGTATGTATAGATTAATTGTTATATGGTGGATTATATGCAAAGATGTGTTTAGACAATGTGTGGATAATCATCCATGCTTAAATATGTTAAACATAATCTAAGGTTGCATGTTCATGTGTTAAGGTGCGTAAAAATGCGTTAAACACGACAAATTGAAAAAAACTAGAAAAACATAGGCCCTGGTTCGACCACATCGAGTGGGCGAACCTGGAAAATAATCTTGGTTCGACCCTTATTAAATGGGCGAACCTGGAATGTGGAAATGAAAGAATTTCATTCGACCAGAACAAGGCACATTCGACCCTGTGAAAGGGCGAATGTGGAATAGTATAAATACCAAACTTTGTCATTTTTCACCATTTCACAAACCCTGACTGTCTCAAAACACTCTCAAACGATTTTAATCACTAAGGAAGGAGTTTTTGCTCTTATTTTTCATAATCTAACTTATCAACAACATCTAATCAAGAATCTAAGGCGTGTTCTTAATCCTAAACCTTTTTAAAGTATTTTGATTCGTTTTTATCTATCCCTAAGTGTCCAGATCTGTTCTAAGGATGTCTTTGTTAATAAAAACCTTTTAAACATATTTCTAAACCCAAACCTTATCATTAAACATAGGTTTTCATATCAATAAACATATGTTAATTATGTGTTATGTGATATTATGAGTTGTTTGATGATTTGCTGCTGTGCTAATGCTAGAAACATGATCTAGGGCTGCTATTGATGATAGTTTAGGATTATTGAAGGCTATAATTAGATAGATGATGATATCAAGTCTAATTTGGGGATTCTATGGAATATAGGGCTTGTTGCATGTTAGTATTATCAATAGAACTATTGGGGGTTTTCAATTACATGACAAACTAAGCATTTTAAGATGATTATGGATTGATTTTGAAAAGTTTCCAAATTGGGTAAGGATTACATGCATGATGTGACACTTCCATAATCTTTGCCATTTTGGGAAAGGGCTAAAACGAATAGGTTTTGGGGGCAAAAATTGGTGGGGTTTTGTAGGGATAAGTTATTCATGCTTAACTGCAGTGTTTGATAATGTTTCGGGATGTTTTCGGATGTTTTTGGAGCGTTTCTGGGAAAAGTAATCTGTCAGGGTCGAACCTGGGTACATTCGACCGATCGAGTGGGTCGAATGTGGAATCCCAGGGTCGAACCTGGACAGTTTGGTCGAATCTGTTTAAAAACGGTCGAAGGTGGCTTTCCAAAGGGTCAGAGGTGGGTTAAAATGGGGCGAAGGTGGACTAATCTTCCTGGTTGGCCCTTTTGATTCAAAAATGAGATTTTTGATACAATCTAAGTGTTTTATGCTTGAACCTTGTGTGTAATCTATGTGTACTTGATTAGTTAGGGTAATGAGTGACCAACGGGATATCGGGTCGGTCTAGTGTGTCGGTTGAACACATAAACACGCTTTTAAAACATACTTGGTCACGATCTGGACAATCGGGGACTAGATAACCTTATGGTTATTAGTCGGAACACTTATGTGAACATTTTGATAGATCTCCGGTAGTGGGATTATCAAGGGCTTGGCTTTCTATTATTTACTGAAGAACGCAACCTAAGGTGAGTTCACGGCCCCACTTTTTCTGCTTTAACCTTTGGGGGAGAAAACATGCGCTAAACTATTTTGGTAACATATGTCATACTATGGTTTTAACTTTGTATTGCTATACGATCTTTTAAAGTCCGGGGAAAACCATGAATGTGCGGGGATGCACAACGGGGGAAATGTGGATAGATCTATTGGGCGTGACCTGCCCCACTCGTTGGCTTGGAGGGCCGGGCGGGTGCATATTATCTCGAACTGGTAACATTGGTAACATGCTGAACATTCGGGCTGAACATTGCTAAACGTGTCTAGTAATGGTTTTCCAATCGTAGTAGTAATAAAACATACGCCTAGCTAGTGTACTTGGTAACATTGGTATAGTATGGACATGGTAACGTTTTGGTAACTCTTGGTAACATATTAAATAAACCCGTGAACTCACGAGCATTATATATATGTTGACGTCTTTTCGGCATGTTTTTCTCAGGTCGCTAAGGTAGCATCGGTTGGACTAGGCGCACGGGTCTGCATTGGCGTCTAGGCTTAGTGGCATATTTTAAATAAGTGTTTTGAATATTTTGGAACACATTTTTGTAGTTGTTTAAATCTTTAAATGCTTCCGCTATGGTTAATGGTTTGATAACCAAATTTTGAGTTTACGTATTTCATATAGTGTTGTTTATTGTGACTGTTGACTTGGATCCTGGTTTGTCATGCGCCTCGCGGTAAAACTCTGCAAGTGGAAATTTGAGGGTGTGACAATACTGCCCTTAACAACTCTTCATTTTCCACTACTAAAGTCAACATCATATACCTGATCATCAAGTTGACCGATGGATATAAGCATCCTCTTCAAACTAGGAATGACCCGAACATTCTTCAAGGTCCAAATGGTTCCCAATGGAGTTTTAACTTCTTTGTCTCCAATTCCTGTAATGTCAAGACTCTGATTATTAGCCAAACAAACTTTACCAAAGTTACCTGTTCGCATATTCTTCATCTTCTTTGTGCTAAAAGTAGCATGGAAAGATGCTCCTGCATCCATAATCCAATCTTCAACAAACTCTCGATACAACAAATAAGAGCATCATCTGAATTTGAGGATGTACTAGCATTCACCTCCTTTTTCTCTCTTGCAGGTTCAGAACACTGACTTCTGAAATGCCCAAACTCCTAACAGTTCCAACACTGTATGTCTTTCCTTGGCTTTCCAGGTCTTGACTTGCTCCTGTGTTTTACTTCGATCTACCTCTGTTTCCTTCTCTGGTACTACTTATCCCTCTTCCTTCAGTATTGAGAAACGGGCTTGATTCTCCATTGTTCCTTCTTCTGGAATCCTCATTTAATAACAAATCACGAACTCTTCCAAAACTGAGAGTCTCAACTGACCCTGTGACTGCTGTGATTGTGCCCGACCAGCTGTCAGGCAATGAGGATAACAATAGACAAAGCCTGCAATTCATCATATATCTTAAAATTCACAGAAGACAATCGAGTCAAATGTGATTTAAATAAATTAATAAACTCAGTAACAAAACTTCCCTCTTTCATACGAATGTTGACTAACTCCGAATCAGAAACACTTTGTTAGCAGGAGACGACTTCTCGTACATGTCTGACAAAGCTTCCATAATCCCACGCGTTGTGGTTTGTTCCAGAATGTTGTAAGCTACATTCATGGAGAGAGCAAGCCTAATCGTTGACTGTGCTTTCTTGTCAAGATTCGTCCATTCTTTTGTTATGGTCGCAGGGGGAGGGTCTAGTGCAACATCTAACTCCTTCTGTATAAGCAAATCCTGATTTGCATCTTCAACCATCCAAATTCTTCCCATAAACTTCTCAACCGTGACTTTTCCTTCTTCAGACATTAGCACTTGTCTAAATATCTAGGAAACTAGCCAAATAAAATACCAATTCCTTTGCTTTTTGTTTTCTTAATAAACCCACCAAAAAATCAAACTCCTTTTGATAAAAAAAATCAAACAGTAAAGAATGACCTTTTTCTTAATCAAATCTACTTTATGCTCCACCAACAAAAGTCAAGTCAAAACAAGTCAACTTTCACTACCACTGTACGTGACCTTCCTTCAAAAGGAAATTTGAACTTTTCTCCTTATTAAACCAACCAGAAAAACAAGTCACTCTGAAACTAAACACCTCTTGCTAAACCACGCAAACAAAACTCAAAAAAAAAAAAAAAAAAAAACCACGTGACCAAGACCCACAACAGCAAGTCAGCCGATTGGGTTTCCGTTTTGTTTTCTGGCGGCAGACACTAGCGGTGACATGGATTTGGGTTTGGGAGCAGTTTGGGTGGTGGTGCGGCTATGACTGGCGCAGGTGATGGTGGTCAATCGGATCTAGGAAGTGGCGGGTCAGGTGGGTGGGTTCGAACAGGAACCCTAGTCGGACAAGAAGGGTGATGGCTGGGATGAGAGGGGCGGCGTCGGGTGACGGCAGAGGTGGTGGTTGGCTGTGTTGTGTAATCAGGTATGTGTTCTTTTCTCTGATCAAGAGCCTATGCTCTGATACCAGTTGTTAGGATCGGAGAACACACACGCACACGAACACAAGTATTTACGTGGTTCGGTCTAAACTGACCTACGTCCACGGGGGCAACTGGGGTATTGTTATTATTGAGTGATACAAAGATTACAAGTACAAGAGGTTATTATATAGGCATAAATTAGGGTTAAACCATTTGCTAATATTGCTCAACAAGTTAAACAAACTGGGCTTCAAACGGTTGGGCCTTTAAGTGGGCTGAAGGCAACATCTCCAACAGTATATCACACACTTTCACATTCACACTTTCCACTCTTCTTTGACAAATGATGTCTTCTATTTATAGAGAAGAGTTAACCCATTCATTAACTTGTATTCTTTGCAGGTTAACGAGGTGAAGAAAGTCTTGCATGAATGATTGGAGTTAAGTTGCATGCATTTTAACTTTTCCACTTGTCAAGATTCCAGATTTTTTTTTCCAGAAATCTGAAGTCTTTATTTGGGATTAGTGTACTTGATCTGTTTCAGAGTCTATCCCAGAAATCTGGTTCCTTCGTCTCAGATTTCAGTCTTCCTTCCCAGATTTCATCAGATAGGAGTTGTATTTTTCTTCATTTGTCTAGTTCTTTAAAGAGATATTGTTCTTGAATCTTTTCTGAACTTCATCTCTCCACCTGGAACCTGTTCTGGATTTTCTCCTTTCATTTCAGCTTTTGGTTCCTAGCTTTAGTTTTCTTCAACACTTCATGTTTCACATTTAATTCTCACAATTTCCTCCCTGAGTGTTGTAAGTAAACTGATGCACTTTACACAAATACATTTTAACGACAAAACAAAAATTTTAAGTACTGAAACTGAAATGACAATTACAATCAAAGAAAACAGAATTCAATGTTTCAACAAAATACAAGTCATATTATAATATATATAGACCGCGTAACAAAAACTGCCGAAAACCACTCTCAACTTTAAATCCTGGCCGTCCAAACTCAACTCATCTGCTCTTAACCGCCCTAACTTTTAATCTCAGCTATCCATCCACCAAAAATTTGGCAGTTATTGTTTTTCAGTTGTTTCATTCTCTTTCATACGCTCGTCCCCAAAATTATAGGAATTCAGTTTCTCTCTCATACGCTCCTACATTTTATGCCAGCATCTTCCCTTGTGTCACACCCTCAAATTTCCACTGCGGGGTTTTACCGCGAGGTGCATGACAAACCAGGATTCAAATCAACGGTCACAATAAACGATACTATATGGAGTACGTAAACCCAAAAACATAAATTTCATAAGCGGAAGCATTTAAAGAATTTAATCTGTACAAAACAATGTTCCCAAGTATCCAAGACACTTATTACAAAACATGCTACTAATCCTAGATGCCAATATAGACCCGTGCGCCTAGTCCAATTGGTGCTACCTTAGCGACCTGAGAAAAACATGCCAAAAAGATGTCAACATATATAATGCTGGTGAGTTCACAGGTTTGTTCAATGTGTTACCAAGAGTTACCAAAGCGTTACCATGTCCATACTATACCAATGTTACCAAGTACGCTAGCTAGGCGTATGTTTTATTACTACTACGATTGGAAAACCATTACTAGACACGTTTAGCAATGTTTAGCAATGTTCAGCCCGAATGTTCAGCATGTTACCAATGTTACCAGTTCGAGACAATATGCACCCGCCCGGCCCTCCAAGCCGACGAGTGGGGCAGGTCACAACCAATAGATCTATCCACATTTCCCCCGTTGTGCATCCCCGCACATTCATGGTTTTCCCTGGGACTTTAAAAGGTCGTATAGCAATGCAAAGTTAAAACCATAGTATGACATATGTTACCAAAATAGTTTAGCGCATGTTTTCTCCCCCAAAAGTTAAAGTAGTAAAAGTGGGGCCGTGAACTCACCTTAAGCTGTGTTCTTCAATTAATACAAGAAAGCCAAGTCCTTGATAATCCCACTACCGGAGATCTATCAAAATGTTCACATAAGTGTTCTGACTAATAACCATAAGGTTATCTAGTCCCCGATTGTCCAGATCGTGACCAAGTATGTTTTGAATCGTGTTTAAGTGTTCAACCGACACACTAGACTATTCCGACATCCCGTTGGTGACTCATTACCCTAACTAATCAAGTACACATAGATTACACACAAGGTTCAAGCATAAAACACTTAGTTTGTATCAAAAATCTCATTTTTGAATCAATAGGGTCGAACCAATAAAATAAATCCACCTTCGCCCCTTTTTAAGCCACATTCGACCGTTTGAAAGCCACCTTCTACCCTTTTAAACAGATTCGACCAAACTGTCCAGGTTCGATCCTGGGATTCCACATTCGACCACCCGATCGGTCGAATGTGCCCCGGTTCGACCCTGACAGAATACTCTTCCCAAAAACGCTTCAAAAACATCCGAAAACATCCCGAAACATTATCAAACACTGCAGTTAAGCATGAATAACTTATCCTTACAAAACCCCACCAATTTTGCCCCAAAACCTATTTGTTTTAGCCCTTTCCCAAAATGGCAAAGACTATGGAAGTGCCACATCATGCATGTAATCTTTACCCAATTTGGAAACTTTTCAAAATCAATCCATAATCATCTTAAAATGCTTAGTTTATCATGTAATTGAAAACCACCAATAGTTCTATTGATAATACATAACACACAATTAACATATGTTTATTGATATGAAAAACCTATGTTTAATGATAAGGTTTAGGTTTAGAAAGATGTTTAAAACGATACGGAGCCTGGGCAATAGGAGCTGCACCCGGAGTAAGATCAATGCCAAACTCAACCAGACAATGGGGAGGGAGACCAGGTAAATCATTAGGAAACACATCGGGAAAATCGCGAACCACCGGAATATCCTCGATCTTCTTCTCATCGTCAGTCGAAACATTAACAAGTGCCAGAATGGCCGAACACCCTTTCGTATATACTTACGGGCTTTCATGCTAGAAATGATACTCAGCGGAGCACCGCCCTTCTCGCCATGAATCGAAAGAGTCTCTCCATCAGGGAGAGGATCCGAATAATCTTATCGAAGCAAACGATCTCCGCACGATATAACGATAACTAATCTATGCTGACAACGACATTAAAACTACCCAGGGGTACCGGCATAAGGTCAATGGGGAAAGACAAACCGACAGTTCCAGCGACATTCCTTAAGGGTGTGTGTCGCTTCAATTTTCTTACCATCAGCCAATTCTATTATGTACTTAGCCTCTAAAGGTGTGGGTACTATATTTAGAAATCGACTAGTGTCCATAGATACGAAACTCTTATCGGCACCAGAATCAAACAAGACAGAAACATAGCGATCATTAAGAAGGAACGTACCGGTAACTGTGTCTGGATCCTGCCTAGCCTCTGCAGACCCAATGACGAAAGCACGCACAGTCTTGCCGCCGCCTCCGTTGTTCCCGTTACCATTCCTGCCCCTCCCATTATCGGCCTGCTTCAGCTTTGGACATTCACGCTTGAAGTGTCCCGTGTCATCACAGTTATAGCACCCCTACTTCCCTGGAGTCCCCTAAGTAGCAGGAGCAGGGGTAGCAGCAGGAGTCTGAGTTGAGGTAAGTGACACCCTGCAATCCTTAGCAAGATGCCCCAACTGATGGCACTGATGACAGCGGAGCCCGATCACAATTCCCAGAGTGGTGATAACCACACTTGTTGCACTTGGGATGCTTCCCAACATACCCTCCCAACTTCTGCCCCGAAGAAGACCCAGACGAATCAAACTTCTTCACCGGCTGAGATGGCGCTGGCACAACACTCTTCCCCACATTTTCCCACTTCCTCTTGTTCCCTTCTGGACCCTTCACAGTAGTACCCTTAGGAGGCAAAAACACCCTCTGCCACCTTCAGGTTAGTCATCCGATGAGCCGATCGAACAACTTCAGCAAGAGTGGGAAGATTCCCAGCAGCCACTAACCCTGCAATCTCCGGCACTAACCCAGAAACGTAGTGCTCAATCCTCCTATACTCGGGTGTGTGCAAATCAGGGCACAACACCGCTAGCTCGTTCCTCCTCACAGTGTACTCCTCAATCTCGGACCCAACCATCTTGTAACTCTAGACCTCATGCTCCAACTTCTGTACCTCCTCCTTTGGACCGTACTCACTCCTCAAAAGATGCACAAAATCGCCCAAGGCATAGCAATAGCCTCTCCCAATCCCATGTTCTGGGCAGTAGCATTCCACCACGACAATGCAGGCCCCTTGAATGTCGCAGTAGCATACTTAACCCGGTCCCCAGCGGGACAATTACACATGACGAACACAGATTCTACCTTCTCCAGCCATCGGAGTAGTCCCACCGCTCCCTCAGTTCCAGTGAAGTTATGGGGCTGACAGTCCCTAAGCTTCTTATAAGAGCACTGAGGTGGAGGTGGATTGACAGTGATACCTGAAACACGGTACACGAATAAAATACAAACGCCAGAACATGACACCCAAGAATGAGGCAAAGTCGACAGAAATCAACTCACCACCAATGGCATTAATCCCAGCCTCCAAAGTAGCCATAGCCATATTTACTTGCTTCTGTAACAAGTCATTCAGTTCAGCTTGGGTCATGTTGATGTTACCACGACCGCCGCCGCCAGCATGGCCACCGCCGCCACCACGACCGCCGCCGCCACCACGACGAGCACCAGACATGATCTAACAAATCAAGAAATCGAGGGATTCAGATTCACTTCTAGCGTCAACCACTAGAAAATTACAAGAGTTAACTTAGGACAAATTCAGGACTGTACATCTAAACTCAAAGTCCACCGGGATTTTCATGCATTTCAGTTTATTATTTCGTGTGCACCCGAACTGATAAACTGCTATACATGGTCCTCCAAATGTACTCCTAGTTCAGACTCCGGCAACCGAATATCGTCACCTAGTAACGTGCTACGATAGGTGCAAGTGTAAGAAAGCATGTGTGTGCTAGAGTCAACAAGTCAGCTTCTCCTTCTTCAATCCTGAAGAAGAAGACAAGAGCAGGTAAGAACCCAAGTAAAAGCGGATGATGTAACACAGACGTATGATGATGATGTAAGGACACCCCGACAAAGTTAGTACGTCTCCCCCACTAAGCGACTCTAAGTATGTGACCGTCTAGTGTGTGTGACTCGGCTATAGACCAGACTCTACATGCAGTCCTAGTTCACTATAACCATTGGCTCTGATACCAATCTGTCACACCCTCAAATTTCCACTGCGGGGTTTTAACGCGAGGCGCATGACAAACCAGGATTCAAGTCAACGGTCACAATAAACGGCACTATATGGAGTACGTAAACCCAAAAACATAAATTTCATATGCGGAAGCATTTAAAAAATTTAATCTCTACAAAACAGTGTTCCCAAGTATCCAAGACACTTATAATAAAACATGCTACTAATCCTAGACGCCAATGCAGACCCGTGCGCCTAGTCCAACTAGTGCTACCTTAGCGACCTGAGAAAAACATGCCAAAAAGACGTCAACATATATAATGCTGGTGAGTTCACAGGTTTGTTCAATGTGTTACCAAGAGTTACCAAAGCGTTACCATGTCCATGCTATACCAATGTTACCAAGTACGCTAGCTAGGCGTATGTTTTATTATTACTACGATTGGAAAACCATTACTAGACACGTTTAGGAATGTTTAGCAATGTTCAGCCCAAATGTTCAGCATGTTACCATTGTACCAGTTCGAGACAATATGCACCCGCCCGGCCCTCCAAGCCGATGAGTGGGGCAGGTCACGCCCAATAGATCTATCCACAATCCCCCGTTGTGCATCCCCGCACATTCATGGTTTTCCTCGGGACTTTAAAAGATCGTATAGCAATGCAAAGTTAAAACCATAGTATGACATATGTTACCAAAATAGTTTAGCGCATGTTTTATCCCCGAAAAGTTAAAGCAATAAAAGTGGGGCCGTGAACTCATCTTAAGTTGCGTTCTTCAATTAATACAAGAAAGCCAAGTCCTTGATAATCCCACTACCGGAGATCTATCAAAATGTTCACATAAGTGTTCCGACTAATAACCATAAGGTTATCTAGTCCCCGATTATCCAGATCGTGACCAAGTATGTTTTAAATCGTGTTTAAGTGTTCAACCGACACACTAGACCGTCCTGACATCCCGTTGGTGACTCATTACCCTAACTAATCAAGTACACATAGATTACACACAAGGTTCAAGCATAAAACACTTAGTTTGTATCAAAAATCTCATTTTTGAATCAATAGGGTCGAACCAGGAAAATAAATCCACCTTCGCCCCTTTTTATGCCACATTCGACCGTTTGAAAGCCACCTTCGACCCTTTTTAAACAGATTCGACCAAACTGTCCAGGTTCGATCCTGGGATTCCACGTTCGACCACCCGATCGGTTGAATGTGCCCGGGTTCGACCCTGATAGAATACTTTTCCCAAAAACGCTTCAAAAACATCCGAAAACATCCCGAAACATTATCAAACACTGCAGTTAAGAATGAATAACTTATCCCCACAAAACCCCACCACTTTTGCCCCAAAACCTATTTGTTTTTAGCCCTTTCCCAAAATGGCAAAGATTATGGAAGTGCCACATCATGCATGTAATCTTTACCCAATTTGGAAGCTTTTCGAAATCAATCCATAATCATCTTAAAATGCTTAGTTTATCATGTAATTGAAAACCCCCAATAGTTCTATTGATAATACTAACATGCAACAAGCCCTAGATTCAATAAAATCCCCAAATTAGACTTGATATCATCATCTATCTAATTATAACCTTCAATAATCCTAAACTATCATCAATAGCAGCCCTAGATCATGTTTCTAGCATTAGCACAGCAGCAAATCATTAAACAACACGTAATATCACATAACACAAAATTAACATATGTTTATTGATATGAAAACCTATGTTTAATGATAAGGTTTAGGTTTAGAAAGATGTTTAAAAGTTTTTATTAACAAAAACATCCTTAGAACAGATCTGGACATTTAGGGTTAGATAAAAACGCATCAAAATACTTTAAAAAGGTTTAGGATTAAGAACACACCTTAGATTCTTGATTAGAAGTTGTTGATAGGTTAGATTATGAAAAATAAGAGCAAAAACTCCTTCCTTAGTGATTAAAATCGTTTGAGAGTGTTTAGAGATGGTTAGGGTTTGTGAAATGGTGAAAAATGACAAAGTTTGGTATTTATACTAGTCCACATTCGCCCCTTTCACCTGGGCGAATGTACCCACATTCGCCCCCTTTCACAGGGTTGAATGTACCTTGTTTGGTCGAATGGAATTCTATCATTTCCCCCTTCCAGGTTCGCCCCTTTATTAAGTGGTCGAACCAAGATTATTTTCTAGGTTCGCCCCCACATTGTGGTCGAACCTGGACCTATGTTTTTCTAGTTTTCTAGTTTGTCGTGTTTAACGCATTTTAACGCATCCTAACACATGAACATGCAACCTTAGTCTATGTTTTAACATATTTAAGCATGGATGATTATCTACACATCGTTTAAACTTTGCATATAATCCACCATATAACCATTAATCTACACATAGCACTTAATTAGTTTATGTTATTTCACCAACAACGGGACCGGTACTAGTGTATTCCCAAAACGACTCCTAATGATCCTCCAGATCATTGAACCCTGGAAAATCCTATCCTGACCGACTCAACTAACCTGGTTAAGTCCGTTTATAAATGTGTCCCACTAAGGTAGACTTAGGTGTTACTAAAATGTTTAAGCCAAATATGCCGGGTGTCACACCTTGTCAGTTTCTTCTCCTCACCTATAAAAACCCCTACTAAGCTTCTCAATTCCTCCTCCCACGCTTCTCAATTCATTCTATAAATTTTTAAATTTTAGATGGTAAGGGCACTCGATCTCCATAAACTCAATGTTTAATCTATCATCTCTCCTCCTGCGTAATCAATCTGGTATGTTCTCCGGTTCTACTTTTCATTTGATGCAAACACATGTGCCATTGTGTGACCTTCGCAGATTAGGGTTTTCTCTTCAACAAATTTTATCTCTCTGTTCTTTTCATGTTTTGCGTTTCGATGTTTATATATCTATTTATGTATGATAGTAGATATTTGTTAATCCATGTTATTAATCGAGTTTCTTCAGTTTTTTTGCAGGTTTTCTTTTCGATTTAGCACTGTGATTTGTGGTGGTTGTGTTTCTTATGATTTGTATCTTCATCTATTCTGCTTATATGAGAAGACTCGACGAAGAGTTTAATGGAAAGCTAAGCAAAATTGTTCCCATAATCGCGCGTCGGCTTCAGGTTTCCCCAGTTTCCATTCATATTGTGGTTAAAAAAATTTCTTGATGCTTTTTTTCAGTTCTTTCCAAGCTTTTTGATTTAATTTACTCTCATTAATCTCTAAAGAATTAGAGTTAGAGTTTAGATTGATTTGTTGTTTTTCATCTAAAGGATCAAAGATATTTATGTTCTTTATATTTATTTCATAATTTGGTGTTAGATGATGATGAAACCAGTGGATTTATTTCATAATTATGTGTTCTTGTCGGTTTATTTTGGTGATCACCAGCAGCAAAACTTGGGTAAAAAAGAACTGATAAGAAGTCGTCTTTCAATCAACAACAACAAAACAACTGAGCACGAATATATCAGTTGTTTCATTTTTTCAGATAAGTCATTGTTAAAGTTGTTCGAGATCAGTTCTTTCAATGTTATCCAACATTTGTTTCGAGTCAGAACTTTGCATCAGTTGTTTCAGTCAGTTTTACAAATCAGTAGATTAGAAGCAATAGTGTTTAATAAACGGGTATACCTTTCTTTATAACTTACATAATTCTATTGAAACAGGGTAACTCTCGTATATTACTACATCTTTGATCAGCTTATTAACTTTTTGTACTAATTTTTAACTTAACATCAGTTTCATTTTATGATCTACTCTCATCTTTATAAAGTAATATCTAAATTATAATGCTGGGGGTGGTTTGGAGCTATGTTGAAGGATACTATATATAATGAGTGATTTTTCAATGTGGTCATCAGCTGCCTCACCACATAGAAATTCTGGTCTTAGTAGTTACTAAAATAAATGAACCAGAGTTTGTATGGAATCATCCAGTCAGGCAAGGTACATTTCATTCTTAGACTTAAGCTAACACCTTTATTTTGAATAATATCTCAAACTTGATATACTCTTATGTAGGCATTTAATGTGTCCGAGTATATTGGTGGGTAGCAGGTGTAACCCATTTACAAAGAGGCAAGCAGGTCAGGTGGTTTGGGTAATGGGTCAAACGTTAACTTTTTGTTATGGTTTGGTAGACTTGAAACTATTGCTTTTCCCTAAAAGTAGTAACTTTTAATGAATATTTAGTGTTTCAAGTATCACCACAAAGTTTATGTTGTTCAAATTATAATTTATTTCTTTAGAGTAAAATGATTTAGAACGGGAAAAATGGATACACACATGGCTGTTGGTTAACTCACTGTGACACTTGTTGAGTAGTTAGTTACTTGGTTTATATCTTTAATTAATATGTATTCTTGGGGTATTCGTCTACAATGCAGCGCAATGTTTGATTGGGAGAAAGGTTTTGGTTGCTAATGGTTATGTGCAGCACCTGCAGATCACATCAGCAAGTTATGTGCAGAAAAAAAAATATCAGCAAGTTATGTGCAGCAACCAAAACATACAAGTGCAGCTACATGATCTACATAGGCGTGAATCAGTTAGTTTTTATGCAGTTTCAGCAGCTTCTGCTTCGTTTTCAGCAGCATGAGTTCAGGTCGGTTACTTGGCGAATTCAAATGATAGACGGATGGTCTGCATAGTGCAATGGGATGCAATCTGAATGTATCTTGGAGACATGGGAAGTATTGAAATAGTCCGAGGTCAAAGGTTACTATTTTCAACAGTCTTTTTTTATTTATAACTAACAATAGAAATTGGATGCTTTCAGTTACGTGGCCTTCAAATTCAATGACACTGAGAAAATTTGGAAATGGGCAAATCATATAGTTGCATTGAGTTTTAGTAACCAGCCACTCTATTTTAGTCTGCTTTTTCAAGGTGATTTATGATGCCTTTGTGGTCTAACTTTGTATAAATGATTGATATGGAAAAGGTAACCATATATTTTATGGTGAATTATGTAAAGTGCAACGAGTCACCTTTGTCTAAGAAAATTAAATTCTGGTGGGAAAGTTGTTAATTACAAGTTAGAAGATGTATTTTGTTAACTCTTTACTCATTTTCCTTACTTATTCACCTTATAGTAAATATAAAATTTAATAACGTTCTTCGTTATCTGTCACAAGTAGCACAACTAATTCAGTGGAGTTGGGTGCATTTCCCGGAGTCTGATTTGGAACTTTATCAGCTACAGGAATGTTTTGATTTGATCTTGAATCTCTTGACATCGAAAGGTAAGGATACATGGAAATGGCTTGGTGACAGCTCTGGCGTTTTCTCGGTCAGTTCTGTTAAGAAGCTTATGGTTAAAGACAGGGACTATACGGACAATTTTCGTTTTAATCGGGTGTCATGGGTGCTGTTAAAGTGTTATATCACTGCGAGGCACGCCGAGATGGATAGACTTCCCACGCGGGTCGCTTTAGTTAGGAAAAGTATTAATATCACCAACATGTTGTGCGAGCTTTGCTGTTTTGCTGAAGATTCCGCAGAGCATTTGTTTACGGGTTGTAGCTTCTCTATCAGCGTGTGGAATTGTATCGGTGTTTGGTGCAGAATCGACCCTGTATTCGCCTTCTAGACACGTGATCTGCTGCAGCTGTACAGAGGCGCTAGCTGCAGTCCGTCAGGGAAGGAAATAGTGCATGGCATTTGTGTGGTGACTATATGGTTGCTTTGGATAATGAGGAACGAGAGGGCGTTTAATGGTTATCAAATGAAGGCTCAAGTTTAGTCGCTAGAGTTAAATCTTTGTCGTATTTTTGGTTGAAACACGGTCAAAGTATAAAGACTTAGAGTGGAAGGATTAGGTCAAGTTCCCATTGTACATGTTGTAATGGTTTTCCTTTGTGCGGTCTTCGGTTTGAAGACGCGCCATTTCTAATGAAGATTAATGTTCAAAAAAAATATATGTATTTGAGTTTTTTAGTAGGTATATGTGGATACATTGGTTAAGAAAGCATATGATGTGAAAGAAGTCAAGAACTGATGTTTTCATGAACTTATATCTACTTTCACAACTGATGCTTTAGAGGGAATTTAAAACTACTAAAAGAATTTGAATAACAATTGAGGACCTCCTTTTAAAACTACTGCTCATCAAACAACTGAATGATGGTAGAACTGATGGTGAGCAATGAAAGGACCGATGTGAATCATCTTCAACTGATCATCCTAAACCACTGATGTGATCGAGTGAACTGATTAAATAAGAAGACTCATGCATGGTTCTGATATGAAAGGACTGATGAACATCATTGAAAGAAATAACCTTGAACAACTGACATAATAACTACTAAACTGCAACAATTAAAAAACTGATGTGTTCTTGCTCAGTTATTCTGCTGCTACTGATGGAAAGAGTACTTATGATCAGTTCTTTTAACCCAGGTTTTGTTGCTGCCAATCTTTATTTGATACTACAACCCAGTGATGACTGAACCACTGATAATGATTAACGATGTAATTTACCCAATAATTGAAGAATATCAACATGCACTGTTAATCTGATCGAAAGACTACGTATGATTGTTAGAGCTTTTAATCAGAATTTATCCTAAGTCTTATTAGTATTTTTATTATGTAATTTAGAAATGTCAAAGAATGGACAAAGTCAAAACGGTAGTTTAGAACGGTTGTGTCAATTGGTTTGTAACCATCAGTTTAAAGGGTATAAATACCCACCCCCTTGTAGTGTCATTTTGATTGTGGACAATTGATTACGATTGTGTGCGTATATTATTCTTCCACCCTGTTCTTATTCAAGAGTCACTGCACGTGATTGTGCATACTCTCAATCACATATGTGTTAGGTTTCAGTGGTGTCAACTTTATTTTTTTTTTTATCAAAACGAGTTTGATATATTTATTATTAATTAAACATATAATTAATAAGCGCAGCGGAATGTTTATAAAATTTTAACACCAAAACTAACCGAACAGGATCTGGTTACAAAGCATACAAACACGGTACAAACAATATTAATCTACCAATGAGACAGATATACCTGAGTGGTTAATAATTAACCGTTTGAGACACCGAGGTACAACGAAAAAGTGCTAGAAACTAACACAAAATTAGCGGGGTGTGACTTGCGGCAGTGACTGATGGTGTCCAATAGGCCGATGGCAGTCTTGGCTAATCGAATCAGCGGCAATGTCGCCTTTTATTGAAAGTCACAAAAAACTAATAAATGGGTTATTAATTATTTTTGTTTCTTGCGGCAGCCATGTGTTTCGTGGGATGGATATATATGACCATGCTAGGTATTGTGATTGTTATCATTATATAATGATTAAGCAATCATTAATATAATTAGATAAATCTAATTTAAACAATCATCATTATCACATATTTAATCCCTATCGGGTTTCAAACTCAATATACATGAATCAAGTCCAGGACGCGATTTAAAGCCAATACACAATAAATAGGCCGCAACCCGTTTATTAATAAATAAACATTATATTATTTATAACCAGTATAAATAATAAAACCCGTTTTTTCGATTTATATAATTATTCTAGATAATTACATAAATAGATTTTGTCTCGTTATTATTCGTAATTACCAGTCAATCAAGTTAAGTGGATTTGATGTTCATTGCCCAAGGTGTAACTCTTACGAGTCATAGCTCAGTCAGTAGCGTTAAGTTATCGAAACCGTACATATAAATCCAACAATCTCCCACTTGGATGACCTTCGATAAAATTCTCAACGCATACAGTCAGCGGTGCTCTAGCTGCACATGGCTGCCCCCAACAAGGTATGACACTTTAAAGTCATTAACCAAAACATCTTGTTTTAGACAACACAATAGACTTATGGCAATCGTTGTCATTCATCCTTTCCATAAAAGACATCAATTGAATCAATGAGACATGGATTAAGTTCATTCTCAAATGGTGTTCAATTATTATTGTTCTCGATCAAGATTCATAGTGGTCCAATCAAACACACAGTTAGTTTGGGTAAGGCCTTAAACTTCACCAGTTTGAATCAACGAGAGCGCCACGATGTCTAACTGTTACATATCATGTAAGAGTACAGAATCCCTTATCGATTACATACAACTCCCACTAAACTTCAGAACTATTCCCAATTAAAGCCTTTATGACTGGCAGTTACGCGACAGCGGTTGACAGGAATCAAAGAATAATCCTTGGTAAACGGAAGTTCTAATATGCATATCAGGTCAGAGGATACTAAATGAGTATACCAATATCAAAACATCTTATGACTAAGATCCATGAAGATGATTTGAAGCGAGTTACATCCAACGTCATTCACAATGAGGTCTGTGAACTTGGAGTTAACTACTTGAGTCCAAATTCAGAATAGTCTTAATTCAGAGTCGCTCCCACGAGTCTTATCGACTACGGATAATTTTGAATATAATAGTCATGGATTAAACGTATTAAAAACGAACACAGTTATTAGATTCAGAATTATATTCAACAAGTAAATAAAAACGAATTCAAAAGTACAACTGTTTAAATGTTCGTACATCCAAATACTAAATCAAAACATATGGCTAGCTAATCTAAGCCCTATAGCATCCCTATGTTGATCATGCTTGTCCTAGTCATGGGCTTAGTAAACCGGTCTGCTAGGTTTTGATCTGTGTTTATTTTGCTTATCATGACGTCTCCACGTTCCACAATTTCCCGTATATAGTGGAATTTTCTTAGAACGTGCTTGACCTGGTGATGAGATCTGCGCTCTTTGGCTTGAGCTATAGCACCTGTGTTATCACAAAAGATCTCGATGGGTTTCCGAATGCTTGGAACCACATCAAGGTCGGCAACGAATTTCATCATCCAAGCAGATTCCTTTGCAGCATCTGATGCGGCTATATACTCAGATTCGGTGGTTGAATCCGCCACAACACTCTGTTTGGAGCTTTTCCATGAGATAACTCCTCCATTTAGAGTGAATACAAAACCTGATTGTGAGCGAGAATCATCTCGGTCACTTTGAAAACTGGCATCAGTGTAACATCTTACAGTGAGCTCTTCTTCCACTCCTCCAAATACTAAGAACATATCTTTAGTTCTTCTCAGATACTTTAGAATGTTCTTGACTGCAGTCCAATGGGCTATGCCAGGACTTTGCTGATAACAGCTAGTCATGCTTAAAGCATACGAGACGTCAGGTCTAGTGCATAACATAGCATACATGATAGAACCAATCGTAGAAGCATATGGAATTGCTTCCATTCGCTTAATATCAATGTCCATTGAAGGAGATTGCGATTTGTTCAAGACAGTACCTTTAGTCATAGGAACACCTCCTTTCTTGGAGTTTTCCATCTTAAAGCGTGTCATCATTTTGTCTATGTATGTACTTTGACTTAGCCCTAGAAGCCGCTTAGATCTATCCCTATAGATCTTGATTCCTAGAATGTAAGCTGTTTCTCCAAGATCTTTCATTGCGAAACAAGTTCCCAAATAGTGTTTAACTTCGTTAAGCATAGGGATGTTGTTTCCAATTATTAGTATATCATCAACATACAGGATGAGGAATGATATAGTGCTCCCACTAGCCTTTCTGTAAACACAAGGCTCATCTTCATTTTTTGAGAAAACCAAATTCTTTGATCTTTTGGTCAAAATGAAGATTCCAGCTACGAGATGCCTGCTTAAGTCCATAAATGGACTTATTCAGTTTGCACACCCTATTAGGATATTTTGGATCAATAAAACCTTTAGGCTGAACCATATAGACATCTTCAGAGAGATGTCCATTAAGAAAAGCGGTTTTGACATCCATTTGCCATATTTCGTAGTCATAGTACGCGGCTATGGCAAGCAATATCCTGATCGATTTGATCATAACAACGGGCGAGAAGGTCTCATCATAGTCAATACCCTGAGTTTGAGTGAAACATTTCGCAACTAGCCGTGCTTTATAGGTGTGTATATTTCCATGCATGTCGGTTTTCTTCTTGAAAACCCATTTGCTCCCTACTGCCCGAGATTCGGGGAGTAGCTCAACCAAGTCCCAGACTTGATTGTCACGCATAGATTGCATCTCAGCGTTCATGGCTTCCATCCATTTCACAGATTCAGGATCTGAGATAGCAGATTTGTAGTTGGTAGGTTCGTTATTAGACTCAGCTACTACCAGGACTTCAGAACCATCAAGATGCCAAAGGTATTTGTCAGGCTCTTTTCGAGTCCTGCTACTTCTGCGAACGCTTCTGTTTATGTCTGATTCATTAGAAACAATTTCTTGTTGATCAGACGTTCCGACTTCATTAGCGGTTGTTTGTGGTTCTCGAATTTCTTCAAGATCCACAACATTGTTTCCAGTTCCTCGATTAAGAAGTTCTTCCTCGAGAAACTTTCCATTCCTTTTGATGGAAATAGTATTTGTATCAGGATGGTAGAAAAGATATCCGCTTCTGTTATAGTATCCGACGAAAATAACTTTTTCGCCTTGATGATCGATCTTATCATCAGAATCGCTAGTGATATATGCATTAGATCCCCATACTCTTAGGTATTCCAAATTGGGTTTACGCCCATGCCATATCTCATATGGAGTTTTGTTTACCTTCTTAGTCGGAGCCAGATTGACTAGGCGGGTGGCGGTCATAAGAGCATGACCCCAAAAGGAGTGAGGCAAGTTAGTCCTACACATCATTGATCGAACCATATTAAGTAGGGTTCGATTTCTCCTCCCACTCACGCTATTAAGTTGTGGTGTGCCAGGAGGAGTGGGCTGTGAAATTATTCCGCGCTCTTTTAGATGATTGAGGAACTCTGAGTTGAGGTATTCTCCACCTCTATCTGATCCAAGTATCTTTATCGTTCTACTGGGCTGGTTTTCAACTTCGTTTTGAAACTCTTTGAACTTGTCAAAAGTTTCATGCTTATGCTTCATGAGATAGACATAAGCATATCGACTATAATCGTCGATAAATGTGATGAAGTATCAGCAAAGCATCAAGACTCGGGGTTTTTATACACTCGCATTGGCAATCTATCATACTTAGCCAACCTTCGCAATGTATCATACGACATTTCTACCTCCACCCCATTCACTTCACCCGTTAACTTCATTTGAGATGGTTTGTCATATCTGTTACATTTCAATATCGCCATCCATTCTTCTATTTCATCTAAAAACAGATATTTGTCTTCTCGATCATATCAGTGAAGCACTGCTTCCCATCCCAAGGCCTTGAATCTGTCAAACACGTTAAACGGCCCAAACTCCTCCCTCCCGCACATCTCTTTCACAAATAAATGCACCTGCTGATCTTGTAACCCTTTCATTTGGTCATGGAATAATGTCGCTTGCCATATCTCTGGTTTTTCATACAACGGCTTATCAGCCGGGTCTAACCGAGCCTGCTCGAGTGCTTGCTGCATCTCTTCATCTGAGTCGTCATCGCGTGCAAGATATTTTCTTATCTTGTACTGTTGCGCAGGTTGTTTTCCTTTGCCTTTTGCTGTTGATGAACTCGCTCCTGCTACTTCTCCAGCTTTAGCCATTTCCTGCACAAATCACAAACAACCAACACAACACAAAAATACCCAAATCAGTCCAATTCTCTTCAAATCTCCCCACACTTGCTTGTTATTATAGTAGTAGATGATAGTGAACCAAAACTTAACAATTGGTTTAACAAAATTTGGGCATGATGCCTCTACATTATTAGCATTACCAAAAATTCACATATACATCTCAAAATTCATCTACCACCATATTATTATCAATCAACAACATTCACATTCTAACATCTAATAACAAGCAAGTGGGTATTTACTAAATAAGAAAAATAGCCTTTATTTTTCACAATGTGTCATCAAAATTAACAAAATAGGGCACATACCTTTGTCTTGAAGAGATTAGAACACAAAAGCAACAAAATCTTGAAAAAGCCCCAAAATTTTCGGACCCTAGGGTTTGGATTTGACCACGAAAAAGTGTTATTCTTTCAATTTGCTTCCCAAAATCAAAACCCTTGTGAAATTTTAACCAATTTAGACCCAAAAATTGTTGGATTTGGTGAAGAATTGAAGGAGATATGAAGATTTGAAGGAGATATGAAGATTTGAAGGTTGAAGAACTTGTGGGTGTTTTGAAGGTTTAATGAAGAAGAAGAAGAGTTAGGTGGAAGAAATAATATGTTTGTGGCCTAGAAGAATTTACGGGAGTTAAGAAAAAATATATTTTTTTATATGTACCGTAAAAAACAAGCCCCTTCAATGCCCAGACCCCACCGTAAATTACGGTGGGGAGCGTTTCCTATGGTGGTGAAAAGGCTAAAAATTCTGCCGTAAGGCAGTGGACTTCTACCGTTGGGTTTTGGTTTGAGCCCCAGGCCCACCGTAAGCTACGGTAGGGCTGTAAGCTACGGTGGCCCCTGGGCAATTTTTTTTTTTAAACTAAGACTTTTTTAAGGAAAACTTGTAATTTTAAAAATCATGAAAATTACTCTACCCCCTCGAAAGACCCGTGTTGTCCTCAACACAATGCTAAAACATGTTCATGACCCGAACGTCCCAACACTTGTTTCAAACACAGGTTTCGCGCAAAAACAAATTTGGGCAATAAAACAAAACAAAACAAAACAAAACACACAACTAACTATTTACATTACCAAACATGGGCCTCTTATGGTTGTTCATCCTCCACCGGGCGTAAAATGTAGCCCACTTTATTAACCTCCAAGTTGTTGATGTCATTGCCCTCCAAGTACGGCTTCAAGCGATGTCCGTTTACCGTTTGTTGCTTGTTGGTGTGTTCATCCAAAATATCTATCTCACCAAACTTTCCAACTCGACAAATTACATAAGGACCCATCCACTTGCTCTTTAGCTTTCACGCGAACATCTTCAACCTCGAATTATACAACCAAACCTTTTGACCCACCTCAAAGGTTTTCTTTCGCAACTTGGCATCGTGAACCTTCTTTAGCTTGTCTTTATATGCCGATGCACATTCATACGCTTCATCCCGAATTTCCTCGATCTCACTCAATTGCAATTTTCTTGCCTTGCCCGCTTCATCATAATCGGCATTCACAGTTGTGATTGACCAATGCGCCCAATGTGCTAACTCCATTGGCAAGTGACACCCCTTTCCATACACCATTCGATAAGGTGTTGTGCTAATTGGAGTTTTGTAGGCCGTTCGATACGCCCAGAAAGCATCATCCAACTTACCCAACCAATCCTTCCTATCAATTCGAACCGTCTTCATGAGAATTTCTTTGATTTGACGGTTGGACACTTCAACTTGTCCACTTGTTTACGGATGGTACGGTGTAGCAATACGGTGATTCACACTATATCTTTTCAACAATATCCCAATATTAAAAATTTTAAAATGCGAACCACCATCACTAATAATCACTCGAGGGATTCCAAACCGAGCAAAAATGTTGGATTGTATGAA
Source organism: Ambrosia x helenae (assembly GCA_030844895.1). Lineage (NCBI taxonomy): Eukaryota > Viridiplantae > Streptophyta > Magnoliopsida > Asterales > Asteraceae > Ambrosia > Ambrosia x helenae. Next base: position 65,633,306 of record CM061227.1, on the reverse strand, counting down.
TTTAGAAACAACCGAATGGTCATTTGTCCTTGTTGCAATGGCTTCAATCCACTTTGATACATAATCCACCGCCACCAAGATATAGAAAAACCCATTTGAATTAGGAAACGGACCCTTAAAATCGATGCCCCAAACATCAAATATCTCCACAACCAAGATTGGTTGCATTGGCATCTCATCTCTTTTGGAAATACTCCCCATCTTTTGGCAATTCAAACAATTCCGGGCAAATTCACAAGCATCTTTGAAAATTGTAGGCCAATAAAACCCACATGAAAGAACCCAGTAGCCTGTTTTATGCCCACTAAAATGCCCACCACACGCGGAAGAATGAGCATGTGTCAAAATCTCTTTCACCTCCGATTCGGGAACACACCTTCAGATAACTTGATCGGGCCCAATCTTGAAGAGATCCGGTTCATCCCAAATATATTGTTTCACTTGGACCATAAATTGTTGTCTTCGTTTCTTGGTCCAATGATCCGGAATGGCACCCATGGCTAAATAATTAACATAATGAGCATACCACGGTGCGACTGGAGTAGACACGGCTAGAAGTTGTTCATCCGGAAATCTTTCATTTATTTCACTTACATCATCAATCCCTTCCACCGGAATTCGAGACAAGTGATCCGCCACTACATTTTCACTCCTCGTTTGTCTCGAAATTCTAAGTCAAACTCTTGAAGTAATAAAACCCACCGAATCAAATGTGGTTTGGCGTCTTTTTTCTCCATCAAATATCGAACCGCACTATGGTCCGAGTACACCACCACCTTGCTCCCCCAAATATACGATCGAAACTTGTCCAAAGCATACACCACCACTAATAATTCTTTTTCGGTTGTGGTGTAATTCAGTTGCGCTTCGGATAAAGTTTTGCTCGCATAATAAATTACCACGGCTTCTTATCAACACGTTGACCCAAAACAACACCAATTGTCGTGTCGCTTGCATCACACATTATTTCAAATGGCTTTGACCAATCCTGCGGTTGCAAAATAGGAGCCTTGACTAAGTGTTCCTTCAAAACATTAAACGCTTGCAAACATTCATTAGTAAAATCAAAGGGAACATCTTTCAAAAGCAAATTACATAAAGGCTTGGTGATAACACTAAAGCCCTTAATAAAGCGTCTATAAAATCCCGCATGTCCCAAAAATGATCTTACCCCTTTCACATTTTTCGGTGGTGGCAATGATGATATGACCCGAATTTTTGCCTTGTCCACCTCCATACCCCGTTCAGAAATTACATGGCCCAACACAATTCCTTCTTGCACCATGAAATGGCTTTTCTCCCAACTAAGCACTAAATTTTTCTCAACACATCTTTTTAAAACTTTTTGTAATTCTTTGAGACAAGATTCAAAGCTAGTGCCAAAAATTTAAAAATCATCCATAAACACTTCCAACGACTCTCCAACCATGTCCGAGAAAATACTCATCATACATCGTTTTAAAGTTGCAGGAGCGTTACACAATCCAAATGGCATCCGCCGAAAGGCAAAAGTACCATATGGACAAGTGAAGGTGGTCTTGTGTTGGTCATCCAGGTGTATTGCTATTTGGTTGTACCCCGAATACCCATCTAAAAAGCAATAATATTTTTGACCCGACAGTTTTTCAATGATTTGGTCAATAAAAGGAAGTGGGAAATGGTCCTTAGAAGTGGCAGCATTCATTTTTCGGTAATCAATGCACACCCGCCACCCGGTAACGGGTCGGGTTGCAATTTGTTCACCACTTTCATCTTTAATCACTTGAATACCAGACTTCTTTGGGACCACTTGAGTAGGACTTACCCAAGCACTATTCGAAATGGGATAGATAATTCCCGCATCCAACCACTTAATTACCTCTTTCTTTACCACTTTCATTAGGTTCGGATTCAACATTCTTTGAGCTTCTCTTGTGGGTTTTGCATCCTCGATGGTGATGATCTTGTGCATGACAATTGATGGACTAATTCCTTTAAGGTCGGCAATCGTCCACCCAATAGCTTCTTTGTTTTCTTTCAAGACTTCCATTAATGCTCGCTCTTGTGCCATCTCTAAATTAGAGGCAATAATGACCGGTAATGTGTCATTATCCCCTAAGAAAAAATACTTCAAATGGCTGGGCAAGTCCTTGAGCTCCAACTTTGGTGCTTCTTCTAGTGATGGTTTGGTACCCGAATCAATCTCCACCGGCAAACTATCAAATTGGCGGGACCATGGTGGTCGACCCTCTTTCAATGCCAAGACATCTTGCTTCTCCTCTTTAATCCTTAAAGCACAAGCATGTACCTGTTCACAAAAATCACAAGCACACAAATCCATTCCATCCTTCTCATATTCATGCGGATTGCACCCATCAACTATATCTGCCATAAAACATTCTTCAACACCAGAATCATTAGAATTGTTAGTAAAAACATTTAAATGCATTTTCCGGTTTCCAAATGTCATATCAACTGTGCCAAATCTACAATCAATCACTGCATGCACGGTATTAAAAAATGGACGACCCAATATAACATTTTGTTGTTGCTTTGAATCCACGGATGAGTAATCCAATACCAAAAAATCACCGGGTAATAAAATTCATCAATTTTTACAATGACATTTTGAACCATCCCCCGGGGTAACCTATGAGACAAATCGGCTAAAACAACCGTTGTCTCCACCCTAGCTAATGGGCCAAAGCCATATTGATCATACAAACCCCCCGGTAAAATGCTCACCTCGGCTCCAACATCTAGTAATGCCTTTGCCATTTGAAAATTACCAACTTGAATATTTATTAATGGCGTGCCCGGATCTTGGAGCTTAGGAGGAAGCTCCCCATTTAAGACCGCACTTACTTGCCCGGTAACATTCACCCGCTTAGGCATTTTCTTCTTTTATTGCCTCTTTTGTGTACATAATTCTTTTAAAAATTTAGCATAAGCGGGTACTTGTTTTATTGCATCAAGTAAAGGAAGATTTATTTTTACTTGTTTAAACATGTCCCACATTTCTTCTTTTTGGGGACCTCTTGATGCAATAAAATTTTTCTTACCCGGGTCAAGTAGAGCCGATGGAAATGGAACTTGACTCGGCTCATTTTCAACTTTTTCACTTTTGGCATTCTCACTCACTTCCGGTTTTTTAACATTTGATTCTGTTTGTAAAACCGGTGGAGTATCATCATCTTCACTCTCATCACACGTAACATCCTCAACTACCCCCTCAACAAAACCCGGTGATAAATTAGCTAAAAATTCTTTACCATTTCTTAAAACACTCACTTGATTAACATTAACATTATTACCTCGTGATGAGCTATGAGACGGATTTACCTGGGTGTCACTAGGAAGCTTTCCTTTGCCTTTTTTCAACTCCGCCACATCGGTTGCCAATTGGCCCATTTGGGTTGTTAATTCTTGAATGCTTTTGTCACGAACCTCATCCTTTTGTATCCGGGCTTCATCAAGTTGATTTCTCTTTTGCATATCTTGTTGCATAGCCTGAAGCATCTCCATGACTTCATTCCCACTTGATGAATCTTGGCCCGAACTCCTTTGACCCATTTGAGCTTGCCCTTGGTATCCACTGTTGTTTCCACCTCTATAATTTCCCTGATTGTATTGTTGACGAGGTACATAATTACCTTGAGCAGCTTGAAAATTTGGGTTGGATTGATTTGACGCATTCCCATAACAAAAATTAGGATGATTTTGTAACCCGGGGTGGTATACATTGGAATTCATGTCATAATTTCTACCACCCCCTTGAATAGCATTCACTTCTTCCGTTTGTCCTTCATTCACTACCACTTGACAAACCTCTGCTGTGTGGCCTATTTCCTGACAATTATTGCACACATTATACAATTGATTCGAAGTTTACACATTACCACTTTCTACCCCATGCACTTGAGGCCTTTGAATCACATGCCTCGCCCGTCTCAATGATTGAGCCTTTCGTTTGGAAGTTACCGCCATTTGCTCTAAAAATGCCCAATCATTTTGTTCATAGTTTGTACCAAAAGTACCATTTGTGATGGATATTAAATCACGGGCATCCTCCGAACTCAACCCTTCATGAAAAGCATTCAACAATTCCCAAAGTTGGATACCATGGTGAGAACAATTTCTTAACATCATATTAAATCTTTCGAATGCTTCATGAAACATTTCCCCCGATTGTTGTTGAAAACTTCTCAACCCTCTCCTTGCATCATTGGTCTTTTGGGTGCTATAAAATTCATTTAAGAACATTTGTTGCATGTCGGCCTATGTAAAAATAGATGCGGATGGTAAAGTGTGAAACCATCTCTTTGCCTTGTCTTCCAATGAAAATTGGAAAAGAACCAACTTGACATCATCCGAAGAAAATCCTTGTCCTCCAATAGTGTTGCAAATAGAATCATAAGTCTCCAAATGAAAATAAGGCTCTTTCGTTGCTAGCCCCTTGAATTTTGGTAAACTTTGGAGAGCGGTTGTTCTAACTTCAAAAGTTCTTCCCTCCGCATTTTGAGGAATCACTATTGGTGAAGGATTATTAGTGATAATTGGACGAAAATGCGCTTCAATTCCCCGTACAACATCATGGTGAAGTCTTCGAGGTGCTCCCAATGGCGCTCTGGGTTGACCCATTTGACCTTGCATTGGCCCTTGTGGTGCAAATTGTTGTTGGTATGGGTTTTGATGCATAGGTAATTGTTGATGTTGTATCTGCCTCTGATTTTGAGCATGCATGTTTTGAGGACGCATTTGGTTAAGTGGTGTAGGACGTTGCAATTGCAACCCTTGAGGTCTAACATGTTGCACCCCAACCGGTAGTCTACCCGGGTCTTGAAATTGTTGAATTGGTTGACTTATTTGACCCGCTCCTGCTTGAGATCCGACAAATCCACCATCACCTCCATAGTAGTACCCTTCTTCATTATACCCACTAAACTCTTCTTCTTCATACACATCATCATACCTATCCCTTTGAAATCTCAAATTCTGCCCACCTGGAAAAGATGAATATTGAAAACCCGATTGGTTTGGTGGTTGGTAAGTAGATGTGGTGTGGACAATGGTTGAGCCTTGTGGTTGTGGGATAGTAGTAGAAGATGATTGACCTGTAATTGGGAAAAAATGGGGAAAATGGTGGAATGGTATTTGATAGACTATAAGTAAGGTTTGGTTCAACTTGAGTGGAACTCGGTTGGGTGGTATGGGTTGGTGTAGAAGGATTGTTGGAAAGGTTAGGCATTGTGGTGTTGGGTGAAAGTTGTGTAGAGGTAGGAATGATTGATGAGGTCGTTTGACCCGTTGTTGGTATTTGAGGTTCTTGCATGATGTTTCTCGGTGTAAACGGTGAAGTGGGTGAATCAATGATTCTGTTTTTTTCGTATTAACACTCGGTTCTGTCTCAATGTACTTTCAATTTCCGGATCAAACAATAGCGGTGATGAATCGTGAGAGCCTCTAATATGCATACACTTGAAGTACCTGCACACTAAACACAACCAGTGTAAACCCGAAAATAACAAAACAAAACTAAAAAATTAACACACGTTGCGCACTACTCCCCGGCAACGGCGCCAAAATTTGACGTGCTGTCGTGGTACACGTAAAATTTATCCCAATTACAACTAATAAATAGTGGCAAGAAGGTATCGAACACAGGGAGTTTGTGGAAAATGTGTGAATTCTAGTTTTGTTGATTAACTACAATTAAACTACTTAAACAAAAATTAAACGATTAAGAATTTGAGTGTTTTGATTTTAACTTAAGTAACAGCTAATTACCGATTTAAACTTAAGATTGTTTCTTTAAATTATGGAACAATGATCATTCAAGGATCCGGTTTCTCTAAACACTTGTGTGAATTTCCACTAGAAAGAGTTACATAGACATAACTCATGTAAAAGCAATTGTTGTGATTAAAGGGAACAAAGTACTCGGATTATATTAACGCGAGGTCGTTTCCTGATGACCAATTAATTAATAACCAACCCCAATCCTTCCTGTGATATCTCGGTTGTTAGCAACACCAAGAACGTACGATAGAGACTAAAAATTGGTAAATTAATCAACACACTACAAGTAATTGTTCATACATCATAATAACAAAGCAAAAGTACCAAGTTATTATTCTAGAAATGCAAGAAAACACACAAGAGTTCAAGAAAAACCTTCACCAAGAATGATCACCAAAAGTTTATCCTAGCATGACTTCGTGAATCATTCTAACATTCATGGAATTGTTCATAAGGATCAAAAAACAAAAGCCAAATGTTTGTGATAAGTCTCCAATGATGAAAACCAGCCAAAATCGCCCCAATGTTGCTCTAGAAACGTCCCAAGTTGAAGATAAAATGAAAAGACACCATAAAACTTGATTTAATAGCAGGAGTTACATTTTGGTGCAGAGCCCACCGTACCTTACGGTGGCCACCATAAGGTATGGTGGGATTGAAAAATGCTACGGTGGGAAGGGACTGACTGATGGTGGCTATTTTGTATCCAGAAGCCACTGTAAGCTACGGTGGCTACCGTAGCTTACGGTGGAGCTCACCAAAAATGTATTTTTTTCTTCTTCCATTTCTTCTTTGCTCCATCCCGTTCCGGCCCGTTCCAAAGCTCGTATTTCCTCGTTTTAAGCTCCTCAATGCTCATGCAACCAAAGTGCTCGTAGTTATCTAATTCCAAGCAATAACGTGATCAAATGCGGATATATTAGGCGTTTTATCAATATAAAGGGTTGTTCCTTGAACCACCCGTCAAAAATCTGCACACAGACATTCATTAGCAGTTGCAGCCCTTGTTTGTACCCCTTTTTGTGGATCACCTATTATGTTTTCAAGTAAATGATCTTTGGTCCACCTCATGTTTCACTACAACAAAAATGGTTTTTAAGGACCTTTTGTATGGGACGCCTGTAAAATAGGGTCCTAAAAACGTGTCCTAAGAAACTATTTAACAGGATGGATGATTCTTTAGGGTCCTATTATCATATAACTTATTAAGACACTTAAAATGTAGATCCTAATAAAGTAATTTATAAGACATTTAGTTGTTGGTGTCCTATTATGTGGTAATGTAATGGGACATTTGATCACCATGGGTCCTATTATAACATAACTTGTTACGACATATTAGTAGTTAAGTCATAAGTGTTCGATGTCATAGGACCTCTTCTAGTTGAAGTCATATTAGAACATAACTTAATAGGACACTTGACACATGGGTCTTATACCTTTAACTTTTATAAGAGGCTTAATTGTTGTGGTATTATTATAATACACCATAATAGGACACATTATATTTGAGTTATAAAACCTTAGTTTTATGGGATGCTTATTCTCTAGAGATTTATTATAACATAACTTAATAGGACACTTAAAACTTGGGTCTTATAATTTTAACCTTTATAGGACGCTTAATCATAGTGGTGTTATTATAATACACCATAATAGGACACTAGATATTTGAGTCATAAAACATCAGTTTTATACGACGCCAATTCATTAGGGTTTTATTATAGCATAATTTAACAGGACACTTGACACTTGGGTTTTATAACTTTAACCTTTATAGTAGTGGTGGTCAGTAGTGGTAGGCGGTGGGTGGTGGTGGTGCCGGACGGTGGTGATGGTAGACGGTGGGTGATGGTGGGCGGCGGCGGTGGTGGTGGTGGAAGGTGGTGGTGGTAGACAGTGGATGGTGGTGACGATGGTGGTGTGATTTATGTAGAACTTAGATGTATGATGTATGGAGAACCTACACTACTAGAAAAAAGGTCTTTCTTGATATGCGCTCATTTAACGACACTCAAAATCGTGTGTCATAAGAAATGTCATGATTTGTAAAATCTGATAAACTTATGACACATAATTTTGTACGTCATTCTTTTAGTTCCATAAAATAATAAACATGCTATGAGTGTCATCTTTAGTGTCCTGTATTTTCAAAAAGTTGGGCCTTGGTATTCGCCACTAGCAAGTCCAACTCAAAAAAAATCCCAACTCAACTGTTCAACATTTACATTTCACATACATCGAACCCAACGATGAACTCTAACCCTAACATAAAAAACCTTGATGATGTTATCAAAGACATCAAACCCGTCGAAGAACCAAAAATTTGACGACAATCAGTGAGATTCAGACAAAGACAATCATGGAGATTGGTTGACGATTGTTATCAAAGACGAAGATAATTGCTGCAAACCCGAGCGACAAACCCTTAATCGTTCATTATAGTTATCAATGTTGTTTTTGTTAATAAACCCAAAATGGGTAATTGTTGCTATTTTTATGAGAATGTATGCAATTTGAAGTAGTTTATATATTGCTTCTGTCGATTTTGATTTACTTTTATATGTTGATTTTGCTCTTTGGAGTAGATAAACAGGAAGTACAAATTGAAGTAGTTTGGCTCTTATATGTTAATTTTTTCCTGTAAAGAGACACTTAAATTTGGTTGAACAAAAATTAATCTTACCTTTTCTTTTTCAAAACATAGCCTTTTTATCAATTTTAGAGGCTATGATTACTTGAAAAAAAAAGTAGTTTGGCTCTCAACTGCCTCTTATACACACACACTTTATGATTATGATAATTAGTAACTGTTATTTGTTTAACTTTTATGTATATCAATTATATATGTTACATACATTTAGTAGGGTTAGGATCAAATACACAGTGAAAGAAAAATAGGAAGTCGTAGGAAGGGTATCAAACGGACTCCGATTGAACTCATTCAAGCGGCATTGGAATCGTCTTATCGAACCCTACAACGTTAGTTTTTAGGTCTTCGTTTTTTTGGGGTTTTAGCTTGTAGTTTTTACAAATATGCTTTATATCATTATGTCTTTTATGTACCATTGTGTCTTTTTCTTATTTTCATCATTGTGTCATTTTTTCAATTCATTGTGTCTTTTTTCTTCAGCATTGTGTTATATTTTTTGGCACTGTGTTATATTTTGTGGCTCATTGTGTCATATTTCTTGATCTATTGTGTTTTTTGTATCCTTCTCACACTTCTCATTTTTTGTAGCTTTTGTAGAATAACTCAACCCACATTTAGTATATGTCTATAGGTGGGAATATAATGAGTTGTTGTATATGATATGTATACGTGTTCATAGGGATAAAGTGGTTGATAATATTTGAATTCAAACGTTAGTTAGGGAATCCTCTTCAAATTCAAAATATAAGATAATTAATTACTATGAAGATATGATATAACACCTCTCAATTATCACATTTTGGCTAATGTGAAGCTAACTCACTTGGTAGAGGCATATGCCTTTTAAAGGGAGGTCCAAATTTCAATCCTTGGCAAAAGTGATGTAATTTAGAATTATTAGTGTAATAGTACAGGAGATGTAACATTTGCTGTTAAAAAAATTATCATATTCTGATAAAAATATAAAAACGAAATAGCGGAATAAAAAGAAAAAGAGAGGTAATTTAGAATTATTAGTGTAATAGTACAGGAGATGTAACATTTGCTGTTAAAAAAATTATCATATTCTGATAAAAATATAAAAACGAAATAGCGGAATAAAAAGAAAAAGAGAGGTGGCGATGGTGGATTTAACATCCTCAGGATTGGTAACCAGCAAGACACTATATGCAGGAGGTTGTAACAAACAAGACTGATGGCATGCAGTTGTGTGGTGCTGATACAGTTGGTGATCGGTGACTATTTCTCAGCGGTGAACGGTGACAAAAATCTATAAAAGATAGTGCATTGAACTAGATGACAACGCCATCCGTTCTGGAGCAGTTTAAGGAGCAAATCATGGTGTATGGACCAAAAGAGTTTCGGATTGTTTGTGGCTAAGTGGTAGGTGCTTCGGGGCTACAAACGGTGATCAAATAACATCTGGTAATGAGATATTGGTATAAAATCTGAGATGTGTATGAAATGAACATGTGCTTTAGTTAAGGGGGTATTTATATTTCCATTTTCAGAATGTTTATTCTGAATTTGTGACATTTAAACTTAGTATCATATAGTTATATAGAAAGTTTGGGATAGTATATGGTTGTTATAGGTAGTTCCATTTATATATATTCTTGACTAAATTGGAATTTATAATTATTTAGTGTTCATGAAGATTGAAGAGATAGTGGATGATGGAGCTGAAATAATGGTAATGAACTAATGATAATGTAAGTACTATAATAGCAGGGATATCAAGTCAGTATACCATGTACGTGAGTATGATGTTCACAACAAATGCAAATCGAGGAACCTGTTGATATATTTGTTTTACATGATTGACCCCCTGGTATCATAGACCATGGAAATAGGAAAGATACCGAAATCCATAAGCCTTATCTCAAGGAAGAGGTAAGTAATTTATGTTATGTAAATTCTGGTTTATTTGTAAGTAGTATGGATGATTTATTTGTTAAACTTGTGATACGAATAATTTTAATAAGCTGGAACTTAATGCTTAGACGTGAATGGTTTATTTGTAGGTAGTCCGTGAGGATTAAGGACACATGATGACTGTAGATGCGTTTTGCGACTAATGATTGGATAACTAACATATGTTAAAGATTTGTTAAAGTGGGCGAAGGTAGATAAAAGGGGCGAAGGTAGAATGATAATGGTCGAAGGTAGACTGGAGCTGATCAGAAGATACGTTCGTACCTTAGAAGTGGGCGAATGTGGAAATGTTCCACATTCGACCAGTGCAAAGGGGCGAACGTGCAGTATCTATAAATATGTTTTTGTGTTTTTGAGTATGTAATAGAGTTGTCAGTTGTGTGTGTGTTTAGGTCAGGTTCCAGGTCATTTTGTAAAAGTGTATGTTTGATCTAGATTAACGTGTGAGTCGTTGTAAAAGCTTATTTGACAAAGTTAATCTATGAAAAGATGTTGAAAATGATCTTGATTGTGTTTTGATTAGAGTTTTATCATTTTGTTCAGAACTAGGGTTTCCGCACCTGGTTTTGTGACTTGTATGATCATATTATCCTGTTTTAGTTAAAATCTTTCGCTCATAAAGTGGTATCAGAGCCATACGGATCATACAACAACAAATTTGATAAACTCAGAGCTGATTTGGACATGTTTTTGATTAAAATACATCTGTTTTTACATAAACATGGTTTTTGAGTGTTTTTGATTGATTTAGAGTTGAATTTGTGGTTAAAATCAAGTTTTCCAAGAATTAAAGTTGCTCCAAATCAATTCCGAAGCATAACCTGATTAAGATCATTCAAATCCACAAACTTTTGAAAATCTGAGATCAAAATAACCGTTTTTCAAAGAATAACCGTTTTTCAAAGTGAGATCTGAGCAAAATGGGCGAACCTGGAACCTGAGTGGTCGAAAGTGTTTGTGGGTGGGCGAACCTGAGTAGATTTTGGTCGAACCTGAAAATTGTTGTAGAAATTTTCACTTTCGGGTACAGAATTCCACATTCGACCGGTTTGTTTTGGGCGAAAGTGGAAAGTGTGTTAGTCTGTGTTTACATTCTGGTGATTTCTACGTTCGGGTGGTACTGTTTGGTCGAACTTAGAATCAGAAGGGACGAAAGTGTTATATTTTGGGCGAACCTAGTTTATTTTGGGCGAATCTAGGTCAATCCGGGCGAACCTAGGATTTACTTTGGAAAATTTTCTAAGTGTTGAAGTTTTCTAAGTTTGTGATCATGTGGAATTTTCCGACTACACCGAGACCAGCAACGACACAACCACAACAGCAAGTGATGGACCCATGGACAGTGGCAGCACAAAAGACGAGCACACAGTCTTCGCAACCGATAAACTACATGGCGATGACGAGCTCGATGCCTCAAAGTGTAGCACCTCCAGCACCACAACATGACTACTGGGGAGTAGCAGCGGCGGTGGTAAACACTCAAACTACAAATGCTATTTCTACATTGATTAACGATTTGTCTTCAGGTAGCGGGAATAGGCCACCGAAGCTCATGGACATATCAGAATACAATCAGTGGCAGAACAAGTTCAAGATTCATTTAGAAGGCATGGGAGTGGAAGGAGCAGAGGCATGGAACATGATTGCTAAAGGATACACAGCACCGATTTTGGAGAATACAGGTGAAATGATTCCTTTGGAAAGCTTAACTGAGGATGAGAAGAAGAAATATGTGGTGGAAAAGAAAGCCTTTTCCCAATTGACTCAGGCAATAACAAATGATCTGCTACATCAATTTGGGACTTGTACAACCTCTAAGCAATTGTGGGATGTGCTTAAGAGGAGGCATGATGGGAATGAGAAAACGAGAAGTTTGAGGATGGATGAACTGAGAAAGGAGTTTGAGAATTTTTCTTATATTGGAAATGAAACTTTAAAAGAATTAACTCCTAGATATAGTCATTTGCTAACCGAATTGTCTAGTTATGGTATACAGATTCCCATGAAGAATTTGGTGGATAAGTTTGCAGATGCTCTACCACCTTACTGGGATCAGCATGTGGAAGTTCTCAGGGAGAAGGATGCATATCAGTACTGGACTATTCAAGAGTTCATACAGAAGCTGGAAAACAAGGAAATGGAAGAGAAAAGGAAAGCTAGGAGAGCACAGGTTCCTCAGAATCCTAGTTTATACTTTGGAGGTACTTCAGTTCCTGTGAGTAACTCAAGTTCAGGAGGGGTAGTTGCACCACATGTTGCTTGCATTTCCAATGTTATGGAACCAACAAAACCGACCATCAACTACATGGCACAAACTTCATCTTACTCACAACCATCATACACACAACCACCACCACAACAACAATACAACAATTCCTACATTTCACCATTCTCCCCAATGCAACAAGCAGGTTTCTATACTGCTAGCCAATCTCACCAACCAATGAACCAAGTTACTCAACCTAATCAACAACAAGTGGTTTTGGAGACTTCTAACTTGGGCAACGTGATAGTGGAAATTGCTCAACAACATATTGCACTAGTCTCAGCAATGGTTTCATCATACAATGGACTTGTTGCTAGTCAAATTGGGAATAACAACTTAACCAATGAGGACTATGCACAGATCGACAAGGAAGAGATGGAACTAATTGATATACAATGGGCTTTTGCAAGCATCATGAGAAGAGCAACAGACTTTATTGAAAAGACAGGTCGAACAGATTTGGGAACTTCTCCTAACACAACCTACGGGTTCAACAAGGAGAAAGTTACTTGTTTTAACTGTGGAGAAAGAGGTCACTTTAAACGTGAATGCACCCAGCCACCAAAACAAGGTAATAGAAACCCATTCAATGCAACCTATCAGAATCGTCAACAACAAAATCAAAACCGAGTTTCTTACCAAAACAACAACAACTACCAAAACCGTCAAAACAACTCTAACAACAATCAAAACAGACAACCTAACACATCAAACCAGATTCAAAACCAATCTCCTAACAACACTAACCGAACAGTTATACCAATCACTACACCAAATGAGACACAACAGAACACGAGTCAGAATCAAGCACTGATGACTCAACAAGATGAAAGGTTTGATTGGCCGGGATTGCAAATAGGAGTGGAGGAAATCACTACTGGTGGAAATGTGGCTTGCGTTGCTTGCAAGGTTGATATTGAAGAGTCGGTGATGGAAGAAGAGAAGAAAGAAACTGAGGAGTGTGATAGTGATGATTCTGAAGCTGAGATGGATGTGGAGAATGAACCTGTTGAGGTTAAGGCTGTGGAAACTAATTCTGGAATGGTGATTGATACAGTTTCTGATGTTCCTGAGGAGTGTAGATCAGTTTATTCAGATTCAGACAGTGAATCGGACACAGAGGCAAGTGTTGATTCTTTAGATGATGACATTGATCAGTTGTTAGCAGAAGCTGATTTTTTGATGACGAGGAAGTCGTGCATTGCTGATGATGCTTTCACCAAGATTGATTATTCCAAGTTTTTCACTGGAAAGGAAGCTCATTTCGCGTTGATGGCCATGACTGAACCGCCAAAACCTGTAAGTTCTTAATCTAGCACTGATGTTAGGAGTGATAAATATTGTGGAACATGTGATAGATTGACTGAGGAGAATAAACAACTCCGAATTCAACGTGATAGTGCTATCATAAACAGTCAATCTACTCGCAAAGAGTTGAATGCTTTCAACAAAGTATTAGATGGCTATAAAAAGGACATTTCCGACTTGAAAAATACTTTATCATTGAAACAATTGGCAATTAACAACTATATCAATGAAATTGAAAACACCAAGTTGGAAATGGCAGCCATAAAATGCTTTGCTGAGAAAGTAAACAAAAAGTTGGAAAGTTATAAGCATATTGCTTATGTGGTAGACCATATCATTGATGATAACACCACCAATTACAATTCTGTACCATCTCCGGTTCTTTTTGAAAATCATAACTATCACCAAGTTATACCGGAGAGCTCGGTAAAATCAGACTCATCATCGGAAATGGAATCTAATACCTCGAGTATTGGTGATCCTCATTCCGATGTGAGACCGATTTTAGGCTTGAATGATGAGGGTGTTTATGCTGAAAGTGTGAATTCAGACTCAGAGAATGATGATACTGGTAATGACCAAACTGTTAATGCATGTGAAATTCCAAAAGAAAATCACATCATTACTACTGAACCAGTGTCACCATCTCAACATGTGCATCCGATGGCAACTGCTCATCGTGAGAAAAAGTCTGAAAAGAATGAGATTAGAAAGGACCTTGAGAATGAACCAAGTGACAAACCTGTCAAGGTGTTTTATCGGATGGAAGGATCCGATAAAATCATCTCTGATGAGGAATTTCCAATCAAAAATGCTAACTATGCTAAAATTGAAAAGATTTGGCAAGAAAGCACTATTTGGTTTCCAAAACATGAGAGAACAAACGAAATTCCACCAGAAATTTTAAAGAAATTGTTTTTGGATGTTCCTCAAGAACCAAAGGTCCATGTCACAGAGTTCATTCGACCAAATGACAAAGCAAATGGTTTTCATGAGCCCACTTACTCAAAAGGACCACTTCCTGAGAGTTTGAGGAATCAACAGTATAATGATCAATATCCTGTTAGATCATTTGCTCCACCAAATGCTCATTATGTTTTTGAAGAGTATCGAAAATGCTTTAAATGTGGAGAATGTGGGCATTTACTTGCTCAGTGTCCATATGTAAGGCATAAAAGACATGAGGTTGAAGTTAGAAATTCCATGAGAAAACCGATTGATCATTATGTTCCACCACATAGACGAGTTGTTCCTCAACAACAACAGTTTTATAATCAAAACAATTTTCAAATGAGGAACAATCGTCCAATTCAATATGATCAAAGAAATCGGATTGCTATGGAACAATCATGGAGAAAGCCTGTGGTGAACGCAACAATTGATAGGCAAAAGGTTCCACAAAAACCGATTGTCAAATCAAATGTTGGACCTAAGTCTGTTAACTCAGATAAGGTAGCCAAGAAAGTTACTTTTGTTAACAATGTTCAGAAACCGATTGAGAAACCAAAATCTCAAATTCGCATTCTTAAACGGTCTGAACAATCTTGGACACACAATGGTACTTCAGGAGCTTCTACTTCAAAGGTAAGTGAGAAAAAGGAAAATGTTTTGAACAATCAGAAAAAGATTGATCCAAAACAAAAAGTTGTTGAAAAAGTTAATGAGGATGTTTCTTTGAAAGCCAATGTTCAAAGGCCCAAGACTCAGGCTTGGGTCCCCCGAAAGAACTAAATGATTTACTTTTTGTGTGCAGGGAGCTTCAGCTGGCCCTATTAGCAGTCTCTGGATTGTTGATAGTGGAGCTTCAGGCCACATGACAGGGGATCTCGCATTGTTGTTCGACGTGAAAAACATCAATGGAGGCTATGTCGCTTTCGCGGGTAATAAAGGTGGTTATATCACAATGGAGGGAAGCGTGAGTAATGGGATTGTGACTTTCGAGCGGATATCTTATGTGAAACAGATAGATTATAATCTGTTGAGTGTCAGTCAAATATGTGATAAACAATTTTCTGTGCATTTTGATGACAAATCCTGTTATATTCTCAAACCGGGCTTCAAAATTCCAAAGGAGTGGATAATGTTGATGGCACCTCGCGTCAACAATCTCTATATTCTTGACATGTCCAAGGCGATGACATCACAGGGGCAAATAACATGTTTTCTATCCAAAGCGACTGAGAAAGAATCGATTATGTGGCACCGCAGAATGGGGCACATTCATCTGAGAAAAATGAATCAACTTGTGAGAAATGGGCTTGTCGATGGAGTAAACGTGAAACATTTCCATCTGAACGACAAGTGTGTAAGTTGTATGAAGGGGAAGCAACACAAACAGTCCCATAAAGTGAAGAAAGTTAACTCTGTTGAGATGCCGCTTGAGCGATTGCACATGGACCTATTCGGACCGGTCAAGCGCAAAAGTCATCTTGGAGAGCTTTATTGTTTAGTTGTCACTGATGACTATTCAAGATTTTCATGGGTGATGTGTTTGAAGAACAAAAGTGACACCTTTACTAACCTACAAGTTCTGTTCACTCGATTGGAGAATATCTACAATTTGAAGATAAAAAGAATTAGGAGTGACAACGGGACGGAGTTCAAAAACGCCAAGATGGATGAACTTTGTGAAAGCAAAGGGATACATCATGAATATTCGGCTCCGTACACCCCACAACAGAACGGTGTTGCTGAACGAAAGAATAGGACTCTAATTGAAGCGGCTAGAACAATGCTCGCTGATTCAAATCTTCCAGTAATGTTCTGGAATGAGGCGATTTATGCAGCAAATTATACATTAAATCGGGTTCTAACAGTGAAGAAGTTTGGAAAAACATCTTATGAACTGTTACACCGACGAAAGCCCAACTTAGAGTATCTAGAACCTTTCGGGGCGCCATGCACGATGTTGAATCCAGGTGAGAAGTTTAGTCCTAAAGCTGAGGAGGGATATTTTGTTGGATATGCAACCCCGCTCAAACGGGTATTCAACAAGCGAACTCGTCAGGTGGAGGATTGGGCTAACGTGGAAGTTCAACGATACACTCAAAATTTGCAAGGCACGGGTCCTGATTGGATGTTTGATTACAAAGATTTCTTTGAATCATTCAACCTAGATAGCTTGGTTGAAGAAGTTGTTATCAGATTACTTTACGAGTGTGAAAACGCGGCGACTTCACCGTTGGTGCGTCCAATCACCGTGAACCCCCTACCAGCTTCTAATGATACCAGTGCTCCTATACAAGAGGAAGAGGTGTTTCAAGAGGCTTCAACTTCATTAGACACTTCAGAATCTGAAGATGAACAATTTGAAGAAGCCGTTCTTGAACATGCAGAAGAATTAGAGGCGCAACCTGTGAACCCAACTCCAAATCCAGATGTTGTTTCATCATCAAACACGGGTCATGATCAGGATGCTGTAGAAAACTTGACTACTCAAACGGGAGTTATTGTACCTGTTAATCCGGAATCTCGGATTCATCGTATTCACCCGCTGGAGCAAGTTATCGGTGATCCTGGAAGTGGTGTTATGACCAGAGGGCAGCTGAAAAGTGTTAACTCGCCAGAGAGTTTTGGTGCTTTAGCATTATATGCCAAAATTCAAAAATCTGGTAGTCAAAATGATTGGTCGTTTGCATGTTATGTGTCGCAGGTAGAGCCAAGGACATACAAGGACGCTTTGAATGAAGATGCCTGGGTTGAGGCAATGCAGGAGGAGTTATTGCAATTCCAGAAATTGGGAGTCTGGACGCTCACAGATTTGCCGCCGGGAAGGAAGAAAATAGGCACTAAATGGGTGTTTAAGTGCAAAAAGGATGATCGTGGGGTAATTGTTCGTAACAAAGCCAGATTGGTCGTGCAGGGTTTCCATCAAATCGAAGGGATTGATTACAACGAAATCTATGCACCAGTAGCACGAATTGAAGCTATTCGGATGTTCCTCGCGTTTGCTTCATACAAGAAATTCAAAGTCTATCAAATGGACGTCAAGAGCGCATTTTTGTACGGGAAAGTCAAGGAGGAGGTTTATATCGGGCAGCCACCAGGCTTTGAGGACCCAATCCACCGGGATAAGGTCTACGTGCTGAACAAAGCTCTATATGGTTTGCACCAGGCTCCAAGACAGTGGTACGAGGAGCTAAGTACATACCTCATCTCCAAAGGATTCAAGCGCGGCCTCGTCGATTGTACCCTCTTCACGAAGAAGACGGGAGATGATTTGCTTCTAGTACAGATTTACGTTGATGATATTATATTTGGTTCAACTAACGAACTTTTATGCAGGGAATTCGAAACTGTCATGCAGGAAAAGTTTGAAATGAGCGCTATGGGGGAGATGCAGTTTTTCCTCGGCTTGCAGGTGGACCAAAGACCCGACGGGATCTTCATTCACCAGACGAAATACGTATCCGACATCTTGAGCTGGTTCCAGATGGAGGACTCTAAGCCGATGGATACCCCGATTCAACCCAATCACGGGATTGGAGTGGACGCTAAGGGGGAGCTGACAGACCCATTTACATACAGAGCAATCATCGGATCTCTGATGTATTTGACAGCGTCTCGACCAGATATTATGTATGCAACGTGTCTCTGTGCTCGCTATCAATCGAAGCCGAAACAAAGTCATCTGACGGCGGTCAAGCGTATCCTTCGATATCTGAAGGGTTGTCCATCAAAAGGACTTTGGTACCCTAATGATGATGATTTTGATTTTATTGCTTTTAGTGATGCAGATTGGGGCGGCTGTGACAAAGATAGCAAATCAACAACAGCTGGTTGCCAGTTTTTAGGGAGCAGGTTAATTACCTGGCAATGCAAGAAACAGACTTCCGTGGCACTGTCTACCTGTGAAGCTGAGTACATTGCAGCCTCAAGTTGTTGTTCGCAAGTACTCTGGATCCAACAACAGATGGTGGATTACGGTTTGCAGTTTCTTAAAACCCCTATACACTGTGACAACGAAGCCGCAATTGCATTAACTAAAAATACTGAAAATCATTCTAAAGCGAAACATATCCGGATTAAATATCATTTTATCCGTGATTGTTACGCTAAGGAATTGATAGATATGGTCAAAATTCATACTGACTATCAACGTGCAGATCTGTTTACAAAAGCTTTTGACAGATCCTGCTTTGAATATCTTTTAAAAGTAAACAATATAAAGGAAAAACAGGACTAATCGGCACCTCGGTTTATCGCTTTTTAGTTTTAGTTTTAGTTTTTAAATTTTTGCTAATTGGGAATTTCTCTTTGCTAATTGGGAATTTCTCTTTACTATCATAATCCTCAAAGAAGTTGATGCTTTCGAGGGGGTTGTTTAATCCTCAAAGAAGTTGATGCTTTCAAGTGGATTGTTTCTTTCAAATTTTTGTTTTGTTTTTCAGAAAAATTAAAAAAAAAACCAAAAACCAAAAAAAAAAAAAATATATGTTTTCTATTTTAGGGGGAGTCATTGTATCAGAAAAATCAAAAACATTGAAAAATTTCAAAAGCCTAAAAATTAGAAAAACCAAAATGATTTCCTGGATAAAAAGAGGAAATGATAGTACATCAGTGGGGATCTGACACAGGCTAAAGAATTGTATAGTATAATGAGACGTATGTTGATTACGTGTGATATGCTGATAGGCTTCGTAGACTAAATATTGCGTGCATTAGTGATACAAACATAACAAACTACGCGTTTGTGGCTGAACACCTCATGGGCATATGGTCTTAGTACCGTAATTTCGTTTGATAGGATTGCCAAAATCCGAGGTTTCGGGTCGTTATGTTATTGTTATCCGGGATATTCTGATTAAACTTCTGTCGTATTGATTTACGGACCTATTTTCATCAGAATATTTGCAAAAAGAGCATATTGCCAAAACCGAAAGTTACCGAATTGAGGAACTTTATGTTTTATTGATCAAAGATCATTATTACATCGTATTGACTTTCTGATGCAAATCAGTGGTTAATATCAGCCTCAACCTAGTGTATACGCACATGTTACTTTGCTGCATTTATTTGCTGACCTGTACACCTCTGTGCTATATACTTTGTAAACGTTACGGATAACTCTGGCATAATCACGCGTTACGATGAAGCTTTGTGCAATTACTTGATACGGGAGTATGTCGTGTGTGTGGGAACCACAATGTGTTAGTCTAATACACCTAACTCGTATCATTTTAAAGCATTGCGTAACTGTCTGCATGTGAGCTTATGTGGACCACAATATCAGCAATTGCCGTATCACATATTGTTTCTAATGATAATATTAAAACAGATCAACGCTGTGCTCAGATTTCACAGTAAACTGATATGATCCTCTTACCGGATATCACAAAATGTTTACTGCTTTCATTTACTTTGTTGCATTGTCAAAAAGATACAAGATCCAAAAAGATTTTAGGTGTGTTTTGATAAAATTTCAGAAAACCCAAAAGATTTGCATTTCTGCCTTATTTTTGATAACCGGGGATGCTTGATGGTCAATTTCTGAGATTTGATAACACCATCTGGGCTTTGTATCATTCAAAATGTGAAAATTTAAGTTTTGGAAGTTTAACAGATTGAAAAATGTTGAACGGGATTCGAATTCGTGATTTGGCGAAATTTTCAGATTTTTCCATTTCACATTCGCCCCTTAATTGGGTCGAATGTGGAAAAATCCTCACTTTCGACCGTTTCAATTTGGACGAATGTGGGACATTTTCACCTTCGGGTATAAATTCCACCTTCGGGTAAAACTTTTCACATTCGGGTCATTAGCTTGGGGCGAATGTGGAATTACCCCACATTCGTCCATATCCAACGGGCGAAGGTGGCTTTTATATATAAGCCATTTCAGGTTCGAGCCTTTCATTCAAAAATTCTTCGATAACCAGACCTTGTTGCTTGAATTTCTTTTGATTGTGTGATTCATTCCCTGTCCTTTACTGATTGTTTTGACACCAAAATTACAGGTATTGAAGCCGTTTCAAGAACAGAATCGTTGTTCTTATTAACCGGACTTAGGGTTTCAATTTTAGGGGTCTTAGGATGTTTGTTAATGTTTGATTTTGATTTACATTCAATCTTCATCAGTTTTAGGGGGAGAATGTTAAAGGAATTAGTGTTTTAACATTGTTTGATGTATTGATTGTTTAAACATAACAGTCGTGACCTAATTCCACTGAAAAACTAATGAAAATTGAATAATCAGTATAATTGATGATACACGAGTGATAATCGGCCATATTAGGACATATCCTAATCAAAATCAAGGGTTAAAAACAAGTTTGCAAAAGTTTTAAAATTTTAGGGATGAACATGTTTTCACCTTCGGTTCCTAAAATGGGCGAAAGTGGAAATGGATGGACGAATGTACCTTTAAACGGGCGAATGTGTTTTAATTCCAATACTTTTTCATGTTCGTCCAAAATATTCCACATTCGACCAGATATTTTCACATTCGTCCAGTTTAAAAAGGGCGAATGTAGAATCTTTAAAACCTTAAAATTTTTAACTTTTTGTCGTTTTTGCATTTTGACGTGTTTTTCTGTTTTTGATGTGCAGATGGCTGATCAATCCGAAAACGTTGAGGCACCAGTAGAAAATGTGGAAGCTCCAGCAGAGAATGTTGTTCCAGATCCGGTGCAACAGGCTGAAGCATCTGTTCCGAGCAGTTGGCCATTCGAGCGATCTCACAACTGCTGTGCGTATCTTGGTGACGTGGAGAAGAATACAGAGTTCACCGGGATCATAGAGTTTTTGAGAAGGAGCAGAATTGTACATGCATTAGCCACACCGACGATCATATACAGAGACATTATTGAAGATTTCTACCAAAATGCGAAGTATGACTTCTGGGATAATCAGACGATTATCAAGAGCAAGATTCAAGATATGGAGATGTTTTTGACAGAGTCTGATATACGGGAAGCACTGCAGATCAAGTTTGAAGTCAGTGAAGATCCCAGAGAGTTATCATGGACTGAGCAGAAAGCTTGTTTCTTACGAATGAAGTACAAAGGTCCGATTACAGATGGATCTATGTATAAAGGGAAGCTGGGCGTGCAGTTCAAGTACTTTGCACATGTTATTATCCACGTATTTGGATGTGTGAGCGGTGGATATGACGTTATGAGAAGAAGTTTGAGTTCGTTAATGGTTGCGTTGACTCTCAACAAACCATTTAACGTTTCTGGTATGATTATAGACCATATGCTGGAGATGCTGAAAGGTATGAAGTACAAGAAGTTCATGCTATATCCAAGATTTCTGATGATGATCTTTGACCACAAGTATCCAGAGTTGAAGAAGGATCCAACTATGATCCTAGGTCAAGATCACATGAACATTCGTACTCTAGTGAGGATGAAGGGATACAAAGGTGTGCCAGATAGTGAAAAGCCACCTAATAGGAGACTCTTTGGAGCTTTGGCTCGTCAGGATTACACTGATCCTGGCAAGAACAAAGCAAGGCACGATAATAGTGATTCGGATAATGATGATCCCTTAGTGTACGCTGATTCAAGCACTAAGAGGAAGAGACAAGTAGTCAATCCTGGAGCCAAAGGGAAGGGCAAGGGAAAGATTGATCAGGGAAGTTCAAAGCAACAGGCGGTTAGACATAAATCAACGGCAAAGAAAGGTTCAGGTTTGGTAGATGAAGAGTCAGTTGATTCAGAGGAGACTGAGATAGACGAGCAGTGGGATTCTGATGCTGAAAACGTTAGGGCCACCAAACGTAAGGCCACTATGGTTGGTGAGTCTGAATCTTTGAACAAGTCGATTGAAGAAGCTGAGAAAAGAAAGAAGTCTGTTGAAGATGAGAGTCTAGGTGTTGACTTGGCAGAGTTAAGTGTTGGAGAGACTGTGGTGGTTAATTTGCCTAAGACGAAAAAGCAAAAGACCATGGCGAAGAAGTCTAGTACGAAAGAGTTGAGAGAGAAAGAGTTAGCTCAATTGTTAAAAGGGAAAAGAGTGCCCGATGCTGGTACATCATCAAAGCTATCTTCACCTGTCGCCAAGAAGCAAAAGAAAACCAAAGAGGCAGAACCAATATCAGCTGATCAACTTAATGTTGCACTGGACAATGTACTTGACATGTTCAGAAAGCCTCAGAAAGAAAAAGAAGTTGAGTCATCCAAATCCAAATCCAAGAGAGTCACTGTAGATGATGATGTGATGAAACAGGTGAACAGGAAAATGGATGACATGATGAAAATGATTGTAGCTCAACAAGTTGAGATAGCTAAGTTTAAGCAAAATGAAGAGAAAATGCTTCAGATTGTGGTTGCTTCTAAATCTAATCAAGATGAGATCAATGAGAAGGTTAAGATGCTTGAAGCTAAGAATGAAAAGCTTGAATGAAAGTGTGCAAGAAACAAGAGCAGGATTAAGCTGATTAAAGCAGATAACAAAGAACTAAGGGCTGAGAACAAACGCCTTAGTGATTTGATTGATGATTTGTATAACACTGCACCCAAGTTGAAGGAGGGTGAAGAAGATGAAGAAGAAGAAGAAGAGAAAGTTGATTATGAAGATTCTGAATCTGATAAACAACAAGATGATGATGAGGATGATGATGAATCGGAGAAAAGTGATGATGATGATGACAAGAATGATGATGATGATGATGCAGAAGGTGCTGGGAGACAGAAAGGTGATGAGTTTAGCAGTGGTAGTGATAATGATGGAGGAGATGATACTTCCAGATTTACTTATGAGAAGAGAACACCAAAGAAGAAAGATACTGGAGAATCAAGTTCAAAGAAGAAGAAAGGTGAGAACGTTGATTCAGATGAAAGTATCTTCTGGAATGAGAAGGTGAGATCTCTATCTGATGATGCTAAACAAGTGTACAAAGATATGTTGGAAAAGAGAGAATGGACCATTGAGTTCACAGGATGTTTCGCTGAGATATTCCAAACTGATGATTTAAGATATGAATTGGAATATGAAGATCCTGATCTTGAGGAAGGAGAATTACCTGCATCTGTGGCAAAGGAAATTCTAGATGGTCTTGCACAGAGGGTAGGGAAGACTTTTGAGGAGTTTATAGTGGACGAGTCGATTCCAGATATTCCTGAAAAGGATATTGGAAGTCACTCAGATGATATGCAGACTCCTGAGAATGATGAAGTGGAGATGGAAGATATAACTCATGAAGAGTTTCCTCAGTACTTCAGACAAACTGATGAAGAAGAGGTATTTCCTGATTTTACTGAGGTACCAAACAATTCAGCGAAGCAGAAAGCTCAGCAAAGGAGTGCAGAGTTTGTGGAGAAGGTATTTGGTGCTGATAAGCAAGGACCTTCAAATCAGTCTGATGAATTGAAGAGTTATTTGAGAAAATTGAGGGAAATGGATGAGAACCGACCGAAGCCTGAAGCTCAAGGTAACTTTTATAGGTTTCACAATGCCAAGTTCAAAGGCAGAGCTCTCGGGTGGACATATTTAGGCAGGCTGAAGTGCATAGCTGCGAAATGGGAAACAGGAATCTTGTACTTCAATAGATTCTGTGATTTGCTTACTCTACCGTACTGGGCGGTCAGAGATTTATGTAGATTTCCAATGTCAGGTGCAGAAGTAAATGGTTCGCATGTTGGTTGGTGCGCAGATAAATTGGTTTGGGAAAGTCGAACAAGATGGAAAAGATTCCAGCCTCAATATCCCCGAAGAAAAGTTCATAGGGATATTGATCCTCAAACCAATATGAAACGAGTTACTTTGATCTACAAAGCACCTGAAGTGATGAGAAAGATACCTTTGATGCCTATGCCACAACACTTCAGTGCTGATTTTATCTTCTGGTATTATGATTGGAGAAAGGCTGAAGCGGTGATTGTGTTGAGAGATGGGAAGGATAAATACAAGCATGTTCATGTATTTGATCCTATGTGGTTGATTAATTGCACGTTTGAAGACATCATCATGCTTTTCTACAATCCGATTTACTATGAACCAAAAGACTTTGCTCAAGCAAGAAAATATACTCAAGTGGTTGGAGTTTGTTTTGCTTATGACATCAATGCAGGAAGTAATTTGGAGGATAAGCTTGGAAAGAAGGTGAAGATAGCGAATGTGTCTAAACCAGTGAAGAGAACATATGAGCCTCCAATGACTACTGAGCAGAAGAAACAGCTCAGAATCAAGTTGATGAACAAAACAATGGACCAACAGAGAAAACTATCCAATCAATAGTCGAGGGGGAGTTTGTAGATGCGTTTTGCGACTAATGATTGGATAACTAACATATGTTAAAGATTTGTTAAAGTGGGCGAAGGTAGATAAAAGGGGCGAAGGTAGAATGATAATGGTCGAAGGTAGACTGGAGCTGATCAGAAGATACGTTCGTACCTTAGAAGTGGGCGAATGTGGAAATGTTCCACATTCGACCAGTGCAAAGGGGCGAACGTGCAGTATCTATAAATAGGTTTTTGTGTTTTTGAGTATGTAATAGAGTTGTCAGTTGTGTGTGTGTTTAGGTCAGGTTTCAGGTCATTTTGTAAAAGTGTATGTTTGATCTAGATTAACGTGTGAGTCGTTGTAAAAGCTTATTTGACAAAGTTAATCTATGAAAAGATGTTGAAAATGATCTTGATTGTGTTTTGATTAGAGTTTTATCATTTTGTTCAGAACTAGGGTTTCCGCACCTGGTTTTGTGACTTGTATGATCATATTATCCTGTTTTAGTTAAAATCTTTCGCTCACAATGACTCAGGATTCTATACTGCTTGTTTCTTTCATTGCTTTTAAATTTTTTGTTAAATGTTACAAGACTTTATGTTGAATAATGCTATAACTTATTTATGTTTAGTTTTTTTTTTTTTTTTTTTTTGTTATGAATATGCTTATTTGAAATATAATTAAGTTTTATTTCTTTCATTAGTTGATGTTATATACACAATAACTATTAGGATTTTATATGTTGATGACCTTCTAATTGTATAATAAAAACCATTATTTGGATGTCCATAACCATATAGTAAAATTGTTTGTGTGGTTGTTTAAAATAGTGTGGTATCATATAACTTGTTAGGACTTTGAAATTTTGTCCTATTAAACTTGTAAAAACATTGTAAAAGTGTCAGAATATGCTTTTCTTAGGACGCTATATGAGTTGTTCATAGACATATTATGCGACCATAAAATTGTTGTCGTAATCATATTTGGGATATGAGGACCCTTTTCTTGGATCTAAAGTACCTATAAAGTTACATCATAAGGGTCCTATAAATTAATTTTTAAGGACGCTTGTGTGTGTATTAAAAGATAAAATGTAGGTAACAACATTTTAGAACATTGTAAACGTGTCCTTATATGTTTTTATTACGAGTTTTTTTGGATTGTTCATAGACATATTATGCGACCATAAAATTGGTTTCATAATCTTATTTGAGATATTAGGACACTTTTTAAATTTCGGGATTTATTATGAACCTTTACATGCAACACTTTTATAGTTGGTCCTATTAAATAAAAGGTCCTATAAAATAACATTTTAGGACGCTTTTGTGCGTACTGAAAACCCATTTTTGTTGTAGTGTTTTGAAAAGGGTTAATATTATTAATGTCTTTTGTTTCATTCTGATGTTCCCTATGAGTTTGTGCATTATCTGGAATTATTGTTGTCACACCCTCAAATTCCACGTGCAGGGTTTTACCGCGAGGCGCGTGACATACCAGGATCCAAGTAAACGGTCACAACGAGCAACAACTATATGTGAAAAGATACGTAAACCAAACCATGCAATAGTTTAAAAACCATGATTCAAAACACAGCGGAAGCAATTTAAGTTTACAGAAACCGAATAAAGATAAAACATGAGTTAGTGTTTCGACATCCAAAACGTGAAACATGAAACATGATCCTAGACGCGAGTGCGACTCCGTGCGCCTAGCCCAACTGCTGCTACCTTAGCAACCCGAGAAAACATGCTAAAAACATCAACATATAATGCTGGTTAATTTACAGGTTTTTTTTTTTTCAATAAACGTTTCGTTAATCCTTTAAAAACCGTTCCTGTTACTGTTCATACTATGCTTGTGTATACATTAGCTAGGCGTCATGTGTGTTACTCATACGGGTGAAACCATTGCTGACTGTGTTGTTACTGTGTGATACCCTTATGTTCCGGACTACCGTCATCACCGGTAGGCCTTGTGTGTTCGAGACAATATGCACCCCCCGGCCTCCAGCCGTCGAGTGGGGTTTGTTATGCCCAATAGCGCTATCCACATTTCCCCGCTACATCCCTGTATTAGTGGTTTCTAAGGGACTTTTGATGAACCTTATAGTAATGAAATGTGAGACATAGTATAACATGAAAATGTGATTAAAATGTATAAGCATGTTTCTCTCCCGAAAACAAAACTAGTAAAGTGTGGGGCCGTGAACTCACCTTAGACTGCTCCTTCCATTTAAACGTAAATCCGATATGTGTGTGATAGCCCCAACTAATGGCGACCTATCAATGAGTTTAAGTAAGTGTGTTGACTACTAACCCAAAGTTTAACTAGTCCCCGATTGTCCATATCTTGACTATGTGTGTTTAAAAAGTGTGTTTGAACATTAACCAGACATAACAGACAGACCGACATCTCGTTGGTGACCCATTACATCAATTAATCAAGTACATAGGATCAACACATAAGTTTCAAGCATACAACACTTAGTTTGCATCAAAAATCCCAAATACGAAGTCATAAGGTCGAACCGGAAGATTTCTGGTTTTGGTTCGACCCCAAGGGCTTCTGGTTCAACCCATGGTCCCTTGGTTCGACCCCGTGGTGTTCATTCAACCTATTCACAAGTTCATTCGACCTAACATATGTTTATTTGACCCTAACACATGTTTATTCGACGCTAACGTATGTTAATTCGCCCCTAAAACGTGTTAATTTGACCCCAGGCATGCACACTCGACCCCAGGAGTCCACATTCGACCTATTTGAGCTACATTCGACCCATTTGAGCTACAAAACTTCATAAAACGCACCAAAACGCATCTAAACAGTCTGGAAACATTACGAAACATCACCAATCACAGCAGTCAACTATCATTAACATATTCCCATAAAACCTTACTAATTTTATCTCGAAATTCGTCCGTTTTACAAGTTACCCAAAATGGCAAATTATGGAAATGTCACATCATACGCATGCAATCTTTACCCGATATGGAAACTTATCAAAATTATCTATCAATTAGCTCAGATTATCATGTGCAAGAAAACCCCCAATCATATCATTATCAATAACATCATGAACAAGCCCTAGATCTACCCAAAATCCCCAAAATGAGCAAAACATCATCAATAACCAATTGTAACCTATCTCAATCATAAATCATCATCAACAACAGTCCTAGATCATTGTTATAACATCTTCACAGCAATCAATCATCAATCAATACATAACACAACATAAAACACCATTAACACATGTTAATTTGTATGAAAACTCATGTTAATTTGTATGAAAACTCATGTTTATGAAGAACACACCTTAGATCTTTGTTTAGAAGACGTTTGTAGGTCAGATTATGAAAAACAAAAGCAAAAACTCCTTCCCCAGTGATTAAAGTTGCTAGAGAGTGTTTAGAGGCGTTTAGGGTTTGTGAAATGATGAAAAATGACAAAGTATGGTATTTATACTAGGTCGAATGAGACTATATGTGGTCGAAGGGAGTTGTTGAACATCAGAATGTCTGGTTCGAACCCCCTACCGGTCGAACCAAGACTAGGCATTTTCATTTTTTCCAGTTTTGTCGTTTTAACGCATTTTAACACATCCTAACACATGAACATGCAATCCTAACCTATGTTAAGCATATATAATCGTTGATGATTATCTAAACACCGTTTAAACATGTATTTTCATATTCTACACCATATACAGATCAATTCACGTTTGTTACTTAATCTAATTCATGCAATTCACCAATAACGGGACTCATAACGTGTGTTGTGACACCCGGCATGTTTGGCTTAAACATATTAGTAACATCTAAGTCTACCTTAGCGAGAAACGTTTATAAACGAACTTAACTGGGTTAGTTGAGTCGGGTCAAGTTAGGATTGTCCAGGGTACAGTGATCTGGAGGATCATTGGGAGTCGTTTTGGTAATACACTAGTACCGGGTTCCGTTGTGGTGACATTACATGAACTAATTTAGTATATGTGTAGATTATGGGTCGTGTGGTGGATTATATACATAGATGTGTTTAAATGATGTGTAAATGATTATCTATGCTTAAATATGTTAAATATAGATTAAGGATGCATGCTTATGTGTTAAGATGTGTTAGAATGCGTTAAACACGACAAACTGGAAAATTTGTTAAAAATGAATTCTGGTTCGACCACTTCGAGTGGTCGAAGGAGAACAATTGTTTGGTTCGACCCCTTTGTAATGGGCGAACCTGGGAAGTGGAATTGAAAGAATTCCCTTCGACCAGGACAGGGCTCATTCGACCCCGTGTAAGGGTCGAAGGAGGCCACCTTCGACCATTGAAATGGGGCGAAGGAGAAGTAGTATAAATACCAAACTTTGTCATTTTTCATCATTTCACAAACCCTAACCGTCCCAAAACACTCTCAAACGATCTTAATCACTAAGGAAGGAGTTTTTGCTCTTCTTTTTCATAATCTAACCTATCTACAACATCCACACAAGAATCCAAGGTGTGTTCTTAATCCTAAACCTTTTTAAAAGCATTTTAATTCGTTTTCATCTAAACCTAATTGTCCAGATCTGTTCTAAGAGTGTTTTTATGATTAAAAACCTTCTAAACATCTTTCTAAATCAAAACATTATCATTTGACATAGGATTTCATGGTGATAAACATATGTAAATTGTGTATTATGTGGTGTTATGTGTTATTCAATGATTTGCTGCTGTATCTATGATAGAAACATGATATAGGATTGTTATCGATGCTAGATTATTGTTGTTTAGGGTTAGGATTGGATAAATGATGATATTATGGGTATTTAGGGGTTTTTAACGAATCTAGACTTGATGCATGATATTTATGATCAATAGAATTGATAAGAAAAGGTCGAACACTCGATAAACTGAGCATTTCAAGTTGAATATGAATCGATTTCAAAAGTTTCCAAATATGGTAAATTATTCATGCATGAAAGTGATGTTTCCATAATCTTTACCATTTTAGGAAAGGGTTGAAATGGACGTATTATTGGGGGAAATCGGTGGGGTTTTGTAGGGATAAGTTATTCATGCTTGACTGCTGTGTTTGATGATGTTTCGAGTCGTTTTGAATGTGTTTGAAGCGTTTTTAGGAAAATTTGCACAACAGGGGCGAACCTGGACTCCTTCGACCGATCGAAGGTGCGAAGGAGAAAGTCCAGGGTCGAACCTGGGATATATTTGGGCGAACGTGGTAAAACGGGCGAATGAAACATCAAATGGTCGAACGAAATGCAAAACGGGCGAAGGAGGTTAAAAACGGGCGAAGGAGACTTAAACTGACTGGTTCGACCGTTCTGATGCAGAAATGAGATTTTTGATACAAACTAAGTGTTTTATTCTTGAACCTTGTGTGTAATCTATGTGTACTTGATTAGTTAGGGTAATGGGCCACCAACGGGATGTCGGGTCGGTCTAGTGTGTCGGTTAAACATTTAAACACGTTTTAAAACATACTTGGTTACGATCTGGACAATCGGGGACTAGATAACCTTATGGTTATTAGTCGGAACACTTATGTGAACATTTTGATAGATCTCCGGTAGAGGGATTTTCAAGGGCTTAACATCTTTACTTATAACTGAAGAACGCCATCTAAGGTGAGTTCACGGCCCCACTTTTACTGCTTTAACTTTTGGGGGAGAAAACATGCACTAAACTATTTTGGTAACATATGTCATACTATGGTTTTAAACTTGTGTACTATACGATCTTTTAAAGTCCCGGGGGAAACCATGAATGTGCGGGGATGCACAACGGGGGAAATGTGGATAGATCTATTGGGCTTGACAAACCCCACTCGACGGCTTGGAGGGCCGGGCGGGTGCATATTGTCTCGAACTGGTAACACTCGTAGCATGGCTACAACACATCGGGCTGAACACATGGTAACAGTCTAGTAATGGTTTTCCAATCGTAGTAGTAACAGAACATACGCCTAGCTAGCGTACTTGGTAACACGGATATAGTATGGACATGGTAACATTCTGGTAACGTTTTGATAACATATTGAACAAACCTGTGAACTCACCAGCATTATATGTTGACATCTTTTTGGCATGTTTTTCTCAGGTCGCTAAGGTAGCAACGAATGGAACTAGGCGCACGGGTCTGCATTGGCATCTAGGCATAGTTGCACGTTTTGTAATAAAAAGTGTTTTGAATACTTTGGGATAATAGCATAGCTGATTAAATGCTTCTTAAATGCTTCCGCTTATAAAATTGTTGTTTATGGTTTTACACTTTTCATATAGAGTTGTTTATTGTGATCGTTGACTTGGATCCTGGTTTGTCATGCGCCTCGCGGTAAAACCCCGCATGTGGTAATTTGAGGGTGTGACATGTGTATGTGTGATTAACCCAATGATCCTACAAATCATTGAACCCTGGACAATAAGTTATGTGTTCTGACTCAACTGACCTTGTTAAGTATGTCTAATAAATGTTTTTCGCTAAGGTAGACTTATGTGTTTGAAAAATGTTGACCTAAACATGCCGGGTGTTGTATCTTGATTCAAATTTTCAGTATTATTTCTAGATGTTTCACCTATCTCATTCCTACTCGGATTGTTTTCAAAATTTAAGCTTAACTCATTTAGGCCTTTGAATTTACTTTCCCATTGACATCCCATAAATTCTTCACATAATTCATTTAACATTTGTTCTGTATTATCTGGAATTTGAAAAGTTTTTCGTTTTTAGATTTTGAGTTTTCTAGGCTGAGTCTTAATGATGGATCATTGAAAGACACATATTTCTCTGACTGTTTTCGAGCTTAAAATATAAACTCTGTAAGCTTTTGATGCAGAGAGTATCCCATAAATACTCCTTTTTCAGCTTTTATGTCAAATTTCTCTAAACTTTCAAAATCATTGAAGATCTAGCATGTATATCCAAAGATATGTAAAACTTTGACACTTGGAAGTCATTAGAAAAGTATTTGATGATGTGTTTTATGAATTATTTTGTTGATTAGAGTTCTATTTTGAGTGAAGCAGGCATTGGCAATTGCCTCATCCCATAAATATATTACCAGATTTGAAAAAGTCAGCGCACTTCTTCCAGCTTCAACAAGAGTTGTGTTCATTCTCTCTACAACTCCATTTTATTAAGGAGTTTTAGGAGCTGAGAAATCATGTATAATTCCTTTTCTTATAAAAAATGTTTCTAATCTGAAATTTTTAAAGTCAGTTCCATTATCACTTCTTATTTTTCTGACTTTTAGTTTCAAGTGATTTTGGAATTTTCTGATAAAATTGATTATTAATTATGGAGTTTCACTTTTGTTTCTCAAAAAGTCAACCCATATGTACCTTGAATAAACATCAACAATGACAAGTATGTATTTCTTACCTGCCATGCTTTCTCTGCTGATTGGTACACATAGATCAATCCATATGAAGTGGTTTCAGAGGTTGTGTTGTTAAGGAACCAGGTAATGGTTTATGTGAGCTTTTTTTTTTTATTTTCCCATTGGACATGCTTCACATATGTTTTCCTTTTTAAATTTAATGACAGTGATGCCTTTTAATAGCTTTTTGTTGGCAAGGATGTTTATAGTTTTGAAATTTACATGAGCAAGTTTCTTAGTGAGCGCCTATAAAGTTCCCAAGTTTGGATGTCTTATGTGGAAGAGTTTCAACTAACCTAACTAGCAATATCACTTTCCGATGCCACTGATAGAAATTTATAGTGCACTTAATTAGCAATTGTATTGCATTGCTTTTATCATGTGGAAAAAGTTATGAGTATGCTTCTTTGCCGGTTGATTACATATGAGCCGTTCCAACCTCAACTTAATATGGATCTTATAAAGTTCCTATGATTTCTTCTCCTCGACAATCTCTCCAGATTTGGCACTTTCAATATATTGAGTATGACTATTAGTATAATAATTGTTGCTAATGAATCAACCCGCTACATCCATTTTTTACTGGCATGTAGATCAAATTGCATATGGTTTATAGAACGTAGGATGCTATCATGTCTTATTAAAGTCTTTAAAAAATCACCCACTACGAAGTACAAGTGCTTACACACAAACGTACACCTTACATATTGATTTTTTTAATCGTTTTAAGGTTTGAATTACGTTTCCGCCTGTATTGTCAACTCCGCCGCAACGCGCGGGTTCCTTTCTAGTCATATATACATAGTGTAACATAAATGAGAAGGTTAAGAAAGATACAAATATCACAATAGATTACGAAATATAACACAATGAGTCACATAATATAGCATAAGACCAATAAATATAACACAATATCGAGGAAAAAAGACACAATAAATAGTAATACAATGATTAAAATAAAGCGAATACATAATGCAACATAAAAGACACAATGATATAACATAAATCTAAACACTACAAGCTAAACATCCAAAAATTAAAAAACCTAAAAAACAAAAGATCGTAAGGTTCGATGAGACGATGTCAATGCCGCTTGAATGAGTTCAATTGAACTCAATTTAATACCCTTTCTACGCCATTCTATTTTTCTTTCATTATGTATTTGATCTAACCCTCATTTCGTATTGGGTAGTGATAAACTAAATCGAACCCTATTGAGAATAACTATCCATTGTAGATAATGGTCACATCCCTCTGTCTCCTAGGTTAGATTATAGCATAACTAACAATAATCAATGTTAAACTATCTTCATGAATAAAGAAATTTATTTATATCCCTAAACACTCAACTTAGCTTTAGAAACTTAATATATTACAAATCGAAGATCTCAATAGTGCATGCCAAAACTCCGTTAATTACCTAGAAACTTTATATAAAAAATAAATTCGCAATAGGCATTCAACAATGTTCCAAGAATGTCACTTACACTAGTTTTTTTTTTTCCTTTAGTCAAACTTTCAGTACTATAAATGTAATTACATTAACTTATCTAAATAGGAATTATTTGAATTATAGTCACTATCTAAGTGATTACGTATTGAATTTAATTTGCAGTAAGAGATTATAATGATGAAACAAAAAACTGAATGATAAAAAAAAAAAAAAGCTTCATAGTTGTTAAATTTGAACAAAACTATAAAAAAAAATATTCACTAAATAGTAATTACAAATAACATATTGTACATTTAGCTACCTAAAAATTGTCACTAAGTAGTAATCACAAACAATATATTGCCCATTTAGTTAACTATATATTTTTAAGATATACATTTATACTTTTTTTTAACAAAGTTGGAACTAATGAAACTAAAAGAAAAAACAGTTGTTTCTAACCCTTCTTTTATTTTTACTGGTTACATTTTCCCTTAAAGTTTCTAGATAAATACAATCCAACCTAGAGGGTGTATGGGATTGAGTTTCAAAAACAACTTATTGACTTATTGGTTTTTTCAAGAAAACAATAAGTCAATAAGTTGTTTGTGTAACCCAAAAGCACTTTCTGTTTTAACTTTTGGATTTTGGTTTTCAAGGGTGGAAAAGCTGTTTTTGAGAAGTTAGAAATACTGGCTTTTGGCTTTTGGAAAAAAAAATTTACAAATTTACCACCCATACAACCAATATTCACAATAAGTTAAGCGAAACACTTAAAAAAAAGACAATCTAATGACTCTTTGACGTTTCTCATCCCAAAAGCTAATCCAAACACTTTTTTTAAAACTATTTTTCAAAAATTATAAGCTAATAAGCACTTCCGACTAAAAGCACTTTTACATTTCCAAACTCAATCCCAAACACCTTCCTATTATTTTCTTATTTTTTCGAATTGCATTTGGAAACACACCAAACATTTGCAGTTTATCTCCTTCCTATAACTTGAATTATGAATATAATATATATATATATATATATATATATATATATATATATATATATATATATATATATATATATATATATATAGGGGGAGGATAAATTGAAAACCCACTCGAGTTAAGAAAACTAAGAAAACCCTTGTAAAAACCATCTAAAATTTTGTAATTTTTTTTGAAAAAAATACACAAGGTAACATACATGTTTTTAAGCGTTTTGGGCCAAAAAAAATAAAAAAAGCGCCGAACGAATATTTTTAAAAAAAAATAAACAACTCAAACTTTGTAACAGCGCTGTTAACATATGTTTTCTGCTTTTTAACATATGTTACAGCGCTGTTAACATATGTTTTCTGCCTTTTAACATATGTTAACATCGCTGTTACAAAGTTTGCGTTGTTTATTTTTTTTAAAAACATTCGTTCGGCGCTTTTTTTATTTTTTTGGCCCAAAACACTTAAAAACATGTATGTTACCTTGTGTATTTTTTTCAAAAAAAATTACAAAATTTTAGATGGTTTTTACAAGGGTTTTCTTAGTTTTCTTAACTCAAGGGGGTTTTCAGTTTATAATTTCCCTATATATATATATATATATATATATATATATATATATATATATATCGATTGCTTAAAACAACTTACTCCATATATATATCGATTGCTTAAAACAACTTACTCCATCTTTAACTTTCATCCAAGTTTCAATCATTTGAACTTAAAACTATAAGCAATCAATCCCAAGAATTAGAAGGTTTTTCACAAAAATGTAGCTTTTTCCTTTTTTTCCTTAACCGAATTATTGAAGCGGTATAAGTTTTTTTTTTTTTTTTTTTTTTGAAAGGCAAATTTCTTGCTTATTGTGAGACTTGAACTCAAGACCTCACATTTTTTAGTGTATTAAAAGGCTTTGCCTTACCACTGGACCACCAACCAAGTCTTACATTACCTGATATAAGGAGCTAATAAATCCATATTAATTAGGCCCAACCTGTACAATATATTGGTTAAACTTCAATTGCAATTTGTTATTATTTTAGTTTATTTAGAATTTAATAAGGTTTGTTCAATATATATAGTTACGAAAATTGTTACGTATATGACTTTTCCATTTACTCATAATTTTGAACTAACCTTTCATCAAAACCTATCCGGTCACCCTCGTATCCATCCTCTCTGGCCACTCGCATCCCCATCCTTACCCCTCTGTTTTCCCTCCCTTCCAACGTTCCCTTTTCAAAAATTTTGATACCCATTCGTCTGTTTCCTAACTCATTCGACCCTTTACCTTTTTTTTCCATTCAACCTCTTTTTTTAGTTGTATCCCATTCGCCCCTTTTCATTTTCCTTCGACCCCCCCCCTTTTTTTTTTAATTTTTGAGCATTCCATATTCTACCTATAACAGAGTACCTTATTCGTTGGCCCACCTTCTGTTATTGTTTCCCACTATCTTACATATCATAAAGTTGACTAAAACCCAAATGTTTTCATAAGAATTTGGTTGCAAGAGTATTGATCTACAATTATAACATATTATAATATTATATATAGTATGGTCAAGGATTGTTGGCTTTGTTAGGAAGTCAAAGTTAAAATAATAATAATAATAATAATAATAATCATAATAATAATAATAATAATAATAATAATAATAATAATAATAATAATAATAATAATAATAATAATAATGGGGTAAGGAATTAGGTGGGGTTTCGTTTTGAGGGCGGGCAACTTGTGGTTGCTACCCTTAACGCCCTGTAAAGGGTTTTTGCTCGCCGTTTCCTTTGCCCCCCAACTCATCTCGAGTTCGGCGATTTACATTTCGTACATGGCCCCTGCCAGGAGGGCCCGGAACGCCAAGTCGCGTAGTTATGCGCAGGGCTCTGTTAGTGGTCTGAGGGGTTGCCCCTTTAAACTTTTTCACGACTGTAAAGATGGCAAACCGGGGCATGGTGGATTTCTGTGCCTTCTTGGACACATCCAAAGCACCCACCTCAACACAGAAAACCGAAAGCTATCTATGAAGGAGGCTATCTCAAAGGATCGGGACCTTTTTTTAGATGTCGGGGAAGTTCTCAGGGAAGGAGATAAGCGGTTATGTGGGAGGTGCATGGTGATGCATGCTCTCAGTAGAGGATGCAAACATGACGATGAGGTTGTATCGTTCGTCGTGGTCTCTGAAGATGTCGAAGATTTCATTGTTGGGATACGGAAACCATGTCCAACGGTAGATGACGCAAACCCACGTCACCCAACCGGGATGGTTGGGGATGTTGCCCTCCTCGAGCGTGTCTTTTCCCTCCCTATTCAGACTGTTAAAAGCATCCCCCCTAGTTGTCGTCTGATGTTTGCTCAAGCGTTAACAGGTGCTTTACGCAAAGTAGTGGCGTCGCCAAGCTCGGTTGACAATTGGGTCCAATTGTTATTGCTTCCACGGTTAACCCTGAGGGTGATCAGACCGTCCTCCAGGCAAGAACGAAGATCAGGGAACAGGAAATCTCTGCAGTGTAGTAGCATCATGCAAGCGCTTGGAGAATGGAAAGATGGGTCTGGGTTTGCGGTCTTGGTTTCTTCCCTTTTGGATAGCACAGGAGAGGTTTCGGTATCTAGGAGAGAAGCCAAAATGGGAGAGGACAATGCAAACGAATCTAACATAAAACAATGTCTTCGAAAATTCAGGGATGGTCATTTCACGGCGGCGGTAAAGGTGTCGTGCTCTAGTGGAGTCGCCCCCCTATGTGAATCGACCATGAAGGCCCTCATTGATAAACACCCAGTGGTGCCGCCTCCATCCTTTCCTTCTAACCCCATTGCCCAACCCGCTCTATCAGTAGATGAGGGTTGTGTGCTTAAATGTATCCGATCTTTCCCTAAAGGGACATCTTGTGGTAGGGACGGGATACTGGCCCAACACCTATTGGATGCTATTGGGGGTGAAGCCTCAGTGACTTCCTTGGGGTTGCTCGCGACCATCACTCAAGTTGTCAACCTATGGCATAGGGGGGCCTGCCCTAAGACGCTGGCCGAGTTCATTGCATCGGCCCCCCTCACCCCCTTATTCAATTTGGAGTAGGGGTACCAAATGGGGCAGAGGTGGTGCTTCACAGTGCCAACAGGTTCCTCAACTCTTTTCATGCGGATGGGTCTCTGGCTATGCTTACAGTAGACTTCTCCAATGCCTTCAACATGGTCGACCGTATAGTTTTTCTCCAAGAGGTTCACCAGCGATGCCCGTCCATTTATCCGTGGGTGCAGTTCCCTTATGCCCAGCCGGCTAGGCTGTATGTGGGGCTACCACCGGAGTGCAGCAAGGAGATCCTTTGGGGCCCCTTCTCTTTGCCCTTGCCTTACATCCCCTTATCATGCGGATTCAGGAACACTGTAACCTACCGTTTCATGCCTGGTATTTGGATGATGGGACGATTATAGGCAACGTAGTGGAGGTTGCCAAGGCTTTAAACATTATCAATGTGCATGGGCCATCTCTAGGGCTTCATCTCAATATTAAGAAAACAGAGGTCTTTTGGCCGACGTGTGAGGGGTTGAAAAGCCAGGAAGGGCTTTTCCTGACAGGGATTGGTAGACCTAAGAAAGGGGTTAAGTTCCTTGGTGGGGCTGTTAGCCGAGATCCTACCTTTATCAAGGAGTTGGCAGGGCGGCGAGCTACGAGTGCGGTTGCCCTCATGAAACTACTGCCCCGCCTTAGAGATCCCCAGAGTGAACTCCTGCTGCTCAGGTCATGCATGGGGGTCGCTAAGTTACTTTTTGGGTTACGAACTTGCCAACCCCACTTCATGGTGGATGCGGTATCCCTTTTCGATGATGGTCTCCGCGAAACTATTGAAGATATAGTTGTGTGTGGCGGCTCCTTCGGGGGACCTCCATTGGCGCTTGGCATCCTTGCCGATGCGTTTACGTGGTTTGGGCCTCCTTTCAGCTCGAGATGTTGGGGTCTATGCCTTTGTGGCGTTCAGAGCTCAGTCTTGGGAACTTCAGGATCATATCCTCCGAAACAGTGGGGTCATTGGACTAGACCCAGACTATCAACAGGCGCTCGAACGCTTAAATGTCTATCTCCAGGACTTTGATATTGGCGGTTTTTCTAACAAGGACACCGCCCCCCAAAGCCACAAAAAACTTTGGCGAATGCTCTTTTTAGCAAAACTGCTCAGAGCCTGGGAGAAGTTTTTGAGTTGTCCACTCGCCAGAAGGCGGTGATTGAATGCCTAAAGGGCCCTCATGCTCAGGATTTTTTGACCGTTATCCCGATTGAGGGTTTGGGTCAATGCATGTCTGCAGTAGAGTACAGGGCTATACTCAAGTACCGATTGATGATCCCTATGTACCCGGAAGATGAATCATGCCCCATCTGCCGTAAAACTTGCATTTATAAATACGGGGAGCATGCAATTCATTGCAAGGAGCTCCCTGGTTTCAAATATCGGCATGATTGGGTGAGGGACGTTTTGTGGGATATCTTGAGAAGAGCTGGGATCTCTTCCAAAAAGGAGGCCCTGGTAAATTTCCTCACAGACCCCACGGAAGGGAGATCCACCCTGCGACCAGCAGATCTGCTTGTCTTTGGTTGGGAGAGAGGGAAACATGCCTGTGTGGACCTCACCGGGGTATCTCCGCTGGTTGGGTTAAGGGAAACAGGGTTCGTAGCTGGGCAAGCATCAAGAAAGGCGGAATCAAAGAAAGTAGATAAACACGCTAAAGCATGTGCAGATAACCAACATGTCTTTATCCCTCTGGCCTTCGACACCTTTGGCTCCCTGGCGCCAGAAGCTATTCGCTTCTTGACCAGGGTCCAACGGGTCGTCCACAGCAATGTTTCATCCCCAGGGGGCAAGGTTTTGTCTTTAGTAGACTAGGGTTTGCAATTCAAAAAGGGGTGGCGGCGCAGCTTGTTGCCCGTCTACCTGCTATTATGATGTAACTTTCTTCTTTTGTTTTAATTATATGAATAAAATTTATCATAAAAAAAATCTGTAATATTAAAAAAAAATAGTTTGTTTTAGTACTAGTTTGTCTCATATATGACTTTTCCATTTACTCATAATTTTTTTCTAAATTTGCATCAATTTTAAATTTAAATTTAAAAAAATTAATTAAATTATATAATCAAGTCGTATTCAAAGTTTTGTTCAGATTGAATATGATTTATGTATACAATTAACAATAAGGATTTTTATAGGGTTGATATTTAAAATTTTTAAAACTAATTTGTTTTTAAAAAGGGGATGCGAAAAGTAAAAGAGGGGGAGGGGGTTGCATTTAGCCCAACCTTAAAAGAAAACTAAGAGACTAACTGATTGCCCAGTCGTTCGGGAAAGTTATTTTCCCATCCAAGGCGGATATACTCGATGTTGATTTGTCCTTCGATCGTATTGCCATTTTAGTCAAAGGCGGTGACAGTATCAATAAGAGGATAAAACTCAACTAAAATGGCAAAATGTATGATGTGTGGGTCGATGAGGTTATACAAGAATGGGCTCCAATCTACATACAAGAAGAGGAGAACCTGAAAAATGATCAACTAGGGCCAGTGCCACCAGAGAAGTCATCGGAACACAAAACCGGGGAAGACATGAAGCCGTCAAACATTGAAGGTTAGAAGACGCAGGAATACCAAACGTTTTTGGAAAACTTGAATAATCAAGGAGGGAAAGGCGAACAGGTGCATGGAAAATTGGAAAAAAAAGCATGGGAGAAATGAGGCATGGGGACGTGGAGAACAAAATTATTTCGGGAACTGAAAAACCAAAGTCGGCGAATATTATAATTAATGCTGAATTGGAATATCCAATTAAATCATCCGAATTTTGTTGCACAATCCCACCTAGCCCGATGGTCCAAAACGTCAGGCCCAATAAGGACTTGGACACCCCTCTAATAAAAAACCACCTGGCCCATATCCTAAAAGAACTAAACCCTGAGGAGCCCAATTCGGTGAGTAAAACTAAACCCAACTAGGAGCAATCATTAAAGACTAAGGATAAAAGAAAGGAAAAGCTACCAGATCTCAACGTTGACATCTCTGACAAAAAAGAAAAGAAGGGCATGAAGAAAAAGATGCCTTTT
Organism: Ambrosia x helenae; assembly: GCA_030844895.1. Taxonomy (NCBI): domain Eukaryota; kingdom Viridiplantae; phylum Streptophyta; class Magnoliopsida; order Asterales; family Asteraceae; genus Ambrosia; species Ambrosia x helenae. The sequence goes on along the minus strand of CM061227.1, from coordinate 65,592,305 downwards.
CTCAAGGCAAGGAAAGAAGCGGCCAAGAATAGGATCAGGAGGCAAATCCTCGACGACGAGGATGATTTCTGTCAATCTGAGGAGTTCATACGTGACGGTTTTGTTGATCGGTTCTGGGAAAGATCTGATTCTGAAGACGACTGGTGTGAAGAGACCCTTGAGGACTCCAGCGGCGACTACCATTCAAAATCTGACCAATCAATTGTAGCTGAATCACAGCAAACAAAAGTTGTAGGCTCAAAGATTGGGATTGCTTTGGATGGATTTGAAGATGCAATTGAAGATACAATCAGGGAAGATGTGGGCTTAGTTATCCAATGAATTTGGCAACTACTTATTTTAGGGGGGCGGCCAGGTTGGATAAAGCCACCTGGATCAGGGGTATAAAAAAGGTACATGATATTACGTTTTATGCTATTCAGAAGACACACATCGACAACATCTCAGAAGAACAGATTAGCAGATTTTGGGACAACTCTCAATTGGAAAAGGCGGTGTCTAACGCTGAAGGGAGAGCTGGTGGTTTATTATCCTTATGGAATCCTCAAGTTTTCAGGTCAAAACTCACCATCTCTAAACACCATTACATACTTGTTGGGGGTAATATTATGGGTCATAATGATGATTATTTTATAATTAACATTCATGCACCTAATGACAAGTCTAAAAGAAAGGAATTATGGCTAGAATTTCTTGAGGTTAGAAACCGATATGATAGTATTTTTGTTTTTCTTTGTGATTTTAATGAGGTTAGACAAGTGGAGGACAGAATGAACTCAGCTTTTAGCCTGAGCGGAGCCATTACGTTTAATAATTTTATTTCAGCTGCTGGACTTGAGGAGTTCAATATGGGCGGAGCTAACCATAATTACATCTCTGATGATGGCTCAAAAAGTAGCAAACTTGATAGAATTTTAGTGTGCGACAAGTTCTTTGAAAAATGGCCAAACGCTCGCATCCTTGCCCTCCCTCGAGAAAAATCGGATCACCGGCCGTTAATCTTGTCTGTGATTTCATCCAATTACGGTCCAGTCCCTTTTCGGTTCTTCAACACTTGGCTACAAGAGAATGAGTTGGCTCAGGTGGTGCAAAAGACTATCATGGAAAAGGCGAATGTTGCAAACAAAGGTAAATTTCTTGCTTTTCTCTTACAGGATCTAAAAACAAAAATTAAGGCTTGGCGTGCTACTCGAAAAAAGACGGATGAAGAGTCCGTGTCAAAGGCCGGAGATGTTATTAATAAACTTGAATTAGTGGCGGAATTAAGGCCGTTGGATGCGGCCGAAAAGAAGAGCAGAATTGAGGCAAAAAGCATTGTAACCAAATGGGAAATGGATAGGGCGGAGGACCTTAGAATCAAATCCAGGGCTGTTTGGATAAAAAGTGGTGATGAAAACTCAAGAATGTTTCATAAAGTGGCGAACAAAAATGTGGTAAAGAACAGGATGAATGGCATCTTTATCGAGGATGAATGGGTAACCGATCCATCAAAGGTGAAGGAGTCATTCCATGATTTTTTCAAGTCAAGATTTCACGAAGATAAGGAGAGAAGGCCACGGATTGCTCCTGAAGGATTCAAAAAGCTCTCGCAAGTACAAAAAGATTTCTTGATTCGCACCTTTTCACAAGAAGAGTTAAAGAATGCAGTGTGGGATTGTCACTACAAGAAATTGGGATGTTTACCCACACATAATTTACCTACACATGTAAATGTGTGGGTAAATACCTACACATGTTATTATATGTGCGGGTAATGGTTGATGATTTTTTTTTCATAATGACTAACACTTAATATGTGTTAGTAATGACTTTTACCCACATTTGGTGTTGGTAGGAAAATTTCCCACAAAAATTTGCAATCATTTAAATGATACATTACCTACACATTTGGAAAATTTCCGTTATGTGTAGGTAAATTATCTACATATGTGTAAAGAACTGATATATGTGTGAGTAATTTAGTTACTACTTTCGTTGGCCTGATGGATAGTCTGCTGTTATAATTAAGAGTATGCACACACACAGGAGTGATTTTGTAATGTTTTGAGCATTACATTTTAATTGATGTTGGATGTAGTCTGCTGTTATATTTTGTGTAGAAAAATTAATGTAAAAGTTTGGTGCATTATATTGGATTTTAATAAATTTGATGTCAATGCTTTGAGCATGGACACACACATAGGACTGATTGTGTAAGGTTGATTTTTAACTTTATAGTTACATGTTGTATAGGTTAATTGTTTAACATTATTTAGAACATTTATGTGTAATTGATTTGAAAAACTCTGAAGCAGTGGTTGTTCTGATTGGACAGTTTTTTCGAGCGGATAATGAACATTTTACAGGATCTTTGTGTTTTTGTACCAATAAATCCAGCATTGCCGAAGAACAAAAATTCTGTATTTCATTTTAGATTTAAGCAATTCTACTATATTTACTTAAGTATATGTTATGGGTTGTAGAGTTAACTTATAATGGGCTGATAGAAACCAATTCCATGAATGGTTACGTACTTACAACATCCGACGACCACCAAGCGTTTGTTAAAATGTCACAAAGGTGAAGTCCCTTGGTAGGCTCAATCTATGTGAAATTATTTGATTACTATTGATTGACCCTGCTTTGAATTTGAATATTTGTATTTGGATAATTTATTTACCAATCTTTGAGATTAGGTGGACAAAGGGAACAACTGAACAAGCAATTAAGTAATGTCAGGAACACAAAAACAAAGCCAAGGAGATCAGTATTCAGTAGCAAAAAAGGTATGTCATCTATGTAACTTAATGATTTCACCCATATTGTTAATTTACTGAGTTGTTAATGGTTTTTTTTAGGCCAATGGAGATCATTAGCAAAAAGCCAGTTGGTATTAGAGAGGTGATTCAGCCTCCTAAAAAGGTAAATAATGCCATACAATTTATTATTTAAATCTATACAATACACATGCGGTTAATGTGTTTGTTAGTAGTTGGTTAGTTAGTTCATAGGCTCCTCAGCTTGTCTATATTTATATATATAAAGACGTTTCATTGTATTTGATTCATCTTGACGATTAGTGATTGAGACCTCATACCATTTGTTCACAAGTGTTTTGGGGTGCGGAACACCGCCACAAGACATGATCTTAGAGAGAAGATATTAGCTCGAGTTTATTGTTATATCGTTACTACATAGTTATATAGTTAATCAGTATTATACAATACCTTTTGGTTTTCATTATTTATATCATGTGTTGTTAGCAACTGGTGACTGTTAAATTATGTGTTTATTATCATTGTAGGAAGCTGAGATATCAGCATCAGTGAGCTCTGGTGCTAATAGAAATTTGGAGTCTGCATCAAAGAGAGGATCCATTATTATTAATCTGAAGTGTGTAGATGTTCAGGTTTGTATTTAATTGCTCTATTAAAAAGAATACGAACTAAAATTTCGTGTTTCGGTGAAAACTATTGACAATTGCATCTTTTTATGCTTACAATTTTCTCTTACTGTAGACTGGGTTGATGGGCAAAACTCTTCTTGAACTTCAATCAAACAACAGATGCTTTCTAAAGAAGAACGCTAGAGACAGCAACTGGCTGTGACAGATGTTATAAAAAATGCAGATGTCGTTTTAACAATTCTCACCGGTTCATTGTCAAAAAAATTAGATGGCACTTCATTTGATCTTGTGATAATTGATGAAGCGACTCAAGCACTTTTAACATCAAGATGCTAGTTTAATTTTCTATCTCAATTTTTAGGTGTATTTTTCTTGTATGTAATTCATTAATTTGGTCGCTTATGTTTCTATAACTGTTTTTGTATTTTTTGTATACATTTAAAAATTATTATTTAAATAAATCGTGGTTATTATCCACACATTTGAATATTTTACCAACACATGAATATATATTATTTCTACACATATTAAGATCAATGTCTACACATGTTAAGATCAATATCTACACATCCTTTACATTTACCTACACATGAGTAGATGCCATGTTGGATGCCACGTCAGTTGCCACGTCATACCTCAATCATACAAGTTGCTATTATTTTACCAACACATATATATTAGTTTAAGCCACACATATATGTGTAGGTATAGCTTGCTATATGTCTACACATAATAAATGTGTAGGTAATGATCAATATCTACAGTGCTGAGTCTACACATCATAACACTTAATTTATGTGTAGATAAACATAACTACTAACACATTATATAGTTTTTCCTACACATACTATCTGTGGGTAAATACCCAAATTTCTTGTAGTGTGTGACAACGAGAAGGCCCGGGACCAGACGGTTTTTCCTTTGCTTTCATAAAAAAATACTGGGCTGATTTGGGACCATTATTCGAAGACGCGGCTGCTGAATTTCATACACACGGATCAATATGTCATGCGAGTGGATCGTCCTTTATTTCTCTCATACCAAAAATCGCTGACCCAAAAGACCCACAATGATTTCAGACCTATCTCACTCATAGGCGTGGTGCAAAAGGTGATCTCAAAGCTTCTGGTGAGCGGTTAATTACGGTTATGGACGACTTAATCTCACCCTCACAATCAGCTTTCATCAGCGGGAGGAATATTATTGATGGACCGTTAATTCTAAATGAAGTGGTTGCGTGGGCCAAGAAGTAAAAAAAACAGGTTTCACTCTTTAAAGTGGATTTTAATAAAGCATACGACACGCTCAATTGGAAATTCATCATAACAATCTTGACACACGTGGATTTCCCGGCTAGGTGGAAGTGCTGGATCATGGGGATGTTATATGCGCAATCTAGTATGGTGCTCGTAAATGGGTCAAACACAAATAGCTTTAACATCGAAAGAGGTTTACGTCAAGGTGATCCACTATCTCCATTCTTGTTCATCCTTGCAATGGAGGCGCTCCATGTCATTATGGAAAGGGCTAGAACTCATGGCCTCTATAGTGGTATATCCTTACCAAATGGGGGCCCCCTTTTATCACACCTTTTTTACGCCGATGATGTGATTTTAATTAGAAATGGGGACGACGAAGAGACAAAAAATCTGAATCGGATGTTGAGATGTTTTTATCTTGCTTCCGGACTCAAAGTAAACTTGTCAAAAAGCAAGATATACGGGGTGGGATTGGAAGAAACTCAATTATCGAACTATGCGAGGGCCCTCAAATGTGAATTACAACCTTTTCCGTTTAAACATCTTGGCATGATGATTGGCGCAAACATGAATCGGATTGCAAATTAGAAGCCGGTGATTGATAGATTCAACTCGAGACTATCCAGGTGGAAAGTTAAGTAGCTCTCCTTTGCCGGAAGGGTGCTACTAGCCAAGGCGGTATTAGGTAATTTGCCTACGTATTTCTTGTCGCTATACAAAGCTCCAATGAAGGTTGTAAACACTCTGGAAGGAATTAGAAGGAAATTCATTTGGGGCGGGGGGTCCAATGGGAAGAAAATTAGATGGGTTGGGTGGGAAAGGGTCATAGCTTCAAAAAAGGCGGGTGGGTTGGGTTTGGGGGGTCTAAGGGAAGCAAACTTGGCGCTACTAACCAAGTGGTGGTGGCGCTTTAGGGAAAATGAGAATCAATTATGGGCTAGGGTCATTCGGGCACTTCACGGTTACCGGTGGGTCAAAGGCATCATTCCGATCAACAAGCAATTAACTGGGGTATGGAAAAACATTGGGGGGTTGGGTGTCGATTTTCTCAAGCGAAACATGGATATCACAAAGAAGTTGGTGTGCAAAATGGGTAATGGGGGGGGGGGGGGGGAAAATGCCGTTTCTGGGAGGATGCATGGGTGCTTCCTCAAAGCCTCAAAGAAGCTTTTCCTTTGGTTTACAACATGGCTGGAAACAAAGGGTCCTTAGTGGTGGAAAATTATTCATATGTGGGAAGGGACACTATATGGGGTTGGGATTGGAAGAACCGTCCACGGGACGCCGAATCTTGGTCTCAAAGTATTCAATTGATTCTATTGTTAAGAGATACAAAGGTTAAAAATGGGATTGACAATTGGGTTTGGGTTTGGGTTGGGGATCAAGGAGATTACTTCTCGGTGAAACATGTTACAAATGAATTGACGGCTACTCTCGGTACTCAACATGGTACCAACAATATGAAATGGTGCAACTGGGCATTACCAAAGGCAAACATGTTCGTGTGGAGGGCAATTTCTGGAAGGATTCCAACTCGTGTCGAGCTTTCAAAAAGAGGTATCGACGTTGGTTCTACCATATGTTCCTGTTGTGGGATCATCGAGGAATCTGTCGATCACCTTCTTGTATCGTGTATCATGGCTAAATCTATTTGGTGGTCGATTGGTAGCTGGCTGAGATGTTCAAACCTGGTTGACGCAGAAAATGTCTCCGAAATTCTGGAAAAAGTGACCAGCATTACAGGAACAAAGAAGCAAAAAAAGGCGGCTGCAGCGATCATCATGGCATCATTCTGGACAATCTGGTTGAAACGAAACGCAAGAATTTTCAAAGGCACTCCGTTATCTTCCGCAAAAACAGTGGAGGAGATTAAGGATACTACCTATCTATGGATCAAGTTTAGAACAAGTGAGGCTATTACAATTGAAGAATGGTTAAAGGAGGGTATTTTTAGCATTAAGTAATGTGTATTCTTATACATTGTAGTTTGTTTCTGTTCCATCATTTCTAGCTTCTGGCTAGAAAAAGTTGTATCCCTTGTTGGTTTTTTGTTTGTGAATGAAATTCTCTTCTGTGTTAAAAAAAAAAAAGACTAACTGACTTTAGTGTGATAGCTGCAAAACATTATTATTACAGGGCATTTTCCCTTATTTATGTTATATACTTTACAAACAAAAGTGATAGAATGATAGAGAATGATCCTTGATTTCTCATTAAACATACCATCCATATATACAAGTGGTGGCCTATCTCTAATATGGAAGGTGTAACAACCTTCCCTACAAATTTGTCAATTACAATCAATATTACATAAATGTATAATAAATGTGTCAATATTATCTATTACACCCCCGCAGTCGAAGCCGGAGGTGATCGGAGACTGAGACTGGATCGAAAATCTTCAAAGAGTACGCGAGGTAGGCCCTTGGTGAAAATGTCTGCAATTTGGTAGCGGGATGGAACATGAAGAACCCGAACTTGGCCTTTTTGAACTTTCTCTCGAACAAAATGAATATCCAGTTCAATGTGTTTGGTACGCTGATGTTGAACTGGATTGCCGGAGAGGTAAATAGCACTAACATTGTCACAGTAGACGAGTGTTGCTGAGGAGTGAGGGTGGCAGAGCTCTAACAGGAGATTTCGAAGCCAACAAACTTCAGCAACAACATTGGCGACCCCACGATACTCGGCCTCTGCACTGGAACGCGATACAGTAGCTTGGCGTTTTGACGACCAAGAGATTAAGTTATCACCATAGTACACGCAGAAACCACTAGTGGAACGACGTGTGTCAGGGCAGCCGGCCCAGTCAGCATCGGTATACGCAATTAAGCGTGGGTCCTTTGAAGGACCGAGAGTGAGCCCAAGATTGATAGTTCCCTGAAGATAACGAATGATGCGCTTGAGTGCGTTCCAATGATCAGTCTTCGGTGCATGCATATGAATACAGATTTGTTGAACTGCATAAGTGATGTCAGGCCAAGTGAAGGTCAGGTATTGTAGTGCTCCTGCAAGGCTGCGATATAGAGACGGATCAGGAAAATCCGTACCAGCATCGGGTCCAAGTTTGGAATTTGTGTCAACCGGTGTAGGGACGGGCTTGCAGGAAGACATGCCTGCACGCTCAATGATCTCCTGAGTATAGGACTATTGAGAAAGAAACATAGTGTTGCCGTGACGTTTGACGGAGAGGCCCAAGAAGTAGCTGAGAGGACCAAGATCTTTCATTGCAAACTCGGCAGAGAGGTGAGTCATAAGTGTGCGTCGCAGAGAATCGGATGATGTGACCAGAACTATATCATCAACATAGAGAAGAAGATATGCAACCTGTGTATCCTTATGAAACGTGAACAAAGAGGCGTCACATTTGCTTTGTGCAAAACCCAAGGTGAGAACATAATCAATAAAGCAAAGCGTTGATACCACGCTCTGGGGGCTTGTTTCAACCCGTAGAGAGACTTTTTGAGGCGGCACACATGGTCGGGATAGTCTTTTTTTCTGAACCCCATAGGCTGATACATGTAGACTGTTTCATGCAAGTGACCATGTAAAAAGGCATCTGTAACATCAAGCTGGTGAACCTGCCAGGACTTGGAAAGAGCAAGTGATAAAACAGTACGAATAGTGTTTGGTTTAACCACGGGACTAAAAGTCTCGCCACAATCTATGCCAACCTGTTGTGAGCGACCATCACAAACTAATCTTGCCTTGTACCGCTCCAAAGACCCATCTGATTTGAATTTATGCTTAAATAACCACATGCTCCTTATAACATTCATGTCCGGTGTCCTAGGTGTTAATTCCCATGTCTCGTTTCTAATAAGTGCTTGGTATTCATCAGTCATGGCTTTATGCCACACCGGTATGGACAAGGCATCAGTGGGGGACTTGGGTATGGGAGTGATGGTAGAGGTGTGGAGGTTAAGTCGGTGTTTGGGTTTGGTGATACCGTCCATGGCGCGGGTACGCATTGGATGATGGGACGGGGGCTGTGGTTGAGTTTGGGCTGGAGGTGGGCTGTTGTGAGGGTTTGGGGATTGGGCCGAGTCTATGTGAGGGGAGTGGAGTTGGGATGGGCCGGTTTGTATAGTAGGCGAGATGGGAGAGTGAGGGACAAAATCTGGGCTAGTTGGAGGGTATTGGGCCGGGGTGAGAGTTGGCGATGTGGGCTGGACAGGTGAGGGTGGGTTCGGAGGAGTTTGTGATGGAGTTGGGTGAGGGGTAATGGGCTGAACATGAGGCCAGAGGGCGGTAGGAAAGACTGATAAAAAATCATAGGATGGTGGCGGTTTGATTGTGTTGGCGAAGGGGAAGGTGGTCTCATCAAACGCCACGTGGCGAGAGATGATTATGGATTTGGAGGTGAGGTTGAAACACTTGTAGCCACGATGGGTTGTAGGGTAACCCAGAAATACGCAAGGCGTTGCTCGTGGTTCAAGTTTGTGGATAGTGGTGGAGGGAGTTAATGGATAACAGAGGCAACCGAAGACACGAAGGTGGTCATATGTTGGTGTGCGATGGTAAAGGAGTTCGGTGGGTGTTTTGTTTTGTAGGTGTTTGACGGGTAAGATGTTCAAGACGTATGTGACGGTTTCGAGGGCATGATGCCAAAAGGTATTGGGTAGGGAGGCATGGGTAAGGATGGTGCGGATCATATTGTTGATTGTTCTAATCATGCGTTCCGCTTTCCCATTTTGAGACGATGTGTGGGGACACGATCGTCGAAATAGGATACCATGTGTGGAGAAGAAGTTGTGAAAAGAGGAATTAATGTATTCGGTGCCGTTATCACATTGAAAGGTTTTTATTGGGCGGGTAAATTTGGTGGAGATTTGTTTATGAAAGTGACTAAAGGTGGTGTAAACTTGTGATTTATTGGCTAAGGGGTAGGTCCATAGAAAATTGGTTACATCATCAATAAATAAATTATAGTATCTATGGCCATTAGAACTTAGGATAGGCGAAGTCCATAAATCACTGTGAATTAAATCAAAAGGTAAATAAGTACGAGTAGTAGAAGTAGCAAATGGAAGTCTAATACTTTTGCCAATTACACAAGATTGACAAACATTATTATGAAAATTTGAAAAATTAACAAAATTAAAGGTCTTTAAAGCTTGAAGTGGGGCACGTCCGGGGTGACCGAGACGTTGATGCCAAAGAGAAGATGTGATAGCAGCAAAGGTGGTGGGGAAGGTGGTTGTTCCGGGCCCAAGCACGAGTGGGTAGAGATCACCGCTGCTGTTGCACCGGAGGATAGGGATCCGGCTCTTGTAATCCTTCACAAGAAAACCAAATGGGTCAAATTCAACAGAAACAGAGTTGTCGGTGGTAAACCGACGTACAGATATAAGGTTTTTAAGTAATTTTGGGGCATATAGTACGTTTTTGAGGATTAGGGGTGGAAAGGGGGGGGGTGGTAAGGTCTGATTGCCATGTCCAAGAACCGGGATGGTTGAACCATCACCAACTACTATTTGTTGACCCAAGTTATTATTAGAAAAAGAATCGAAATTAACAAAGGTGTTGGACATGTTACCTGTCGCGCCCGTGTCCATGTAGCCCGTGGGTTCCTGTTGTTGGTTCAATGACATGGCGTTGAGAGCTTGATCAATGTCTGTAGGGACGTATGCCATATGATGGGCCTGATTGGGCTTTGAGCCGAGAATACCTTGGGCCGAGGTGTTGTTATTGGGCCTGTTGGATGTGGAAGTTGTAGGGTAAGGGCATGGAGGAGCAGCCCATGGATATGGATAATATGCTTGCTGATGGGTTTGAGGTGGCCACGGCCCAAAAGGGGTTGGAGCCCATCCCCACGTAGGAGGAGTAGGAGTCCAGTAGCCATAAGATTGCTGCTGACGACCGCGGCCCCAAGGCTGTCTGCCACGTCCCCGTGCACGGCCTCTCCCGCGTCCTCTGGTCCGTTCATAAGATTGCTCGGCTGGTTGCTGACTTGGTGTGGACCGGGTTTGGGTTTGAAGAGCCGTGCCTGCTGATTTTGATGCTTGGAGAGCGTTTTCTGCCTTTTGCGACTCGAGCATGCACAGTTTGGAGCGGGCTTTGTAGAATGGGATCAACGGTTCTTGGCCCTGAAGGATGGTCCCAAAGCTCTCGTATTGTTCAGTTAAACCTGCAATGAGGTGCAAACAAGATCATCATTAGTCATCGGATGTCCGACGCTGGCCAATTGGTCCGACAAAGTTTTAAGACGTTGACAATAAGCCGATGCATTCGGGAAGGAAGGTTGTTACACCTTCCATATTAGAGATAGGCCACCACTTGTATATATGGATGGTATGTTTAATGAGAAATCAAGGATCATTCTCTATCATTCTATCATGGTATCAGGCTTGTTCGCATCCTGACCTACCGCCGCCGCTGATCCTCATCGGCTGCCCACTGCAGTCCGATCACATACACCTCCTCCACTGCTGCTACTCTTCTTCTTCTGCACCCTCCCTGCTTCCCTCTGACCATACCCCTGTCCCTGCATATTTTCTTCTTTTCGCAGCCTTTACCAACAGCCATGTCGGACAAAATTCATCCAGCCATAACTGTCACAAATATCACCAATTTCATCCCTATAAAACTGGAGTTCGACACCGCACACTGGCCTACTTGGTCGGAACTGTTTAAAATACACTGCAAGGCATATCAAGTCCATGACCACCTCCTTCCTCGCACACCACCCACAGCCCCTACGACCGCTGATAAAGACAAGGCCCCTGCTTCTTCTTCTACCATCGATGAGACCTGGGAGCGGCTGGATTCCATTGTTAAACAATGGCTTTTCAGCACCATCTCTCAAGATCTCGTCCACACGGTTATTGCACCCGGTCAAGACAAAACCGCACATGAGGTGTGGGTCGCTCTTGAAGATCTTTTCCAAGATAACAAGAGTGCCCGTGCCTTGCATCTACGCCATCAGTTCAATACCACCCGGCTTGAATCCTTGATTTCTCATTAAACATACCATCCATATATACAAGTGGTGGCCTATCTCTAATATGGAAGGTGTAACAACCTTCCCTACAAATTTGTCAATTACAATCAATATTACATAAATGTATAATAAATTTGTCAATATTATCTATTATGATAGAATGATAGAGAATGATCCTTGATTTCTCATTAAACATACCATCCATATATACAAGTGGTGGCCTATCTCTAATATGGAAGGTGTAACAACCTTCCCTACAAATTTGTCAATTACAATCAATATTACATAAATGTATAATAAATGTGTCAATATTATCTATTAAAAAGGCTTATAACAGCATAGAGTTGATTATTATTCAAGCACTAACTTCCTGAACAAATTTTAAAAGGAGATATTTTATTTTCTTCTAAAGTTGTAATGTTCTTTATTCTTGAACTTTTGTTGGGGATTCTTAAGATATCATTGGTCTATAGAGGAAAGTATAGATTTCCCCAAAGATGCTCAAATCAAATGTCGATTAAGACGGGATTCATAAATTCTTTACTTTGTGCCAACCAAAATATGTGGATGAACTAAATCCTTTTTATTTTCTATATGCTTTCCTATAGGTGCAGTTGGCTTTTGTCCAGTTTCGTATTTCACTTTCAATCCAAGTTGTTTTAGTTGCTAATTGATAAACGTTGCTATTCCAAACGGCAGGGGTTTGGAATAGCAACGTTGCTTTCCTATTCCAAGCGGCGGGGGTTTGGAACGGGATTTCCACGTGGTGCCAAATTCCATCTCTATACATGTTTACCACTAAAGATTTAGTGCAGGTGTTCGATCAATGTCGCCTTTCAGGAAGTATTAAGGATGTGGTTCAAGGTATTATCATCATCACGAGTTGGCGCTTATGGAAAGCTAGAAACAATAAGATTTTCTCGAGCAATGAGGCTAAAGTGGTGGACATCGTATCAAACGTCAAAGTTTTGGATTTTCTTTGGTACAATAATAGAGTGAGAAAAGGTTTGATGGAATGGGAGAAATGGTGTAATTTTGATGTAATGTAATTGTATTTTTCGTTTTTCGGTTTCCTATTCCATCTTGGAATAGGTTGCTGTTGTGGTTAATGAAATATGCATTTCCAAAAAATAAAAAAATAAAAATTGATAGACGTTGCTAATTGACACACGTTGGCAAATTGATATCTACATCGTATAGGCATTTTTTAACGATAATTGTTACTCCTGCTCTATTTATGCTAGTAAATTTAAACTACTCCATTCTTAGGTTTAAACCGTGCACCTCCCCTCTAAGATGCATATACCTCTACCATGTAGGCTAGATCGACAGTGACATCATATAGGTCAAGCGTGGGTGGATCTTTATAGCGAGAATAATAATTATTTAATTCCCTTATTTGGGTATGGTTGATTGAAGAAATTAGAATCAATCAAATGAGTAATCAATGTCAATGCCAAATTGGATACTCTAAAAGGAGTGAAAGAAGCTAGAACATAATGTTATGTTGACTAAAGCTTTTGAACTTCCCATCGTTACATCATTGTCTACCCGTAAGAAGGCTCTGTCGACAATCCTTTCTCCCATTTTTTCTATTGCTTTTTTTTTTTCTATTATGTTAATTAATTTGACATGGTTCACACTTTTTGATTTTTCTGTTTTCCTAAAATCTAGATATCTGATGGATTATCCGAATCTGAAATTTGGGATTCAGATATTAATATTCATTATCGGAAATTATCGGATATCTGGTTTTCAGATATCTAAAAATCTGATAATTTGGTTATAAAACCCCTGATGTGACACCCGGCAAGCTCAGGTTAATATTTCTAACAAACACTTAACTCTACCTTAGCAAAAAATTTACTAAACAAACTTAACTGGGTTAGTTGAGTCGGTTCGATGATTCAAGGAATCATCGGGAGTTGGGGTGCACACACAATGTGTTTTGGTGATTTGGGGAATCATCGGGGGAAACACACATATACGCACAAGTCTTGAGTCTCGTTGTTGGTGGATTAACATAAGAAGGGTAACATGTCAAGTATTATATGTTCTATAATCAATTAACAACTTGTGAATATAGGTTTATGTGAATTGATATGATAATATGTGTTTCAAGTGTAAAATGGAGTTGTTTGGTGAATGAGTCAAGAAACTACTCATTCACCTGAAATTTTAAGCGAATGAGAGGAATCAAGTCTCATTCGCTAGAATGTTATAATGAATGAGTCTCATTCACCACAATGAAGGGGCAAATGAGAGCAGATTATACAAACATCTCTTTGATTCATTGTCATCATTTCACATCACGCCTTCAAGAGCTCTCTTACAAACCCTAACCTGTAGAAACGAGTTTTTGCTCTCATTCCTTAGATCCTTAACCCAAATCACGTTTAGAATCAATAGCATGCTAAAATTCAAGGTGTGTTAATCATCTAAACCATTTTCCTTACAATTTTATGATGCTTTGATAACCTAGTAAATAAAAACCTTTTCAAAAATTTTCTAGACAAGATCTAGACCTAAATAATGTTTTCTTATAAAAACATAAGTTTGGATGTTATTAGTGACCTAGGGTTTAGGCTATTGTGTTATTTATATGCTATATGATTCTAGGTTATTGATTTGATGTTTAATGGGTATCAGAAACATGTTTAGGTGGGGTTTGACGGGTTATGAATGTTATTAGTATTGACCCATTTAGGGTTTCATGTAGATTTAAGGTTTGTTCTGCTATATGGTAATAATAACATGTTAGGATAATTGAATCCATGATTGAATAAGCTGAACAATGATATTGTTAGGTTGATTTCGATAGTTTCCATTTTGGGTAAACTTTTTATGCAATTGATGCGACATCTCCATGATTTGCCATTTTGGTAAATATGTGATTGTGTATGCAAAATGAATAAATTGACGACTTAATCAGCTGTGATAATATGCTATTAGGTTAGATAAATGTTACTTCATCGTATGGCTATAATTCGCTAGGTTTTCATTCTGATTTAAAAGGTTTTTGTTTGTCAAATTGTTAAACATCCTGAACAGGGCGAATGAGAGGTAAAAGCCTCTCATTTGCCATAAATTTTAGGGAACAAGAGAAAACATTTCCTATTCTCCTAAATCGGCCATTTGCTATAAAGTTTCATTTTATTTAGCATATGACTCAAACACGTACCTCATTCGCTAGAACGTGAATTTTTGTGAACCTCTTGTATAAACTAATTGTTTTTCGTGCATTACTTGTATGGGAACTTGTATATTTTGTCAAACCAATATAATGGGTCATCAACAAGATATCGAGGCTTGTGTGGTCGTGTCAAAGTCAAACTTTAACGTAAACATACAAAGTCATGGTTTGGACAACCAAGGGTATTAGACCAACATATCATCGATCAAACACTTATAGGTGTCTTATGTTAAGTTTTCCGTAGTGAAGACTATCACACATACTTTTGGTGTGTTAACTCTTGAAGACGCAAAGTAAGGTGAGTTTCAAAGCCCCCTTTTACTGTTTTCCCGTTGGGGGAGAAACATGTTATAGGAACACAAACGTTTTAGATCACATATATTACATTATATCACATGTGTACTAAGCGACTGGTGGTCGAACGGGTGCATATTTGTCCTATCTAACTTACGACACCGAGTGGTTCATAACTTTTAAGTAACATGTAAAGATGTCTAGCTGGCATCAGATATAGATGTAACGATTATGTGGTCTGGTTTCCAAACATTTACTTTCATTGGAAACATAAACTCTGTAAACTCAGCAGCATTATATGTTGACAAACTTGCCATGTTTTATGAGGTTGCTAAGGTAGTATTCTTGGAATAGGACGCACGGAGTCACACTGTAACCTATCATTTCCTTTTTAATATTTTGAACATTAACTACTTCTACTTTATAAACATTTGCTTACATTGGTTTTTGGAGTCGTAACTTTTAATCTTTGACTGCATTTTGTTAAACCTTTAAAACTGCGTTGTCACACCCTCAATTTTCCACGTGCGGGGTTTTACCACGAGGCGTGTGACACACCAGGATCCAAGTCAACGGTTAGAATAAACGACATCTATATGATATTAAAACAATGTAAGTCGCCCATTTAGTTTCAAAATCTAACCATCGCTTGCGGAAGCGTAAAACCTTATTACAACTAAAAAGTAAAACATGAATGTCTGATAACACTTAAAAAGAAATGCAAATGGATCCTAGACGCCGTGAGACTCCGTGTGCATAAACTCAATGCTGCTACCTTTGCGACCTGAGAAAACATGCCAAAAAGACATCAACATATAATGCTGGTGAGTTCACAGGTTTTGAGTTCACAGGTTTTAAGTTTACAAAGTGTTTCAAGCGTAGAAAGTTTCATCTCAAAAGTACCAAGTATGCAAAACCTTTAAATACATTAAAGACGTTTCCTTACTACTACGATTGTGTTGCTAAAACGATTACTGACAAATGTTGCTCAAGTTGCTGCCCATGTGCCAAGTGTCAAAGTAGAGACAATATGCACCTGCCCGGCTCCCAGCCGTCGGGTGGGGTTCGTCACGCCCAATAGATCTATCCACATTTCCCTCGTTGTGCCCCACACATTCATGGTTTCAATAGGGACTTAGGTTTCATTGTATAGTAAATAAGTGCCAAGCGCCAAGTGTCAAATGCCAAATGCCAAATATCAATGTTTAAAAGTGTCAAGTGCCAATGTGAACCATGCCAAGTGCCAAACGTGTCACGTTTCTTAAAAGAGTTACATTCCAAAATGTGTCATGTTTCCAAAAGTGTTGCGTTTCCAAAAGTGGTATGTTTCATAAGAGTTGCATTGTCAAATCATAACGTTTCATTGTAAAACGTGTGGCATGCTTCTCCCCGAGAGAAAAGAGTATAAAAGAGGGGCCGTGAAACTCACCTTAGAGTGCGCCTTCAGATACTTAGAATTCCAACACGCGTATGATGACCCAACTTAGTGACGACCTATCAATGAGTTTGAATAAGTGTATTGACTACTAACCCGAAGGTTAACTAGTCCTCGATTGTCCAGACCATAACCATGTATGTCGAAAACATGTTTAAACGGTAAACCGACCAAACCAGACAATACCCGACATCCCATTGGTGACCCGACATTCCACGTGTTAGCCACATACAAGATATCATGCAACTTATGCAATTAAACACTTAGCATGCACAAATATTCACCCTATCTAGCATAATGCCCAATTAACGCATAAACGAGTCCGAACACGTGTTACCAAGTTATTAGACATGTCACGGGGTTCCTAACATGTTCCTAGACGTCAATCCGTGTTTCAGGATGTTAAAATATACATACAGCAGCATTACACGCGATTAAGAATCAAACATGTGATTAGGAAAAGTCAACCGGTGATTAGGAGAGTCAAACTAGCGAGTAGGGCTGTAATCACTAGTAATATTGGCGATTGGGCTCCTAATCGTCTATAGTTCAGGCGATTAGGGACCCCTAATCGCTAAACTGTTCTGTTCCGACTTTTTGCGCGTTTAACCCTCCAAATCAGATCCGAAACATGTGTAAACACCCAATATCCAACCCAAAACATTAACCAACTATTTCAAGCAAAAACCCCTAATTTATCATCACCCTAGCTGTCCCGAATGCATGCGGTTTCCCAAAATAGCATAACTAGCATGTAAGCATCACATCAACATGCAAAACTTACCCTAAATAGCAAATATCCAGATTTCATCACATAACGACGTTGTCCGACATTATCCTACTGTTCTTGCATCATCCTAGAGTAAACCCTAACCTCAAACAATCAACAAAACACAACATATCATCATCAATCCACCATAATCATTCAAACGGGTCAAAACGCCTAATATCAATATTACACATCTATGAACCTTCAAACTCCTAGGTTATCATCATATTAACTCATTTATATTAGAAGCACAATAATAACACAAGAACAATCATGTTTAAACGATAAAAATCCCAACTTGCATGAATACATCACATATAACAAGTATAGAGGTTTGGGTTTGTTTTGAAACTGATTTTAATGAGTTTTCAAAGACACAAATGTTTATAAATCAGGTCTGGACCTTTAGGGATCAAAACATTATCATTATAAAGGTTTGGGATGAAGAACACACCTTGAAATGATGAGATTATGAGGTGTAAAGCTTGGAAATGTGATTTCTTGCTCAAAAACGTGTTGCAGAGGTTGGATAAGGGATGGGGTGACTTTGGGGTGTATTAGGGTTTCACAAATGATGTTTTAAAACATAAGGGTGGTATTTATAGGCGTTTTTAGTCATCATATGCAGTTCAGGCGAGTACGGGGCTGTTACTGGTGATTAGGATTCTATAAGACATGTATAACTGGCGATTGGGAGCTATACCACATGTAATTATAGGCGATTAGGCCCTAATCGCGTAAACAGTACACGTGATTAGGATGCTATAAGACATGTTGCTATAAGACATGTTGCTATAAGAAATGTTGCTATAGGCGATTAGGATCCTAATTGCCTATACTATTGGTGATTACGCGTAATCACCTATAATGTCATGCAATTACGCGAAATCACTATTTTAACACATATAAACACGTATTCATATACCGGCAAGTCACATAATGATTGTAAGCACATAATGCATGATAACTAACACGTTCCCATCCGTTCACCAATTCCCGGGACTCGAGATTTACGTGTGTGCGTTAAACCCGGCGATTCTACAAATCACCCATCCGTGTTCACATGGTTATGGGCCGACTCCCAATGATCTCGTGGATCATTGTACCGACTCCCGATGATTCCCAGAACCATCATAACGACTCAACCGACCTAGTTAAGTATGTTTGGAAACGTTTTTCGCTAAGGTAGACTTATGTGTTTTATAAAATGTTAACCTAAATGTGCCGGGTGTCACATCATCCCCCTGTTGAAAGAATTTTCGTCCCGAAAATTTCCCGAAGTCAAAGAGAACGAAGCGATAAAAAGAAAAAAATTTCCCGGTCGTCACATCATCCCCCTGTTGAAAGGAATCTCGCCCCAAGATTCACTCTTCGACAGTGATGAGTGTCGACCTAACCCAAGTAACGTTTCCCAGAACGCAAATGATTTCAACAGATACTCTATGCCAGGGAACCGCTCTCCCCAAAGTGAATACAAGACAATGAATCCCCCCGATCGAAGGCCTACTAGAGACTACTGTGATTGGTATAAATGATACACCAGTACCGTCCAAGTAGCATCTCTAAAGGACCCACATTAGACTGATGAATGCAAAACGATGATCAAATACCAAACTGAATGCACACAATGAGTACGAATATCCAAACAATGTGAATGAGAATGAATACAAGTATAACTAGGATCAAGAAAAGAATACTCACCAGTAACAGTATCAGGATCCTCCTGGTTCTCCCTAGCACCAATGACATAAACACAAGCCGGAGCAGTTCGACCGCCACCCTCGCCTTGCTTCAACTTGGGACAATCCCGCTTAAAGTGCCCAGTCTCCCCACAGTTAAATCACCCATGGTTTCCCCGAGGAGCATGAGCGGGGACAACCACTTGAGTCTGTTTTGGCTGAAGATTGACCCTACAATCCTTAGCCAAGTGACCGACTCGCTGACAACGATTACACCAAAACTCATCGCAACCCCCAACATGGTGATACCCACACGTGTTACACTTCGGAGTCTTACCAACATATCCCCAGTCTTTTGGTTAGATGACGCTCCCACAATGTCCTGCCTCTTAACCTGCTGTTGAGACGACCTGATGTTCTTCCCAGCACTCTCCTACTTCCTCTTGTTGTCCGCAGGGGCTTTCACAGCAGCACCCCTCGGAGGTAGTACGCCCTCAGCAACCTTCATGTTGGTCAGCTTGTGAGCTGCACGAACAGTGGCCAACATAGTGGTGTGATCAGCAGCGGCAACAAGCCCCGCAATCTCCGGCACTAACCCAGCAACGAAGTGCTCAATCGTCCGGTACTCCGGTGTAGCCAAACCGGGGCACATCAAAGCCAACTCGTTGTGCCTAGTAGTAAACTCCTCGATCTCCGACCCAACCATCTTCAGATTCCAAAACTCATGCTCCAACCTCATGATTTCATCCCTCGGGCAATACTCCGCTCGCAACATCTGAACAAACTCGGACCACGGCATAGCATTGGCCTCGCCCAGACCAAGTGTAGATGCATTTTGTGCGACTAACGCTTTGGATTACTATTAACATATGCTTTTGTGTTCTGTCGAATGGGCGAAGGAAGACTGAATGGGCGAATGAAGAATTCTAAAGGTGCGAAGGAGATTTGAAGACTCGAAGGAGTGCGAATGTAGTTTAGATTTTAATGTATAGCATGGTTCGACCGGGTTGAATGGTCGAACCTGCACATTCGACCAAGCAATATGGACGAATGTGCAGGCCTATATAAGGGTGGAGCTCATTTTTGAATGTATAGAGTTGGTCATTTTATTCCCTCCTGTTTTGTGTCTCTCCCTAGTGTTTGTGTCAACTTATTTTCACGTCTGATTTGATTGTAAACATTATTAAAACGTGTAATTCAAGTTGTTTATGAATGAGAAAAAGCTTTTAATGATGATTTCTTTGTTTTGATTGTTTGATTATCATTTTGTGATTGATTCAGGGTTTCCGCACCTGAATCAAACTTGTTTGATCAATTTCTTTGAAGATTTGACGATCCTAAGCGCATAAAAAGTGGTATCAGAGCCATTATGGATCAAACAACCACAAATTGATAATTTTACAGCTGATTTGGACCCTATTTTGATCAAAAACTTTTTGTTTTCATTGATAAAACTGAATTGGTGATAATTTGATTGATTAGAGCTTGTTTTCATGGATAAAATGCATAATTCTCTTTGATAAACTTGTTCCAAATCAAATCTGAATCAAAACTTGATTAGAATCATCAAATTCTTTCAACTTTTGAAAAATTTGATTAAAATTAACTGATTTTCAAAGAATAACCGTTTTTGAAAGTGCAGGGTCGAACCTAGGGAGAATGGGCGAACGTGTGTGTTAAACGGTCGAACCAAAGGATTTTTGGTCGAAGGTGGTGTTTTAACTTGTCGAACCTAGAGTTTGTTAGTGTATTGTTGGTCATTCGACCATACTTGTCTCATTCGACCATTCGGACGGTCGAAGGTGAAATTCAAACGGTCGAAAGAGGGTTAAACGGTCGAAAGTGATTTGTATCTGTCATATCTCTCATTCGTATCATTTCAAACGGTCGAAGGAGAACATTTTCTCTCATTCGACCACTCGACACATACGAAGGAGACATTTGTTTTAAACTTTTCTAATCTTTTAGTGTTTAATCATTTTCAGATCAAGATGTGGAACTTTCCTACTACATCAAGACCTAACACGACACCACAACAGCAGACAACCATGGATCCTTGGTCGGTTGCTGCCCAAAAGTCTAGTCAACCATCACAACCTATCAATTACATGGCGATGACTAGTACTATTCCTCAACATGTTGCACAACCACAACCGCAACCGATTGGTGACTATTGGGGAGTAGCAGCAGCAGCAGTTCACTCACAGACGACTAATGCCATATCAACTCTTATCCAAGACTTGTCCTCGGGGAGTGGAAACCGTCCACCTAAGCTTATGGAAATGGTCGACTACAACACGTGGAAGACCAAATTCAAGATCCATTTGGAGGGTATGGGTTTAGAGGGAACTGAGGCGTGGCAGATGATTGCGAAAGGCTATGTTGCTCCGATCTTGGAGAACACGGGAGAGCCTATTCCATTGGAAAATCTAGCAGACGATGAAAAGAAAAAGTTTGCTATTGAGAAGAAGGCGTTTTCTCAACTATCCCAGGGCATCAATACTGACTTGCTTCATCAGTTTGGGTCTTGTACAACTTCTAAACCGTTGTGGGATATGTTAAGGAACAGGCATGATGGAAATGAGAAGACTAGGAAGCTAAGGATGGAAGAGCTTCGGAAAGAGTTTGAGAATTTTAGTTACATGGGTAATGAGACATTGAAAGAGTTGATTCCAAGGTATTGCCACTTACTCACAAAGCTTTCAAGCTATGAGATTAGCATACCTATGTCTGAATTGGTGGACAAGTTTGCCGATGCATTGCCACCATATTGGAACCAACATATTGAGGTGTTAAAAGAGAAGGATGCGTACCAGTATTGGACTATCAACGAGTTCATTCAGAAACTGGAAAACAAGGAGATGGAGGAAAAGAGGAAAGCAAAAAGGGCTCAAATTCCTCAGAATCCAGAATTGTATCTTGGTGGTACATCTTCTTCCCATTCTACTTCCAGTTCTACTTCTAATGTTGCTCCACACATCGCGTGCGTATCTAACATTGTTGAACCACCCAAACAACCAATCAATTACCTTGCTCAAACATCTTCATATACCTCACCATCATATCCAACAACTACTACTTACAATCCACCATTTTCACCCATGCAACAAGCAGCATGTTATTCTGCTAGCCAACCTCAACAACAACAACCTTACAACCCTTAAATGAACCAAATGCAACTTAACCAAAGTTAAACTAACCAAAGCCCGATTGTGTTGGAGACATCAAATCTAAACAATGTTACTGTTGAGATTGCCCAACAACATGTAGCATTAGTTTCAGCAATGGTAGCATCATACAATGGTTTAGTTGCTAGTTAAATTGGGAACAACAACTTGACCAATGAGGACTATGCACAAATTGACAAGGAAGAAATGGAACTGATGGACATTTAGTGGGCCTTTGCAAGTATCATGAGAAGAGCCACTGATTTTATTCAAAAGACTGGGAGAACTGATCTTTCGACTTCTCCTAACACCACTTATGGCTTCAACTAAGCCAAAGTCACTTGTTTCAATTGTGGTGAAAAAGGTCATTTCAAAAGCGAGTGCACACAGCCAGCACAACAAGGTAATAGAAATCCATTCAACTCTAACTATCAAAGCCGACAAAATCAACACCAGGTATCATACCAAAGTCCCAACATTTCAAGCTTTCAACCTCAAAACAACTATCAAAACTGTCAAAATACCCAACAAAATAACAATGCCAGACAATCCACAACACAAAACCAAAACCAAACACAACAGAACTCAAACCGAACAATCATTCCCATTTCTTCACCAAACACACAAACCCAAACCGAGAACCCAAATCAAGCTTTGGTGATACAAAAGGATGAAGGTTTTGATTGGACCGGTATGCAGTTGGGTGTTGAAGAAATTACAGCTGGTAATGTGGCTTGTGTGGCACAGAAAATGAATTTGGATGAGCCGGTGGAGGTTGAAGAAGAGATTGTGACTAAGAAGATGAGTGAGTTGAAGATTGAAGAGTTGAATGACGAGATGAATGTTGATGTTGAAGAGAAGAAGTCTGGAATGATTCTTGATTCAGTTGGTGATATTCCAGAACAGTTTGATTCTACTTATTCTGATGAGGAGAGCGAATCTGATTCTGAATCTAGTGTTAACTCACTGGATGATGACATTGACCAGTTGCTTGCTGAAGCTGACTTCTTGATGACACGGAAATCATGCATTGTGGATGACGCTTACACCAGAATTGATTATTCCAAGTTTTTCGCTGGGAAGGAAGCACACTTTGCACTGATGGCCATGACAGAAGCTCCTAAACAGGTAAGTGCTGAATCTACTATTAATTCTAATTCAACTTGTGTTAAACAATGCAAAGCTTGTGATAAATTGACAGATGAAAATAAGCAACTCAAGGTTCAACTTGAGAGTGCAAAAATCAACTGTCAATTATATAAAAAAGAATCAAAAGAATTCAACAGAGTACTTGATGGATATAAGAAAGATGTTTCAGAACTGAAAAAGACTTTGTCTTTAAAACAAATGGCCATAAATAACTATATCAATGATTTAGAAAACACAAAATTGGAAATGGCCACCATCAAGTTCTTTGTAGAGAAAGTAAATAAAAAGCTTGAAAGTTATAAGCACATCGCTTATGTTGTTGACCACATTATAGAAGAACCTTCACAGCCTAGTAGTGCAAACTACAAAGCTTTCCCAGCTCCGGTGTTGTTTGAAAACCATAATTTGCACTCAATAGCACCGGAGAGCTCAGTTAAATCTGACTCTACATCGGATAACGAGTCAAACACATCTAGTGTGGGAGACCCGTATTCTGATGTTAGACCTGTTCTGGGAAATAATGAGGGTGTGGTTGCTGCGGATGATTCTGATGAAGAAGATGAACAGTCTGAGTCGGTTGTTGAAAAGGTGAGTGATATTCCTGATGAAAATCACATCATCACTACTGAACCTATTTCACCATCTCAGATTGTCCATCCCATGGCTAACGCTCATAGAAAGAATCAATCAGTGAAGTCGGTTGAAAAGAAAGTTGTTAAGAATGTTGAAAAGAAAGTTGAAAAGAAAGTTGAAAAGTCAAATGAAGAGAAAATGAATCGTGTGATAAACCTGTCAAAGTTTTCAATCGGATGCAAGGCTCCGATAAGATCATGTCTGATGAAGAATATCCGATTCAATTTGCAAATTATTCAAAAATTGAAAAGATCTGGCAGGAAAGTACCATTTGGTTCCCTAAACATGAGCGAACAAATGATATTCCTCCAGCAATTTTAAAGAAAATTCATTCGGATATTCCTAAAGAGCTAAAGGTCAATGTCACACAATTTGTTAAACCAACAGATAAGTCAAATGGTTTTCTAGAGCCGACTTACTCAAAGGACCCCTCTCCTAAGAGTTTAAGAAGACGGTGTATGGATGATCAATATCCTATTGCTAGTTATTCTAAGTCGAACATCAAGGAAAATTATGAAGAGTACCGTGCATGTTTTAAGTGCGGGGAGAGGGGGCATTTACTTGCCAACTGTAACACCCCAACCGATGGCGGAAACATCGAGGTGTCACGTAGTGATGATTGTTCAATAGCTCATGGTACTAAATGGAAGTTGAATATTACTAAACAATTTACAATTTGTCATACAAATTACATAAACTTGATTTGCATAAACTAGGTCCAAAGCTCCTATGTGTTCCAAGACTTGTACAACTTCCAATAACAAATAAAACCTGAAACATGTTAAGTTGGAAAGATGGGGGGGTCAACTATAAATAGTTGGTGAGAATACATAGGTTTTGCATATAGTTGAAAACAATATGTTGTATAGCAATCATAGTTGAAGTATAATAATGAGTAATGATAGAATATGAGTCCGACATGTAACAATGCGTCTTTTGCACAATCAAACCTTGTGTAGACTGAGACCTAACTCGCAAGTTAGTAAAAGTGTAACTGTTATCGATCATCCCTGAATTTATGCGGGGGGATGGGTTTGTCAGACTTATAGCGCTATAATCTAAACAGGCGGCTTGATCAATGTTAATGATTCTACTGTGTCTTTTTGTTATAGTCAAATGATAGAATGAGTAAATGATAGTGTAATTGAATCACAAGTAAGAATGAGTAAATGATAGTGTAAAATGTTTAAACATGTTTCACCTCAAAAATGTAAAAGAGAAAAAGGGGCTATGTAAACTCACCTTAGGTGCATAATGAGTTCGTGCGTTTAATTGAGCGTGCAAACACTTAGTAATAATGCCCTGGAAAACTCGAAACTAGCTAGAGGAGATAATGACGGATGAAAACTTTAGTATATGGGAGATGGGATAATAATGTTTTTTTTTTTTGAATGGTATAAAGAGTTGAATGGTAGGCTAGTGTATTTATAGTGTAAAATTTGGAGTTGTAATTAGGGACTACTTTGACTAGGCTAGAATTTAGGAACAACTTTGACTTGACTAGAAGACCATATTTACTAACACTTTGACTTGACTAGGAGACCATATTTAGTAGGAGAAAGATTTGTTGTTATGATCAATGGTGGTGAGAGGGGCCGGATGTTACAAATGGTATCAGAGCCACTTTTGTGCCGTTCGGGATGGTGGGGCAAACCTCATCGAGGACGACGAGTCCCTAAGGGAGGTGATTGTAACAGTACTGATTTCTAGGAGATTAACATGGACCTTTATATGACACCCTAGGCAAATCCCACATCGGCCGTGGCCAGGAGAGATCCTTGGTTCGTAAGTAATCCAAAGCCTCTTAAATCACCAACGCGTTTTGGGGCTTAATGTTAGTGGATGAGAGGAGAACTCCACAATTAAGCGTGCTCAGGTGGGAGTAGCACCAGGATGGGTGACCTCCTGGGAAGTCTCCAATGGGCACCCAAAAACAAATCCGTGAGCTATGGATGGGCAACCCATCGGGGCAAAGCGGACAATATTGGTGGTGAGAGGGGCCGGATGTTACACCAACTGCCCGTACGTAAGACACAAGAGGCACGAGGTGGAGAAGTAGCAAAAGTATGAATGTCCAGTTGATAATCACTGTTATCCACAGAGACGGTTTGTCCCTCAACCAACACCTTTTTATAACCAAAGCAACTATTTCAAAAGGAGGGAAAATCGTCCGATGACATATGATAGACACAACCGGATAGCCACTGAGAAACCATTTAAGAAACCAATGGTGAACGCAACTGTTGACAACAAAAAGGTTCCTGTTAAACCTAATGTCAAACCAACAGTTGGACCTGTCTCTGTTAAATCAGAGAAGGTAACCAAGAAGGTATCATTCAAGGATGAAGTAAAGAAACCGGCTGAGACCCCAAAATCTCAGATCCGGATCTTGAAAAGATCTGAACAATCTTGGTCGCCAAAGGGATCTGAAGGTGCTTCAACTTCACAACAAAATGTGAAATCTGAGAATGAGAAAGATTTGTGTGATAAGAGAAAGGTTGATAAAAATCAAGATGTTTGTGATAAATCTGAATCTTTGAAACAATCTATTCAAAGACCCAAGACCAAACAGGCTTGGGTCCCCCCAAAAATCTAATTTCTTTACTTGATATGTGCAGGGAGCTTCAGCTGGCCCTGTGAGCAGTGTTTGGATTGTTGACAGTGGAGCTTCTGGTCACATGAAAGGGGATCTTCCGCTACTATTTGATATTAGAAACATCAATGGAGGTTATGTAGCGTTTGCAGGAAACAAAGGAGGTTATATTACCATGGAGGGTAGTGTGAGCAATGGAATTGTGAGTTTTGAGAGAATTTCTTATGTGAAACAAATAGATTACAATCTGTTGAGTGTCAGTCAGATTTGCGACAAACAATTTTCTATGTACTTTGACGACAAATCTTGCTATATACTCAAGCCGGGTTTTGAATTACCGAAAGAGTGGGTGATGTTAAAGGCGCTGAGAGTGAACAACTTGTACATTCTCGATATGTCAAAAGCCATGACCACCCAAGGCCAAGTCACGTATTTCCTCTCCAAGGCTACAGAAAAAGAATCAATTATGTGGCACAGGAGAATGAGACACATTCACCTCAGAAAGATGAATCAATTGGTGAAGAATGAACTTTTCACAGGCGTGAACGTCAAACATTTTCACTTAAATGACAAGTGTGTGAGTTGTAAAAAGGGTAAGCAGCACAAACAATCCCATAGGCCAAAGAAAGTTAATTCCGTTGAACTGCCACTTGAACGTTTGCACATGGATCTGTTCGGACCGGTCAAACGTAAGAGTCATGCTGGGGAGTTATACTGTCTTGTGGTGACTGATGATTTTTCAAGATTTTCATGGGTGATGTGCTTACACCGAAAGAGCGACACGTTTGATAATTTGAAAGTTCTGTTCACTCGTCTGGAAAACATGTATGGTCTCAAGATCAAGAGGATTAGGAGTGATAATGGGACGGAGTTTAAAAATGCACAGATGGATGATCTTTGTGAAAACAAAGGCATTCATCATGAATACAGTGCCCTGTATACCCCACAACAGAACGGTGTCGCGGAACGTAAAAACAGGACTCTAATTGAAACGGCGAGGACAATGCTTGCAGACTCAAATCTTTCAGTAATGTTCTGGAACGAAGCAATTTACGCAGCTTGTTATACTCTTAATCGTGTTTTAACGGTGAAGAAGTTTGGCAAAACTTCTTATGAGCTGTTGAATCGTCGAAAGCCGAATTTAGAGTATCTAGAACCGTTTGGAGCTCCTTGTACTATGCTTAATCCATCTGAGAAGTTCGCACCGAACGCTGAGGAAGGATACTTTGTTGGATATGCAACCCCGCTCAAACGGGTATTCAACAAAAGGACTCATCAGGTCGAGGAGTGGGCTAACGTTGAAGTGCAACGGTATACTCAGAATTTACAGGGAAGCGGTCCAGACTGGATGTTTAATTACAAAGATTTCTTTGAATCATTCAACCTAGATAGCTTGGTTGAATAGGCTGTATTACGTTTATATTACGAGGTCGAAAACGCAGTGACATCACCTTTGGTGCGTCCGATCACCGTGAATCCTCAAACAGCTTCTAATGATACCAGTGTTCCTGTCATTGAAGAAGAGGTATTCCAAGAAGCTTCCACAACGTTGTCATCAGAATCAGAAGATGACGACGATGATGTTACAAGTGAAGCTATCTTAGATCATGCTACAGTGACACCACCAGTGAACCCAACTACAAATGGTGCTTCAACATCGAATGTGGGTAATGATCTGGTTTCTCCAGAGAACTTAACTACTCAGACGGGAGTCCAAGTACCCGATTATCCGGAATCTCGGATACATCGAATTCACCCGATCGAGTAGGTTATTGGTGATCCTGGTAGCAGTGTGATGACAAGAGGACAATTGAGGAATGCTAACTCACCGGAAAACCTTGGCAATCTTGCTTTATATGCCAAAATACAAAAATCTGGTTTTCAGAATGACTGGTCTTTTGCTTGTTATGTTTCGCAGGTGGAGCCGTGAACTTACAAGGATGCTCTTTTGGACGACGCTTGGTAGAAGCAATGCAAGAAGAGTTGTTGCAGTTCCAGAAACTTGGCGTTTGGACATTGACAGATTTGCCCCCGGGAAGAAAGAAGATTGGAACAAAGTGGGTTTTTAAATGCAATAAGGATGATAGAGGAGTGATCGTAAGGAACAAAGCTCGTTTGGTTGTACAAGGATTTCATCAAGTGGAGGGAATCGATTACAACGAGATCTATGCATCAGTTGCACGCTTAGAGGCTATCCGAATGTTTCGGGCGTTTGCATCATACAAGAAATTTAAGGTGTATCAAATGGATGTCAAGAGCGCATTTCTTTACGGTGTGGTCAAGGAGGAAGTATACATAGGTCAACCACCAGGCTTTGAAGATCCTATTCATCGGGATAAGGTCTACGTTTTGAACAAAGCTCTCTACGGGTTGCACCAGGCTCTAAGGCAATGGTATGAGGAGCTGCGCACGTATCTTCTTTCAAAAGGATTTAAGCGAGGTTTGGTAGATTGCACACTGTTCTCTAAACGAACAGGCGATGACTCGCTTCTAGTCCAGATTTATGTTGACAATATTATATTTGGGTCTACTAACGAACTTCTGTGCAGAGAATTTGAACGGGTTATGAAGGAAAAGTTCGAGATGAGCGCAATGGGAGAGATGCAGTTTTTCCTAGGCTTGCAGGTGGAACAAAGACCAATGGGGATCTTTATTCACCAGACGAAATACGTTTCTGAAGTCTTGAGCCGATTCCAGATGGATGATTCGAAGCCGATGGATACCCCAATACAACCTAATCACGGGATTGGAGTTGACGCTAAGGGGGAGCTAACTGATCCATTTACATACAGAGCAATCGTCGGATCTCTGATGTATCTCACCGCCTCCAGGCCTGATATAATGTTTGCCACATGTCTCTGTGCACGTTATCAATCGAAGCCGAAACAGAGTCATCTTGCAGCTGTCAAACGTATCCTTAGATATCTGAAGGGTTGTCCGTCGAGAGGACTATGGTACCCTAATGATGATAATTTTGACCTAATCGCTTTTAGTGATGCAGATTGGGGTGGCTGTGACAAAGACAACAAATCCACAACGGCTTAGGAGGAATTTTCTCGTTCATTCGTACGTTTAAATTTGGGCAAATGTGAGAGTTCTTAAGACATTTTCTCTTTCGAACCCTTATGTCTCATTCGCACCTTTAATTAGGGGCGAAGGAGACAAAAGCTTCACATTCGAACACTAAGAACGGGCGAATGAGCTGCCTATATAAAGCCTTATCTGCTCATTCGAACCATTTCAAAATTTTTTCAAAAATTCCGCTCTAAAGTCCACTTGTTGCTCGTGACTTTTACATCATACCATTGTGTTCGTCTACTTGTGCTGATCAATTTGCCCTTATCTTTACAGGTTTTCATCAAGGATTGAGTGTTTAATCGTCATTTTTCATCTTCGAACCCTAACTGATCAAACACTCATTAAAACATGATAATTGATTTAGTTTTTTATTAGGATTCATTATATCAGTGTTTTAGGGGGAGATAATCCAAAAACTAAGGATTCTAATCCATCAGATTGATCATTTGATCATCTTTTTCATTCGAACCCTAGTTTTTATTAGAAAACACTGAAATAATGTTTGTTGAATGAAATTGATTGTTTGGAAACCTTAATCGGTGGTTTTATTTGCCTATTGAATCAAAATGACACGTTTAAACTCAATAAAATTCAAAATTGAAATTTGAAAATGAAGAACAGTCACCTTCGTCCTTTTACGAATGTTCGAACGTGCTAAAATGGGCGAAGGAGATGTTTTGTTTGGGCGAAAGAAGACGAATGGTCGAATGAGATAGTTTTTATAAACTTTTACATTCGAACCATTAAAATTTCTCATTCGCACCCCAAAAAACTCTCATTCGTACCTCCGAATGGTCGAATGTAGAGATCAATTATCAAATTTTCAGTTTTTGTTTATTTTGTCGATTTCTAACGTGTTTATTTGATTTGTTTTGCAGTATAAACCATGTCTGGACAGGAAAGAACTAGTGAACAACCTGGATCATCTGCACAAGCTGCTGAGACAGGAAAGGAAGAGATTTTGCCGTTCGAGAATGCACATAACTGTTGTGCATATCTTGGAGACGTGAAGAAGCACACCGAGTTTACAGGGATTATTGAGTTTCTAAAGAGGAGTCGGGTGATAGATGTGATTGCTACACCCGCTATCATTTACAGAGATTTATTACAAGAGTTCTGGACAAATGCGATGTTGGACTTCTGGGATAACGAATCATCTCTGGTTAGCAAGATTCAAGGACAACTGATTATTGTGTCAGAGAATGATATTAGAGAAACTTTGAAGCTTGAAGATGAAAAGACTGATCCTAGAGAGCTAAGCTGGACTGAACAGAGGAAATTCTTTCTAAGGATGAAGTATAACGGGCCGATTACTGATGGTTCATTACACAAGGGAAAGCTTTGTCCTCAGTTCAAGTATTTGGCACATGTCATGATCCATGTCTTTGGTTCAGCAGCAGGAGGTTATGACTTGATGAGGAAGAGCATAAGCTCGATGATGGTTGCACTGATATTGAACAAACCGTTCAACGTATCAGGGATGCTTATGGAACATCTATTTGAACCTGTTAGAGGTACAAGGACTAGGAAGTTTCTGTTATATCCTAGATTCCTTCAGATGATATTTGATCACAAGTATAATCAGTTGAAGAGGGATCCGAAGCAGATCATAGTTCAAGAGCATATGACCATTAATACCTTGGCAAGAATAAAGGCTTACAAAGGCGTGCCAGTGAACGAACGACCACCTGTTAGACGTTTATTTGGTCATTTGGCTAGGATTGATTATGTTGACCCTGGTAAAGATTTGGTGAGGCATGCTGATAGTGCATCTGATAATGACGATCCATTATTCCCAGTGGACCCTGAGGCGAAGCGAAAACGTCAGGTTTTGAATGTGGGAGCCAAGAGTGGAAAGTCGAAAGAAAAAGAGATTAGGATTGAAGTTGTTCCTGAGACTGAGCCTGCTAAAAAGAAGAGTGTGTCGAGAAGGCATAAGAGCATGACTAAGAAAGGTTTACACCTGGTGGATGAAGCGTCAGTCGATTCTGAAGAGACGCAAGAGGATGAACGTTGGGATTCGGAAACTGAGACAGTAAAGGCCACCACGCCCAATGCCACTGTGGCTGGCGAGTCTGCTAGTCTAAACAGATCAGTGGAAGAACAAAGAAACAAGAGCCCTATTCACTTAGATGAAGATGATGAGGGATTAGGTTTGGGATCAGGAGATTTTCCTGGATCTCCAGTACAAGGGGAGAAACCAAAGAAGCCCCAATTCAAGAAGAAGGAAAAGGTGTTAAAGCCCATGGAGAAAAGAGCGAGGGAGATTGAGTCTTTAGTAGCAGGAAAGAAGTTGCCACCTGCTTCATGCTCGAAATCACCGGTTGCTGCTCCAGCTTCTAAGAAGCAGAAAACCACAACCACTTCTAGTACTGAAGAGGGGTCTGATTTACCTGTTGACGCTTTTAACGAGGCATTGGATAATGTACTGAAGAAGTTGAGGAAAGGTAAACTACCTGAAGTTGCTGAAGTTTCTGCTCAAAAGGTTACAGTAGATAGTGATGTGATGAATACTGTTAACCGGAAACTTACTGAGATGATGAATATTATCAATAAGCAGCAGACAGAGATTGATCATTTGAGAAAGAATGACACAAAGATGTTTGATGTCGTTGTTACATCACATCAGAATAATGAAGAGCTAAAAAAGAAAATTAAACAGTTGCAGAAGGATAATAGGAAATTGTTAAAACATGAGCAAAGAAGCACCAGAAGGTTTATAGCTTTGAAGGAAGAGAATAAGAAGCTAAAAGAGAGTAATAAAAGCATGGATAATCTGATTAAAGATTTATACTCTCGGGCTCCTCAGTTGAAAGAAGGTGAAGAGGATAAAGATCAAGACGAGGAGCAGGTTGATTTTGAACCGTCTGATAATGAGGAGGAGGAAGATGAGGATCTTGATGAAGACGCTGGGAACACTCCTCAAAAGAAGAAGAAGAAGGATGATGGAGATGATGATGGTTCGGATGGTGAATCTGGTGATGGAAGCAGCTCTGCATTTGATGATGATGATGATGATACAGATAAGTATAAGTATGAGAAACGTGGATCTGGAAAAGAAGGTGAATCCAGTTCTAAAGCTCTTGGAGGATCGGTTGATGATGATACGATCTTTTGGAATGAAAAGGTGAAGTCATTGTCTGAAGATGATAAACAGATGTATCGCCAGATGCTAACTGATCGAGTCTAGACGATTGACATGACCAGTAGATTCTCTGAGATCTTTGAATCTAGGGACAGGATGCTTGAATTGGACTATAATGATCCAGATTTAGAAGATGGTGAAGTTTCTGCGGCAATGACAAAAGAAATTTTAGAAGGTTTGGCGAAGCAGGTTGGAAAGACTTTGGAAGAACTATTAGCTGATAACTAGATTCCTAATGTACCTGAAAAGGAAGCTGGAAATCATTCTGATGATCGTGATGTACCTGCGTTCGAGGATATTGAAATTGAAGATATAACCAGTGAAGAGTATCCAGAATATTTCAAGAAAGATAAAGATTCTGGATTTGCTGCATTCACTGATGAGCTATTGAAAGAAGCCGAGAAACTTGCAAAAGAAAAGAGTGATAAGTTTGTTGAAGAAGTGTTTAAGGGGCATGATAAACCGAATATCGAACAATCTGACAGCTTGAAAGAGTTACTGAGGCAATTGAAAGAGAAAGAAGCCAATCGTCCGAAAGCAGAGATTCAGGGAAGCTTTTATAAACTCCACAACGAGATGTTTAAAGGAAGAGCGTTGGGTTGGAAGTTTATAAAGCAGTTGAAGTGTGTAGTCGTTAAGTGGGAGAATGGGATATTGTATTTTGACAGATTTCATGATCTGAAGACTCTCCCGTACTGGGCTATTCGTGATATTTGTAGACATCGTTTGACTAGATCTTCAAATGATCATATTGCCTATTTTGCTGATAAAATGGCAAGGGAAAGCAGGACGAAGTGGAATCTTTTTGCACCTCAGTATCCGAAGCGGATTGTTCACAAGAAAGACATTGATACTATTACCGGTTTGCCCAAGGTGACTCTAAAGTACAAACCACCAAAAGTGTTGAAACATATTCCGCTATTGCAGATTCCACAACACTTTGCAAAAGACTTTATCTGGTGGTATTATGACTGGAAGATTGCAGAGGCTGTGATTGTATTGAAGGATGGAGAAAAGAATTTCAAGAAAATACACATATTTGATCCTATGTGGTTGGTGAATTGTTCACATGAGGATATAATTATGTTGTATTACAATCCGATATTCATTGATGTGAAAGATGCTGAACAAGCAAGTAAATACCAGCGTGTGGTATTTCTGTGCTTTGCTCATGACATTAATGCCGGATGCAACTACGATAAGAAGCTTGGCAAGTTTGTTAAGGTTCAAGCTGTTCCTGAAGTGAAGAAGAAAAAGCCAAAACAAGTGTTTGAACCGGTGATGACTCTAGAACAGAAGAAACAACTGCGCATAAAGCTTATGAACAAGATGATGGACCAGGAGCGTAAACAATCCAAGCAATAGTCGAGGGGGAGTTTGTAGATGCATTTTGTGCGACTAATGCTTTGGATTACTATTAACATATGTTTTTGTGTTCTGTCGAATGGGCGAAGGAAGACTGAATGGGCGAATGAAGAATTCTAAAGGTGCGAAGGAGATTTGAAGACTCGAAGGAGAGAAGGAGTGCGAATGTAGTTTAGATTTTAATGTATAGCTTGGTTCGACCGGGTTGAATGGTCAACCTGCACATTCGACCAAGAAATATGGGCGAATGTGCAGGCCTATATAAGGGTCGAGCTCATTTTTGAATGTAAAGAGTTGGTCATTTTATTCCCTCCTGTTTTGTGTCTCTCCCTAGTGTTTGTGTCAACTTATTTTCACGTCTGATTTGATTGTAAACATTATTAAAACGTGCAATTCAAGTTGTTTATGAATGAGAAAAAGCTTTTAATGATGATTTCTCTGTTTTGATTGTTTGATTATCATTTTGTGATTGATTCAGGGTTTCCGCACCTGAATCAAACTTGTTTGATCAATTTCTTTGTAGATTTGACGATCCTAAGCGCATACACCAAGATTCATAGTGGTGGAGTTCCACCAAGTCAAAGCGTGTCCCTCAAGAGTAGCAGAAGCATACTTGATGCGATCAACGTCGGGACAGTTACACATAGCAAACAACAATTCGATCTTCTCCAACCACCGAAGTAGTCCCACTGCCCCTTCAGTCCCATTGAAGTAATGAGGCTTACAGTCCATGAACTTCTTGTAGGTGCACCCAGACTACACCTGATTAGTATTTCCCAGGGTCTGCTGAGTAACCTGGAAAGCAGCCAACGCAACGTTCAACTGCTGCTGCAACATGTGCTCCAACTCTGCCTGAGTCATGGTGATGTTCCCACCACCTCGTCCACCGCCATTGCGACCCCCGCCGCCACCATGGCGTCCCCCAGTACGTCCACCAGCAAGACCAGACATGTTCTGCCAAAACACAAACAAGATACTCAACATCACTACTAGATCAAACTACTAGTGACCAAACGAATTTAGAATTGGGTTCCAGCATGATCATCTGTCCAAACTTGAAGTCCACCAAGATTTTCATGCATTTCGATTTATGATTTCGTGTGCACCCGAAATAACAAATCGCTCTACATGGTCCTCTAGGCGTGCTCCTAGCTAGAACTTCCAATCACCCGACACCCACATTCCTAAAAGAAACCGTTATCGCACGAAGGTCCCCAAAGTGAACAATCACTCAGGGGTGTACTATGACAAGTACTAGTGCAGGATAGTGTGTGTTGGAAAGTATGTACATTAGATCATAGAGGGGAGATATCCAAATCCCGGAAAAATCTCAAGAATGCGCCGAAGCGACTCCAATGTACACTACTGCCAAGTATAAGCGATAAGCCCTTCATCTTCAAACCCGAAGAAGAAGATAGAATAAGTGTAGAGATAGTCCAAAGATAGATAATACGATACTGTGTGATGAGGATACTGACACCCCGATAAGATTAGTATGCTTACTAAATGACACGACTCGTAACTATGTGTGACCGTCTAACGTGTGTGATACTCGGCTATAGACTAGACTCTACATGCAGTCCTAGTTCACTATAACCATTGGCTCTGATACCAATCTGTCACACCCTCAAATTTCCACGTGCGGGGTTTTACCGGGAGGCGCGTGACACACCAGGATCCAAGTCAATGGTCACAATAAACGACATCTATATGATATGAAAACAACGTAACTCGCCCATTTAGTTTCAAAATCTAACCATCGCTTGCGGAAGCGTAAAACCTTATTACAACTCAAAAGTAAAACATGAAAGTCTGATAACACTTAAAAAGAAATGCAAATGGATCCTAGACGCCGTGAGACTCCGTGCGCCTAAACTCAATGCTGCTACCTTAGCGACCTGAGAAAACATGCCAAAAAGACGTCAACATATAATGCTGGTGAGTTCACAGGTTTTAAGTTTACAAAGTGTTTCAAGCGTAGAGAGTTTCATCTTAAAAGTACAAAGTATGCAAAACCTTTAAATACATAACAAACATTTCCTTACTACTACGATTGTGTTGCTAAAACTATTACTGACAAACGTTGCTCAAGTTGCTGCCCATGTGCCAAGTGTCAAAGTAGAGACAATATGCACCCGCCCGGCTCCCAGCCGTCGGGTGGGGTTCGTCACGCCCAATAGATCTATCCACATTTCCCCTGTTGTGCCCCGCACATTCATGGTTTCAATAGGTGTTAGGATCTGAGTTTGATTGTGTTTAACTAAGAATGATAAGATTGATATGAATATAGATGGTAAGTGCAGCGGAATAATAAACTATTAATCAAAACATGAGAGTAATTGTTATCTGATCGAATGCTTTCATTTATCTAAAAGATTACAATCATACAAGTACTCCCCCTCAGCCTGATCACACAGTGATTGTTTGTCTGAGAGAATGTTTGTGTGTGTGATACAATAGAACAGTACAAGCACTGTTCTATTTATAGACAAACCTAAACCACTGATGACCTAGGCTAACGTCACCTAAGACAGTGACCTCTAACAGAATAACAAACATAAAACATCTGCCTATTACAAACTACTGTTACATTGAAAACACTGAAAGTAAACAGCTGTTGTAGGAAAACTCTGATGGTCTTGTATCCTCTGCTGGAGCCTAAGTGCTGTTGGCTTCAGCAGTGCTTTAGTCTTCAGTACTTGGATCAGCAGTTGTTCTTTATCAGACCTTTGGTCAGCAGTTGTTCTTCATCAGTGTTTATTCAGCAGTCCTTTGTATCAGCAGTTGTCATAGCAGTTGTTTGGATAGAACAGTTGTTAGAGTCAGCAGTCTTTTGGGAGAAGTATGTTTTAAGGACTGTTTATTAAGAGGATCAACTGTTAGCATATTTTGGCTTTCCAATCATCTGTTCTTCTCCTGGTCAGCAGACCCAACAATCTCCCCCTAGAACAGATGATGCCAAAACTCAGCTTTATTTACTGATCTTTATTCCTCATCAGACTTTCTCTAATTTGACCTTTGAATTGTAGTTCAAAGTTCAGAGCAAATAAGTCTTCTTCATCTCTTTCAAGTTCTAGATTTAGCAATGTTTGAAGATCATTTGCACATAGGCTGTATGCATCTTCCATGCTGATCTTCTGAACTCTTCCATCTGACCTGAGCAGAGTCAATTCATGGTTGTCTTTGTTGACTTTCCATTTTAGAATTTTTGAGTCAGTGGATTTGCTGAGATGAACTTTTATTTGGGATGAGTTGGGTGATGGAGGTCTTCCAATGAGTTCCCTAAGTTTCTCTGTTGTAGGATCAGAGAAAAAGTGTATCTGATTGAAGAGCCCTTCCTTGATGAATGTATCAGCAAACTTCTTCTGATCTTCTTCTGACATTTCCATCTGTTTCTTGAACTGTCTTCTTGCAGCAGTTGATAGATCAGAAGTTTCAAGTAAGCTGTCCAAGGTAAAAGTCTGCTGGGGTCTCTTCATCAGTGGCTCATCAGTATAGACAGGTTTTCTTGGCAGGCTGGGATCCTTCTTTCTGTTTTCTTCAAGACTCTTGTATGTCTCAACCAGCCTCAGCTCAGACCATCTAGAGACAGGCCTCATTTCCCCATAGTTAGCAGCTACTATCTCTTGTCTCATTCTTTTAAACTTTAAGGCTCTGACTGGGTCTCTGCCTTTGCCAAAATTAGGAGTAGAGACTTTAGCCTTGGGGTCTTTGGCCATTTCTTCTATTCTGAGAAGTTCTTCTCTTAGTGCATGTGTGGTCCAACCATTGAACTGCTTCTTGGTTGCTTTATATGGCTTGGTTGCCAAGATCTGTTCCAGAAGAGAATCCCTAACCTCCTTTTCCAAGTCACCACTGAGAGGCATGGAAGACATGGAGTTGCTCAGGGTCTTAGCAAAATCCTCAATCCTTCTGAGTTTGCTAAGCTCTGCTGAATGGATGCCCAGAGCAGTCCTGTCATCCTTCCCTTTGCATTTCTCCTTAATGATGGCATCTACCTGTTCACCCTTGTATTTAAGATATGTATCAATGTTTAGGGGAACAGGGAAATTTGGGAGAGATGGGAAGGATCTGTCAGATGGTTGTTCAGTATTGTAGAAGGATTGTAATTCACTCTTGAGTAGATCAAGTTCAAGGGGATACTGAACAACCAATGGTGTAATGGTTGGTGGTGGTCAATGGGAACTGAATTTGGATGTGTGTGGTGAGAATGATGAAATGGGAATAGCTGTGATAGGAGGAGTGGATTGTGCAGTTGATGTGGTGTTTGGTGATGTGTGTATGTTTTCATCATGTACAACAAAGTTTGATTTTCTCTTCCTTGTGTACAAGGTTTTGGGGGATGGTGATTTGGTAGCAGTGGTTGGATTAACATCTGTTGGCCTTTTAGCAGGTCCAGCAGATGTTTGGGATTTGGTTGGTGATGTAGGTTTGGGTGTAGGTTTGGTGGTTGTATGTTCAGATGTGCTTGTAGGTTTAGGTACAGTGGTTTGGGAAGCAGTGTTTTGTGTGGTGTCAGTGTTTTGGGTGGCAGTGGTTTTGTCAACAGAGGTGTTTAGCTTGGATGGTGGTTTTCTGACATGCTTAGCAGGCCTTTTCATCCTTTTTGAGGATCCCACATCTTCAATTTCCTGCTGTTGTTTTTTCTTGAGGTTTACTAGTGACTCTGCTTTAACTTCCAAGGTGTCAGCCCTTTTCTGTTTGTCCTGAGCAGCCTTTTCAGCTTCTATGTTTGCAGAGTTGTCTACTGCTTTGTTTTTGTTAGTGGTTTGTTGTGGTGCTGTTGGTGTTGCTTGTTGTTGTTGTTGTGGTGCTGTTTGACTAGCCTCTGGTTTGTTGGCAGACTTGGCTTGGCCTTTTTTAGAAGGTGGACAACCAAAGGGATCTAGCTTTGGTAGCCTATCTCTGCCACTCTCCCCCTTTTTGGCATCATCAGCCGTGAAGACATCATCATCTTCATCCCTAAGAATGGTGGTAGGGGCAGAGCCAGTGGTCTTCAGCAGGTGATCTTTGATGGCTTTAATGTCTGCATGTGTATCTTTGTACCTTGCATCCACCATGTTTCTGATCTCAGCCATATAAGTTTCATGTGTCTGATCAGCTAGTTTCCTGTGGGCTATGATGATGGGGGAAACGGATTTCCATAGCTCACTAGCTATATCAGCTGTTGATGGTTGACTCTTGGAAAGGTCTGCTATGGAGCCCAGTATAAGCTTGACATCAGATTTGATGTCAGCTACAGAGGTTTCAATTGCATAAACTCTGTCCGTCAATTCTTGGTATTTTCACCTATCTCCTAAGTTAATAGGATCATCTGAGTCCCTACCAGTGGTAGTTCTACCTGATTCAGTCCTAATAAGTGAATCAGATGCCCCTTTTTCTTGGTACTGGGGACTTCCAACTGTTTTTGGAGACACTATAGTGCCTTCATCAGTTGTTGCCTTCAAGGGAGTCTTAGCAATGTAATCACTGTCCTGATGTGAGACAATGGTCTCTACATCAGTAGTGGCTGCTCCACTTGAAAACTCACCTAGAGTTGCATTGAACTCAGGTGGTGTAACCTCCTCTACTGTTTGTTGGATGGCAGATTGAATGTTCTCAGGACCAGTCACTTGTGGGGGTATGCTCTCAGTGATAAGTGGAAGAGAGGAACTGGGATCTTCCTGAGATTTCTCAATTGCCTCAAACAGAGGTTGCATGGTTTGTGGAACATGATGTGATGGTGAGGGTGGAGGAGTAACAAGAGAATTAGCCCTGGGAGAGGGGCTTGTGAACATTTGGCCAAGTGACTCAAATGTATCATGATGTGTTTCCCCTTGGCTTACAACATGATCCTTTTGGGAGGATTCATGAGGAGTTTGGTCAGGTGGAGGTATGTCCAACTGTTGTGAGGAAGTAACAACAGTGGTTTCGGGTTGCTTTGGTGGTGCAACGGAGTTTTCTTCTGGTACCTCATCATCCAGAAGTCTCATTTGTGGTTGAGTGGTGGTTTTTGTGGATGGATGTTTCTTTTTAGAAGTGGCTGGTGTGGGTTTCACAGCACTGGATGTAGTGACATGATCACCAGGAGCAGTGGGCTCAACAACAGAGGTTTTGACAACAGTTGTTGTCTTTGTCCTCTTTGTTTGTGTTTTAGAAACTTTGGACACTTTTGACACTTTTTCTTGGGTGCTTCCACCCAGCATTCTAGTGAAAGTTTCATCAGTTAAGCTTTTCATTTGCATTGCCTCACCCTTTTTGAAAACCTTTTCTGGTAAGACCTTTTGTAGGATTACACTAAGAATTCTTGGGTAAATTAGAAAAGCATTGTTAGACCGAGACTTAATTGCTTTCACATTTGACACTAAGTCCATGAACAATCCCTGGGAAAGATTGAAGTCAGAGTTTGACAACATGGCATAACCCAGATATTGCATCCTTAATGGGATTTCATTGAAGGATGTGGACTTAGCTGAGACACACAGAAGAAGAGTATGTAAGAAAAATTTCATGACTGGTGGAAAAAACTTTTTGAAAAGAGTTGATCCAGTCATCTGACCATCATACCCTCTTTCTTGGAACTCAGTGTGAAGCTCTGTTTTAGTGAAGGAGTCCTTACCTGCCAGGTCATTCAATGAGAAGGTAGTGGATATGATTTCAGGGGTAATGACAATACTTGTTTCTCCAATTTTGGAAATAATGGAAGTAGGCTTTTTGTCTTGCAATAGAAACTCAGCATTCAACCAGAACTCTTGGAGAGTATCGATATAGATGGGGGCGTCAGCGGTTAAGATGGGTAGGTATTTGGAGTTTAGAAGAATGTCAATGGTGGAATGGAATGAGACGTTGTCATCTGTTTTAACCAGATATGAGAGACAATTGTGGGTGGCTTTGGCTTGAAGATCCATTTTAATGGATTCCGAAGGTGAAGATGAATGAAATTTGATTGAGGGTTTGAGAATGAAGAAGGCGGTTTCAGTATTTTGAATACAATGAGACGGTGTAACATCTGTTGTGGTAAAACAGGGTTTTTATAGGCTCAAAAGAAACCGCTGATGTGGCCAAACCTCTGCTTGTATGAGCAGACGTGGCAATCAATAGATGGATGAAACATCTGGTGGAGATCAGCTGTTTTGGCAAACAACTGATACAAACAGCTGATGGAACCAACTGTTGTATATTTTTTTTATAGATATAGTATATATATATATATATATATATATATATATATAGGAAACAGTTGTTTTATCTGATCAGAGGTTTTGAAACAGATTTTTCAACCAACAGTGGATATGAATGAAACAGTGGTTGTTTTATCTGATCAGATGTTGGAAACAGATTTTTCAACCAAACAGCTATGTTTAAGAAATGTTGATTTTCTGAGACAATTTATTATGATTTATTAAAAAAAAAATTATTTGTTTAATCCATGTTTAACATACCAATTCTGGAAATCAGATTTGTAAAGGTAGATGTGTCTAAAGCTTTTGTTAACACATCTGCCAACTGTTCCTCTGTTGGAACATGGTGCAGAGAAATCAAACCTTTTTCATAGCTGTCTCTGACAAAATGATGTCTGATGTCAATGTGTTTGGTAGTTGAATGAGAGACTGGATTCTTGATGATATTTTCAGCAGCTTGACTGTCCAACATGAGTGGAGTCTGTAGTGTAGTTATCCCAAAATCCAGTAATTGATTTTGAAGCCACATGAGTTGGGCTGTACAGCTTGCAGCAGCTATGTATTCAGCTTCAGCTGTTGAGGTTGAAACAGCTGCCTGCTTTTTGCTTTGCCAGGAAACTAAGGCATTCCCTAGAAATTGGCACCCTCCTGATGTGGACTTTCTTGTGGTGTGACAGCCAGCAAAGTCACTATCTGAATAACCTGAAAGCTCAATGTTTCCATTAGCAGGATACCAGATACCAAGTGTGGGAGCACCTTTGAGGTATCTGAATATCCTTTTCACAGCAATAAGGTTTGACTTTCTGGGTGAAGCCTGGGATCTTGCACAGACACAGGTAGCAAACATAATGTCTGGCCTAGATGCAGTTAAGTACAGTAAAGACCCAATCATGCATCTATAATGTGTTTGATCAACCAGTTCATCCTTGTCATCAATAGTGAGCAGCTTGACTGTACTCATGGGTGTACTACATGGCTTACAATCATTCATCTCAAATCTGGTTAATAAATTCTTTACATATTTGTTTTGGTGAATGAATGTGCCATTTTGCAGTTGTTTCACTTGAAGACCAAGGAAACACTGAAGCTCACCCATGGCACTCATCTCAAACTCTGCTGTCATGAGTTTTCTGAACTCTTCACACATTTGGTTACATGTGGATCCAAAAATGATGTCATCCACATATATTTGAACAATCATTAAGTGTTTCCCTTTCCATTTAAGAAATAAAGTTTTGTCTATTTTACCTCTTGTGAAACCAATGGATAAGAGAAATGTGGAAAGAGTTTCATACCAGGCCCTTGGTGCTTGTTTGAGGCCATACAAAGCTTTGTTGAGCTTGTACACATAGTCAGGATGGAATGTGTCTTCAAAACCAGGTGGCTGACATACATAGACCTCCTCCTGAATTTTGCCATAAAGGAAAGCACATTTGATGTCCATCTGATACACCTTTATGTTGTGGTTGACAGCAAAGGCTAAAAATAGTCTGATGGCTTCTAGTCTTGCTACAGGAGCAAAAGTTTCATCATAATCTATTCCTTCTTCTTGTCTGAAGCCTTGAACCACAAGCCTGGCTTTATTCTTGACAACAATACCCCTTTCATCAGTTTTGTTTTTGAAGACCCACTTTGTTCCTATAGGACAAACATCCTTAGGTAGTGGTACAAGCTCCCATACTTGTTGTCTTTTAAATTGAAGGAGTTCTTCTTGCATAGCTTCTACCCAACTGTTGTCTTTTAGTGCCTCTTGGTACTTGACAGGTTGTGTGAGAGATAGGAAACCTGCAAAAAGACAGATATTGGAGGATTGGCTTCTTGTGAGCACACCCTCTCTGATGTTGCCAATGATCTGGTCTGGTGGATGAGCTCTTAAGTAAATAAGATCTCCCTGATATGGTATGATGGCATTTTGGGGTGATGGACAGAGGTTTGGTGACTCTGTTGGTGTAACATCTGTTGGTACTTCTGTAGTGCCAGCAGATG
The DNA here is from genome assembly GCA_030844895.1 of Ambrosia x helenae. Classification (NCBI taxonomy): domain Eukaryota; kingdom Viridiplantae; phylum Streptophyta; class Magnoliopsida; order Asterales; family Asteraceae; genus Ambrosia; species Ambrosia x helenae. Next base: position 65,549,072 of record CM061227.1, on the reverse strand, counting down.
TTTGGAATGGTAATGGAGGAATGGGTCCAAGTGGTGTGAAACTGGACTGACTTTTGTCAACAGATGATTGACTTTTGTCAACAGATGATTGTTCAGTGGTTATGAGAGGTGAGACAGTGGTTTGAGGAAAAGACTGGCCAACAGTGGTTGACACAGCTGTGGCAGAGTTTTGACAATTGTTTTGAACAGCTGCTTCCTCTGAGGCAGAATAGATTTTGTAGTGACTAGGGATCACAACATCTGTTCTGTAATCTTGTTGTGGAGACTGTGGAATACCTGCATTGTTAGTTTTAACAGTGATATCTTCAAATTTGAATTTATCTAAATCAAATAGTTCAGCAGGATTTGCAGGGATTTTTAGAGATGAAAGTTCATTGAACTTTACATTCAGAGTTTCTTCTATTGTCTTGGTCTTTGTGTTAAACACTTTATAGGCCTTGGCAGTAGAAGAATATCCCAGAAAATAACCACAATCTACTTTGGCTGCAAATTTTGAAATGGAATCTTTGAGGTTTAAAATGAAACATGGGCAGCCAAAGATTTTGAAGAATGAAATTAATGGTTTGATTTTGAACAAAATTTCATAAGCAGTTTTTTGATGTCTGGAGTTGATCAAAACTCTGTTTTGAACATAGCAAGCAGTGTTTACAGCTTCTGCCCAGAAGGACAGTGGCAAACCAGAATCTGCTAGCATGGTTCTTGCAGCTTCTATAAGAGTTCTATTTTTCCTTTCAACCACCCCATTTTGTTCTGGTGTTCCTGGGATGCTGTACTGCCTCACAATCCCTTTTGACACACAAAAATCATCCAACTCCTTATTTTTAAACTCTGTTCCATTGTCACTCCTGAAGACTTTTACTGGCAAGTCATATTATTTTTCAACTTTGGTGACAAATTCCTTCAATATACCAGCAGTCTCATCCTTAGAATGTAAAAATTAAGTCCATGTAAACCTAGAAAAATCATCAACTATGACAAGACAAAATCTTTTTCTTCTTAGACTCATGATTTTAACAGGGCCAAACAAGTCCATGTGCAACAGTTGTAAACATTGACTGGTTTTGGACTCATCAATGGATTTGTAAGAGCTTTTATGTTGTTTCCCTTTTAAACAAGAAACACAATGCTCATCACATTTGAATTCTTTTGATGGTAAACCTCTGACAAGGCTTTGTTTGGAGAGTGTGTTGATAGTGTTAAGGTTGGTGTGACCCAATCTCCTATGCCACAATTTTGTCTCCTTTGTGGAGGCAGTAGAAAACAAACAGACATTTGCCATAGGATTGTCCTTTAACATATCAACAACATACACATTGCCACTTCTATGAGCAACAAGTTGTGCTTTGCTCTTAGCAATGATGGTATCAATCTTTTTCACCACTTCTGGCCCAATAATCTTGCAAGTTTTCTTTGTGAAGAATGAGCCATAACCTTTGTCACTCATTTGTGAAACACTCAGAAGATTAAACTTGAGATTATCAATAAGATTGACATTTTCAAACTTGAGTTTTCCAGCTTGTATAGTCCCTGACCCCAACACCTTACCTTTTGAATCATTACCAAAGGATATATCACCCCCTCCATGAGCCAAGAAGTCCAGAAGAAGGGCTCTACATCCTGTCATGTGCCTGGAGCCTTCACTATCTACATACCAAAGACTATCTAAACAAGCAGAACCTCCCTGCACATTAGTAATGGATTAGTTTTGGTGAGTGTCCAAAGCCAAGTTGGCTTTGGATGGGTCCTCAGACTTTTCAGACTCAAGCTTTGGAAGGTGATCAGTGGTTTGGACTAATTTTTGAATTAAGTTCAACAACTGGTGCTGACCATTTGCCAGTGCTTGAATGTCAACACTTGGGGAAACAGTTGTTTGATCACTTCCAGACAGATGATAATACCCATATGGATTTCTGTTCACTCTTGATTTAGAGGGTCTTTTTGGCTCCTCATAAACATGTGGCAGACTGTGACATGGTGGTTGTCCATAACCTCTTGGGTATTTGCTTGTGGGTGGAGCATCTGTTACTTGGACATCTCTAGAAGCAGATGTTTCAAGTCTTTTAGTAACAGATGTTTGGACAGGGGTGAAACTCTGTTTGGGCTTTCCTTTTGAAGTACTAACCACAGGATTTGCAAGAGTTTTAGCTTTGTATTCTTGTATTTTTACATCAAAATTTTTGAGATACAAGCACTCTTTGGTCTTGTGATTCTTTTTCCCACATATTGAACATGTGGATTTGGAATCACATTCACTTGTTCCTTTGTTAATGTCATATGCTTTTAGAAGAAAACAGTTTTTAGTGACATGATTCTTCTTTTCACAGAAATCACAGAACAAGTTGACAGTCTTTTCTTTCTTCTTCCCCTTTTCAGCCTTCTTTTCAGCAGATGTTTGAGCATCTGCTGGAAGGTTTTTCAGGGGAATGACTTTTGCCTGAGGGGCTGTCTTTCCTTCAGGTGATTTAAAATCAAAAGGTTTAAAATTCTCAAGAGTATCACACTCATCAGACCAGGTAGGTTTAAATTCATACTTTTCAAGTTCAGTGAATAATGAGGAACCTTCTGGTTTTTCAAGAACAATTTTCTTACCATTTGGTTCAGTGATTTTAATCTCTTGACCCTGCAGGTTTGTTGGAACTATCTCAACAGACTTTTGACTCTTTTTTTCAGTGTTTTCAAAAGCTGGAGCAGTGGTTTCAAAACCAAAACCAAACTTCACATGACTTTTGGTTTGTTTGTTGAGTAGCATCTCAAAACCTCTACATGATTCCACCCATTTCTCACATTCAACTTGGGTGGACTCAAGCTCACTTTTACAACTTTGATATTTTGCTATCCTAGTTTGGAGCTGGTCTTTGGTTATGGTTGCTTCATGTTTTAAGCTGCTTATTTCAGACTCCCTTTCAGTTAAACTTGTTTTTAAATCTTTTGAAAGTTTCTCAAATTTAACTTCATCATCTAAAATTTTCTTTCTAAGGTTTTCATTCACCTCTTTGATGTTAGCAAATGCAATTACACATTTGTCAGAACACAACTCTTTAAGAATTTGAGGAGATACCTTAGCAGCAGCCATCAATGCACAATCACACTTGCACTCACAATCATCAGATGCACCCCAGGGATCTGAGAGATTCACAACCTCTTCTTCAGGTTTCTCACCTGTAACAACTTCATCAACAACATCATTAGTCACAACATCAGATTCAGTCACCACCTCCTCAGATTCAACCTCATCAACCATAGCCATGAAACAAAAGTTTTCTGGTTCATTTTCAGCTTTGGCAACTAATGCAAAATTTTCATCTGTTAACTCATCAGGTAGACTGCTCCAATCAACAAAGCCTTGTGTAAAGAAGCTCTGTTGACTGGTCTCTACAGGAGCAGAGGATGAAGCAACAGTCGTTTGCACAGGTGCTTAAGTAACAGGTGTTTGCACATAGTGGATCTGAGGAACAGTGGTTTGGACATACTAGACAGGAACAGTGTTTGAGGACTGTGCAAAATGAGCAGTGTTTTGCACATTTGGTCCAGGGGTATTATAGGAATTCTGATAAGTGTTGGTCTGTGGTCTTTGATTTGGATAGGTGATTATAGGTGTACCATGTTGACTCCTACATTCCCTAGCAAAAATGACCAAGTCTATGACATTTGTAACACTTTATCTTTGATTTATCCAACCCAACCTTTGATCTGCCAGTTAACCCTGGAAACCTTCTCCCAGTTTTCTTGTAAAAATTGTTAGTTCTTACACTGAGAAGGGCCAATTGGTGCATAATGTCCATTTCTTCCAAATCATCAGGGTCAAAGTATTTCAGGTCATCATACTCAAAGGATATATTGTCAGATGCCTGGATATCACCACCACTTGCTGTGAAGGCATAGTTTGGTGAATAAGAATCAGAGTTAAAACCTGAGTTAAAACCTGAAGTTATGTCAATGAAATGATCATAACTCTGATCCTTAGTTTTTCCAGGCACCTCATCATGACCCAAAAGTGCTGTATTCCCAAACACATAATCATCAGACACTTTTCCAGAGTCCTGGAGCTTCTTTTTCTAGTTAAGCTCTCTCTCATAGGTCAAGAGCTTACCATGAAGCTGGGTCAGTGATAGGTCTTTAAATCCAATTGAGTTTCTCATCACAATAGCAATAGTGTCCCATTTGTCTGGTAGTGATCTTAAAAACCTATGGTTCAAGGTTGAATGAGGGTAAGTAAGACCAACCAATTTTAGTTCACTAATTAAACAATTAAACCTCTCAAACTGTTGAGTTAATGACTCTCCTTTGACATGACTGAATGTTTCATATTGTTGGTTAAGTATTTCACGATTATTTTCAATAACCTCCTCAGTCCCACCAAATTGTTCTTTCAGTGCATCCCACAACTCCTTTACACTGTTACAGTGTAACAGCCCAGCATATATATCATTGGGTAGAGCCATGGCCACAATACTGAAGGCCTTAGCATCTAACTCAATTTTCTGAAAATCCTGGTCGGAGTAGTTTTCAAGTTTCTTTGGCTCTTGAACCTTGGGATCTTCAGTACTCGGCACCGTCGGAACATGTGGTCCGAAGATAACCGACTTCCAACACCCAGTGTTCTGTTGAGCTAGAACATGGCTCATCCGACGTTGCCAGATATTGTATTCAGATCTGACAAGCATCGGTGGCTTGTTGTTCGTGCCAGTGTTATGTGGATCGTGATTGATTGAAGCCATTCTCTGATTTTTCAAAAAAAAACAAAGTCTGTTTAAAAACGGTTGAAACGAAATTAAACTATTACTCTGTTTTCAATCCAACAGACAAACGATATCAATAATTGTGAGCTGATGTGTTTATATTAAATTGATTTGTTAGATCGAATTTAATTAACCAAGCTCTGATACCAATTGTTAGAATCTGAGTTTGATTGTTTTGATTGTGTTTAACTAAGAATGATAAGATTGATATGAATATAGATGGAAAGTGCAGCGGAATAATAAACTATTAATCAAAACATGAGAGTAATTGTTATCTGATCGAATGCTTTCATTTATCTAAAAGATTACAATCATATAAGTACTCCCCCTCAGCCTGATCACACAGTGATTGTTTTTCTGGGAGAATGTTTATGTGTGTGATACAATAGAACAGTAGAAGCACTGTTCTATTTATAGACAAACCTAAACCACTGATGACCTAGGCTGACGTCACCTAAGACAGTGACCTCTAACAGAATAACAAACATAAAGCATCTGCCTATTACAAACTACTGTTACATTGAAAACACTGAAAGTAAACAGCTGTTGTAGGAAAACTCTGATGGTCTTGTATCCTCTGCTGGAGCCTAAGTGCTGTTGGCTTCAGCAGTGCTTTAGTCTTCAGTACTTGGATCAGCAGTTGTTCTTCATCAGACCTTTGGTCAGCAGTTGTTCTTCATCAGTGTTTATTCAGCAGTCCTTTGTATCAGCAGTTGTCATAGCAGTTGTTTGTATAGAACAGTTGTTAGAGTCAGCAGTCTTTTGGGAGAAGTTTGTTGTAAGGACTGTTTATTGAGAGGATCAGCTGTTAGCATATTTTGGCTTTCCAATCATCTGTTCTTCTCCAGGTCAGCAGACCCAACAATAGGGACTTAGGTTTCATCGTAGAGTAAATAAGTGCCAAGCGCCAAGTGTCAAATGCCAAATATCAATGTTCAAAAGTGTCAAGTGCCAATGTGAAATATGCCAAGTGCCAAACGTGTCACGTTTCTTAAAAGAGTTACATTCCAAAATGTGTCATGTTTCCAAAAGTGTGGAGTTTCCAAAAGTGGTATGTTTCATAAGAGTTGCATTGTCAAATCATAACGTTGCATTGTTAAAACGTGTGGCATGCTTCTCCCCCAAGAGAAAAGAGTATAAAAGAGGGGTCGTGAAACTCACCTTAGAGTGCGCCTTCAGATACTTAGAATTCCAACACGTGTATGATGACCCAACTTAGTGACGACCTATCAATGAGTTTGAATAAGTGTATTGACTACTAACCCGAAGGTTAACTAGTCCCCGATTGTCCAGACCGTGACCGTGTATGTCGAAAACATGTTTAAACGGTAAACCGACCAAACCAGACAATACCCAACATCCCATTGGTGACCCGACATCCCACGTGTTAGCCACATACAAGATATCATGCAACTTATGCAATTAAGCACTTAGCATGCACAAATATTCACCCTATCTAGCATAACGCCCAATTAACGCATAAACGAGTCCGAACACGTGTTTCCAAGTTATTAGACATGTCACGGGGTTCCTAACATGTTCCTAGACGTCAATCCATGTTTCGGGATGTTAAAATATACATACAGCAGCATTACACGCGATTAGGAATCAAACATGTGATTAGGAAAGCTCAACTGGTGATTAGGAGAGTCAAACTAGCGAGTAGGGCTGTAATCACTAGTAATAATGGCGATTGGGCTCCCAATCGCCTCTAGTTTAGACGATTGGGGGCCAATCGCCTATATTATAGGCAATTAGGGACCCCTAATCGATAGTACTGTTCTGTTCTGACTTTTTGCGCGTTTAACCCTCCAAATCAGATCCGAAACACGTGTAAACACCCAATATCCAACCCAAAACATTAACCCAACTATTTCAAGCAAAACCCCCTAATTTATCATCACCCTAGCCGTCCCGAATGCATGCGGTTTCCCAAAATAGCATAACTAGCATGTAAGCATCACATCAACATGCAAAACTTACCCTAAATAGCAAATATCCAGATTTCATCACATAACGACGTTGTCCGACATTATCCTAATGTTCTAGCATCATCCTAGAGTAAACCCTAACCTCAAACAATCAACAAAACACAACATATCATCATCAATCCACCATAATCATTCAAACGGGTCAAAACGCCTAATATCAATATTACACATCTATGAACCTTCAAACTCCTAGGTTATCATCATATTAACTCATTTAGATCAGAAGCATAATAATAACACAAGAAAAATCATGTTTAAATGATAAAAGTCCTATCTTGCATGAATACATCACATATAACAAGTATAGAGGTTTGGGTTTGTTTTGAAACTGATTTTAATGAGTTTTCAAAGACACAAATGTTTATAAATCAGGTCTGGACCTTTAGGGATCAAAACAATATCATTATAAAGGTTTGGGATGAAGAACACACCTTGAAATGATGAGATTATGAGGTGTAAAGCTTGGAAATGTGATTTCTTGCTCAAAAACGTGTTGCAGAGGTTCGATAAGGTATGGGGTGGCTTTGGGGTGTGTTAGGGTTTTACAAATGATGTTTTAAAACATAAGGGTGGTATTTATAGGCATTTTTAGTCGTCATATGCAGTACAGGCGAGTACGGGGCTGTTACTGGCGATTAGGATTCTATAAGACATGTATAACTGGCGATTGGGAGCTATACCACATGTAATTATAGGCGATTAGTCCCTAATCGCATGAACAGTACACGTGATTAGGATGCTATAAGACATGTTGCTATAAGACATGTTGCTATAGGCGATTAGGGTCCTAATTGCCTATACTATTGGTGATTACGCGTAATCACCTATAATGTCATGCAATTACGCGAAATCACTATTTTAACACATATAAACACGTATTCACATACCGGCAAGTCACATAATGATTGTAAGCACATAATGCATGATAACTAACACGTTCCCATCCGTTCACCAATTCCCGGGACTCGAGATTTACGTGTGTGTGTTAAACCCGACGATTCTACAAATCACCCATCCGTGTTCACATGGTTATGGACCGACTCCCAATGATCCCGTGGATCATTGTAACGACTCCCGATGATTCCCAGAACCATCATAACGACTCAACCGACCTAGTTAAGTATGTTTGGAAACATTTTTCGCTAAGGTAGACTTATGTGTTTTATAAAATGTTAACCTAAACGTGCCGGGTGTCACATGCATGGTCATTTGAACTTGATTTGCTACTCATGTAGTTGTCATTTATTATAATCGTTGACTTTGATCCTGGTGTGTCACGAGCCTCGCGATAAAACCCTTCAAGTGGAATTTGAGGGTGTAACAGATTGGTATCAGAGCTAATGGTTATAGTGAACTAGAACTACATATAGAGTCTGGTGTAACACCCGAACCGATGGCGGAAACATCGAGGTGTCACATAGTGATGATTGTTCAATAGCTCATGGTACTAAATGGAAGTTGAATATTACTAAACAATTTACAATTTGTCATACAAATTACATAAACTTGATTTGCATAAACTAGGTCCAAAGCTCCTATGTGTTCCAAGACTTGTACAACTTCCAATAACAAATAAAACCTGAAACATGTTAAGTTGGAAAGATGGGGGGGTCAACTATAAATAGTTGGTGAGAATACATAGGTTTTGCATATAGTTGAAAACAATATGTTGTATAGCAATCATAGTTGAAGTATAATAATGAGTAATGATAGAATATGAGTCCGACATGTAACAATGCGTCTTTTGTACAATCAAACCTTGTGTCGACTGAGACCTAACTCGCAAGTTAGTAAAAGTGTAACTGTTATCGATTATCCCTGAATTTATGCGGGGGATAGGTTTGTCAGACCTATAGCGCTATAATCTAAACAGGCGGCTTGATCAATGTTAATGATTGTACTGTGTCTTTTTGTTACAGTCAAATGATAGAATGAGTAAATGATAGTGTAATTGAATCACAAGTAAGAATGAGTAAATGATAGTATAAAATGTTTAAACATGTTTCACCCCAAAAATGTAAAAGAGAAAAAGGGGCTATGTAAACTCACCTTAGGTGCATAATGAGTTCGTGCGTTTAATTGAGCGTGCAAACACTTAGTAATAATGCCTTGGAAAACTCGAAACTAGCTAGAGGAGATAATGATGGATGAAAACTTTAGTGTAGGGAGATGGGATAATAATGTTTTTTTTTTTAATGGTATAAAGAGTTGAATGGTAGGCTAGTGTATTTATAGTGTAAAATTTGGAGTTGTAATTAGGGACTACTTTGACTAGGCTAGAATTTAGGAACAACTTTGACTTGACTAAAAGACCATATTTACTAACACTTTGACTTGACTAGGAGACCATATTTAGTAGGAGAAAGATTTGTTGTTATGATCGATGGTGGTGAGAGGGGTCGGATGTTACAAATGGTATCAGAGCCACTCTTGTGCCGTTCGGGATGGTGGGGCAAACCTCATCGAGGACGATGAGTCCCTAAGGGGGGTGATTGTAACAGTACTGATTTCTGGGAGATTAACATGGACATTTGTATGACACCTTAGGCAAATCCCACATCGGCCGTGGCCAGGAGAGATCCTTGGTTCGTAAGTAATCCAAAGCCTCTTAAATCACCAACGCGTTTTGGGGCTTAATGTTAGTGGATGAGAGGAGAACTCCACAGTTAAGCGTGCTCAGGTGGGAGCAGCACCAGGATGGGTGACCTCCTGGGAGGTCTCCAATGGGCACCCAAAAACAAATCCGTGAGCTCTGGATGGGCAACCCATCGGGGCAAAGCGGACAATATTGGTGGTGAGAGGGGCCGGATGTTACAGATGGTATCAGAGCCACTCCTGTGTCGTTCGGGATGGTGGATGCACACCTCATCAGGGACGATGAGACTATAACAAGGGGTGAATGTGACACCCCGGGAAAATCCAACATCGGCCGTGGCCAGGAGAGATCCTTGGTTCATAACTAATGTCATGCCTCTTAAATCACCAACGCGTTTTGGGGCTTAATGTTAGTGGATGAGAGGAGAACTCCACAGTTAAGCGTGCTCAGGTGGGAGAAATTCCAGGATGGGTGACCTCCTAGGAAGTTTCCACCGGGGCACCCAAAAACAAATCCGTGAGCTTTGGGAGGGCAAAGCGGACAATATTGGTGGTGAGAGGGGCGGGATATTACATCTGGTCTATAGCCGAGTCTCACACACTAGACGATCACACACGTGTGAGTCGAGTCAAGTGGAAATTAACTAACATTGCTGGGTTGTCGACATCATCATTTACATGTTACATCATCTACTTATCTATTGTCTATCTCTATCTTTTCTTCTTTTTCTTCTTCTTCCTCTGGTTTAGAATATGATGCAGTTAGCTTGTTGATCTAGCACGACTGTGGCGTACACTGGAGTGGCTATTCAGCTTAATCGAGAGATCTGTTCAAGATTCGAACATCTCCCTCCTATACTCCAACGGACACACTCGCTCACACACTATCTTGCACTTGTACTAGTCATACTACACCTCTATGTGACCGTTCACTTGGAGATTTTTATTTATATCGCACTCTAGGATAGATGGGCTTGTAGTGCTTATCTATCCAGCAAGCTTGGATATTCCGGCTAGATAGTTTGTAGTTGATACAGATTCATCTAGTCTGGATGCTCTCTTTCTCTCCTATAGCATGTTTGCTAGAAATCAATTGTTTGTGATGATTCTTATGTCTCTCTCGTTGTGAAATCGGAAGATGATTCAAATGTTTATATCATACTTTAGGCTGAGGTACGTTGTGTCGTTTTTTCCTACTAGTATATGACATGATGGAGCCGTAGTTACACTTAGATTTAAGTTCTCTTCTCGATTTTAAGTGTGACATTCTAGCACCTGATGTACTATCATGTCGTTTCTTTTACTTAGCGACAACCCACTTTTTTTAATTTTTATTTAAAAAGAAAATAAAAACTATATAACATTAGTTACTTATAGGAAACGTAAAATTATCTAGGACTCCGCATCCCGTTTAGTTGCACTAAGAGTTCATAGCACGCCTTGTTAATCGCTTTGTTGTAGAGGTCGGCTAGGGTTTCTTTGGTGTCATTTTTTTCCAAGTGGACCATTCTCTTTCCAAAACAATCTCTTATGAAGTGATGTCTTATATAAATGTGTTTTATTTTGGAAACGTTTATGCGATTTTCGGTGAATGAAATTGCAGCCGTATTGTTAATCATTATAGGGGTGTCATTAAAATTCAAATAGTAATCCCGCCTCTGTTGCTATATCCACAAAACCTATGAACAACAACTACCCACCATGACATATCATTTTGGCATGAGGACACTGCCACGGAGGCTTTCTTTTTACTCTGCCAGGATACAAGTCGCCCCCGAAGTAGTTGACATCCGCCAGTGGTAGATTTATGGTTCTGGTTGCATCCTTCATAGTCCAAGTCAGTGTAGAAAAGAAGCTCCATTTCTCCATCATATGGATACCAGAGAACCAACTTGGGTTTCCTTTGGTTTCTAAGAATACTCTTCAAAACAATTAAATGAGATTCCTTTGGATCAACCTGAAACCTGGCACAAAGACAAACTGGAAAGATAATGTCTGTTCGAGAAGCAGTTAAATACATAAACGAACCCATTGCCCGATACTTGGTGAGATCAATGTTTTTGTCACTATCTGTATGTTGTCTGAGTGCATGATTTATACACAGAGGAGCATGATAAGGTGTATAGTCATTCATTTTTTAAACGAGTCAAAATTTCATGTACATGTTTTTCTGATGAATGAACATACCATCTTCTTTATGATCAACATGTAGACCCAAGAAGAACTTTATCTCCCCCATAGAGCTCATCTTCAAAATCACTATACATCTATTTGTTTGGTGACCTGAAAATGATGTCATCGACATGCACCTGTACAGGTAGGAAATTTGTCCCTTTTCTTATAATGAAGAGTGTAGATTCTCTTTTTCTTCTCTCAAAGCCATTTTCTAAGTGATGACTTGACAGTGTCTCATACCACTCCCTAGGTTCCTGGTGTAACCCGTAAAGTACCTTATCAAGTTTGTAGAGATGATTTGGATAACCTGGATCAGGAAACCCTGGCGGTTGTGAGACATACCCTCGTTCTTGGACCTTTTCATATAGAAAGCACATTTAAAATCTAACTAATAGACTTTCAATCCTTATAGTCAAAGAGCCATTCTGGTTCCCTTGTACTTTCATTTGGTGTTTAACTTGTTATTTTGATGTTATAAACTATTTCTACATCTCTATTGTTGGGTCTGCTGGACCAAAGAAGAACAGATGAAGTGGAAAGCCAAAACATGCTAAAACATTTGATTGAATAAATTTAACAAATCAATTTAATGTAAAAAGATTAGCTCAAAATTTATTGATATCGTTTTGTTAGTTTTCTTAAAAATAGTGTAAGAGTTTAAATACATTAAAAGTATTTAAAACATACTATGTTTCTACAAAAAAAAAAAAATTAGAGAATGTCTTCAATCAATCACGATCCACACAACACTGGCACGAGCAACAAGCCACCGATGCTTGTAAGATCTTAATACAATATCTGGCAATGTAGGATGAGCCATGTTCTTGCTCAACAACACACAGGATGCTGGAAATCGGTTACCTTCGAACCACATATTCCGATGGTGCCGAGTACCGAAGATCCGAAAGTTCAAGAACCTAAAAAGCTTGGAAACTACTTTGACGTAGATTTCCAGAAAATTGAATTAGATGCTAAAACTTTCAGTATTGTCGCTATGACTCTACTAAATGATATATATGCTGGACTGTTACACTGTAACAGTACAAACGAGTTGTGGATGTTTTGAAGGAACAATTTGGTGGAACTAAGGAAGTTATTGATAACAATCGTGAAATACTTAACCAACAATATGGGTTCAAGGATTTATCTCTGAGCCAACTTCATGGTAAGCTTTTGACTTATGAAAGAGAGCTTAATCAGAAAAAGATGATTTAGGAATCTGGAAAAGTGTCATATTATTATGTGTTTGGTAATACGACACTTTTGAGTCAGGATGAAGTGTCTGGTAATAGTAAGGATCAGGGTGTAACACCCCAACCGATGGCGGAAACATCAAGGTGTCGCGTAGTGATGATTATTCAATAGCTCATGGTACTAAATGGAAGTTGAATATAATTAAACGATTTATAATTGTCACACAATTAATGATTACATAAACTTGATTCATATAAACTTGGTTCAAAGCTCCTATGTGTTCCAAGACTTGTATAACTTCCAATAGCAAGTAAAACCTGAAAGATATTAAGTTGGAAAGATGGGGGGTCAACTAAAAATAGTTGGTGAGAATATACATAGGTTTTTGCATGTAATAGAAAGCAATATTTTGTAAAGTAATCAGAATTGAGATATATCAATGAATAATGTAAGGGTATGAGTCCTTCATGTAACAATGTGTCTTTTGTACAATCAAACCTTGTGTCGACTGAGACCTAACTCGCAAGTTAGTAAAAGTAATAACTGTTTTTTATTATCCCTGAATTTATGCGAGCGGTGGGTTTGTCAGACCTATAACGCTATAATCTAAACAGGCGCCTTAATAATGATTGTAATGTGCCTTTTTGTTACAAGCCAAAATGAATCCAAAAGTTTCAACATAATGAGTATTAGTAATTGATATAGTAACTAAAATTTTTAAAACATGTTTCACTACAAAAATGAAAAACAATAAAAAGGGGCTATGTAAACTTATCTTAGCACAAATGTTGAATCCTCTGAAATAGTCTAAATGTGGCAAAAACGTTCCCAAGTATTACCCTAGGTTCAAGGCAATAAAATAAGTGTTGGGAAGCTTAAGAGTCTAAGTTTTCTAGTCGATGGACATTCTAGGGTTTCTAATTTGGGGATTGACAATTAATTATTATTTAAATGAAATAATTTTTTAAATTAACTTTTAAAAAGGGTATTATTAAAATAAATTAAATAAAAGAAAATTTTGAAACTCTTGGTCTAATGTTGTTGTACTAAAATAATAATGTGTGAAAAATAATTTTTAATGATTTATTTTCATAATTTTTGTTTTAATAATCCATTTAAACATATTAAATCAAATAAGTAGATAATACTAAAAATTATAAAATCTCATTATTTATAGAAATAAAGATGATATTTGTGCTCTAAATTAATTAAAATAAATTTGTGTCAAATTTTGATATAAAGATGGTAAAAAATGGATTTATAATGAATTATTTATGATTAAAAATAAAAATAATGGTTTAAAATGATTAAATAATTATTTTTAGATACTAAAAATCTATAACATATAATTAAAGAATTGAATTTGTATGAGGTGGCATTCAATGGAGGCCGCCATGTGGTATCATGTGAAGCTTTCTTTTAAATTTATTTATTTTGTATTTTTAAATAAAATCTATATCTATGTTATCTTAAAATTTCAAATATGTTAATTAATATCTTTTTCTTATTTTCCTCTCTTAGTGAACTATTAATTATTTTAAAATTTCAAATATGTTAATTAATATTTTTATCTTTATTTTTTTCTTATTTTCCGCTCACAATTTTTAAACGTTAGTAACTTTTATGTATGTCATTTTTTTGAAAAAAAAAAATTACACCAAATTAACGATCGCTTTATTATCTTTCCAACGAGCACCATATATAGTGCTATACAAAAACGAAAAAAATGTTTTTTTAGTGAGTTTTTGTTAATGCAGAAAAAAAACACAATGTATTTAGGTAATTTCTTATATAGGTAAGTCACTAATCATGTTATGATAGTATATATGTTTTTGAACCTACTATTACATATATGAATTGCCCATGTTCATGTGCTATAACGATATGCTTAGCATTAAAAGAGGTTTAGATTTTTTAATCTGCTGGGAACGTAGCATGAGAACCCTTTTGATAGTATAAACATTAGAACAAGTTTCTTTAACATTAAAAGAGGTTGAGATTGTTTACTTCTTTTATCCTTTTTTTATTAAATAATATTAGATTTTTTAACCCCGGGAAACTCCCGGGGTAATCAGCTAGTTATAATATAAAAGTTTTAAGTTTTATAAACTTAAACTAATTATGAAAAAAATTTATAAGGTTAGTTTGATATTTTAAACATATAAAAGTTTAGAATTAAACATGTATATATAAGTATAACTAGTAGGAGACCCGTGCGATGATGCTGCGGGGACAAGTTGCAATGCATACTTGGTCAGTATCGGTTCCGTTCATTACAGTACCAACATTCCATATATAAACCGAAAGATGAATTTGAATGAAAAAAATAATTATTATCAGAATCGAAGAAACAATTGACTCTACCACTGTAACAAAAAATAGGGGGACAACTTGGTGCTAACGCGAATTTGGGTGAATCGGGGAGGAAATAATGACAGAGTAGTTAGAGTTCTACTGTTTTAAGTTAGAAATCATGACTGAGTGCCAACTACTAATTTTAGGTTCGCGTATTTGGGTTCATGGTTTTAGGTGTACCCAGGGTAGAGTTGAATTATTTTGACATAGTTGTGTCGTCTACATTCTCACGGATTGTTGAATTATTTTGACATGGGTGTGTCGGCTACATTCTCACGGAATGCACCCACAGTCCCATAAAAATGCTCCGATCATCAAGAATTACTATTTGCAATATGATTTATCAAAGAATTAATAATTTACAAACAACAATATGATTATTGTTTAGCATATACATTTGTTTGTCTCTTTTGATCATCAAATATCATGTAGCATAATTTTTTTATTTTAGGAAAGGATAAATTATGAGATAAATTTACATGTATACCGACTATCAAAAGTAATAATTCTCATTTTGAAATACGAAAGATATCTAAAAAGATAGACCTTTACAATGAGTATACACCTTCAAAGATAAGATGGTCAACAATTATGTCATTTATTCACAGCATGCGGTTTTGACTTTGGTGTTTGGCAGGCTGTGTTTAAATGGTGTGGCATTCCGGATATAGTGGCGTTTGAGACAAAGGATTTGGTGGAGATTGCCACGTTCTCTGGTCGACCTCCGGTGTACAGGGACGTGGTTCACGGCATTATTATCATAACTATGTTGAGCATTTGGAAGGGTAGAAACGAGCTCATCTTTTCATGTAAAAGAACATCGGTGGCTGAGGTTGTGTCGAATGTCAAGTCGTATGGCTTTCTTTGTTATAAGTATAGGCATAATGTTAGAGCTTGTGATTGGGGTTCGTGGTGTAAATTTAAACTGATGTAAGGTTGTTTTGGGGACTGCTCGGCCTCCTCCTTGAAGATGAGTGAGTTTGGTTTGAATGAAGTTCATTTTACAAAAAAAAAAAAAAAAAAAAAAAAAAAAAAAAAAAAAAAAAAAAAACACAATTATGCCATGAAACAATTGTCTCTCAGCTAATAATGATGATGAAAACTTACAACCAACAATAAAAAAGTTGTCTACGAATGCTAAAACAAAGCATCTACAAAATTTACCTAAAATTTGTTTCCATCACCACCAATGTTAAAGCAAAGCATCAAAAATCACAATTACCTTTTTTTTTTTCTTTTTTGAAAAACCGAGGCTAACATTAATCTCACAGATCCTTGTGGTGGAGTGGTAGAGAGGAAATCCTCTTTTAAAGGAGATTGAAGTTCAAATCCAACGGGGTGTACAAAAAGAGTACAGAACCAGTGGAGTGCTGCCTCTAAAAAACTGTTTCAGTTAAGTAAATCAGTGAAGTAATGTGCGAGTACAGGATTGGTGTATATTAGTGAAATGAAAAATAAATCTAGAAACACCCCTCCTCTAAGGCTGAAGTCCAACCAATGGAGGGTAATAATGATAACTTAATGCAAACATAAAGAAGGGACTGATACAATTTAAAACCATAAACTTAAAAAAATAAAAAAAAAAACAGATGAGTTTTATACCTGATAAATTTAGTATTTTTTATGATTTAAAGTTAAAAAGTTACGACCTCTTATTATTAGAGTATTAGACTATTTCCAATGCTAAAGATGCCCTTACTACTTAGTCAGCCGTATCCTTACAAATCTTTAAAAATCATCAATTTTTCTTTCAACCTTACAAACATCCTCAGAGATCCTTACATTTTCCACATCATCTATTTTACTTTTATGATAAATACATACTTAAAACTTAATGCAAACATAAAGAAGGGACTGATACAATTTAAAACCATAAACTTAAAAAAAAAATAAAAAACAGATGAATTTTTACCTGATAAATTTACTATTTTTTATGATTTAAACTTAAAAAGTTACAACCTCTTATTATTAGAGTATTAGACTATTTCCAATGCTAAAGACGCCCTTACTACTTAGTCAGCCGTATCCTTACAAATCTTTAAAAATCATCAATTTTTCCTTCAACCTTACAAACATCCTTACAGATCCTTACATTTTCAACATCATCTATTTTACTTTTATGATAAATACATACTTAAATTATTCTATATAACAACAATTCAAAACGCGTGAACAGTGAAAATTCTTTAAATTTGGACATCTTTTGGTAGTTATTTACGCCTTCTGCCATCGATTCCTTTTTTTATATGAAACCGTTGGTTTCATCACGCACCCAAACACCCTTTCCACTTGTCTATAGTCTATAATCTCTGCAATCTCCACAGCCACCATCCATATGCAACCACCAATGACAACTAACACCCCTCATCGAACACCATTTACTGTCCCCTACCTTGTGAAATAATAAAAGAAAAATAAATATGAAGAAAAGCTAGAAAAAGAAAAATAAATGGGAAACAAACAAAAAGAAATATATACAATATTCAATCACCAGTATATATGGGAAATCAACAAAATCAAAATTACAAGGATCTGGGTGGCACTAAATCAATATTGTACGTGGTAGTATGAATGAAAGCCACTTGCACAAATAAAAGAATAAGTTTTAAGTCAGCTACATAACTCCTTTACACCAACACAAACTAAACAATCAATACAACAAGGTAATAAGGATTCATACACCACCTATTTAGGATTCGTACACCCTGGCCCACATCACATACCCATAGAAGACTGCCGCATACCCCAGAATGTGATGTCACACCCCCAAAATATGACGTCACATGGTGTATGAATCCCATAACCCTACAACAATTAAACACAAACCCAACAATATTTTACATAAACAAACACCTGTGCAAAGGAATTTGTCTTGGAAAGTGGAAACTGAACAGGCCGGCATGAGTTGGTGGTTCTTTAAGAATGTCACGGTGGTTTCACCACCGCTAGCCAAAGCTCTATCCGCCCTCGCTGGAAACGATGGCTGGGTCTCCGGGACACCACCATCTCTATCCTAGATCGGGACAAAGACTACCTTTACAGTTGCCGGAATCCTTCCGCAACACTCGCTCATCAGTCCAAGCCGTTCCCACCAACGGGTTCCGCACGTTCATATTAGGGTTTAGGGAAGTATAATTGATTTTTAGATTAGTTTAGAAAAAAAAAAACAATTGCAAAGCAAAGAACTTCATTAAGGTTTTAAAAACTATCAAATGAAAAAGCAACCCCGTCCGGATTTTAGATTATAGGGTTCATACAAACTTGTTTGGTTAATTGGATGCCACATAACCACCCACGTTCTGGTGGAGTGGTATGGAGGCCTAATGATAGGTGACTTCGGGTCTAATGGTTACAAGTTCGAGCCTTGAAGGATACTGGGTTTTACTGATTATTCACTGACGTACCTTCGAAAGGGTGGTGGTCGGGTTTTCCCTGGATTGGTGGACTTGGAGGACCGGGTGCCCCGTAGGCATCCTAAATTCGTCATAAAGGGATTCCCATGGGAGCCCGTGACGACTTTGTTGGGATTTCAAAAAAAAAAAATGAATGCGACATACACGTGGTCTTGTCTGAACGCGGCAAGTTTAGTAAAAAAAGTTAATTTGTTTTAATCCAAATCGTATATCAAGATTATTACATATAACAATAAGAGTAAAGATAAAATACAAAGTGTTTTTCGGTAAGAACTGTGAGAATCAAAGGGGGTAAAAAAAATTTATTTTATTTTTTAGAAATTTTTTTCCTATATGGTTAAACATACTCTCTAGATGAATAATACAAAAAAAAATAGTGTAATTACGTCATTAAAGTAAATACATTAGTTTACACTAGAGTAACCCATGACCTCCTGGTCTAGTGGTATAACGCGTGAACAGTGAAAAGTCTTTAAATTTGGACATCTTTTGGTAGTTATTTACGCCTTCTGCCATCGATTCCTTTTTTTATATGAAACCGTTGGTTTCATCACGCACCCAAACACCCTCTCCACTTGTCTATAGTCTATACTCTCTGCAATCTCCACAGCCACCATCCATCTGCAACCACCAATGACAACTAACACCCCTCATCGAACACCATTTACTGTCCCCTACCTTGTGAAATAATAAAAGAAAAATAAATATGAAGAAAAGCTAGAAAAAGAAAAATAAATGGGAAACAAACAAAAAGAAATATATACAATATTCAATCACCAGTATATATGGGAAATCAACAAAATCAAAATTACAAGGATTTGGGTGGCACTAAATCAATATTGTACGTGGTAGTATGAATGAAAGCCACTTGCACAAATAAAGAATAAGTTTTAAGTCAGCTACATAACTCCTTTACACCAACACAAACTAAACAATCAATACAACAATTAAACAGAAACCCAACAATATTTTACATAAACAAACACCTGTGCGAAGGAATTTGTCTTGGAAAGTGGAAACTGAACAGGCCGGCATGAGTTGGTGGTTCTTTAAGAATGTCACGGTGGTTTCACCACCGCTAGCCAGAGCTCTAGCCGCCCTCGCTGGAAACGATGGCTGGGTCTCCGGGACACCACCATCTCTACCCTAGATCGGGACAAAGACGACCTTTACAGTTGCCGGAATCCTTCCGCAACACTCGCTCATCAGTCCAAGCCGTTCCAACCAACGGGTTCCGCACGTTCATATTAGGGTTTAGGGCGTTGCTGCCGCGACTCCGCCAGGCTTGCCGGATTTCATATCCGGTGCTCCGTCTCTCTCTCTCTCCCAGCTTGCAACAATCTTTTCTCTAAATGGATGATTTGCCAAAAATGAGAAATGGTGAGGTTGTATACTATATACTGGTTTTATAAAACCATTAACAGGTCAAATGGTTTTAAGACATTATTATTATATTATTATATGCATAAGGCAAAAGAAATTTACAAGTTTTTATTTTTTTTAATGTAGCAATGTGTATGTCTTCGAAATAAAATATCTAAAGGATCAAATACAATTATTTAGTTCATTTTCTTTTTATCTAAAAATACTTTAGCTTTGTGTTTTTCTTTCTATTGCTTTAGCGATCACCGCCGCCATAAAAAAACGATACCACATAAGAAACGGAATTCCCGCCGCGAAGTGCGGGATGTTTTACTAGTTATAATATATAACATTAAATATATATATATATATATATATATATATATATATATATATAGGTAGAGGATCCGGTAAGAAAATTGTTTTGTATAGGAAGTGTAGGAAGTGTTTTCAACCGTTGGATCAAATCTGATTAAATATTTAGATCAAGGGCATAATAGACTTTTTATTCATTTTATTAATTATCATAACCCACTAATTTAGCATCAAAATTATGGATTTTAATGAAATTCAATTATCCTAAAATAACTAATTCTTCCACATTTTCATAACAATATTCAATCTCTATAACACTTCATCGATTTTTCATTATTTTTCAAATATATAATTTTTATCTATTGGTTGTTCGATTATGGCAGAAGGTTTATAAAACACTATTTAAAACACTACTATAAAAACACCATCAACAAATTATCTAAAACCCAATTATAAAACACAATTTATCAAGACCAGCGATTTAAGATACTTAATAACACAAAATTAAGAAAACAAAAAATACAAAACCGATTATATAAAACACTATTATAAAACACCATTAAAACATTAAGAAAACAAAAAAAATACAAAACCGAATAAGTAGTGTTTTATACGAATTAGTAGTGTTTTTAACATGTTATGAGTCAGTAGTGTCATATAGAATCCTTTTTTTACCTTTATGGTTGATATAAAAACAAGATTTAGACATGATACAATAGCCGTGCGTAAAATCTTACCAAAATATTACCAAAACAAGATTTATGGGCTGTTATATGACATCAACAATGTTTTTCAACATCAAGAGTGTTATAAAACATGAGCATACAATTGGTGTGTAGATGATTATAGAAGATGAAGAATCTCTTGCGCAAAGAAGGTTTGGGTGTTCTGTGTTTTTTTTTCTTTATGGAAGATGAAACAGCCTTAAATTTATGAGAGAGATTATAAATTATAATTAATATGAAGATTAAGATGAGAGAGGGGCCCATGAATTAAGGGAGAAAATCAAATAGTTTCTATATCAAATACAAGAAAATGACATTACTACCCTCATTTAAAACCCTTATTGGACCATCCTACCCTTAATTATTAAATATAATTAATAGAATCTTAACAAACCTAACCTTTTAATCTCAACCATCAATTTCTAGATCAAATGGTTGAAAGCACTTCTTACACTTCCTACACAAACCAATTTTCCTACAGGAACCTTACCCTAATATATATATATATATATATATATATATATATATATATATATATATATATATATATATATATATATATATATATATATTGTAACACCCCAACCGATGGCGGAATCATCGAGGTGTCACGTAGTGACCATTGTTCAAAAGCACATGGTACTAAAATGTAAATATATTATTGAATAATTTAAATTGTCTTACATAGATGAAATGGGAAAAAATACAAAAGTCTGAAAGAAACATGAAAACTGAAATAACTTATTAAAAGCAAGCACTAAAATCCAATGCAATGGAACTAAGATCAAACTACACCTGAAACATGTACAAAATAGGTTTTGTCAACATAAGAAATGTTGGTGAGCATTCCTAGTTTTAATACATATAGTAAGTTGGAAAATGGTATACAATTCAAGTGCAAGCTACGGTGCAATTATGTAAACTATGTATCATACAAATGAGCGAAATCAATCCTGTGACTGTATAATGTACTAAATGAACGGCGGTGTACTTATCCAAATAATTGGATAATAACTTAACAATGACCATGCATTCTCCGATGAAAAAGGGGGAGAATCAACCTAGGCGGGTTGTCAATCCAATAGCGCTATCCAATGTTAAGGTCGGCTTGTACAATGTTAATGATTTCACTAAGTACAAATGTATTCTACATGTAATGTCTAAGCATAAAGCACGTTTGTAAGCAAATGCACATAGTACTAGAATTGTATTGTAACAATGTGAACTTGTATTTGTAATTTGTATAAGTGTACATGTAACACCCCAAAAATGAATAAAAGCAAAAAGGGGATAGGAAATACTCACATTCACTAAGTTTGCTAAGCGGCGAGTGAAAGCAAGGTGAATCCCGAAGGCTCAACCTAAAGTTATGGTATAAAGTAAGTGTTTATACTTAAAAGAGTCTAGGGTTCCTAATCTAAAGCATCTAGGATGTTAAGTCTAGATTTTGGGGTTTTTATGTTTGGTAACGAAAATGTAACGCGTTGAGTCGAATAAATAGTTTATATGTGTCGCGAGATAGAAAACCTATGAAAAACTTCACGTACATAACTTAGGTTAATATTACAAAATTATTTACCAAGTTATATGGCATAAGTAACGATATTGAAAATAAGTTGGATAATCTTAAACTATAATTATTTATATTTGTTTTATTAAATATAAACATTTATATTGATCAATAAATGCGATGATAAAATAATAAGTAACTTGAGTTCATTAAGATGATATTTTCTAAGTTTATAAAATAATAAAATTTAACTCAGAAAATATTTGTAATTTATATAAAAGTATTAATTAAATTTGTATTATCAAAAATGACATAAAGTTGGAATAAAATGTAAAATAGTTTCAAAAAAATAAAGTTTTATGTGAAAACATCATATTCTGACCCTAAAGGTCTCAAAATAATTTTTATAAAAGTTTTGGTGAATAAAATCTATTTAATATAAATTTCCTTGTTTCAAAATTAGTTTAATTAACAAAAATGAGTTAAAATATAAAAATGGTTTTATAAATCTAATCTCCTACGAAGACTTATTCCTCTGACATAAAAAGTCTTGGAATAATTTTTATAGAACTTTCCTTGATAAAAATCTATTTATTATAGATTTTATATGTTTAGAAAGTAGTTTATTAACCAAATATAGAATATTGTATGAAAACATTTTAAAACAAAGTAAAACTGATGTGAAAATGTTTATAACATGTTAAAGTATATCTCCACCAATTTTTATAACGAAATGAATTAAATACGAATTTATATGAATTAAATATGATTAATAACACATAAATCCGAAATAAATACAAAACACTTTCTAAAAATAAAAGTTTATGTAAAAACTTAGTCTACTGACTTGAAAGGTCTCACAATAAATTTTATAGAATTTTCTTGATAAAAATCTATTTAATATGAATATTATTTGTTTAAAACTAATTTAACAAAAGAAATCGGGATAACCTATGAAATCGTAACAAAATAGAAGAAAAACAACATGATAATTATTCTAACATAATAAGATACATTCCTGTAAATTTTCATGTTAAAATACGGTATATATGAATTTATATGGATTAAACATGATTAAAGCTTATTAAAAATGATAAAAAATACTAAACGGTTTCTAAAAATTCTGGAATTGTTTCTAAAACTCCTAGTTAGTCATATGAACAAGTCTACAAAGTTTCATAATTTTTAGATCAGTAACAAGCGAGTTATGCATTTTTAAAGTTCTACAAATTTTTAAATATAAAATCCCCAAAATTCCTAGAACACCCTAACCTTAGAATTTGCAATAGGAACCCTTAGAGACTATGTTTGATACAACAAATAGAGGGCTTTTAAACTACTGATATAAATGAAAGATTATGCAAAAGTAATTGGAAAAACTCACGGTTTTGCTAGCTCAAATTGAAGAAAGAAAACCGAAATAAAATCCAAAGAATAAGCTTCCAATTCGTCAAGATTGCGAGATGATAATCGGGGATTCTTGTGCGGAAATGATAGACCATATGAGAGGAATGAAATCTAAAGACTATAAATACAAAGATAATTGAGAAATATATGGAAAGAAGCTAGTCAAAGGGAGAGGTGATGAAGGTAGGAAATGAGGAGGAGATTAGGCCAATATTTTTGGGTCCTAACTTCAAGCAATTTATCATGGGTGTCTGGTCAAAGGTGCGTTAATGAGTTGAACATTATTTGCGGCTAAATGGTAGCTAAAGTGTAGGTTATTCGCAAAACAGTTTTACAACTTCATTCTGTTGAAATTTTATAAAACTTAAACACATGTATTTCTTTTTATACAAATTAGTATGGGTTTAAAACGTATCTTTTTGCTTAAGTATTTCTTAAGCAATGAAATTAGTAAAAATCTAAACTTTTAAATTTTACGAAATATTTGTATACATTCCAAAAAATTATATATACATTTTTTTTAATTCTATAAATCTTGAAAGTTTATTTAAATGGAAAAACGATTTCATTTTTATTTGAAATCATAAATGCATTGAAAAAGAAAATGCACGAATTTTCTTGGAGGTTACAGTCTCCCCTACTTTTGGAAACTTCGTCCCGAAGTTATTAAAAACACAGGGTTGAGGGTGATTGGGTAGAAATTAGGGCAACTGTGGTTTGGAAAATTCGGGTTAAGGCACGACATGAATTTATAGGTAATAGAATAAACTGTTTCGAATAAGTTGGATACGAGATTTGATATATGTGAGTTTTAAGGATTGGATTAGGTTGATCTGAAATAGCAAGGAGGATAAAAATCTAGCAAAACACTAAACTTTAAGTTTTAGGAATCCCAAAAGAAATGCATGAGTTGATTTGACAAATTTTGAAGTAGGTGTTTAAAGCGAATATCTTTGACGTTTGACCCGGGGTTAGGAATTTGAGAGTGTAAGTGAGAAAGGTTTTAGGAATGTGTAACTAGTGAAGGGCAGAGGTACTATTGAAACAGTCTCCCCTACTTTAGAATGGTTTCTGACCGAACATTATTAAGGACATGCAACAGGATTTCGACTAACAGAGAGTGTAAGAGTATACAAAGTTTAAGGTTTTCTGTAGAGGTGGTCAACAAGGAAGGCTCCAACAAAACTAATTGGAGCTTATGTAAAAATTTTCAAAAATGATAGCCGTTGGTCAACGACTTATTAAAGAAGTCGGACCCAACGCTATTAAATAGCCCAACATGTGAAAATGTAGAAAATAATGGATAGGTTCTTGGCCAGACTCCTAGTCCGCTCCCGCAGTATCGCTCGTGCTTATATATAGGGTGTACCGCAGCTAACCCACCACACAACTGATACTTTGGACTCGTACTGATTGTCTACCAATAGCTTAAGTAGAATCACACACCACCCCCATGTACCTATAAATCCATGATTGCGTTCCGGACCGTAATCATCGATTTACCTTACACTAGGGTGCTATGCTTTTCCATAACACTAACATAAGTAATACAAGAAACAATGCGTGCAACCTAAATGTGCTAAGTAGTTGATACTGCTCAAGTATAAGATGCGGTTAGAGGTTCTTCCCCTTTCAGGTTCACCCTTTAACCGTAATGATATTAATGTGTAAGTATAAGACATGATTATGGGTTCTTCACCTTTCGGGTTCACCCTTAACCGGTAAATTTCTGTTCACATCATTGGGCTCTAAACAACCATATTGATAAACTCTGAGGATTACACCGTTCCCCTCAGGTTAGAGGAATACTCTGAACCAAGTCGTACATGGGAACTGGCTTAGATCTCATACAAGCTATCAATTAGTATGTTCGCTGGCCATGATGATGCACAAAATAATGTAAAGTATAACAAGGTTTTGCTCACAAAAAAAAATATATATGCATACCAAATATGCGTTCATGTAAGTATATAAGTATAGCATAAAATTTCGATTGAAAGAATAGCATAACTTAAATCGAGTAGATCGCACATTTTGCACAAAATGAAAGTAAACGAGTTAAATTAATGCTCAAAACTAGTGTTGTAAGAATAACCACTAATAACTAGTGCGAGAATAGTTGCGAATAACGCGTGAAAATAACTACCAACAAAAGAATAATACAAAAATAATAAGATAATGTACAAACGTAACTATAAATATAATGGTGTAAAAAAATAATGAAATTTACTGTAAATGAAAGTGCGCAGAACAGACGTATAGTCTACTGGTATGAGGATAACTTTTTGGAAACCGAAGAATGTTTTAAGTTCAAAACAGGTTCACTTGAAAAGATTTCGTAGGTACACATTTTCATGTGTTTACGAGAAGTCGAGTTTGAAAAGTGTTATAAGGTATATTATTAGTTGCAATTTCCTCCCGAAAACATATATTGGATACGTTATATGAAAATATGCAGATTTGCATTTGATTTGTAAAATATGCAAATGCAAGTTTATAAAATGCAAGATGAAACCATTTCATGAAGTGTGTGTAAAGCTAATGTGTTTCGAAAGACCAAGATTTATAATGATGTGAAGGTTGTGAATAATCCCAGATGCCTTGACGAATTTTGGAAAATAATTTTTTTTTTTAAACATTTCTTTAACTTGTGAGTTGAAAAGTCAGAAATTTTTAATTGTTATGAAATGTTGAGAACATCGAAGTGTTACCCGTTAAGACTGGGTAAACTTGAAACCTTTTAAATTTTCAAACTTTTACGAAATTTATACATTGAAAGATCATTTATTTGCAGGATCGTTAATGCATCTCTTTGGGCTCATAGCGGGCTATTTGTTTCAAGGCACAAGGTGTATGAAAAGTGTGTTCTAATTTGGCGAATAGGCTTTGTGAAAAGACTTATAGAATAAGTTGTCAAATTAATCGTTTTAGAGAGTGATGTACTAGTGCGTATCGTGTAGGTAGGTATTTATGTATGCGTTTAGTCTGACTAAGAAGTTCTAACTAATGGTAGTTGGCTATAGCTTAGGAGACTGGGTGCAGCAATATTAGTATTAGGTATATGAGGATATACTGTGACTTTGATCAAGTAAGTTTGTAAACATGAAGGTATAAAACAGGTTGAAATAATAAGTTTGGAAAAACCATGTTCATTTTTAACTGTGTGATGACGCAACATTCCTAAAATCAGGTTGTGATCAAAGTTAAACATAGAGTTTAATACTTAAGTCATGGGTAAAAATGTTTTAACGCAAAACGAGTAATACCTTATAGTGTAAAAACCATGAGGATAAGTGAAATAGTGAAAGCTTTAATGCGATAATATATCGAACAAAAGTTTTAGTAATGATGATAAGGGATTCAAAAACGAATGATCAATGAATAATGACATATGAAACATCAAGTGATTAAATGGAATCTTCAAATGATAAACAAACATAAATATTAATGATATAAAACATTGGAATTGTTTCCATAAGAAACTTTGACCAACTCAAGTATTTGAAATTTCCTAGTGACTTGTGGGGGCGTACTTTAGCCTATAAGTGAATGCTCATCCCAAGAGTTCCCAGGTAGGTATACGGGTCCCTCGTCTGATTAGGATTTATATGAAATACCAGGCCTAGACAGAAAACTCAGGATACAGGCGCTCACCCTTCCAGATTGCACGTGCCCCATCAATAGTGAATTCCAAAACTTTAGCGAGATTAAAAACGAGATGCAAAAATAGATCCTTGAGATTTGGATTTCACTCCTAACTCAAAGATGTATTTCAAAATTGGAAACGATTGTGGGATGAAACCAATCACTAAGTTAAGGATATTACTCCCAGCTCAGAGGTTAAGTTCCTTTTTGAAAGAAATACTCTTTGAGGTGTGGATGTCACTCTTATCTCAAAGATATATTCCTAAGATAAATAACATATAGATGAGTGAAACTAATCACCAAGGTATGGATGTCACTCCTAACTTGGTGATATCGTTTAGTTTGTGAAATACGAGTATCTTCTTCTTTAAGAAACACACCGAAAGAATAACGAGAAAAAGAATCATAGCGAAAATATCTTGAAAGAAAATAATAGGATAAAGAGAAATAAACACGAGAGGACTCGTGAATGTCAGCTTGGTTATAGACTAGGCTAAAAGGCATTCTAATAACCTAATTCCCTATAACCATGGCTCTGATACCAATATGTAACACCCCAACCGATGGCGGAATCATCGAGGTGTCACGTAGTGACGATTGTTCAAAAGCACATGGTACTAAAATGTAAATATATTATTGAATAATTTAAATTGTATTACATAGATGAAATGGGAAAAAATACAAAAGTCTGAAAGAAACATGAAAACTGAAATAACTTATTAAAAGCAAGCACTAAAATCCAATGCAATGGAACTAAGATCAAACTGCACCTGAAACATGTACAAAATAGGTTTTTCAACATAAGAAATGTTGGTGAGCATTCCTAGTTTTAATACATATAGTAAGTTGGAAAATGGTATACAATTCAAGTGCAAGCTACGGTGCAATTATGTAAACTATGTATCATACAAATGAGCGAAATCAATCCTGTGACTGTATAATGTACTAAATGAACGGCGGTGTACTTATCCAAATAATTGGATAATAACTTAACAATGACCATGGATTCTCCGATGAAAAAGGGGGAGAATCAACTTAGGCGGGTTGTCAATCCAATAGCGCTATCCAATGTTAAGGTCGGCTTGTACAATGTTAATGATTTCACTAAGTACAAATGTATTCTACATGTAATGTCTAAGCATAAAGCACGTTTGTAAGCAAATGCACATAGTACTAGAATTGTATTGTAACAATGTGAACTTGTATTTGTAATTTGTATAAGTGTACATGTAACACCCCAAAAATGAATAAAAGCAAAAAGGGGATAGGAAATACTCACATTCACTAAGTTTGCTAAGCGGCGAGTGAAAGCAAGGTGAATCCCGAAGGCTCAACCTAAAGTTATGGTATAAAGTAAGTGTTTATACTTAAAAGAGTCTAGGGTTCCTAATCTAAAGCATCTAGGATGTTAAGTCTAGATTTTGGGGTTTTTATGTTTGGTAACGAAAATGTAACGCGTTGAGTCGAATAAATAGTTTATATGTGTCGCGAGATAGAAAACCTATGAAAAACTTCACGTACATAACTTAGGTTAATATTACAAAATTATTTACCAAGTTATATGGCATAAGTAACGATATTGAAAATAAGTTGGATAATCTTAAACTATAATTATTTATATTTGTTTTATTAAATATAAGCATTTATATTGATCAATAAATGCGATGATAAAATAATAAGTAACTTGAGTTCATAAAGATGATATTTTCTAAGTTTATAAAATAATAAAATTTAACTCAGAAAATATTTGTAATTTATATAAAAGTATTAATTAAATTTGTATTATCAAAAATGACATAAAGTTGGAATAAAATGTAAAATGGTTTCAAAAAAATAAAGTTTTATGTGAAAACATCATATTCTGACCCTAAAGGTCTCAAAATAATTTTTATAAAAGTTTTGGTGAATAAAATCTATTTAATATAAATTTCCTTGTTTCAAAATTAGTTTAATTGACAAAAATGAGTTAAAATATAAAAATGGTTTTATAAATCTAATCTCCTATGAAGACTTATTCCTCTGACTTAAAAAGTCTTGGAATAATTTTTATAGAACTTTCCTTGATAAAAATCTATTTATTATAGATTTTATATGTTTAGAAACTAGTTTATTAACCAAAAATAGAATATTGTATGAAAACATTTTAAAACAAAGTAAAACTGATGTGAAAATGTTTATAACATGTTAAAGTATATCTCCACCAATTTTTATAACGAAATGAATTAAATACGAATTTATATGAATTAAATATGATTAATAACACATAAATCCGAAATAAATACAAAACACTTTCTAAAAATAAAAGTTTATGTAAAAACTTAGTCTACTGACTTGAAAGGTCTCACAATAAATTTTATAGAATTTTCTTGATAAAAATCTATTTAATATGAATATTATTTGTTTAAAACTAATTTAACAAAAGAAATCGGGATAACCTATGAAATCGTACCAAAATAGAAGAAAAACGACATGATAATTATTCTAACTTAATAAGACGCATTCCTGTAAATTTTCATGTTAAAATACGGTATATATGAATTTATATGGATTAAACATGATTAAAGCATATTAAGAATGATAAAAAAAATACTAAACGGTTTCTAAAAATTCTGGAATTGTTTCTAAAACTCCTAGTTAGTCATATGAACAAGTCTACAAAGTTTCATAATTTTTAGATCAGTAACAAGCGAGTTATGCATTTTTAAAATTCTACAAATTTTTAAATATAAAATCCCCAAAATTCCTAGAACACCCTAACCTTAGAATTTGCAATAGGAACCCTTAGAGACTATGTTTGATACAACAAATAGAGGGCTTTTAAACTACTGATATAAATGAAAGATTATGCAAAAGTAATTGGAAAAACTCACGGTTTTGCTAGCTCAAATTGAAGAAAGAAAACCGAAATAAAATCCAAAGAATAAGCTTCCAATTCGTCAAGATTGCAAGATGATAATCGGGGATTCTTGTGCGGAAATGATAGACCATATGAGAGGAATGAAATCCAAAGACTATAAATACAAAGATAATTGAGAAATATATGGAAAGAAGCTAGTCAAAGGGAGAGGTGATGAAGGTAGGAAATGAGGAGGAGATTAGGCCAATATTTTTGGGTCCTAACTTCAAGCAAAACGAGTGGGTGTCTGGTCAAAGGCGCGTTAATGAGTTGAACATTAGTTGCGGCTAAATGGTAGCTAAAGTGTAGGTTATTCGCAAAACGGTTTTACAACTTCATTCTGTTGAAATTTTATAAAACTTAAACACATGTATTTCTTTTTATACAAATTAGTATGGGTTTAAAACGTATCTTTTTGCTTAAGTATTTCTTAAGCAATGAAATTAGTAAAAATCTAAACTTTTAAATTTTACGAAATATTTGTATACATTCCAAAAATTATACACATCCCAAGATTGGGTTTCCCACCCATATGTTTCTCTCACACAACCCCAAAATATATACACACCATACACCACATATCAGACATGCAAACCCAATAAAGCAGATCAAACTCTCCCAAATTATAAAACATATGAAACCCTAATAAAGCCTTTTTGTGAGTATGGACGACAAAAACCCTGCCGGCGATGGGATTGAATTATTCTCTGAACAAGATATACAGGGTGATCGATGAGGCTAGAGAGACGGGTGATGTGTTACAGGCGTCCATCAAGGGGGAAGTTTCTCGTCGGATGATGGTGGTTCCTCTGCTGATCCCTACAACATTTCTCCCGTGAACCAACCGGTAGTCGTCGATGATGATGGTAAAATGTCAATGCTAAGAATCATGCATGTGTTGAAAAAAAGCAAGGACCCATGTGAACATGTAAGGAATACATCAGGTTTCTATTTTTTGCATACCTACTTTTGTCCTTTGTTTGATGAGTGCATATATTTTACACCAGTGTAAACTGGTGCAAACTATAACCATTTTTGTTTTTTGCCACGTTCCCCTATACACAATGGGAATAAAGTGGGCCACGCAACAACCAGTAAAACATAACCTCAACTGTGTTTTTTTTTTTTTTTTTCAGATGAGTGGATGGGATTGGATGAGTGCATATATTTTACACTAGTGTAAACATGTGCAAAACTATAACCATTTTTTTTGTTTTTTGTCATGTTCCCCTATACACAATGGCAATAAAAGTGGGCCACACAACAACCAATAAAACATAACCTCAACTGTGTTTTTTGCCACGCCCCCTATACAAATGGGAATAAAGTGGGCCACACAACAACCAGTAAACGTAACCTCAACTGTTTTTTTTTCCAGATGAGGTGATGGTATTTTTTTTTTTTTTGCTTTCCCCATACCCCCTCCCCCCCGAAATAAAATTCACCCCTATGTAAAACACTCATAACAGATGCAAACTTTATTTTTGTTTTTGTGGTTTTCAGGGGCACAACAGATGTAAAATTTACCCGATGTAAAACACACACAACAGATGTAAACTTCATTTTGTTGCTTTTTCCATACCCCCCCCTCGAATAAATTTATCCCGATGTAAAACATACACACCAGATGTAAACCTCATTTTTTGTTGTTTTGGGGTTTTAATGGCCACAAAAATATTTTTTACATCGATGCAAAACATGTGTAGCAAATGTTAACCTAAGAAAAGCATCAACCAAAGCATAAGGCAAAGTTAATTTACACCAAAGTAAAACACACAAGTTCCAATTAAACCTTAATTAAGCATCCCATTAACCTACTTAACCCATTAACCCGTAAATCCGACTAACCTATTTAACACATATTTAACAACCCAAAATACGCCGTAAATATATAACAGTTGTTTTTAAAACCACGACACCAAAATAACAAACAAAGCAGCCCCACCTAGCTGCATCAGATACTGAGAGCGCCGCGCCAAATCTTATCCTTGTAGATGTTTGCCCCTGACAGCAGGTCTTGTCGTGTACCTCTTCCTCAAAGTGTCCAATTGTGATTGTTTTCTTTTACCATGCAGGCTAAAGCCACACTTGGAAGGAGCCGAAACCCGCAGTAATTCTCCCTGTGGAACATAACGAACACCCCACAGTCCTGAGTGTTCTTGTAGGTAGCCCATGGCAAAGAAAGCCGCCTTATGTGGCATCCACTCATTGCAACTGCCTTAGGGTGATTGACCGTAACAAGGTAGTCCATGAAGATTTATTTCTGCGTGTCAATTTACAGCTCAGCGTTAGGAGTATAGCCATATATATTAATAATAATAATAATAATAATAATAATAATAATGTTATATATATATTTTATTATGTGACTATCCACATTCCTAACTTCCCATATCTCATTTAAGTTGTATTAAGTTATAGCCCTATAAATAGTGGCCATTGTATTTCATACATAGATCAATGAGAAGAGTTCTATATTCTCTATTATATCTTTCTATCTTTGTTCTTATAATCTTCATTCTTATAGTTGATGTATGGGTTGCTAGTAGGCCGTTGTTTTACAACACGTTCTCAGCACGAATTGCTTTTGGAGTGGATCATATTATGATAAGGTAACTCGAGTATGTTTCAAACAAAATCCATATCGTAATTCATACAATATTGGGTTATGTTAGAGATTTTTTTTTTCATTTGCCAAACATTAGTTCTATTGCAATTCCTATAAGTTTAGATAAAAAATTATGCGGATGTGTTGTTCACTTGTTTGACAAATCTTTACTATCAAAATAAGAATTCTAAAAAAAGAGATTTTCTAACACATTGAAAAGCGTATTAATAAAACTGAAAAATACTTGTGCTCTTTTAAGTAAAATTGGTATATTATTAATTTGTATTATATATCATGGCATGTTACATAATTAAGTCTCTACATCCTTGTGACACGATAAAGAAAGAAACGAAAACGAGGTGATTAATGAATGATAGCCTATCTTCAATTTTTCATTCATAAAATAATTTGTTTCACATGTATTAACTTATCTTTTATACAGAATGTCTAATTTGCCTAATGTATTAATTTGATATCAAACAATCATAAATCGTGTTTTATGGTCATTATAGGCTATTAATTGTCATTATAATAATATTATTTATCTCTTAAACATAAAACACCAATGTGGAATTAAAGAGACATTAGTTGCTAATAAAGTTTATTCAATTTCTTTGGTTTAAGCTAAAACATTAATAGTTTTTGGTGATACAAGACGTCAAGACTATTAATAACGACTTTAGTTGTCTTATTTCAAGATTTTGACGATCACATAATAGATGGGTAGCATATAACTGTTTTATATTATGGTATCTAAAATGTTGAAATTGTATATAGTTTCTATGGATATTTGTGAATGTTAAATTCATGCTTATATTTTGATATTTGAAATGCTTGTGATGAAAAGGCTATATTGTGATAAACTAATACATAAATTATATGTTTTTCTTTTAAATGATGAAACACTTTATTTAACAAAGATTGTACCATAACTTGTTTTATTTGGCAACATGTTATAACATCATATGTTGAATTATGTATACAATTGACTGTCATGTATTTTATACGCTATCATTTACTTAGCATTGAACAGAACAAATAAAATAAAGTTATGGTTTATTATCACTCTCATGAAGGATTTACATTTGACATCCAACGTGTCTTACACCTTGAATCTCATTATCATGTTATAAAAGGCCGTAAGATGTTGGGCCGATAATATTATATGACTTGGACATATAATTACTTCTCCATGGTTGTTACGTGAAGAAAAGTTTATATATGACAGAAATTGGATAAAACAAATTTTGTTTGTTTGTCAAACCTTAAAATATGCTCATGAAGTGGCAAGATTATTAAAGAATATATAAGGTTTGAAATGACCACAATGAAAGTGGTGTAGTTCTCATCCATTCCCTGAAGTGAATGTGATGAAAAATGATCGGTATAAAGGTTAAAGATCATGTACATAACTAAGGAAGTTGTAATGATTACACCATGAAAGTTTTGTGGTTATAATCCATTCCCTGAAGTGAATGCGATGCTATAATAAAATCACGATTATGGTAATTGTGAAAATGGTTATGTTGCTCATGTTAATGAGATCAGTTTTGTTAATAATATGATTATTACAAAATGATCGTTATAGAATTTATGATCATAGTAAATGAGAAAGTTGTAATGATCATCATGTTCATAACAAGATCAGCCCTGTTAATACTGAATGAGGAAATTTTAATGATCATCATGTGGATAATAAGATCAAAGATGTTAATATTGAAATCAACCACAAGAAGTGTCACACTAAGGAAGTAATTATAAGAGAATAAGATATATTATTCTCTCGTATTTCTTGTCGTGTATTAGACAAGAAAGAGTGTAACATGTCTAATAATTTGTCACATATGAGATGTGCTCATGAAGTAACCATATCATTAAGAGAGTATGAAAAGTTTGAAATCATCTCATATTCTTGTGATCGAGTAAATAATGAAAAGTTATGAAGCTTGTTTGGCTTATACTACATTCCCTGAAGTGAATGTGACTACACATTGATCATTGTAAAGGTAATGATCATGGACATCATTGAGACATTTGTAATGATGAGATCGACCATTTGGAATTGTAATGATGGTCATGTTAAGTGTTGAACTTCATATAGCTTATGTTCATAAAACTATTGCTTTCATTGAGATGATCACTAAAACGTCTACCATTGATTGCAATGTCAATGATCATGAAAGTAAAAGTTCATGTTTACATTTGATTTTACATGCAGTAACATTTATTCACATCAAGCCAATACATGGTAATAGTTTCTCCCCATTATAGTTGGTTTTTGGTCAGGAACCAAATATTGCCCATCTAAGATTTTGTTGTGCGACATATATTGAAATTGATCCACCACGACGCACGGAGATGGGGCCTTAAAAGGTTATTGGGAATACATGATGATTTATTGAGCCTTCAACAAGAGATTTATTTACATCTCAGTTAATTAATATCCATCTCAATGGATTAACATTCCCAATATCAGGGGGAGATAAAAGGCAGTTGGAATTAGAAATGAGTTAGAATGAAATATCATTGATCCTCGTACTAAACAATGTGAACCAAAAGTTCAAAGGATAATTCATTCACGGAGATTAGCGAATTAATTACCAGACGCATTAACTGACCTAAATATGATGAATAGCTAATCAAGTCACATATACCAACTGCTAATGCTCCATTTAAGATGAGTGTCCAGGAAGGACAATCATATGTTGGCAATAAGCCTATTGCACGCCTGAAGCATGTTAGACTAGTCAATTCCAAAGAATAAAAATCCTCGAGAAATTGGAGCAAGTAAGAAAGATGGTCAAGTCAAGGTTTTAGTAAAAAGGTCTCCTGAAGAGACATTAGACATGATGGTTCCAGAAGAACCTCAGGTACCTGAAAATAAAGAGTTCTCATTATACAGTATCATGTCTACGAAATGTATGGAATCGAAATAAAATCGACGTCGTTATAAATTTTATGTAATGTAGCGCTTGAAATGAGGATCAAGATTTAAGATCTGCCTATGAACGAGTACAACGAAATGATTGGCCAAAATGGAAAGACGCAAATACAGCAGAGTTGAATTCTCTATTGAAAAGAAAAGTTTTGGACCAGTAGTCCATACAACAAAAGTTGTAGAAAGGTCTTTTGTGCGAATCAACATTTGAAAAGAAAACGATATAAGGTAAAATTGGTGGCACAAGAATTTCGCAAAGACCCGTAATTGATTATGAGGAGACACATTCTCCAGTGGTGGATGCAATGACTTTTCAATATTTTATTAGTCTGTTATGAAAAGAGAGAATTGAAATGCGTCTAATAAATATCATGATTTACTTGACACTGAAAGTTTACATGAAAATACCTAATGAAGGATTCAATGTGTCAAAATCTTGTAACGTAAGTTCTCGAGAACATTATGATCGGAATAAATAGATTCAATTCTGAATACGTTATGTTTGTTATATGATTGAATTGAATATAAGTGGAACTCCTCATGAGTATCCTAAAGCAACTGAGTGCTTAAAATGTAATATGAAACATCGTAGGATGTAATTATTGTGCACCAATACACCACAGGTGATAAATTGAACCTGGTGATTATGATACTTTAATGTATAAGAATGGTACAATATATACTGGAGAAATAGATGTTATTGTTCTTCCAATTGAAGAGTTAATGCACTTGCGTAATTGGTCAAGATGGAAAAGTCCTTGATGGATTGATGATGCTTGCAGCATTGATATCAATACCTTAAGAAGTATTATGTAAAGGTAATATAATATGTATGGACTAAAATAAGGGGGTTGAGTGTTTTAAAACTCATGAGATATCTTGATAAAGAGTAACATAAGTTTGATTGTATTATCAAACTTGTATCAAAAGTTTTCTTTTAAAAGTTCACTCGCAGTTTACAGTGATAATGTCTGAGCATTATCGAGAGACTCTGTAGAACTTTTAAAAGGGGGATTTTTGAAAGTTCTTGACATAATGCACTTGTTGCTTGACCTACAATTCGAGTATATATGTAATGATATGTTTACCAATCCATCAAAGTATATCTTGAAAAGATGGTGGGACATTTTACAATGGACATAGCTCATACTTAAAATGTATTAAAGGTTGTCCAATTACTTGATTTGGAAAATTATTCATTTCATCTCCTACCAAAGTAGAGATTTTAACTCTACAAGTACCATAGTTAAATATATATGTACATTAGTATATGTCTTGCTAGTTATGCATGATTATTATATCTTCCTCATGAACTTATTATCATAATATAGTCTATGTCAGGCGAGGAGACATCGGAATGAGTTAAAACAAATACTTCAGGTATGAGCGATATTTGATTATATTTCACTAACCCATGCAAACAAGTTTGGTTAGTCTTGTAGATGCAGGGAATATAACACATCACATTTGTTGATCTTGTGACATTTATTTACGAGAGGAGACAACATTAGTTCAACTTAAAGAATTGCACTTACGAGAGCAGGGACTAAAATTCTGGAATGAAGATCATACATCAATGATTCAACTTAAAGATTTTCACGTCAAGTGATCAAGAACGCAAATCATTGACTACAAAACTTTGAGCAACTTTCTTAGAAGATCGACGCAATCATTCAAATGATACATATTAAAATGTGGGGGAGTATTCGACACGTTGCACTCTTTTTCCCATCACTAAGTTTTGTCCCATCGGGTTTTCTTAGTAAGGTTTTTAACGAGGTAACACACCTGATCCAGAAGTATTAGGGGAGAAAATACGCGTTGCACTCTTTTTCCCTTAGCTGAGGTTTTATCCCACTGGGTTTTCCTGGCAAGGTTTTTAATGAGGCAGCATCACCTAGCGTATTAGAAAGAATAATACATTATTTTCTTTTATCATGTGGATAGTCAAGGGGGAGTGTTATAAATATATTTTATTATGTGACTATCCACATTCCTAACTTCCCATATCTCATTTAAGTTGTATTAAGTTATAGCCCTATAAATAGTGGACATTGTATTTCATACATAGATCAATGAGAAGAGTTCTATATTCTCTATTATATCTTTCTATCTTTGTTCTTATAATCTTCATTCTTATAGTTCATGTATGGGTTGCTAGTAGGCCGTTGTTTTACAACAAATAACAATAATAGAAAAAATACACACACACATACACATACACAGAAGACAAGTCTTTTTTCTTACCACTTTGAAAGGCGTGCTCTTAATTATGTATGTTGATACACGATTTGTGACTATCGCTTTGGAATCATAATAATAGGCGTTTTGGTATTGAAGAATGCTGATTAGAAGGCACATTTGACCTATCG
Organism: Ambrosia x helenae; assembly: GCA_030844895.1. Classification (NCBI taxonomy): domain Eukaryota; kingdom Viridiplantae; phylum Streptophyta; class Magnoliopsida; order Asterales; family Asteraceae; genus Ambrosia; species Ambrosia x helenae. The sequence goes on along the minus strand of CM061227.1, from coordinate 65,510,832 downwards.
GAGGGTCGAAAGAGAGTTTAACTGGTCGAATGAAGTTTTTGTTAGTATATTAGTTTGGTTCGAGCTCTGTATGGTTCGAAGGTACACATTCGACCAATGCAAGGGTCAAATGTGCAGGTCTATATAAGGTTTAAGTTTGTTTTGAAAGTTATTAAGTTGTGTCATTGTATGTGTGTTAGTGTGTGTGTTTTAGAGAAGTTCTCGAAGGATCTGAACGTGCGTTTGATCATTGTAATCGAGTCTTTAACGTTTAATATTGATTAACTATTAATGATAAACATGATTAACATGGATTTCTTTGTGTCTGATTGATTGATTATCATATTGCATATGATTCAGGGATTCTGGACCTGAATTTTTCTACTCGTGTGATACATTGTGTGTTTTCTATAAAAACGATCCTTTACAAACTAGCATCAGAGCTATGCTCAATCACACGACTGCGATTTGATAGTTTTTCATCAGATTATTACTCAAAATCATTAAAATTTTATCTGTTTTGCATGAGTTTTGGATGATCATAGAGATTGATTGATTTCGAGGTGTTTTTACGAATAAAATAAAAAATTCTTTCATGAAAGTTAATCTCCTACAAATCCGAAGCAACACCTGCTAAAGATCATTGAAATCCATCAACTTTTGATAAAATTTGATCAAAGTAACTGATCTTTGAAGAATAACCGTTTTTGAAATGGGCCAGGTCGGACCAGTGGTATTTAGGTCGAAGGAGTGTGGATTTTAGGTCGAACCTGTTGTGTTTAGGTCGAACCAAGTATTTGTTAGGGTCAAACCTGTTGTTCATCATTCAGAGTTTGTTTTTTTCATTCGAACCAAATTTTCTCATTTGACCTTACGTGAGGTCGAATCAGTTTATCTTTGGGGTTGAATCAGAGTCTTGAGTGTTACTTGTCTATTTGGTCTTGTATTAGGGGTCGAACCAGTCACATTTATCACATTCGAAACCCCGGTTTCACAAGTTAGGTCGAACCAGATATCAGATTACCTATATTTTTCTAAGTATTGTCATTTTATTTGTCATGGATAACATTTGGGGATTTTCTACTACACTGAGACCTGCTGTTACACAACAACAACATGTACCAAAGAATCCGTGGCAACCGATGAATATCTGGGCCGTTTCTACACCACCTCACTTAGTTGCTAAACCTCCTCCACAACCAATGCCAGATTATTGGGGAGTAGCCGCAGCAGCAGCCGTTCAAAGTCAGACTATGTGACATCCTGGGGTGTTACAGACTACCAATGTCATTACAACCTTGGTGAATGATCTATCTTCGGGAAATGGAACAAGACCGCCAAAGTTACTCGATATGAATGAATACTATTCGTGGCAAAGGAAGTTTAGGATACATTTGGAAGGAATGGCACTAGATGGTGGGGAAGCATGGCTAATGATAGAGAAAGGATATGTGGCACCTACAATTGAGAACTCTACAAACCCAATAACACTTAGTGACCTTTCTGATGATGAAAAGAAAAAGTTTGCAGCAGAGAAGAAAGCAATCTCACAGCTTTCTCAAGCTTTGAACACAGATTTGCTACATCAGTTCGGGACATGTACTACTTCTATGCAATTGTGGGATGTGCTAAAGTGTAGGCATGATGGAAATGAAAAGACTGGAACGTTGAGAACTGAAGAGTTAAAGAAGGAGTTTGAAACCTTCAGTTACATCGGGAATGAAACTTTGAAAGAAATTACTCCAAGATTCTTTCATCTATTGACTGAGTTATCAAACTATCAAGTTTCATATCCGATGATAGAACTTGTGGAAAAGTTCACAGATACATTACCACCATACTGGAATCAGCATGTTGAAGTCTTAAAGGAAAACGATGCTTTATCAGTACTGGACGATTAGTGAGTTCATTCAGAAGTTAGAAAACAAAGAGATGGAAGCTAAGAGGAAGGAAAAGAGAGCTATGATTCCACAAAACCCGGAATTAAATTTTGCTACTACTTCTACAACATCTTCCATTGCAAGTGGAGGCATGGGTGTTGCACCAGCACCACAAACGACTTTTGTTTCAAATGTCAAACCACCAAACTACTTTGCAACACCATCTTACACACCACCTCCATCAAACTTTCAAGTTCCTAACTATTTTGGAACATCATCTGTGACTATGCCACAACCACAACCATAAGCGCCGATTAGCAGTCAAGCTACTACAAGTTCAGGTCCAATTGTTTTGGAGACATCAAACATGAATAATGTAACAGTTGAAGTTGCACAACAACATGTTGCATTGGTTTCAGCTTTAGTAGCCTCATACAATGGATTGGTGGCAAGTCAAATTGGGAATAATAATCTTACTATTGAAGATTATGCCCAAATTGATAAAGAAGACATGGAGTTGATTGATATACAATGGGCATTTGTGAGTGTTATGAGAAGAGCAACAGAGTTTATCGAGAAGACTGGGAGAATAGATCTTGCGACCACACCCAACACCACCTATGGTTTAATAAAGCAAAAGTTACATGCTTTAAATGTGGAACTAGAGGTCATTTTTCCAGAGAGTGTACACAACCAAAAAAACAAGGTAACCGAAACCCATTTAATTCAAACTATCAAAACCGTCAACCACAAAACCAAGTCACTTTCCAAAACCAAAAAAACAACTATCAAAATCAAAACTGACAAAACAACTCTCAAAATACCAACCAAAGACAAACAACTTTCACAGCCAATCAAAACTGAACTCAAACAACACCGAACCAAGTTAGAACCATTGTTCCAGTCACTGCACCGAACACTCAATAGCAGAATGAAAACCAAGCATTGGTGATTCAGAAAGATGAAGGATTTGATTGGAACACAATGCAATTGGGTGTTGAGGAAGTTACAAGTGGAAATGTTGCTTGTTTGGCTCAGCAAATGGCTAGTGAGAAGCTGGGGATAGTTGAAAATGAAGTGGTTGATGAGAAAGATGTTGATATTATTTCTGGGAAGGTAGAGGAGCCGGTAATTGAAGAAGTTGTTACTGAGTCGTCTAAAGATCATGATTACTCGGACATTGAGAGTGATTCTGATTGTGAATCAAGTGTTATTTCACTTGATGATGATATTGAGCAACTTCTGGCAGAAGCTGATTTTCTGATGACCAAGAACTCAAGCATGGTGGACGAATCTTTCCACAAAGTTGATTATTCAAAGTTCTTTGCAGGAGAGGAAGCTCACTTTGCATTGATGGCTATGACAGAGGCTCTAAAACCGGTAAGTTCTAAATCTCCATGTGCTAATCATGATAATTATTGTGGTTCATGTGATAGACTTGAAGAAGAGGTTAAGGACTTAAAGTATCAACTTGAAAGTGCTAGAACCTCTATTCAGTCTTATAACAAAAATGAAAAAGATGTTAATAAGCTACTAGATAACTACAAGAAAGACATTTCAGATTTAACTAAAACTTTGTCACAAAAACAAACTGCCATTAATAACTATATTAATGAAATTGAAGAAACAAAGTTGGAAATGGCAAAAATGAAATATTTTTCAGAAAAGATAAACAAAAAGCTTGAGTGTTATCGGAACGTAGCTTATGTTGTGGATCACATAATTGAGAAACCAAGCCCTACTGTAAGTTACAAATCAGTGCCATCTCCGGTGTTATTTGAGAATCACAATTTTAACATTGTGACACTGGAAAGTTCTGATAAATCTGGATCTACATCATAGGATGAATCAAACACTTATAGTGTTGGTGATCCAACTTCTGATGTAAAACCGATTTTAGGGATAAACAACGAGGGCGTTGTACCAGTAACTGATGATTCTAATTCTGAGGATGAGGTACCTAAATAGAATGTTGATATTCCTCCGAAAAATCACATTCGGACTAATGAGTGTTACTCAAAGGTATAACATTCTCCAAAAGTTGAATCAAATCAGAATCAGTTAGTAAAGAAAATTGAGAAAAGTGATGACAAACCTGTGAAAGTGTTTTATTGGATGGAAGGATCCGCTAAAATAAATTCTGATGAAGAATATCCAATACAGTTTGCTAATTACTCTAAAATTGACAAACTTTGGCAAGAAAGCACAATCTGGTTTCCTAAATCTGAAAGAACAACCGGTATGCCACCGGATTTAATTAAGTGATTGTATGGTGATGATTCTAACACATCATAGGTTCATGTCACACAGTTTGTAAAACCAAAAGATAAAGTAAATGGTTTTGTTGAACCGACTTATTCACTAGAGCCCGCTCCTAATAGCTTGAGGCAAAAGTGTTATAAGAATCAATATCCGGTCAACACATTTGCTAGATCTGATGATGAGAATTGTTTTGAAGAGTATAGAGCCTGTTTCAAGTGTGGAGAGAGGGGGCATTTACTTGCTCACTGTCCATACGTGAGACACAAAAGGCAAGAGGCTGAACAGAGGCATTTTCATAGAAATTCGAATGTTGGGTTCCTCAAAGAAACTTTTATCTTCAAAATCAAAATAGTTTTTAACAAATAGGAAACCGACCGGTTGTCTATGATAACCGAAATCGAATTGCTATGAACAATGGAATGAGAAGACCTATGATGAATCCGAATTTTGAGAAACAAAAGGTTTATTCTAAACCTTATGTCAATCAAAATGTTAGGCCTTTGGTAATTAAATCAACCAAGGTTTCTAAGAATGTTCCATCTAAGATTGTTTCTAAGAATACTAACTTTGAAAAACTAAAATTTCAAACTTAAGTTAGAATTCTAAAACGATCGGAACAATCTTGGACATCAAAAGGATCACCAGGAGCCTCAAGTTCATTTTCTAAACCGTTAAAAGAGATTTCTAAGACAAATGTTTTGGAAAAACCGGTCAATGATAAAGAAAATGTTATTGAGAAGAAAAAGAAATATTTGAATGTCTCAATTACTGATACTCAAAGACCCAAGACCAACATGGCTTGGGTCCCCCGAAAGAACTAATCATGTTTGTGATTGGTGCAGGGAGTTCTAGCTGGCCCTGTGAGCAGTCTCTGGATTGTTGACAGTGGAGCTTCCGGGCACATGATAGGAGATATGTCACTCCTTTTCGACATCAAGAACATCAATGGAGGGTATGTTTCATTTGCGGGAAATAAAGGAGGTTATATCAATATAGAGCGAAGTGTGAGTAATAGGATAGTGAGTTTTGAGAAGATTTCATTTGTCAAGCAGATTGATTACAATTTACTCAGTGTATCTCAGATTTCTGACAAAAAGTTTTCTGTACATTTTGATGAGAAGTCTTGCTACATTTTGAAACCTGGATTTGAAATACCTAAGGAGTGGATCATGCTTAAAGTTCCAAGAGTGAACAACTTGCATATTCTTGACATGAGCAAAGCTACCACAACTCAAGGACAAGTTACGTGTTTTCTGTCGAAGGCTAACGAAAAGAAATCTATTATATGGCATCGACGGATGGGGCATATTCACCTTCGAAAGATGAATCATTTGGTGAAAAATGGGCTAGTAAAAGGGGTTAATGTGAAACACTTTCATCTAAATGATAAGTGTGTGAGTTACAAAAAGGGAAAACAACACAAACAGTCCCACAAACCCAAGAAAATGAATTCAGTTACCATTCAGTTACCCTGTTAAGCGCAAGAGTAATTATGGTGATCTGTATTGTCTTGTGGTTACAGATGAATATTCTCTATTTTCACGGGTAATGTGCATGCAACACAAAAGCGAAACGTTCAACAAACTGAAAGTTCTGTTTACCAGTGTGGAAAACATTTATGGTTTGAAGATAAAACGGATACGACGTGACAACAGGACGGAGTTGAAGAATTCTCAGATGGATGCATTATGTGAAGAGAAAGGAATTCATCACGAATATAGTGCACCATATACTCCTCAACAGAACGGTGTTGCAGAACGCAAAAACAGGACTCTAATTGAAGCGGCAAGGACAATGCTTGCAGATTCAAATCTTCGAGTAATGTTCTAGAATGAGGCTATTCATGCAGCTTGTTACACTCTGAATCGTATGTTAACGGTGAAGAAGTTTGGAAAGACTTCTTATGAACTGCTTAACAGACGAGAACCTAACTTAGAGTATCTAGAACCTTTCGGAACACCTTGTACAATGCTGAATTCCATTGAAAAGTTTGGATCTAAGGCAGAAGAGGGTTATTTTGATGGATACGCGACACCACTTAAACGCGTATTTAACAAAAGAACTCGTCAAGTTGAAGAGTGGGCGAATGTAGACGTTCAACGTTATACTCAAAATGTTCAAGGAAGTGGGCCTGATTGGATGTTTGACTATCAAGATTTCTTTGAGTCATTAAATCTAGATAGGTTGGTTGAAGAGGTTGTACTACGTTTATACTATGAGTGTGAGAACGCAGTGAATTCACCGTTGGTGCGTCCGATCACCGTAACTCCTCCAGCAGCTTCTAATTATACCAGTGCTCCTGTGATAGAAGAAGAAATTTATCAAAAGCATCTACAACGTTGGATTCATCTGAATCAGAAGATGATGATTAAGTTTTCCGTGATGCTATCTTAGATCATGCTACAGTACCTCCTCCAGTGAACCCAAATCCAGATGTTGCATCTTCATCAAATACGGGTAATGATCTGGATACAACAGAAAATCTGAATGTTCTAGCGGTGATTCATGTACCTTCACATCCGGAATCTCGGATTCATCAGATTCATCCGCTAGGACAGGTCATTGGAGATCCGGGTAGAAGAGTCCTATCCACAGGGACAATTAAGACGTGCATCATCTTCAGAAAATATTGGAGCCCTTGCCCTATATACACAGATTCATAAGACCGGTGAACAAAATATATGGTCTTTTGCTTGTTATGTTTCGTAGGTAGAGCCGCGGACGTACAAGGACTTCAAAAATTTTAGAAACTCGGAGTCTGGACGTTGACTTATTTACCACCTGATAGGAAGAATATTGGTACTCGATGGGTATTTAAATGCAAGAAAGATGATAGAGGGGTTATCGTCAGAAACAAAGCTCGATTGGTGGTTCAGGGATTCAGTCAACAGGAAGGAATTGACTATAATGAAGTTTATGCACCGGTTGCGCGCGTTGAAGCTATTCGAATGTTTCTTGCGTATGCATCTTAAATGAAATTCAAGGTGTATCAGATGGATGTTAAAATAGATTTTCTATATGGTGTGGTGAAAGAAGAAGTGTACGTCAGCCAACCACTGGGTTTTGAGGATCCTATCCACCGGGATAAGGTCTATAAGTTGAATAAATCGTTATATGGTTTACACCAAGCCCCGAGGCAGTGGTACGAAGAGCTGAGAAATTATCTTCTTTCAAAAGGATTCAAGAGAGGTTTGGTAGACTGTACCTTGGTCACGAAAAGAACAGAGGTTCATTTGTTTCTTGTGCAAATATATCTGGACGACATTATTTTTGGCTCTACTAATGAACTTTTATGCAGGGAATTTGAGAAAGTTATGCATGAGAAATTCAAAATGAGTGCTATGGGAGAAATGCAATTTTTCCTAGGCTTGCAGGTGGATCAATTACCAACGGGCATCTTTATTCACCAGACGAAATATGTTTCTGAAGTCTTGAGCCGATTCCAGATGGATGATTCGAAGCCTATGGATACTCCCATACAACCCAATCACGGGATTGGAGTTGACGCTAAGGACGATAACTTTGACTTTATTGCCTTTAGTGATTCTGATTATGCAGGTTGCGATATTGAAGCAAAATCCACAACTGCTGGATGTCAATTTCTGTGGAGCAGGCTCGTGACCTGGCAGTGTAAGAAGCAGACGTCGGTTGCTCTGTCTACATGTGAAGCAGAATACGTGGAAGCCTCGAGTTGCTTTTCACAAGTGATTTGGATACATCAGCAGATGCGCGACTACGGTTTGCAATTTCTAAGAAACCCCATTCATTGGATAATGAAGCAGCCATTACACTCACTAAAGACACTGTTAATCATTCCAAGGCTAAGCATATTTGAGTTCGTTATCATTTTATTCGGGATTTCTATGCGAAAGGATTGATTGACATGGTTAAAATCCACACTGATTTTCAAAGAGCCGATTTGTTTACCAAAGCTTTTGATAAATCACGTTTTGAATTATTATTACAAGCTAATGGTATAACAGAAAAGCAAGAGTATCAGTTTATCAAATTTTTAGGTTTCTTTTTTTTTTCAGAAAATCAAAAACCCGAAAATATGTTTTCAATTTTACTGGAAGCTTTTATTTTTGAAAATCCACGAAAATTAAAAAAAAATCAAAAATGATTTTCCTGGAGAAAAAGGGGAGATGATAGTATATCAGTGAGGATCTGATTCATGCAAAAGAAATGTGAATATTTTTATTCATAAAGCGTGTGTTGATTTTGTGTGATGTACTGGTAGGCTTCAAAGACTTAATACTGCGTGCCTGATACATACATATCAAACTATTTACTATGTCGACGAACACCTCATGGTCATATGGTCTTGGTACCGTAATTTCGTTTGATAGAGTATTGTACAAAATTCGGAGGTTTCGGGTCGTTATGTTATTTGTTATCTGGGGTAGCCTATATGATCTTTTGTCGTAAGGTTTTACGGACCTAGATCAGGGAGGGTATCTTAATAAAAGATCTTTAATGCCAAAACCCAAAGTTACCGAATTAGGGAACTTTAAATATTTGATGATAATCAAAGATTATCTAATACATCGTATCTAATCATTTATGCAAATCATGATTGATATAAGTCCTCAACCTGGTAGAGTGCACATGTTACTTTGTAGCATTGATTTGCTGACCTGTACACCATTGAGCCTCATACCTTGTACTTCCAGACAACAATAGCATAATCACATGTTACAATGGATTTTTGTGCAATATTTCTTGATACGGGAGTATGTCGTGTGTGTGGGAACCACAGGTGAATGAGTTTATACTATAAATACCAGGGGCGGATCTAGGGCCAATCCGACCGGTTCCCGGGAACCCATTCGGTTTGTAATTTTTAGTGTAAATATATATAGAAAAAAAAAGGAACCCATAAGAAAATTATATTAGGAACCCATTACAAAAGTTGTAAGTATCTTAGTGGTAAAGACCCGCTATTAACATACAAATGGTTCCTGGTTCGATCCCTGTTTTACCCGTTTAGTTTTTAGGTTTTCAACTCTTTTTTTTTTAAAATTCACAACTAAGGTAAAATAAAACCCTAAAGTCTTGACCTCTGCACCTCCTCAAACACACAGACCTCTGCACCTCCCACACTCTTCCCTGATTGTCTCCGTTAGGATCCCTTCTGGTAGGTTTGAAATAAAAAAAGTAGTTGCAGCCTGAGAGTCTCCCTCTTTCCCACCCCTATCTTGTGGAATCTCGCCCTCAGCCCTCTTCCAGACTTGAATTTTTAGGTCTCCAGTAGCCTCTCCCTCGTGTCCCTCCTCTCATAATTTTACATGTTGCCTACAATTGCTAATGTTTAATTAATTGTTTTTATTTTCATTCTTCTAGGATTCAAATGAAACATGAATTAACTAAGTGTTATCAAAAGTTCAAAACAATTAAAAATCTGATTCTAAACATGCTGTTAAGTTATGTGATAGGAACTTTGCATCAGAGCTAATGTCAAAACTAAAAATCTAATTCTAAACATGCCAAATCCGTTTAATTAGAAATCGAAGATGGTTCTATTAAAGCTAATGCATTATTTACTTGTGTTATTTGTGCAGGTTCACGTTGAAGTGGGACTTGTGCTCAAATGAGTTGGTCTCTTGTTGTGTTAAAAGACATAGTTGGACAGACAGTTAAAGGTATTTAAACGCTTACAACCTCCTAAATTCTTATAGAATTATCGTATTAGTTATAGTTTTGGTTATTGTCGTATTAGTTATTTTAGGGATGCTAAATTTTAACATGTTGAAACCTAAACCGACCCAAACCCCTAAAACGACCCGAACGGTCAAACCGACCCGAACCCATATACCGACTCGAATTTTTATATGTTTGGTCATATAAAATCAGAGCATCTAAAAAAGGAACCCAGTGAAAAAAATTTCTGGATCCGCCACTGATAAATACTAGTATCAGTTTAAAGCACTACATAACGGTCTGCATGTGAGTTTATGTGGATCACAATATCAGAAATTCCCAAATCACACTTTGACTTTTATGATAAAAATATAACAGATCAATGGTGTGATCAGATTTCTCATAAACTGATATGATCCTCTTACCAGAAATCACAAACTGTTTATTGCTTTAAAATTTTCATTTTCTTCATATGTAAAAAAAACTCAAAAACATTTTTGGTGTGTTTTAGCATAAATTTCAGAAAATTCAATTTTTTTTTTTTTACATTTCTATGTTATTTTCGATAACTGATGGTGGATGATATATAGTCATTTTCATAAACTTGACGAACCAATCTGAGTTTTGTATCATTCAAATGAGGAATTATGCATGTTTGAAGGTTTTCATGGTTTAAAATGATAAAACGGGATTCGAGTCGGATATTTGATAAATTTTCAATTTTCCAAACCTTGATTCGACCTTTCGTTAGGTCGAACGAGTGTTTTTGGATCACATTCGAGCCTTATCAGGAGGTGGAGTGAGAGAGTTTGTTTGTTATTATTTCATTCGAGCCATCAGAATTTCATTCGAACCTTTTAGTAAATCGAATGAAACATTGATTTTCTCATTCGAACCCTGCAAGGGTCGAATGAGACGTCGATATATATATATATATATATATATATATATATATATATATATATTATCTTCTCATTCAAACCCAGATAAAAAAATTTCAAATTTCTTATCTTAATGTCACCTTGTTGCCCAGACCTTTTACACCTTATTAACTTGTTCTTTGGACATTGCTGATCATTTCTATACCATTTTTATAGGTATTGATCCATGGAATAAGGCAGAATCGTTGTTTGAATGTTTAAACCCTAATCTGTTTAATTCATGGTCTTAATGTGTTTTTGAACCAAAATTGATTATGTATTAATCAATATCGGTGGTTTTTGGGGAGAATAACACAAAAACATGGTTTAAAACACTGATTTGATCATAGTCGATTGGTTAAACCCTAGTTTTTGGGGAAAAACATCGATTATTAATTAATTGGTACAATTGATGATTAGGATACATTAGTCGGCCTTGTTAGGATCAATGTGAATCAAAATCATAGTTGAAAATAGTTAAATCAATGATTTGGTCAATTTGAATTATGACAGGTACACATTCGACCTGTTCGAAGGGTTGAATGAATATTTTATGGTCGAATGAAATGAATTTTATCACATTCGAACTTCTTTTATCTCATTCGAACCCATGTTGGGTAGAATGAAACAACTTTTTGACAAAATTTATTGTTATCCGTTTAACAAGTTTAAATGTTTTTGACAGAAAGTTCAGGAGACTGCAACTCAGGAAAAGAAAGCACCTAAAGAGTTGAACTTTGAACCGAAGCACAACTGCCGTGCATATCTTGGTGCAATGGGAAAATATACCGAGTTTGATGGTATTATTTCCTTTTTGAAGAGATGCAGAGTCGTCTATGCTCTTGCATAGTCGATGACCATTTACAGAGACCATCATGTTCATTTCTGGGAGAATGCTGCCATTACTTTCTGGGAGAATGTGTTGGTTATTCAAAGCAGAATTCAAGGAAATCTTGTGTTAGTCTTAGAGCAGGATATCAGGGAAGCCTTACAGTTAAGAGATTCACCGACAAATCCTATTGAGTTGACTTGGATTGAACAGAGGAAGTGCTTCTTGAGGATGAAGTACAATGGACCGGTTACTGATTGCATGTTACACAAAGCGAAGCTGTGTCTACCTTACAAGTATCTTTTATATGTAATCTTACATGTGTTTGGACCAGTTAGTGGAGGGTACGATGTACTTAGAAAGACTTTGAATTCATTGGCAGTGGCATTGATATTGAACAAGCCTTTCAATGTGTCGGGAATGATATTCCATCACATGAAAGAAGTTTTACAAGGCTTGAAGGGTGATAAATTCTTGATGTACCCCAGATTCTTACAGATGGTATTTGATCACAATTATCTATACTTGAAGAAAGATCCTCTGCAAGTTATTAATCAGGATCACATAAAGTTTGCTACTTTCAGCAGAATGATTGCCTACAAAGGTGTTCCTGAAGCAGAGAAGCCACCAAATAAAATTTTGTTTGGTCATATAAGAGATGTTGGTTATACTAATCCAGGTCAAGACAAAGTTCGACATGACAATAGTAATTCTTATTCTGATAGTCCATTGTGTCCTGTTGATAAGACAACTAAGAGAAAGAGGCAGGTCATCAACAAAGGGGCAAAATCTGGGAAGGTTAAACAGAAGGTGGATGAAACCGAAACCAAAACCAAGAAGGTAACAAAGTCAAAGGTAAAGTGAAGACTATATTAGTATATGAAGCTGCTAGTGAAGAAACTGAAGATGATGAAGAGTGGGACTCTCAGACTGAAACTTTTAAGGGTATTGATCCTAAGGCCACTGAGATCAGTACACCTGAAGCTATTGAGAAGATGTTTGAAGAACAAAAAAAGAAGACTGTAACTGAAGAGGATGCTGAAATGATACTTGATCTAGATTATTTACAAGGTTTGCCAGTTACAGGTGCGAAGATTGTTCGTGGTAGGAAGAAAAGTATGTCTAAGAAAGAGAATCCAAGAAAGAAGAGAAATAGAGAGATTGATCTTTTGATTCTTGGAAATAAAGTTCCTGAAGCAACAAGTTCAAAAGCAACAACACCAGCAGCATCACCAAGCATAAAGTAGAAGAAAGTTACTGAAGTTATCACAACTGATCCAGCATCAGCACTCAGTCTTGAGAACATTTCTACAACACTGAAGAATGTTGTAGCAGAAATGGAGAAGAAGTCAAAGAAACCCAGAGCTGAATCAAGTTCAACACCCAAAGTTACTATTTCTGATGAAGTTATGGAATTAGTAAACAGACAGATTGAGAATGTTATGAAAGCTTTCAGTTAACAGCAAGAAGAATTTAAGCAGATGAAAGAGAATGAAGCAAATTTGTTAAAGATTGTGTTGACATCACAGAAGCAACAGAAAGAGTTAGAAGAAACAATTGAGAAACTCAGAGCTTCTAACAGAAATAATAAGAGAAAGATCAAGTTTATTGAGAGCAAGAACAAAGAGATGAAGAAATTGATTGATAAATTGTATTATGAGGCACCACAACTGAAAGGTGGTGAAGAGGTGGAAGAGGAAGAAGAAGAACATTTTGATTATGATGATTCAGATGACGAGGGTTCTGATGATGATGAGAGTGATGGTTCAGGTGATGATGATGACGATGCAGGAGGTAAGAGTTCAAAGAAAAATAAAGAGTCAAGTGATATAGATTTAGATGACAATGATGATGATACAAGTAGATTCATATTCAAGAAGAGAGAATCGGAGAAAAGCAAAGGCAAATCTAGCTCTAAGCAAAAGAAGAGTGGAGAAACTGTTGATGAAGATCAGTCTATCTTCTAGACTGAAAAGATTCGTGCTTTGACAGGCGAAGACAAAAGTTTGTACAGACAGATGCTTGAAAGAGAAGTCTTGACAATAGAATTGGCTGGTAGATTTCCCGAGATCTTTGAAGGAGAAGATATGAAGTATTTGATAGATTATCAACATCCTAATCTTGAGGATGGTGAGTTATCTGCTGCTATGTCAAATGAAGTACTTGAAGGACTAGCAAAGCTGATTGGGAAATCTCTGAAAGATATTATGAATGATCAACAGATTCCAGATATACCAGTGAAAGAAGCAGGAACACATTATGATGATCAAGATGTATTAGTGTTTGAGGATATTGAAATGGAGGATATTTCTCATGAAGAATATCCAGAATATTATCCTATGAAGACAAAGAATGTGGTCATTCCTGAGATTAATGAAGAGAGCTTGAAAGAAGCTGAAAGTTGGCTAAGGAAAAAGGGAAGAAAGTATTGGAAGAATTGTTTGGTAAGGATGCTGATAAGAAACAACCTTACAAACAATCTGAAGAACTGAAAGAGTTACTGAGAAAACTGAAAGAAAACGAAGCTAATAGGCAAGTAGCAGGAGTTTAGGGTGGGTTCTACAAACTTCATAATCAGTTTTCAAAGGAAGAGCTTTAGGTTAGAGATACTTTTCACAGCTAAGGTGTATAGGAGTGAAACGGGAAAAGGGAATTCTGTACTTTTACAGATTCCATGATATCAAAACACTTCCTTACTGGGCGGTGAGGGACATTTGTAGAAACACGATGGGTGGAGCTTCTGTGAATAATGATGCAGTAGGTTATTTTGCTGACACGATCGGAAGTATGTGAAGCTCAAAGAAATGCCAAAAGAAGGTTCGCACAAACGACAACTTGAACCTGAAATGAGCAAAGAGAAAAGGAAGGCTTTGAGAATCAAGCTGTTGAACAAGGCCTTGACCATGAAAGACAACAATCCAAGCAATAGCCAAGGGGGAGTTTGTTGATACACGATTTGTGGCTATCGCTTTGGATTCATAATAATAGGCGTTTTGGTATTGAAGAATGTTGATTAGAAGACACATTCGACCTATCGGAGGGTCGAATGAAAGTTTAACTGGTCGAATGAAGTTTTTGTTAGTATATTAGTTTGGTTCGAGCTCTGTATGTGTTCGAAGGTACACATTCGACCAATGCAAGGGTCGAATGTGCAGGTCTATATAAGGTTTAAGTTTGTTTTGAAAGTTATTAAGTTGTGTCATTGTATGTGTGTTAGTGTGTGTTTTTTAGAGAAGGTCTAGAAGGTTCTGAACGTGTGTTTGATCATTGTAATCGATTCTTTAGCGTTGAATATTGATTGATTATTAATGATAAACATGATTGACATGGATTTCTTTGTGTCTAATTGATTGATTATCATATTGCATACGATTCAGGGATTCCGCACCTGAATTGTTCTACTCGTGTGATACATTGTGTGTTTTCTATAAAAACGATCCTTTACAATGTACAAGTTGATGTCCAATAGCACCACAGGCGACCTTCTTGGCACAATGTTATCTATCAGGCAGATGTCCTCATGCTTGAAGTCGAACACAAGACTGTAATAGTGCTCCAATTCCAGCACGGTGACAAAAACCATGTCGAATGACTGCAGATCCAGGTTCTTATCATCTCCGCACAATGCACCCAAAAGATCATTCTTAAAAGCCATCACACGCCTACCGTTTGGTCATCATCCAACGCTAACATCCACTCAACGTGCCCGAAAGCAGCATAAAGACTGTCATGATCAATGCGATGTAAACACAAAACAATAAACTTACAACTACCCTGCATGTTTACTCACAATTGTGGTAGTTACAAGAAACAATCGACGCACCCCGAGCACACCAGTACAACGGGTCATTGTTAAGGACATTCACCCACGCATCCACAACTGAACCGTACAGCTTCCTGCCTATTGCCAAAGATTGTAGTAGCGGGGCCTCAGCTCGAAACCCACAACGGGGCTCAAAAAGTACGTACCTAACCATGAAAAATTAACACGGAGGGGGTTAGAGTGTTTTTACATATGTGTAAAACATAATCTGAACACTACTTTTTTTACTTATGGGTAATGCTAGGTGGAGTCAATGTTTGTTTCATCTACACAAGATCTAACAACCTCTTTTCTATAACACCACAAAAGAACAAAAAATAACTATTTTTTTGTAAATAAAACCAAGTATTTTTAAACTTTTGATGTCTTACTGTTTCTTAGCCTTAAGCGTTGCCTGTTCCATCAGTTCTGTCTTATCAGCAGTCCTGAATAGGAATTCCTATTCAAGTAGGTCCCTTCTTGTATTGTGTGTGTCTATCTCAGTATCATTGTTTAACACAACGGGAAACCTAGCCACCATATCTTTTGACGCGCGCCGGTACACAACCGACTTCAACGTGACGCGGGGCTTGGATCCTGTTTATACCAGTGTCAAATACCACCCCCCAAATAAAAAACATTGTTAATTCTACACAAAGGTTATGTACACTAACCCTACACGGTCTCCCGAGGTAGTGGTTCTGGATTAGCTGTTATCTTCATTAAAGCGAGCAACATGCCAACCGCAACGCCTAACATAAAATAGTTTACTATAGTGTAAAACAAGAAACCAACGATGCGTGTTGAAATAGTTGAAGGGGGGGTGTAATTTTGAGACATTTTTTTTGCTAAAATTTACGGCAGTGTAACCCCCCCACCCCCAATAAAGAAAAACTGTTAAATACTAGAAAGGTTACGCAAACAGACCCTGCTCAGTCTCCTTAGGCGGTGGGTCTGCATTAGTTGTTTTCGTCGTTAAGTCGGTCAAGATACGAACCCCAACCCCTGTATCCAAAACGCCACCACCCGTACCCTCAAACTCCCTTGCTTCTTGGGTTAGCCCTAAGATGAAACTTGGTTGACTCAAACCAGTCAGTGCTTCCCACGTCAGGCCAAGGCTAAAACATGACTGGCTCATATTTGGCTCCTCAGCAGTCGGCATGTCCTGCCTTAGTGGACCCTGCTTCCTGCTTCCTAACCTAGAGCAAACTTAACCCAAGACACAAGCAGCTTTACAACATGCTTTACCGACGAAAAACACAACAACGGACCCTGCTTCCTGCTTGCTAACCCAGAGCAAACTCAACCCAAATAGAGCTTGCTTTAGACACCCAAATTTTTTTAAATAAAATTGGAACATTATATTAAAGAATGACAAATCTGCCAACGTAGACCAAAAGTCAAACCAAACCCTTATTAACAAAATGTCTTTCAAATCTCAAAAAGGCATTTTGACATTTTCTATTTTGTCCTTGACGAATTGAATTAGCACCTAACCTTAATTAAAGTAACCATCAAAAGTCAAACCAAACCCTTATTAACAAAGTGTCTTCCAAATCTCAAAAAGGCATTTTGACCTTTTCTATTTCGTCCTTGACGAATTGAATTAGCACCTGACCTTAATTAAAGTAACCAAACCAGAGATCAATTTTAGGAAACTTTTGTAAAACAAAAACTATCAACGCCAAAGGGAAGTCTTGCGTACTCTACTTGGGCACTGTAGCATTAGTGAAGCAAAAGGCAAATGTAAGGTCATCTTTTGAAGGAGTGTTGCTAGGAAGTTTAGTAGTTTGAACAGCAGCATCCGTAGATGTAAAAAACATTCACCTTCATGTATCTAATTTTCCAATAACATAGACGTCAACCTCAAGAACCTGCATTGAGCTAAATCATTCCAGATTGTGCCTCCACGCCTAAAGATAATGAAGGTAGAACTCCTAAAATTAACTTTCTTGATTATATAATTTGTAATGAATGCTCTAATTTGGTTTCAACTTACTGTTATATTTTCAAATTCTTAAAAAAATTAACTTTTAGTGCATTCTCATCCAAAAACCTAGGATTCCATCAATTAAATGGAAAACTAAACATAGTGTATAATATGAACATAAATGAATAACTTACATGCTCCCATCGACAAAAACAAAGCTATGCCATTACAAAACTCCTCAATTTTAGCAAGTAAATTTAGGTTCATTCCTCATGCACATTGTGACCGGTTGGTTAACTATGGTTCAAGAGTCTAATCAACATCGCCAACTGGTACATAGGCTTTTTGTTGATCTATAATGATTAAAAAAGGAATTATTTAGGAAATAATTTAAAAAAGCTGCAAGATTGTCATCAAGATATGATGTTTAGGTTTGTGGATACTTGTGTTGCTCCCCCCCCCCCACCTAAACCCCCCACACACAAAACAAAAACGATATTGGAATCAACATTCTGATATGATTGGATCATATAAAATATGAACCATGAGACATTAGTTCTCGAGAACTTCCTTTATCAACATATCTTCATAACAGAAACATTTATTTTTTTTTTCACAATTTCATTATAAAAACACCATCCAGCATACTTAGATTTTCTGAAAATGAACTTATAACAAAGTAAAGCACTTGTACCTAACAATCCAGCCATAATCCGCCAAATAAGAAACCAACAGTCTTAAAAGGTGGTGGAACAAAACCATGAGAATCCATTGAATAGAAGTGAAAAAGTACCTTGTTGTAAAACGCAAATTCATAAGTATCTCTCATCATAAGGTTGTCATCTTCACAATTTTTGCTTGTTTCCTACAAGTTTTAGAGAGGGAAAAAAGAGTCAAATCTGAATGTAGGTAGCAGATAACTTCTAGCCAATTAGAAAAACAAATCGGATAAAAAGAATAAGATATTTATGTAGCTAGAAAACATAGATCTACAAAGTTTTGCTTGTTATCTTCCTCGGTCTATTAACCTCCCTGGATGGTGTATCTCTGTTGGATCAGTTTTGCTCTTTTTTCTAAGTAAGAACTTGCTATCTTGACACTTAAGTGTTTAGCAAGTCCTTGTAAATCAGATTATAAGCACAGCGGAATGTATAAGTTAAAGCAACACTTTTTATACTAAGGCAGAGTTATTACTCCCCCTTGATGATTGAAACTAATAAATGACAAGTATTTATTATGAATCCAAGCAGTAAATGAGAATTAGATACTTAGACAGATTCACAATAAATACAGAAATGGAATAGAACAGTGATAGTGTTTGAAGGATTTTTCTATTAAAAATCAATGTCTAAAACAGGAGGTTGAAGCCTCCTATTTATAGACGTTTACATACATGTAACTTGCCCATAAAGCAAGTATACAAATATCAGAAACAAGTTGCACAAGTTGCAACATTGAAACAAACAAATACAGCTAAAAGTAATAATAAACAATAAACTACTGATGCAAAAGGCGGTGGAAAATATCTGATGCTAAGTGCTGATGAATGACAAACTACTGATGAGTAGTTTGTCTTCAGTACTTCTGAAGTGAACTTGTCTGGTTTGGACTTCAGAACTTCTGATGAAGTTTCTTCTTCAGTACTTCTCTTATCTTCTCTTCAGCAGTTCTTTGTTTTCTTTTCAGTACTTCTATACTTAGCCAAAATGACAGAAGTGAATTAGACTAAGGTTTCCAAAAGTGGTTTCACCAATCCTCTTTGTCCTAACAATCTCCACCACTCCATCTCCATCTTCATCTTCATCTACAACGAAACCAAAAACAACAAAAACTTGCAAGTCCAAGATCCTTCCCGCGTATAAAACACACACACAACCAAAAGCGGAAACAATGATTGTATGTAAAGAACAAAGAAGAAACTTGAAATAGAATGATTTGATTATCAAGGTGCACACGGTTTTCTATGAACCGTCTGGTACATGAGAGTTAAACAAAACAAAAGACTAGCAACCCCAAAACAACCAATGAAACACCTATTTATAGTTAACATAGGCGGTCTCAATACATGGGCCATTAAGGCCAAAACCCACTACTAAATAACCCAAAATCCAAGACAAATGCAAACCTCTAATCATATCCCAACAATATCCCCCTAGGTTTGTGTTGGCTTGGGAAGTTACTGTTGTTTCTTGTTGCGCTTCTTTGAACCCTTTTTCTTTTTCTCCAAGGCTTTCTTCCACTCTTCAGCTGATTTTCCACCATATGGACCAAACAATCCAGTATCCACTCTTCCTCTACGATTTGCCTCTAATCCCAATCTTGCTATCTGAGCAACCGCACTAGTAAATGACTTTGCACAAGCTTCATACTTGGGATCACACTGAATCTGATGTTTCACCAGAACTTGAATATCTTCAGAATGTAGACTCGTCAGATCTTTAGCATCAAAAACTCTCAGCTCGTCACTATAACAAATAATCACTGCAGATCAAGAAGTAGGATCATAAACCCAGAACCTCATATCTTTCAAACATCCTCCGTCCATTGGCTTGGACAATGGTATGGTCTTCATCTTGTCCGTAGGAGGCCACTGAACCGTTTTGAATGGCTTTTCATCTGAAGTTAAAACATCTTTATACTCTACCATAAGTGAACTAGTTGTCTTCATGTCTCTAAAATTCACCTTTGCTTGCTCTTGAATCTTCCTATGAAAAGAGCTTCCAATCCTATTTCGAGGATTTCTCACATGATTAATGAAAGGAGCCCTTGCAAGTTCTGCCAGATCAATCTTGGTCCACGAATTGAAAGCAGTAGTAGAAGCATAGTATTCAACCGCTCCATTTCCTCTATGAACAACAAATACTCCTTTATCATCATTGTATATCCAACACTCTATCCCTGTTCGATTTCCATAGGTATCAAACCGATCCCTAGTAATTGTCACGAACCTTTCAGGATGCTCTTTCCATAGGATCAAGAGATGGTTCTGCTGTATTCTTGAGAACATATGTACTCCCTGGACGACGATCTCGAACGCGAGGGATCTAATCTTCATAGTACTTTTTCATTTGTTCTTCATGCTCCTTTTGTGATCTTTCACGCTCAGCAGGGGTCATAACCTTCTCCAAAAATGAGGACGTTTTTGAAAACTCCTTTCCAAACATATTCTCCAATTTCTGAGTCAAATTCAACAATCTAGCTGAAACATCACCCAATCCTGACTCCAACTCATTAATCTTTTGATTTTTCTCAGTGTCAGTCTCCATCAAACTCTATACCTGAGCAGTGAGCCATACATTTTCTATCTCCAACTTCAAGACTCATGTCTGCAGTTTGTGAAGGTCCACTTCAGCAAAGATATCTTCATCACTATCAATCCCTTCTTTACTTGCCTCTCTTTCTTCAGTAGTTAAAAACTCAACATCCACATTTCTTCCACTTTCTTTATGAGCAAAGTAAGCCTTTTGAGCTCTCTGAAAAACATCCTCATCAAACAACACCTTGCTCGAACCAGATGCACCAGAAGATCCAACTTCATTTATTCTTCCTGCAGTGGAACTAATAGTAAATACATGAAGTTTGGTAGAAACATCAGCAGAAGTCATGATATCATCAGCAACAGTAGAAGTGGTTTCAGCAATAGGGATTGAAACATCAGAAACAATACCAGCAGTAGCAGTCAGTCTGGGATCTCTTTTGCTTCTCTTTCTGGGTCTTAAATCAGCATTTGGGTCTTCAGGAACTTCAACATCAACGGGTGTCTCAAATGCAACATTGGATGGAGGAATCCTTTGTTCAGCTTCACGGACAGTGTTCGGTATATTCGAAAGAACATTTGCTTAAGGAATGGCGACCTCAGAGGCAGCAATGTTGGGAACTTCAGTTATGATCTCTTCTTCAACCAATTCTCTCTTAGCTTCAGGAACTGATTTTACTTCAGCATTTTCAATAATAAAATCATCAATCTCATCATCATTCAAGTCATCGAAATCAAAGTTTTCAAACTGTTCTTCATCATCGCCTGCAGTCTTTTCATCTTTCTGTGCCACCTCTTCGACCTCACTCTCAATATCAGTCAAATCCATATTTTCAGGAGGTGAACGTTGTTCAGCAGGTGAAGGCTTAATAATCTGAACATCATGTTCTTCAGCAACAAGAGCAGATGGAGTGGCTGATGCTTCTTCAACAATTTCACTAAATTTTCAAAACTTCACTAGTGGAAATCTTTCTTCAAAAATTTGCTTGGAATCTTTACAAATCTGTCTTATTAGTCCAAAAACTTGAGAAGCCGTGCATTTTTTATCATTTGTTTCAACTGTCCTTTCCAGATTCGGATACTTGGACTCCAAAATCATCTGCACAAATCTTGGGATCTTGTAAAAACATTTCTTGTTGAGGGTCTTTACATTTACCAACATATCTTCAAAAACACATTTTGAATAATTGAAATTCCATCCCTCAATCAAGGCCACTATTCCCGAAGCATACTTCATACCCATCTGATCTTGTCCACTTTTGTTGCCACCTAAACTCGCCAAAAACATATGAACTAACAACTTCCAATAGTTCGGAAATAATTTCTTCAAGTATGGTGGTACGGGCAGTTCACCATCATATCCCATCTTTTTCAGCACAGGAACAAGTTGTTCTTTTGAAAAACTAACAGGATCATTTGAAGAATCACCAAAAAGTAATACGTCTCAAACATCTTGTTCCGAGATAGCTACCTTAGTTCCTCGAACCCTTGAGCGGATTAAAGTATCTGTCTTTTGAGCCACTACATTGTCCCAAAATTCAGTAATCCAGTCAGTGAGAACAATTGGATTTTCTCTCATAGCATGTGCAACACTAAAGGTGTTGAGACCCACTATCAAGGACTTGAACTCCTGCATATGCTCCTTGGGAGGATCAGATAGATAGCACACCACATTATGATTGTTTTCGAACATTGGTATATGAGCAGCAGCCATTTCTGCACAAAACGAGTTGGAATAGACACCAAAACTTAAACAACAAATTTTAAAACTTGAAAATAGTTTTATACACCCCCCTTTTCAGATTTCAAAAACATGTTTGGGTCCATCGTTACAATTTCTCAAGAACCATGTGGGCTTCGGGTCAACAAACAGCCCAAATACAAGTGTGTTCGAGGTCCAATTGGAGTGTTCGAGTCATATGAGAGTGTTCTAGGGTATTTTAGTCAAAAGACATGGGTGTCCGAGGTGGTGAGGGTGTGTTCGAGGGCAATTAGGTCAATTGCCATCTGTGTTCGAGGTGGGGTGTGTGTTCGAGGGTATTTCGGTCAAACTCCATCTATGTTTGAGGGCAAATCTGTAAATATCCGATGAGTTCGAACAAAGAGATAGTGTTCGAGGGCAGTGCTGTCAATTCATTCGGGTGTTCGAGGGCATTTTGGTAATTTTCCCTCATCTGAGTTTGAATTCCAGACGCGTAAAGGTCACGCGCCACTTGAAGTCGATTTCCCAGGCGCGTGAGACTCACGCGCCGCCGTCTGGATCAGTCAACTCCACCATCATCGTCGCCATTGATCATTCCTTGGCCTGCATCGCTCTTTCACACCTGCAAATCAACAAAACAACACTATTCCCAAACCAAGAATCATTATATCAAAATTTTACCTTCTTGATCTTTCTTGAAAACCTTGATAAAGAATAAAAGAAAAATAAAAAAAAACTTGATCGGCGAGTGTGTATGAGAAAAAGAAAGGGAAAGTTGATTTGTTTTTGTGACTTTTGAAAGACCTGCACACGCTGCCTCCCCCTTTTTGTGAATCAAGATTTGTGTGGCCCACCAACCGCGTGGTGGGCCCATCTCGGATCCCAAACCCATTAAAATTTCGAGGTGAATTTTGCAAACGGGTCCAAGTCAGATCGTGAACTGGTCTACTAGAAACTTTATTAAAAATAATTTAAACAAAAAATTTATACAATATTTTCGTCACGAGATCAAATCACTGAGTTTCATGCTGAGCTACACTTATCAACTCTAATCTACTTAAGTTGGTCTTAGAAATTGCCAGTATATTTTGTCACACCCTCAAATTTCCATTGCGGGGTTATACCGCGAGGCGTGTGACATACCAGGATCCCATAGCCATAAGTCACATGAACGACTCTAAATGCCCAAACCATTTAGTTCATTATCAAAAACAGGTTTACTAGATAATCATTTATTCAAATAGTTGCGGAAGCGAATTTAAAGATAATAGTTAACCATATAGTCTGCGTAAAACAACGCGTTCGAAATCGTAATAGATAATTAAACATTCGAAAATAGATAAGTATTCATATCTCCATGATGCTATATAATGCATGCCCTACTCGTGCTTCGAACTAGTATCCTGCAAAAGGTATAATAATCGTGGGTCAAGATAAAGTTGGTGAGTTCACAAAGTTAAGTAAATATGTAGGTCCTCCAGACCAAATTTTGACGAGTAAATGCTAATTCACATGCCAGGGGTAGCTAGCCCACTCATGATAACTAAAACCGGTAATACCGAACTGCTAAACAACGGGACCCCACAATAGTGAGCAAAGTGCCTTGCATCATTGTCTATCAACAATGATAATATGTTGAGTTATAGTTCACACCCATGCTCTCCAGCACGATGTTAGGTTTGTGAGACCTAATAGCGCTATCAACTAGTAACCCGCTTGCCTAGAAGGACTTCAATGATTGAGTTGGTTTAGTTCATCAAGGACATAAAGCATGAATTAGTGTAAGCAGATTCACCTAGTGAATCATAGCACCCCAAACCCGGGATGTGTATGAGTAGTCCCAAACCGGACTATGAAAAAGTTTAGAAAGTTGTCTCATCCGAGACCTATGCTTTTGAGAAAAAAAGTAGTGAAACTCACCTGGTGTTTATGCGAGAGATCTATCAAAGCAAAGAAAGTAACTATCGTTCCAACAAGGATCTCCCTATGAACATTTAAGACATATTAAACTATGTTCTTGTTTATCACACAAGCTCGGCACCTACTTTTGTGAACCACATCAATTGGTGTAGATCATGTTTCATGTATATGATGTTTGATCTAAAAATGTTTCATGAATCCATGTGTAATCAATTACTCTAACACTCGATAACATAATTGATTACATAGGTGAAACAATGTGCATATAATAGAAGCTTGATTACTAATCACATAATAATCAACCTATCATCGCTAGTTGGGGTTGATCCTAGTGATCAAAGAGTCTAAGCTTGGGTTCACAATAAGGGCCGCATATAATTGACTAGAATGGGTTGGTACTTACCTTAATACTAATGGACTATGTGCGATCCTTAGAGCTTCTTGGTGGCCTTCCTTGGCTCGGCAGTTAGAAGAAGGGAGGGGTGAGTGTGAGCCGAAGCTTGGGGAAAGGTTGTGGAGGGATGTGGTTCGGCTTCAAGGGATCCGAAAGAGAGGGAGGGTGAGAGAAGTGAGGTGTGGTGCAAGGATGAATGCTCATGGAACCTCCTTATATAGTGGTTTCTAAAGTAAGCTCCCAACATTCTTTCTTAGCTATATGTTTAGACTTCATGCCACTTTGATGTTTAGGAAATAGCAACATGTTTATAGATTGTTCCATGAGTTGGCCGAAAATTGGCAACTTATCCATTCTTCCATTTGTGGCTAAAACTAATCATGGTTAAGTCCTAGATGTAGGGGTGAGTTCTTTCTTGGTGATTATTGACAACCATGCCTATGTTTTCTTCTTGTTTGTTTTGGCCGAAAGTTATAAGGGTAGGGAATTGATTGTGACTTCTCATTGGCATGCCTTGTATCAACATGATAGCTCCTAGCTTGTCTTATTAGTTGTCTTGTGTTGTCACTATGGGCCACAAATTTCCTAGTGTTGGGATAAGGTAGTTTGGACAACTCATAGATGTAGGCACATGTGGAAAGTGATAGCTCAATGTTATAATTGATAGATCATAGGAAGCTAGGTGCTAGTTAGGAAGCTTCTTGAGCTCTTGGCCGATTTTTATTGGGTAGAAACAATTAGGGGTAGTTGTCTTGCATGAGGATTTTATGGATGTTTGGTTTTATTTCTAATCTAGTGTAAGTGCATACCTCATCATGCTTCTTAATAGCTTACATCATTTAACCCCTAGCCAATGTGCCTTGTTTTCATTTGTTAGTTTAGGGTGCCTTGCTAGGAGTTAGGATGGATGGTGATAATACATGGTTACTAGGCTTGTCATAAGATGTTGGTGTGATGTTTAGAATCTTCTATCTTATGTCCTTTTCCTAGTATAGGGGCCGAAATTTTAGGCTAGTTATAAGTAGGAGGTGGCTACTAAAGACAAAAGAAAACTTCCAAGTGTGTGGTATGTATGCGTGTGTTTATATATGCATGTATGTATGTGTGTTAGCTTCTAGAAGGTATTTAACAAAATATAGTTTTTCTTATAAAGCCTAGTGTATATGCATATATATATATATATACAAGCACATTTTGAAGTATAAAAGATTCATGTACATACTTAGATTAATGTTCATAGACTCTCATAAGTTTAATTATATGTTTGTTAATCTATGACAACTTATAGATACATATATGGCTATTGTGTGCACGTGTAACTTATCTAGTTACTCTAGTCAAGTAGAATGCAAGAAATCTAGGTGCAAGTAACTAGAGTTTAGTTAATTTAGGAACCTGAAATTGCGGGGTATCACATCATCCCCAAGTTGAAAAGAATTTCGTCTCGAAATTCAGCAAGTAAACAATAAAGCTAGCTAGAAAAATGTATGCTTGATTCCCGGATGTCACATCATCCACAAGTTGAAAGGAATTTCGTCTCGAAATTCACTTTGACGTAGCTGCTTTATGTTTAGCGTTTGATCTATGCACAGGTTCAGGTTCACTAAAGAGATGTGGGTATTTAAGCCGCATTTGATCCCTGCGTTCCCACGTATATTCCGGTCCTAGAAGGGAATTCCACCGTACCTTAACAATAGGTATGGTACTCTGTCTGAGTTTCTTAACGCCTTGTTCAAGAATCTCCACCGGTTCATCCACAAACCGTAGCTGGTCGTCCACCTGGATCTCTTCCAGTGGCACTACCAGGGTCGTGTCTGCAAGACACTTCTTTAGATTTGAGACGTAAAACACGTTGTGAACTCCACTGAGTTCCTCAGGCAGGTTTAACCTGTACGCTACTGACCAATCCTTTTGACGATCTCGAATGGTCCAACATACCGCGAGTTCAACTTTCCCCGTTTCCCAAAGCGTATCACGCCCTTCCAAGGTGACACCTTTAGCAGTACCTTGTCTCCAATCTGGAACTCCAAAGGTTTCCTACGCCTATCAGCGTAACTTTTCTGTCGATCACGTGCCGCAACCATTCGGTTTCTGATCTACACGATTTTCTCAGAAGTCTCGTGCACTAGTTCGGGACCTGTCAGTTGGCTATCCCCAACTTCAGTCCAGCAGATGGGAGAGCTACACTTGCGTCCATATAGTGCCTCAAAAGGCGCACACTGAATAGAAGTGTGGTAACTATTGTTATATGAAAATTCGATTAGCGGCAAGTGCTTATCCCAGCTGTTCCCAAAGTCTACTACGCACGCTCGTAGCAGATCATCCAACGTTTGGATGGTACGCTCACTCTGTCCATCCGTTTGGGGGTGATAAGCTGTGCTCATATCTAGGCGAGTTCCCAAAGCATCTTGGAGAGTAGTCCAAAAACGAGAAGTAAATCGTGAATCGCGATCAGATATAATAGAAGTAGGCACCCCATGCCTAGAGACGATCTCCTTGAGATAGAGGTTGGGAAATCTCTCCAGCGTGTCAGTTTCCTTTATTGCCAGAAAGTGTGTCGATTTGGTTAAGCGATCGACGATAACCCAAATCATATTATGCCCACTTGGCGGTTTAGGGAGCTTCGTGATGAATTCCATGGAAATTCCATCCCATTTCCACATAGGGATTTCTGGTTACTGGAGTAAGCCTGAAGGTTTCTGATATTTAATCTTAACCTTCGCACAAGTCAAGCACTTACTAACATAAGTGGCTATCTCGGCTTTCATGTTTGGCCACCAGTAAAGGATTTTGAGGTTTTGGTACATTTTATCCAAACCAGGATGTACTGAGTAACGAGAGGTGTGAGCCTCATCGAAAACAAGTTGTCTGAGATCTCCAAAACGTGGAATCCAGACTCGATTCATGAAATACTGAAGACCATCTTTTCTCAATTCCAGATGCTTATCAGCACCATTCAGTGTCTAGAGCCCGACATTCTCTTCTTTCAAAGCCTCGCCCTGGGCTTCACGTATCTTGTCAGGAAGATTGGAATGGATAGTGAGTTGTAGCGCTCGTACTCGTTTCGGCTTCATCTTTTTACAACTAAGGGCATCTGCTGCTACATTAGCTTTCCCTAGATGATATTTGATGGCACAGTTATAATCGTTCAGAAGCTCGATCCATCGACGCTGTCGCATGTTCAACTCTTTCTGATCGAATATGTGTTGAAGGCTCTTGTGATCAGTGAAGATCGTACGCCTTGTTCCGTAGAGATAATGCCTCCAAATCTTCAGAGAAAAAACTACTGCTCCTAGTTCCAAGTCATGGGTGGTGTTGTTCTTCTCATGAACCTTTAATTGACGTGAAGCATACGCGATCACCTTATCACGCTGCATCAGGACACACCCTAACCCTTGGATAGACGCATCACAGTACACCACAAAATCGTCTATACCCTCTGGTAACGATAGGATTGGTGCACTGCAAAGCTTTGCCTTTAACAATTGAAAATCAGATTCTTGGGCATCTCCCCATGTGACGTTCGGCAAAATTAAGGCAAATCCGTACGCAATTAATATATGTAATTAACTGCTCTAAGCAAGAATTAATATCAATTAAGTATAATTGAGTATTTGGAAAATAGCGGACTCCAATAGATGGCATAGGAATGCCTTAGTTTAATTAGTGGTGCGAAGGAATCGCATATGAATAAACTAGTCCGAAACGGACGTTGGTGATTACCCGACGATAATTATATAACCGAAAATGATCTCGAATGCTCGGGATATAAAATAAAGGGTACTTTTATGAAATATAAAGTGTTTTGGAACCCCAAAACTATAAATGAAAACTCCTAATTAAAATCTCCCGGTAGCGAATAAAGGTCGCGTATCGCACCCGATGCGCGCAAAATATATCATTTCACCCGGTAAGAGCCTAAATAACTTACCAATACTTAAACTAGGCTATGTTTAAGGGTAACTAGAAGTTAATTATATTTCCAGAATAGCTCGTAATAAGAACGCGATTAAAACCCGAAAATCCTAAACGAATTAGTTGGAACTTAACCATACAATTACAAGATATTTAGCAAAACATGGGGGCCCCACAAGGCCATATTTTGGCCGGCTCTAGGGGATGGCATAGCCACCCTATTGTTTTGTTTATTACTTTTGACAAAATGATTACTTATAAGCATGCTTATGCTTAAGTCTTATCCATGGCACTAGATTATTCTTTAAAAGCAAACAATCCTTCATTTTCCATCACAAAAAAAAAAAAAAACAAACAAACAACCCCTTCCCCATATCTACGGCCAAATCACCAACACTCCCCCCAATTTGTTTTTTTCATGCAAATAAATACATAGTAATAATCCTTTTCAACCCATTTTCAAGTGTGTTCAAGTGCTAGGAGCTTAACCCTTGGAAGACACACTAAAACCCCTTCATATTCAAGTGTTTTTGTGACTTCCCTAGCCTTGTGCTAGTAGTAAGTTTCTTGAAACTTATCTTGTTCAAGTTTTATTTATTTATATGCTTAACTTGCAAGTTGTTTTTGGGGTGCTTTTAACCAAAGGTTTTAAATAGGTTTTGTGTGTTTTCTAAAAATGAAATGAAACGTTTGCAAAGATGGTCATAAACATGAGTTTTAGGATGGTTGGTGATGTTATTTTGTTACAAAAATGTTGTATGTTCTAGTATTTTTTTAGAAGTTGTTTTGGATGAAAAACATAAAGTAACACCTAATACACCTAAAAATGGTTTTGATCATCATATTATGACTAATGGAACCATTGGAACATGAAATATGTGTAACAAAATGTAAGGAAGCTAAAATCACAAAAATGAAGTTGTAGACTTTAAAAACACAAGTATGAACAAATTGACTCCAAGACTTAAATCAAACATGTTAGTAAACTTAAAATGACTATATGAGACTAATAAAAGTGTTGGATAGTGAAAAGAACACTTATTGTAAACTTGAACATTTTAAAGTTTACTAGTTTTAGTAGAAATTGTCATTTTTATATGTCTTGGGAATAATATGTGACTTTTGTAAAGTTAGAGGTTTGGAAAGTAACTTTGAAAAGTCCATGGGTGTAAAATGTGATTTTGGAAACTTTATGATGAAAAATGTAACTTTGGAAAGTAAAAGGTTAAGAATGAAAAGTTATATTCTAAAAGGGTTGCTTTTCTAAAAGTAAGGAAACTTATACAAATATTTATTTTGTAAGAATGATATTTTTATAAAAAGTATTTTATAAGAATATAAATTTACCAAAAGTGTTGGAAAATATAAACACTAACATTTTTGTAAGAAAATGGTAATGTAAACAACTTGTGATGTTTTATATAAAAATAAGCATTTTTACATTTATGGGGATGGGAAGGTGTTGTAAGAATTTTTAGGAATAAAATATCCAAGTTAATATATTTTCAATAAATATATTTATATATTTTCGAAGGTAGGAAAATGCGTAAACCGGCAAGTAGTATGATTTTCTACAAAATATATATATATAAGTTAAGAAATCGGGGAAGCGGACGTATGTTAATGCGACGAGCTATCGGAAAAAGTGTAAAATGGACAAAGTGTAAAATGAACAAGGTGTAAATCAAACAAAAGCGTAAATCAGACGGATAAGTATACGAGTATAACTTCCTACAAGATACGAGTATACGTTATTACGGCGATTACGATTTAACTATTCTAAGTAAGAAAATATGTAAATATTTTGTGAACAAAATATATGTAAGGATTATTTAGGGTGAAAATATATATAAACACTTTCCTAAGTGTTGGAAGTAAAATGGGAGAGTTTGTAAGAAATAAAATCAGCTAAGTATGTTATTATAAGTATATGTATACTTATGGGAAAAATAACTACTTAACATGAAATGAATCTCGTTCGACAAGATCTTTGTATATTTATTTTTATGGGGAAATAAATATATAATAAAAGTGAGTCGAGTCGGAAGATATAACGAAATATTAATACAAGTTAGTAAATACATATTGATAAATATGTTTAAAGATCATGACGTGTAAGGAAAACGGGCAATGATCGGGGTTCGCGATGACGAAACCAACTAACTTGGTAATTAATAACAACGGTTATATTATAAGATGAAGTGAAACTCGTAACGGGATAAATCATCACCAACGGACCTAAGACTAGGGTATATTCCTAATTAAACCAAATATGTAAACGTGGTGTCGGGAGTTGGGGAAAGACAACTTGCCAGTAAGACACACACTCTGAGACCAGTGCCTTATTAAATTAGGACACGTGTACGTAGCCACACATTGGACTTGGCAAAGACTATTTTTTGATTTCGTGACACGCTTGAGGTGAGTTTTCACGACCCCTTTTCTATTTTAGTGTTTTTAAAGTCGGGGGAAAGATATGTAAGTAAGAAAGTATTAAATGTGCGATAACATGTGCAAGTATGAAATGGTACATAAGATGGGCACATGGGTAACGGTAAAGTCACATGGGATGTGAATTCTCCGCAGTTAACCGTAACCATTTATACAAAGTGTTGTAGCCATAGAATATGGGAATAGTACTATTGGTTTTTGACGAGACCCACCCCGGTTGATTAGCGATCAACACGGAAGGACCACGGGGTGCGAAGATATTCTAAATTAGTTGTTACCATGTAAATAACTTTAGGGGGCAATGTAAAGTAGTCTGGTTTTGGTTATGGGCTCATGGGGAATCCATCGGTATTAGGACTAGCTACCCTAATGTTATATGTAGCACATTTCTTATTTCATTATGCGTACTTATTTACAAATGAATGTTAATTTATTTGTGTGTCAAAACCTGTGAAACTCACCAATATATTTATATATTGACGTTTTCCCTAACATATCTTTCAGGTAACTAAGAGTGTGAAGGCGTGCAATGGCTAGGGCGGGCGAAATAAAGACGAGACAGACTTTTGTTAGGGATTTACTCATATTTCCTATGGGATTGGGAAATAGTTGAAAATCCTTATTTTGTTAAAAAAAAACTACCTTTTGGGACGTGTACCTAAACAAAATACTTTCCGCCATCTAATGACTGTTATTTTCTAAATTATGTGTTTGTTTAATATTGGCTATGAAGCATTTCTCTTTCGCGTCCACGCCACGTGTTTCCGCCGTTGTAGTGGTGTGACACCCCACTTGTAAGTAATACCCTTCTGCGTCAAAGCAGTGAGGGGTTGAGCGATCCTAGAGAATCCCTCAATGAATCTGCGATAATATCCTGCAACACCAAGGAATTGGCGCACCTTCGTAGGAGTCCTAGGTGCCTCCCACTGCTTAATAGCATCAATCTTGGCGGGATTGACATGTATTATGGCCTCGTTGACTACATGTCCTAGGAATTGGACTTCTCAAATCCAAAAGTTACATTTGGAGAGTTTCGCATACAGCTGCTCGTTTCTCAAGAGTTCCAATATCAATCGCAGGTGTTGCTCGTGCTCTTCCCAGCTCTTGGAATAGATAAATATATCATCTATGAACACTATGACGAATTTGTCTAAATAAGGCTTACACACACCGTTCATAAGATCCATGAACACAGCCGGTTCATTTGTCAGTCCAAATGGCATCACCAAAAACTCATAATGTCCATAACGAGTTCGAAAAGCTGTCTTCGCCACATCCTCTTCTCGAACTCTCAACTGATGATATCCTGACCTCAGGTCAATCTTGGAATAGAAACTTGACCCTTGAAGTTGACCGAACAAGTCATTGATACGAGATAAAGGGTAGCGGTTCTTTAACGTCACCTTGTTCAACTCTCGATAATCAATACACATTCGGAAACTCCCATCCTTCTTTTTAACAAATAGGACTGGGGCTCCCCAAGGTGAAGAACTAGGTCTAATAAAACCCCGATCCAATAGCTCTTGGAGTTGGGTAGACAGTTCTTGAAGTTCGCCCGGTGCTAGACGATATGGTGCACGCGCAACTGGGTCCGCTCCTGGTGCAAGATCTATCTGGAACTCCACTTGACGAACAGGTGGAAGTCCAGGTAGTTCCTCAGGAAATACGTCTGGAAAGTTACGGATTATTGGGATATCCTCAATCCTTGTCTCAACTTCAGCTAGAGTATCAGAAATGTTAGCCAAAATGGCCGGATAGCCCTTTCGAATACACTTCTGGGCTTTCAGGAATGAGATGATGGCCACCATGGCACCACCATGATCACCCCAAATAGTTAGCAGTTCTCCGTTAGAGAGAGGGATACGAACAATATTTTCTTGACAGAGAATTTCAGCGCGTTGCTTGGACAACCAGTCCATGCCAACCACGAGATCAAAGCTTCCGAGGGTGATAGGTAGAAGATCGATGGCAAACAACTGCCCATCTAGTTCGAGCTTACAGTCACAATAGATGTGGGTTACCTCGACAGGCTTCCCATCAGCTAATTCTATAGAATGTGGGGGTATCAAGAAGGGTAAGAACTATCCCTAGATGTTTGCTATGTTTTGATGACACAAAACTAAAGTCCGCACCAGTATCGTATAAAAAAGAAGAAAGGTTGTCGTTTAAGGAACATGTACCCGTCACGACATTGTTGTCATTCCTAGCTTCTCCTTATCCAATCACGAAAGCTCTCCCACGAGCCCCGTTATTGTTGTTGTGGTTGTTGTTATTGTTGTTGGTAGTGTTATTGTTGTTCCCGTTCCGGTTACCACTACCGTTGTCATTGTTCCCACCGTTGTTGTTGTTGTTACCGTTCCCGTTCAGCTGTGGGCAGTCCTTCTTGAAGTGACCCTCATTCTCACACTGGTAACAACCTTTATTGTTCCTCTGTTGCTGTCCTTACTGAGGTGCCACCTGATTTCCCGGGACATTGACTCTACAGTCCTTCTGTACGTGACCCATCTTACCACAGCGATCACACTTGATCCTGTTACAGAGTCCTGAGTGGTGATAGTTGCACTTATTGCACTTGGGACGGTGTTCCCTGATAACCACTCTGTGATTGATTACGATTACTACAGTTGTCATGTTTCGTGTTCTGCTGCTGCTGATTGCCATTAGTAGAGAGTCTGCCAGATGTATTCTCCCACTTCCTCTTGTTATCATTGGTGTTAGAAGATGTAGCACCACAAGGGGGTAGCAATCCCTCTTCCACCTTCTGATCCGTCAGCTAGTGATCCAAGCGAATCACCTGCTGGAGGTTGTTGAAGTTAGCAACAATGACCATTCCCTTAATCTTAGGTACTAGGCCCTGGATATACAACTCAATTCGTTTGTAGAGTGGAGTAGAGTAATTGGGGCACATGGTCGCCAGTTCATGCAACCTGGTAGTATAGCTCTCAATCTCTGACCCCACCATCTTCAGATGGAGGTACTCAGTCTCCAACTTCTAAATCTCATCTCAAGGACAGTACTCCTCCTTCATGAGTTCCTTGAAATCTGCCCACAAGGTAGCATTCGCCACATCAACTCCTAGCAGCTGCACTTGGGCATTCCACCACGATAATGCCGCATTCTCAAGTGTAGCGGTAGCATACTTAACCCTATCAGCTGGCGGGAAATTGCACATAGCAAAGCATGATTCCACCTTCTCGAACCACCTAAGTAGTCCGACTGCTCCTTCAGATCCTCCAAAGTTATGAGGCTTACAATCCATAAATGACTTGTAGGTACAAGTCGGGGGTGATGAGCAGGTTGGCCAGCTTGAAAAGCTGCCAAGGCTGCTACAACCCGATCATTGATTAGTGCACTCAGTTCTTCTTGCGTCATGCTGATGCTGCCTCTACCATTTCCTCTACCCATCATACCAATTCTACTTTTACATTATACTCATGAGAAAACAATAATATGTTCCGCATACCATCGTTCATGTAGTATAAGTATACTAGAATGTAACAAGGATTATGAACACGAGAATAAGATAAAATAGTAGATTGATAGTAATAATAATAATAATTATAACATAGGATAAAC
Organism: Ambrosia x helenae; assembly: GCA_030844895.1. NCBI lineage: Eukaryota > Viridiplantae > Streptophyta > Magnoliopsida > Asterales > Asteraceae > Ambrosia > Ambrosia x helenae. The sequence continues at coordinate 65,476,376 of CM061227.1, read as the reverse complement.
GATTCTCAGATCTCACACGATAAAATAGAAGTTATTATACGAATATATATGATACTTAAGATAGTAGAAATCAATCGTCCGCATGATCCACACACGAGCCCTCATCATCGCTTTCGTCTTGAATCTCGACCTCAAATAGATCTTTTTCCTCTTCTGGTTCGAGCTCCTCTTCAAATTCCGCCTCAATGGCTGCTCCAATAGCATCATCTTCTTCCTCCATAGGCTCCTCTTCGGGATCCTCCTCAAGATCCTCTACATCTATCCCTAAGGCTGTTATAAGCCTATTACAAACGGTATTCAATTCTTGCATAGTAGTTGCTAAACTCTGTCTAGTGGCAGCCAACTCCTGCCTAGTCTCAGAGCTTCCCGCTTGACAACTGCCATCTCAGTCATCAAGTGGCCTATCTGACCTTCCATATGCCTGATTGTCTCATCTGCATTCCTCCTCCAGAACTTAAACTGTTGCACAACAGCGAAAGCATTGTCCAACTCAGTATGAACGTAGGTAGGGATCCACTGATGGAGCTTGTTGTCCCTCGATAGCACGAGAAGAATAGTTATGAGTATGGTTAGTCATGGTCTTTCCTGCAATACGCTAGATCAGTACACGTATTCCAGAAATTAACAATTTGTGCACTTAAGGTAGTGAGTGTAACTAATACTTATGTTATGATGATTATAGACTAGAATGCAATCCTAGTTCACTATAACCAATGGCTCTAATACCAATCTGTCACACCCTCAAATTTCCCCTGCGGGGTTTATACCGCGAGGCGTGTGACATACCAGGATCTCATAGCCATAAGTCACATGAACTACTCTAAATGCCCAAACCATTTAGTTCGTTATCGAAAACATGTTTACTAGATAATCATTTATTCATATAGATGCGGAAGCGAATTTAAAGATAATAGCTAACCATATAGTCTGCGTAAAACAACGCGTTCGAAATTGTAATAGATAATTAAACATTCGAAAATAAATAAGTATTCATATCCCCATGATGCTATATGATGCATGCCCCACTCGTGCTTCGAACTAGTGTCCTGCAAAAAGGTAAAACAATCTTAGGTCAACATAAAGTTGGTGAGTTCACAAAGTTAAGTAAATACGTAGGTCCTCCAGACCAAGTTTTGACAAGTAAATGCTAATTCACATGCCAGGGGTAGCTATCCCACTCATGATAACTAAAACTGGTAATACCGAACTGGTAAAGAACGAGATCCCACAATAGTGAGCAAAGTGCCTTGCATCATTGTCTATCAACAATGATAATATGTTGAGTTATAGTTCACACCCATGCTCTCCAACACGATGTGAGGTTTGTGAGACCTAATAGCGCTATCAACTAGTAACCCGCTTGCCTACCCGGCAATTCATTCGGTATTTAGAAGGACTTCAATGATAGAGTAGCTTTAGTTCATCAAGGACATAAAGCAAGAATTAGTGTAACCAGATTCACCTAGTGAATCATAGCACCCCAAACCCAGGATGTGTATGAGTAGTCCCAAACCGGACTATGAAAAAGTTTAGAAAGTTGTCTCATCCGAGACGTATGCTTTTGAGATAGAGTTGGTTTAGTTCATCAAGGACATAAAGCAAGAATTAGTACTAATGGACTATGTGCGATCCTTAGAGCTTCTTGGTGGCCTTCCTTGGCTCGGCAATTCGAAGAAGGGAGGGGTGAGTGTGAGCCGAAGCTTGGGGAAAGGTTGTGGAGGGATGTGGTTCGGCTTCTAGGGAGCCGAAAGAGAGGGAGGGTGAGAAAAGTGAGGTGTGGTGCAAGGATGAATGCTCATGGAACCTCCTTATATAGTGGTTTCTAGTGTAAGTGCATACCTCATCATGCTTCTAGATAGCTTACATCACTTAACCCCTAGCCAATGTGCCTTGTTTTCATTTGTTAGTTTAGGGTGGCTTCCTAGGAGTTAGGATGGATGGTGACAACACATGGTTACTAGGCTTGTCATAAGATGTTGGTGTGATGTTTAGAAGCTTCTATCTTATGTCCTTTTCCTAGTATAGGGGCCGAAATTTTAGGTTAGTTATAAGTAGGAGGTGGCTACAAAAGACAAAAGAAAACTTCCAAGTGTGTGGGTATGTATGCGTGTGTTTATATATGCATGTATGTATGCGTGTTAGCTTCTAGAAGGTATTTAACAAAATATAGTTTTTCTTATAAGCCTAGTGTATATGCATATATATATATATATATATATATATATATATATATATATACAAGCACATTTTGATGTATAAAAGATTCATGTACATACTTAGATTAATGTTCATAGACTCTCATAAGTTTAATTATATGTTTGTTAATCTATGACAACTTATAGATACATATATGGCTATTGTGTGCACGTGTAACTTATCTAGTTACTCTAGTCAAGTAGAATGCAAGAAATCTAGGTGCAAGTAACTAGAGTTTAGTTAATTTAGGAACCTGAAATTGCGGGGTATCACAAATAGTCCCCTTAAACTTATTTCCTTAGGCCTTCTTGTATGATGATCTGTGATATTATTTATCATGTTTTAGTGTATTAATTTCGAGCACTCAAGTAAGTCACAATCAAATCCTAGAACATCAAGTGGTACACTCTATCATGCAAGCAGTTTCCCTACCACATATTTTTCACAATATCTGTTCTAGAATTCTGAAACCTTGACTGGGACTGGATTGACAGAAGAAAAGAATAGATCAATAAGAGATTCAGAGTAATATATACAAATCAAATGATTTCTCAAATGACGAGGGCTTTGGGTTTTGGACTCTAGAGGGTCTCTTTTATGACATCCTGACTGTGTCCAGGTCAGCGTATATCTGGATGCAGCAGAGGAGCAGCCATGACATCTTTGGACACTAAGGTCTCTTTTTGGTGAAACATGATCTACAGCAGGACAACGAATAACTAAGTCAGCATATATCTGGATGCAGCAAAACCTTTCGTTGCCTAGCATCTCCAGGCCTTTGCTTACACAAAACAGAGGAGATACACGAGTTTTTCAGAAAAGGTTTCAGATCTAGACCACAGTGTTATGCTTCGGGACATCACACAAGCATTCAAATATAAGTTGTACCTGATTCCAAGTGATGTTCCTTACTGAGGTCGTGTTTTATCTTTAAGTGCTTCACAAAATCATTTACATTTCAGCCATCAAGACCAAGCCTACCAGCACATCACACTAGAGCCAAACAGTTTCGATACACGTCTTACATGAGTCGGCCTTAATCCAATTGTGAAAGTTCATTTCATTTCTCGTTTTTGACAACAAAAATGTTTTGATCTTTTCTTAGGATACATCCCCCTAAAATTGTGCTTAAAATTAAGAATTTAAAGAACAAATTTACAAACCTAAGACTAAGAAAAAGTTTTTTTTTTTTTTTAACTTGGACCAATTCAGTCCTCAAAATGGACCATCTTGAGTAGTTCAGAAAGAGCTTCAAAGCGAGCTCGATCAACAGGTTTTGTAAAAAGATCTGCTACATTGTCGTTAGTGTGAATGTGTGTAGGTACAATTAAACCTTGGTTAAAAGAGTCTCGGATGAAATGTTCTTTTATGGCAATGTGTTTTACTTTTGAAAATTGAACTGGATTTTTCACAATTTGGATAGCAGCATCATTATCACAATAAATAGGAGTAAGAGAGAAATCCAAACCGTAATCCACCAGCTGATGTTGTATCCAGATCACCTGAGAACAGCATGCTGAAGCAGCAACATATTCAGCTTCCGCTGTTGAGACGAAGATTGTTTGCTATTTTTTACATTGCCATGCAATAAGCCGATCGCCAAAAAATTGACATCCAGCAGAAGTAGATTTCCTGTCAATGTCACAACCTCCAAAATCACTGTCAGAAAAAGCATGTAATTCAAAGGGAGAATCCTGGGGATACCAAAGACCAAATCTGGGTTTCCCCTTAAGGTATCTGAAGATTCTCTTAACAGCATTTAAATGAGAAGTTTTAGGATTAGCCTGATAACGTGCACACTGACACACAGCAAACATGATGTCAGGTCAGCTAGCAGTCAAGTACATTAGTGATCCAATCATTGAACGATACAGTGTTTCGTCCACAGCTTCTCCTTCCAGATCTTGAGTCAGACCTGGTCTCTCAGACATTGGGGTGTTCTTTGGCTTTACATCATTGAAGCTGAACTTTGCAAGAATGTCATCCACATATTTCCTTGATGAATCAAGATACCCTTTGAGTTTTGACGAACTTGCAGACCTAAGAAAAAGGTCATTTCACCCAGAGCACTCATCTCAAACTGGTTTTTCATCACCTCTTCAAACTCCTTGCATAGTGCATCACTAGTGGAACCAAAAATGATGTTGTCCACATAAATCTGCACCAGTATTCGATCTTCATTCACCGTTTTGACGAATAAGGTCTGATCAATAACACCACGGGTGTATCCATTGGCGAGAAAATGTTCAGTCAAGGTAGCATACCAAGCACGAGGTGCCTGATGTAACCCATATAAAGCTTTGTCTAATTTGTACACGTGCTCTGGATATTTTGGATTTGTGAAGCCCGGTGGTTGACCAACATAAATCTCTTCTTTGATAGTTCCATAGAGAAATGCCTTCTTGACGTCCATCTGATAAACAGTGAATCCCTTAAACGAGGCGTAAGAGAGAAATATTCTTATTGCTTCTAATCTCGCAACTGGGGCATATACATCATCATAATCTAAACCCTCAATCTGCCTGAACCCTTGCACAACCAATCTTGCTTTGTTTCGTACAATCACCCCGCTGTCATCCCTTTTGTTTCGATAAACCCATCTTGTACCAAAAGGTCGCTTTCCTAGAGGCAGCTTCACTAACTTCCAAACCCTTAGCTTCTCAAACTGATTAAGTTCATCTTGCATTGCATTACCCCAGCTTGGTTCTCACATGGCCACAACAGTAGATTTTGGCTCATTTTGTGAGATGAAGCTTGAGTACAAGCATTTGTTGATGTCACCAGTTTGACTCCTTGTTAAGACACCTGCATCTACTGGACCGATAATGTTTTCCAGTGGGTGATCTCGTTGAATGTTTGTAGAGATAGCTCGGTCTGGAACTGAAGAATTTTCAGGTAAGGTTGTCATACTACCGGTTACAATCCCTTCCACGGTGTCAGCATCAGCTTCGTCCTCATCATTTTGTTCCACCGTGTATTCAAGAGGTATGGGATCATAGAAAGCAGGAACTAAGGTATCAGAAGACAAATCTTTGTCATCTACCTGTTGCACAGGATCCATAGTGGGAATAGATGGTTCGACAGAAACTGAATGTTGTTGTGTTGATGAAGATCTAGGTACAGTATCCCCTTCATCCTCTGCATCATTAACTAGAGAGGATAAGGTGCCAGTAGCGTATGTCGAGGAGCCTGTAAAACCTGTATTAACACCACTAGACACATCATCAAAAATACGGAAAGACCGAAAGAGAGTATCATAGTCAAATAACCAGTCTGGACCCACTCTAGGATCCGTCTCATTCTCCTCAAGCCAACACACGTCAAACGACTCTACGATTTGCTTAGTTTGTTTGTTGTAAACCCTATATGCAGTCTTGCCAGCATACCCGACAAAATAGCAGTCTTCAGCTTTCGCATCAAACTTTGGTGTAGCATCCAAATGCAACAAGGTGCACGGACAACCAAAAGCACGAAAATGCTTGACGGAAGGTTTAGCTCCAAATAGCACTTCGTAGGGTGTTTTCATTCGTGCTTTGTTGACTAGAACTCGGTTTTACACATAGCAGGCTGTGTTCATAGCCTCTGCCCAGAAGAAAGTCGGAAGCTGTGAGTCACATAGCATTGTACGAGCGGCTTCAATCAGAGTGCGATTCCTTCTTTCAGCGTCTCCATTTTGCTGTGGCGTCCTTGCTGAGCTGAATTGACGTGCAATCGCTTTCTGAGAACAAAATAGTTTAATTCTGCATTCTTGAACTCAGTCCCATTGTCACAACGAATGCCTTTTACCTTCAAGTTGGTCTCATTCTCCATTATTTCTGTAGTCTCACTCTTGTTAGTCAGAAAAAAACCCAAGTAAAATGTGAGTAATCATCAGTTATTACTAAACAGTAAGCTTTGCAAGAAATGCTGAGCACATTCACTGGACCGAATAGGTCCATATGAAGTAGCTGCAATAGATAATCAATTGTGTTTACCAACTTAGGATGATGTGGTTTTCGATGATGCTTTCCTCTGGCACATGCAACACATTTTTCAATTGTTATAAAATCACGTATTGGCGAATCCCTTACCAACCCTAGTTTAGCAACCCGGTTTAAGTTTTTAGCATTTGCATGTCCAAGACGATGATGCCATAGAATGGCGTTGTTTTGAGAGACTTTTGAGAAAAGACACGTAATGTTTTCAGATGGAGGTCTGTTCATGTCTATGACATAAGCATTTCCTCGACGTTCAAACGTTAATAAAACCCATTCTTTTGGAATCACAACTCCAGGTTTCAATATCAAACATCCTTTATCAGTTAAATGGGTTGAGTAACCATTATCACAAATCTGTGAAATGCTTAGTAGACTATGCTTCAATTCAGGAACATAGTTTACTTTATTAAATTGAAGAACACCATTTCTTACCGTTCCCCTTTGAGTTATTTGACCCTTCTCACCTCCCGAAAATGAGACAAATCCACCATTGAAAATTCCACGTCAGTAAGCTGGGATAAGTCACATGTCATGTGCCTTGAACAGCCGCTATCAATGTACCAAAGACGAATGATATTCCTCCACAGCCGTTCCTGCACATGATGCGGAATCAGTTAGTTGTTGGTACCCAAGCCATGGTTGTTCTAGGTACACCGTTTGTGATCCATGTACTGGACTTCCATCCAATTCATGTTGTCAGTTGAAATAGTAGCACATCGATTAGATATGTCATTAATAGAACAGGAAAATCCTATAGACGGGGAGGAATTTGGAATAGAACTTTTTGGTTTCCAGTGGGATTTGTTTTTTGAAACCATATTTTTTTAGAATTAGATGATACCTTGGAAGTTTTTATTTGATGTTTAGGTATCCTACCCGACTGTTTGAGACGCTTATTTCTATTCCAATCACCATCAGAAGGCTTCACCTTGGATTTGTAATCCCACATTGCCTTAGGTTTTTCAACCTTCATTGGCTTGGGATGATTATAGTTCCCGTTTGGAGCCTTCTGATGCTTCCCACTTGCAAAAGTTTTCAGATTAGTTTTACAATTTCTGGCAATGTGTCCTAGGATTCCACATGTGTAGCATATCTGACGCTTCACACGTGGATCCCCTTGAGATCTTGCAGACTTTCCGGATTCAAAAGATTTGTTTACAGCTCGTTACTTGTGTGATGCTGCTTTTGAATACCCTTTTTTTGATTTGAAGAGTTCTGGTTTTCATATTTTGGTAAAACATGTTTTGGTGGAAGATATTTCCCAGTCCTACCCGTACTTGTTTGTTTAACCAAAAGATTTTTTGTTGTATCACAAGCATTTGACAAAATAACAGAATTTGAATGATCAAACAAAGAGTCAGACGACATGTCACAAGGTTTTATGCTCAAAACAAACGAGCCCACACAAATATTTTTGTCATTAGCAGAAATTGATAAATTGTTTCTCTGATTTTTATTATTTAATGCAAGTAAATCAGAGTCATCAACTTCATCCCCATCATCTACCCAATCCTCAATAATTAAATTTTCTGCACAAGAATCAATCGAATTAGTAACATTCACAGCATTAGAAATATCAAAGCAATTTATGGTAGAGAAATTTTCAGCTACAGAAGACGCAGGAGATTAAGATGATTCTGAACTCTCCTTCTCTGAATCAAATGAATTTAGAATAGGCACAGAAACCGATTCATTCAATTCGGACATGTTCTCAGATGATTCGGCTGTTTCACATGACTGGTAGTTAGTGTTGGATCAGTATGCTCTTTGTTTAAGTAAGAACTTGCTATCTTTGACACTTAAGTGTTTAGCAAGGTCTTGTATATCAGATTGTAAGCACAGCGGAATGTATAAGTTAAAGCAACACTTTTTATACTTAAGAGGAGTTATTACTCCCTCTGATGATTGAAACTAATAATGACAAGTATTTATTATGAATCTAAGAAGTAAATGAGAATTAGATACTTAGGCAGATTCACAATAAATACAGAAATGGAATAGAACAGTGAAAGTGTTTGAAGGATTTTTCTATTAAAATCAATGTCTAAAATAGAAGGTTGAAGCCTCCTATTTATAGACGTTTACATACATGTATCTTGCCTATAAAGCAAGTATACAAATATCAGAAACAAGTTGCACAAGTTGCAACATTGAAACAAACAATTACAGCTAAAAGTAATAATAAACAATAAACTACTGATACAAAAGGCGGTGGAAAATATCTGATGCTAAGTGCTGATGAATGACAAACTACTGATGAGTAGTTTGTCTTCAGTACTTCTGAAGTGAACTTGTCTGGTTTGGACTTCAGAACTTCTGATGAAGTTTCTTCTTCAGCACTTCTCATATCTTCTCTTCAGCAGTTTCTTGTCTTCTCTTCAGTTCTTCTATACTTAGCCAAAATTGACAGAACTGAATTAGACTAAGGTTTCCAAAAGTGGTTTCACCAATCATCTTTGTCCTAACAATCTCCCCCTGGATTGATGAACCCAAAAACCTTACTAATTCCTTATGATCTTCTTCTGTCTTGAACAATCTTCCATATTTCTTTATACATGGTGTTCTTTAGCTGGTTTAACTGTCCATCAGATAGAGATCCTTTCTGTGGTTCCAGATGTTGAATTGTGAGTAGGTCTTGTGTTGACAGTTTCTTTAGATCACTGATCTTCTTGTAAGCCCTGCTTGAAAGGTCTCTTCTTGTCAATAATACTGAGTTGTTAGCAGTAAGTGACCATCTGATGATAGGTACCTTTGACTTGTTAAAGTCAGAGGTATAGGGAACCAGACTTGTCCCTTGGGTTGATGATCCTGAGTATTGGATGCTTTCTGTTTCAGTAAGCCTCAGGTGGGAGTCTCTTCCTTATTGTTGGTGTTGTTGTTGCATATCAGGCATCTGAATAGTTGGGAGATGGTGTTCAGTCACTACCTTGGTATGCATCTTTTCTTTGATAGTCTTTTGAATTTGGTAGGCAAAGGTGGAAGGATCCCTGAATTGTGTTATCAGAGGTTTCTCCTCAATGTCAAAATCTGAGTGAACTACTGAACTTCCTTCAAGTAGTACCATTTTGAAATCAGTTTTGACATTGTCCTCTGATCTCTTCCTTTGAGTAGCAGGCCTTCTTGTTAAGACACCAGAAGTTCTAACTACTGATCTTGAAGGATCAGCAGTTTGAAACTTCTCTGGATTTGCAGCCTTGGCAGCCTTATATTTTCGATAGGTATCCATCAGTCTTTCTTCTTTGCATCTGGATACTGAGGCTTTTGAACCATAGCCATCTGCTACTAATTCATTTATCATCTGGGCTCTCCTGGCCTTTCCTTCTTTACTTGTGGCCAGTTTGTCTGTAATTAGTTGTGCCCTTCTTGTCAGCTCTTGCATAGAGAGTCCCTTGAGTGCGTAGGCTTTAGTCTTGCTGTTCTTTGTGATGTAAGACACCAGTTGTTGTCTTTTGTCTTCTTCAGCAACATGATCAATTTCAGCCTGTCTTTCCAGTTCAGCTTGATAAGCCTGGAGCTTCTCTTCAAATTCTAAGTCATCCCTTTGTTCCAGATTTTTCCAAATCTGGTCTTCCTTGGCTTTTTTTTGAACTGCCTTTAAACTCTGCTCAAGAAGTTTAGTAGATTGAGAGATTGGAGCAAGGGTTAGGACAGTCATAGTAGTGGTTGTTGTAGGCCTTGGAGGAGCAGAAGTTGCTTTGATTTGTTCAATGGATCTGGAAGGTTTAGTTTGTTGAGATTTGGAAGTGTTAACCTCTGATAGGTTGACAACTGCTGATGGTTTGTCAACTACTGAAGGATTGTCTTCAGTATCTTCTGAGTCATCAGTACTTTGACCATCAGAGGTTTCTTTATTATGCCTTAGGGATTCTTCAGAGGTTTGGGTCTCATCTTCTTTTTCTGTGGCTTCAATATCTTCTACTGAGACACCAAACTGTTTGGCCATTGCTTCTTTTCTGGCCTGGTTTTTCTGATCTCTCTCTAGGATAGCAAGTCTTGCCTTTCTTCTGGCTTCAACTGTATCCATTGGTTCCTTTATCTTCTCCCTCTTTTTGGATTCATCAATAGTCTTTAGAGGTTTGATCTGATCTGTCAGATTGGCAATTTGTTTGCTGTTGAAGTCAATCTTGGTCTGCAGATCATTCATTTTTGTCTGAATCACCCCAAATTGGTTTTTGATGGACAACTCCAAGTTAGCTGTATAGGTTTGGAGGTGATTCTTGATGAGGGCATTCATCATATGATAAAGGTCACCACCTGGGCTGCATAGTTGGTTCATGTCTATGCTTGAAGGCCCAGGGAATTGGGTAGGCATTTGATGTGAAGGGTGTGTTTTTAGGAGATCCTCATGTTGTACAGAGGATGCCACTCTAGGGGTTTTAGGGATTGAGTGGACTTTAACCTGTTCAGGGGTGACTAGCTTCTTGAGCTTGGATACCCCTGAAACAGGACCTTCATAAAGTGCCGTCAATTCAGTAGTTTTGGTTGTTGAAACATCATCCAAATTAATGGAATCATCTGAATCCCTGATGTTGTCCTCAATGAGGACTGTCTCAGTTAAATCATGAGCTGAGCCCAACTCAGTTCTCTCATGAACCTCTTGTTCTTGGTTCTGAGGATTTCCTACCTCAGGCATTAAGCCTTCATCAGTAGTTGCCACATCTGAGGTCTTAGCTGTTTTACTTCTATCCTCAGATCCACCACTGGGTGGTAACTGAGTAGTAGCAGCCTCAGATGCCCCAAGAGTCTCTAAGATTGGGCTTAAAGACTCTGGTCCACCCTCATCTCTTGGGTTAGGGCTAGTGATGTCCACATCCATGTCTGATTCTGTGGTTATGTCCCCTGTTTGTTGTGGTTGTAGGGGACTGACATTATCAGGAGGGACTATCTCTTTTAGCCCAGAGAGAAGTTTGGCAATCTCTATTGCCTCTGGTTCAGAAATTTGAGGGGTTGGTTCAGAAGTTTGGGCAATGGGTTGAATAGGTTGGTCAGCAGTTTCAAAAGAAGTGTCAGTTACAATAGTTTTTCTAAGTCTTTTTCTTTTGAATAAGATTTTTATGGGTGCTCTTGGTGGGGTTTGAGATGGATGAGACTGAGAGGGTGTTTCAGTCTCACCTATTTGAAGAGCAGATTGCTCATGAGCATGTTCAGGCATCTCAACCTCCTAAACAGCTTTTCTTTTGGGTTGGGTGGTTATTGTCTTTGTTGGCTTGGGCTTTTTGGCTTTTGATGGTGTGAGTTTGGAAGATGTGGGTTTCAGGGGGACTTTTTGTTGTTCTCCCTGATCATCTTCTGGCCAGGTAGCCGGTTTGTTGTGCCTAGAGTATCCGTGTGAGGTTAATGGATTTAAAGTTGAAACTTTTTCCACAAGCACCTCGTTACCCAGTTCCCCTATTATGCATTGCATAATGAACCTTGGGTATAACAAAAACTTTTTCTTGGTATTATTATGATGTAACACCAACTCATTGAAAAATAATTTTGATGCCCTGAATTTAGTTTCATTCACTATGGAATGAAATATTGGTTGAAAAGTAGAGGGCATCTGGTCATAAGACCCTGTCTTTGGACTCAAACACATAATAATATAATGAAACAAAAGCTTGTATTTTGGTTCAAAATATTTTTTGAAGATAGTAGCATGGGAGAGAGTACCTTGATAACCACACTCAGTCATGGTTAAGTGAATGTCAGAGTTAGCAACATGATCAGGGGCAGCTACATCATTCAGGCCCAGTCTTGTTGCCAGTGTGGCCGGTGTGATGGTCAGTGGTTTCCCTTTTATTCTTGAGTTGAGGGAGATAAATTCACCATCAGCCGTCACCGTCTCAGCATTAGCCCAGAACTCATTTAGAGTTTCAGTATGAATTGGTGGGTCGATTGTGAGAGCAGTAAAATATTGGGATTTTACGACAAGATCAATGATCTCATCGTATTGGGACCAGCCTTCTTGTTTTTCAAGAAAGGCCCTTTGATTGTGTCCCTGTTTTAGAATGAGAGCCATGTGGTTTGGGTTTTTGTTGATCGAACAGTTGATTTGCAGGTTTAGGTTTGTAAGAGAGTTTTTGAGAGAGAAGGAGGGAATTTTTGAGTTTGAAAGGATAAGTGTTGAAAAAAGATATTTATCAGAAGTTTTTAACCGCTTGGATCTTCTTTATTAGAAGTTTTTAAACCGCCTAGTTTAAAAATCTCTTTATCAGGAGTTTTAAACCGACTAGGTCAAAACTTCTGATGATGGGAAAAGTCAGATTTGCCCTTTTTGACTAAACTGCTGATGAAGGATTATCTTCATCAGTAGTTCCCATTTCCTCTTCAGTAGTTTTAACAGTTGATGAGAAATGTTTTATAAATACTTTTATTCACAACTTCTGAAAGTTATTTTATCAGAAGTTATTCATTTTTCAGAAATAATCCCCATACTGATGTTTTGTTCATCAGTAGTTTCTCTCTTTTCAGAAGTTTTGTTTTTGACTTTTTGTCTTTTTGTAAGTGGAGAACAATAAAATATGCGCAGAACAATAAAATAAACACTTACAAGTTTAGCATCCCAAGCATGGATACTAACTTCTGAAATGTTGATGTGTCAAGGGGTTTTGTGAAGATGTCAGCTATTTGATTAGCTGTTGCTACATGCTTCACCACAATCTTGCCTTTTTCATAGCAATCTCTTATGAAATGGTACCTGATCTCAATATGTTTAGTTTTTGAGAACTGTACCGGATTTTGAATGATGCTAATGGCAGATTTGCTGTCTACAAACAAAGGTGTCTTGGTTTCTTTGATTCCATAATCAAGAAGTTGATATTGGAGCCATTGTATCTGTGATGTACAACTTGCAGCTGCAATGTATTCAGCTTCAGTAGTTGAAGTTGCAACATATGTTTGCTTCTTTGATTGCCATGACACTAGACAGTTACCCAAGAATTGACAACCACCAGATGTTGACTTTCTTGTCATCTTACACCCTGCATAGTCACTATCTGAAAAAGCTGATAACTTGGTATTGCTTGAAGCAGGATACCAAATTCCAAGTGTTGGAGTTCCTTTCAGATATCTGAAAATTCTTTTGACTGCTATAAGGTGTGATTCCCTTGGTGCTGATTGATATCTAGCACAGACACATGTTGAAAACATAATATCTGGTCTAGAAGAAGTTAGATATAAAAGGGAACCTATCATGCATCTGTACATGGTTTGATCAACCTGTTTTCCTTGATCATCAGGTTCAACTTGTGTGATTGGTGTCATGGGAGTGGAACATGATTTACAGTCTTGTAAAGAAAATTTGTTTAATAATTCTTTAACATATTTTGATTGATGTATAAAAGTTCCATTTGTATGTTGCTTGATCTGCAGTCCCAGAAAGTACTGCAGTTCTCCCATGGTACTCATCTCAAATTTTGATTGCATGAGTTTCTTAAAATCATCACACAGTTTTGTGTTTATTGAACCAAAAATGATATCATCAACATAAATTTGAACAAGTAGGACATGATTTCCAACATGTTTAATGAAAAGAGTTTTATCAATGGCACCTCTTGTAAAGTTATTTTTGAGTAAAAAGGTGGAGAGTGTATCATACCAGGCTCTTGGAGCCTGTTTGAGCCCATAAAGAGCTTTGTCCAGTCTGTACACCCACTCAGGATGAGAAGGATCCTCAAACCCAGGTGGCTCACAGACATACACCTCCTCTTTTATCTTTCCATACAAAAATGCACTCTTTACATCCATTTGATAAACTTTAATTTTGTTGGAAATGGCATAGGCCAGAAATAACCTGATGGCCTCAAGCCTTGCAACTGGAGCAAAGGTTTCATCATAGTAAATTCCCTCTTCTTGAGAGTACCCTTGAACTACCAGTCGTGCCTTGTTCTTGATTATCATACCAGCTTCATCTTGTTTGTTCCTGAAAACCTATCTTGTGCCAATTGGTTGCTTGTTTGGAGGTAAGGGACAGATTTCCCAGACCTGTTGCTTGTTGAACTGAAGCAGTTCATCTTGCATAGCTTGCACCCAATTATTGTCTTTGAGGGCTTCCTGGTACTTCTTTGGTTCCAACTGTGAGATAAAGGCTGAAAATAGGCAAAAGTTGGAGAGCTGGTTTCTGGTAAGAACACCTGAAGCTATATCACCCAGGATTTGATCAAGTGGATGATCTCTGTGTTCAATCAGTTGTTGTAAACCACTGACAGGTGTAGGTGGCTCATGTTCTTCAAACAAACTACTGAGGTCTATAATATCTGGTTCAGATGTTCCTTGATCTTCAGTAGTTGGATCTACTGAACCAGAAGTTTGAGTTTGTTCCTCAGTACTTGTTTGATCAGAAGTTTGTAGAACTTCTGATGATTTTGAAGTTGACTTGATAACTGTTTGAGGAGTCCATGGTGTGGGATCCTCATCATCAAACCTTTTGTCACCATAATAAGTAGGTTTTGATGAAGTAACAGCCTTCTCAGGTCCAAAATGGAAGTTGTCAAGGTCAAAAAGTTCAGCAGGATGTGCTGGAATAAGAGTGTGTTTTGACTCATTGAACTTGACATTCCATGTTTCTTCTACTATCCTGGTGTGAGAATTAAAAACCTTGTAGGCTTTTCTAGTTGAAGAGTAACCAAGAAAGTAACCTGAGTCAACTTTGGCAGCAAACTTTGAAATAGATTCCTTGATGTTCAACATGAAACATTGACACCCAAAAGCCCTGAAAAAGGAGATAAGGGGCTTCATGCCATGAAGAACTTCGTAGGCAGTCTTGGAATGTCTCTTGACCACAAGAACTCTATTCTGAACATAACATGATGTGTTAACTGCTTCTGCCCAAAAGTACAAGGGTAGCCCAGAATCAGCTAACATTGTTCTTGCTCCCTCTATTAAGGTTCTGTTCTTCCTTTCTACTACACCATTTTGTTCAGGAGTTCTGGGAACACTGTATTGTCTAATAAACCCTTTAGACAGACAGAATTCATCCAGAGTTTTGTTCCTGAACTCTGTCCCATTATCACTTCTAATGGTTTTGACAGGTAGAGAATATTGTTTCTCCACTTGTAGAATGAAGAACTTGATGATTTCAGCAGCCTCATCCTTGGAGAATAAGAAGAATACCCATGTGAATCTTGAGTAGTCATCAATGATGACTAAGCAGTACTTCTTCTTACCAAGGCTCATAATCTTGACAGGTCCAAATAAGTCCATATGGAGTAGTTGAAGACATGCAGTTGTTTTTGATTCTTCATTAGACTTATAGGAGGACTTATGCTGTTTTCCCTTTAAACAGGATACACAGTGTTCTTGACACTGGTATACTTTCAAAGGTAGACCTCTGACCAAGCCCATTTTTGTGACTTTATTTATGGTTTTAAAGTTCACATGGCCAAGTCTCCTATGCCAGAGATCAGTTTCTGAAGTTGATGCCCTTGAGAAGAAACAGGCAGTGTTGTTCAATACTTTGTCTTTCTCAATGTCCACTGCATAGACATTGCCACATCTTTTGGCAATCAGCAAAGTATGATCTTCAATGATCTTCTCTATCAACTTCTGGCCTTCTGGTGAGATGATCTTGCATGCTGTCTTTGTGAAAAAGGAAGAATATCCTTTATCACACATTTGTGACACACTTAGCAAGTTGTATTCAAGGTTTTCAACCAGATTGACCTTGTCAAACTGTATTTTGCCAGAGGAGACATTTCCATGTCCTAGCACATATCCCTTAGCATTGTTCCCAAAGGATACAGATCCTTCTCTTTGGCTGATAAAATTGTTTATCAGGTATCTGCATCCAGTCATGTGCATAGAGCCTCCACTATCAACGTACCATATGCTGTTTAAGCCCCTGGAAACTCTCTGCACACAATAGCAAATTAGTTAGATTTAGGAACCCAAGCCTGTTTGGCTTTGGGTTTGCTCTTGAGAACAGTTACAGTTTGTTCTTGACCAGGTTGAGAAATCCATGTCTTTTTGGCAATGGATTTTTCATTAAGAGCCATGGTGGTATCCTTTTCAGGACCACCATCAACCTTGGTAATCAGTAGTTGTACCAAGTTCATTAGATTTTGAATCTCAGCAGTTTGTGAAACTGCTGATGATTCAGGTCTAACTACTGACAAAGAATTTTGAGAAAAAGATTTTAGTTGAGATTTTATCTTTTTCTGAGAAAAGGTGTTTCCAGGTTGTTGTTTCTTGGGATTAAAGATTCTTTCATAATCATTTCTGATTTGATTTCCCACAACCTGTTGTTTAATTTTTGATTGAACCGAATTCCTTTTCTGTATCTACAAAACTCTGTTTTGTGGTTGAACAGACCACAAATTTCACACTCTTTTGCCTTTTGTTTTTGATCTAAAGGCAAATTTCTGACATTAGCGTAAAGATTTTGCTCATCAGTAGTTTTCAGGGTCTCAACTCCTGATGTAGATGAAACTACTAATGGCTTGTTGTCAGATTTTGTTAATACTTCTGAAGTACTTTCTTTGAAAATACCAGGATTTCTGATTAGAAAGTTTTCATGGAAAGATGTGCAGTCTTTCCCTTCAGAAGTTTCATTTGAAACAATTTTTCTCCCATCTTCAGTAGTTTTGGGAGAGAAATCTGTTGGTGTTTCAACATGATGGTACCCTATGCCAAACTTAACATTTGAAGCACTCTATTTGTTTAGCAATAGCTGGTACCCCTTACAAGAATCCACCCATTTTTCACAACTGATCTTGGTGTCAGCAAGCTCTTTTCTGACATCCCAAGATCTTCTATCATCATTTTAATTTGTGCTTGGGTTTCAATAGCTGAGTTAGTTAATTTAGAGACTTCTTTTGTTTTAGTAGTAAGTTTTCTCTCTAAATCACATTTCATCTGAGTGTATTTTCTTTCTAAATCATTGGCTTTTCCTTGTAAGTGCACATTTGTCTCTCTTATGAGAGCAAAAGATTCTTTGCAAGAATTTGAGCAAAGTTTTGTCAAAGACACTTTTGATACCTGTGACAATGCAGATTTTGAAGTACAGCCTTCAAATGCCATTAAGGAAAAGTTCTTTCTGCCATTGTCTGCTTCTCCCCAGTTGATGTCAAACAACTTGTTGTCTGCATCAGGATTGCACTCTGTGGTGTCAAAAGGAAGACTGCTCCAGTCAACATACCCTAAGGTGAAAAGACTTTGTTGAGAGGGTTGTTGAGGCTGTGGAGGTTGTTGAGCAGCTGGAAAGGGAGGGATTGATTGTTGGCTCTGCATCTGTTGAGCAGGCATTTGAACATATTGTACTTGTGGCATGTATTGCTGTTGAGGAGCTTGTGCCTGTACAAAATGAGCACTCCCTTGAGTTCCATTATTCCTATTATAATTGGGGTTAAAGTTATTTCCAGATTGTGATTGCTTAAAGCTAGAGTTTCTACACTCTCTAGCAAAGTGTCCCAACGTCTGACACTTGTGACATCTCAATTTAGATTTGTCAAACCCAATTTTTGTATTACTGGTCAATCCTGGAAATTTCCTTCCTGACCTTTTATAAAACTTGTTAGTTTTAATGCTTAGCATGGCCAGTTGGTGTAAAATGTCCATTTCTTCTAAGTCATCACTGCTAAAGTTTTTCAAATCATCCATGATAAAACATAGATTATCAGCAGTTTGACTTTGGTCATTATTGTCATAACCTGGGAAAGATCTTTCTGATGAGATCCCAGTTGTTATGTCAATGTTGTCATAAGATCCATAGGAACAAGTTGGTGAGTCTTGTCCCAAAAATGTTGTACTACCTGGTAGGTAGTCATCAGCAGTTTTACCAGATGATTGTAATTTCTTCTTTTGATCAATTTCTCTCTCAAAAGTAAGTAATTTCCCAAGGAGTTTTGTAAGAGTGAGGGAGCCAAAATCTGGTGAGGATCTTAAAACAATGGAGTATGTTTCCCATTTGTCTGGTAAAGACCTTAAAAATCTATGTAGCATAGATATTGTTGTATAGGTTTGACCATTTAACTTTAGCTCAGATATTAATGAGGAAAATCTTTCAAATTGTTGAGTTAAAGTTTCCCCATTAACGTGAGCAAATGTCTCATATTGTTGAGCTAAAATCTCTCTGGTGTTGGCAATCACCTCTTCAGTTCCTCCAAACTGTTCTTTAAGACAATCCCAGAGTTCTTTGGCACTTTCACAATGTAAAAGGCCAGAGTATATCTCATTTGGGAGAGCCATTGCGAACATAGAGAATGCTTTTGCATCTAGCTCAAGTTTTAGGAAATCATCATCAGTATAGTCTTTTGGTTCTTTTGGGACCTCAACTTTAGTTTCAAGATTAATGTTTACTGGTTTGTGAGGACCATATATCACAGATCTCCAACAACCTGTGTTGGTCTGTGACAAGGTATGTGCCATTCTCTTTTTCCATATGTTGTATTCATTTCTTACAAGCATGGCAGGTTTAGTTGCAGAACCAGTATTATGTGGATCCATTTTAAAGAGTATTGATTTGTCAGATGACTCTTTTAAGTGATGGATGTTGATAAAAAGTGAAGTTTTGATCTTTTATTGAGTATCAATAAGAGCTTTGTGTCTAATTCTCAATTTGTTAGATTGATATGTGATCAGATAAACCAATGCTCTGATACCAATTGTTGGATCAGTATGCTCTTTGTTTAAGTAAGAACTTGCTATCTTTGACACTTAAGTGTTTAGCAAGCTCTTGTATATCAGATTGTAAGCACAGCGGAATGTATAAGTTAAAGCAACACTTTTTATACTTAAGAGGAGTTATTACTCCCTCTGATGATTGAAACTAATAATGACAAGTATTTATTATGAATCTAAGCAGTAAATGAGAATTAGATACTTAGGCAGATTCACAATGAATACAGAAATGGAATAGAACAGTGAAAGTGTTTGAAGGATTTTTCTATTAAAATCAATGTCTAAAATAGAAGGTTGAAGCCTCCTATTTATAGACGTTTACATACATGTATCTTGCCTATAAAGCAAGTATACAAATATCAGAAACAAGTTGCACAAGTTGCAACATTGAAACAAACAATTACAGCTAAAAGTAATAATAAACAATAAACTACTAATACAAAAGGCGGTGGAAAATATCTGATGCTAAGTGCTGATGAATGACAAACTACTGATGAGTAGTTTGTCTTTAGTACTTCTGAAGTGAACTTGTCTGGTTTGGACTTCAGAACTTCTGATGAAGTTTCTTCTTCAGCACTTCTCATATCTTCTCTTCAGCAGTTTCTTGTCTTCTCTTCAGTTCTTCTATAATTAGCCAAAATTGACAGAAGTGAATTAGACTAAGGTTTCCAAAAGTGGTTTCACCAATCCTCTTTGTCCTAACAGTTAGATTTGTTGGTGTCGTCTGAGTCTGGATCAGAATCAGATTCAGGTTCAGTCACTGGCGAATCATCTGAGTGAGATTGAGAGTCGGTCAAATTATTTTCACTGTTTGCCTTTTGCTTTAGACAAAGCTCCCTGATTTGTTTCATGAAATCAAACTCATAGGTCACACTTGAGTCTGGTTGGGTGGTCGGAGCAGGAATCGGTTCGTTAACTTGTATTGATTCAAGTTTAGACTCTTTAGAAATAGGCAACAATTCATTTGACTCAGTTGAAGTTGGAACCTCATAATCTGCTTTGAAGCATCTTGAGACCTGACAAAAGTTTTTGACGGGGCCTGCTCTTGCTTAGATTGTCTGTGTTTAGGTTTTGAGATTCTAATTGTGGTTGATTCACGTTTAGTGATTTCAACTTGATCCCTTGATGGTCGACTGGTTGGCTCTTCTATTGGTGGACAATATCCTTTAACAGGAAGAGCCAACAGTTCTTCATCCGACATGGGAATTGAGGAATAATTTTCATTAAAGGGTGGAGGAATTTCCACAAACCCAATACCCTTATTCCTCACTTCCTTTGGTCTGAACTTTAACTGGGTATTGATCATTTTCTCAACTTTGGGACTAGAACAATTGAATTTTTTAAAATGAAAATCTGCATTTTCAAATTTAGATTTTAAGTTGATCAATTCCATGGTCAAAGTATCAGACAGTCGTTTGAAGTGTAAATATCGACACTTGTGATCACTCACTTCCTGATGCAAACGCTTGATATCAAGTTTTTGTTTTTCGACCGTTTCTTTATATGAGTTAAATTTCTTTTTAATGTCCTAAGTGGACATTTTCTCATATTCAAGCTGTTTGTATGCAGAGAGAGTTTCTTCTCTAAACCCCTTAATTTTATGTTTACATCTTTCAGTGCAACAAGATTCAGCTAAAATTTCAGAATGTAAATCAGCTGCCGACAGAACATAATCATCATCCATCTGGGCCATGAGTGCTTTGTACACAGTATCTTCAACAATCTTCAGGTCCTCCATTTGAGATGACCAATCCCATCCACCTCCTAATTGAGCGACCATGGCTTTATTTGAGTTTGAGGATGCAAATTCAATGTGAGTGGAAGATGTATGAGTTCCAGGAGTAGATGCGAGAGCAGCAGCCACAGGAGTAGAGTTGTCCATTTTCTTCTTCGGCTTGGTGCACTCACGAGCAAAATAACCAGGCTCATCACAATTATAATAACGCATCTTCATTTTATCCTACCCAAGTTTCTTTGTTGGGTTCTCCCACACGTTTCTCTTAGTCTTTTTCACAAACTTATTTTCTCCATGTACCACCATAGCTGTTTGCCAAGTCAAGTCCATTTCTTCTATATCATCTTGATTAACATCGTTTACGTCACATGCTCCAACATCTTTGGCAGTGAGTTGTCCAGTTAAAAATGCGTTGTAGCAATTCATAAATTCAGCAAACAAGCTTAAGTTACTTTATAGCTCCTTTGGAATTTTCACAGTTGACTGAGGTGCAGCAGCAGAAGATGAGGATCCAACAGTAACCATTGAGGAAGCAGGTATGACCGAATTTATGACTGAATTTTTGGATGAACTAGGTGCAAACATTGGTGGATACGAGGATCCACTGGCTGGATAAGAGTATAGTGAGGGTCGCTGAGGCTCGTGCTGAGACAAGAGAGCATTACTGGGAGTTGCGATGATTGCATTATTGTAGCTTGCAGTTTGAGTCAGATAACGTTGTTTGTCATCGAGTTCATAGGACTTGATCAAGGATATGGTCTCAGATAGAGTGAGTCTTGTCAGATCTTTGGTTCTTTTGATCAGTGTTACATTTGAGTCCCAACTCCTTGGTAGAGTGTTAAGCAACTTTTTGTTCATCACAGAGTTATCCACCACCATATCATTTGATTTCATCTCACTAACTAGAGCCACAAAACGCTTAATCTGGCTTTCTAGTGATTCGCCAGGAATGTGATTAAAGGCATTGAACTTTTGACTTAGCATTTCCCTTCTGCTTTCTTTCATTTCTTCATTTCCCTCATACAGATTTTCAAGAGCTTCCTAAAGCTCTTTGGCAGTAGCATTATCACGAACCCCAATCGAGACCTCAGGTGAGAGTCCTTGATGAAGATAAGCAATTTCCCTTTCATCAATATCAGTCTTTTCATGATCCTCATCAATATACATGCTCTTTGGTTTGATGGCAGTAGCTCTAGTTGTTTCATTTACCACATAAGTAATCACGCAGGGGCCATTTAAAATAGATCTTAGGGCCTTTGCATCTTTTATTTTCATGACCCGAATAAACCTGAATTTCCACTCAGAATAGGACAATCCAAGCTGAAGAACATGTATTTTCTGATGACTGCCAATAACATATTCCATGGCTTTGTCCACTTGTGCAGCTACGAGTAGTTGGTCAGCATTCAGTCCATTCAATTTAGCCTGGTTAGAAATTTGGTCCATTTCTGAAAATAAAACTTAAACTTATTAGTTAAAATTAATGTGGTCTAAATTTAGTCCAGATTTGTTTGAAGTCCGGTCCAAAGATTTTCAAAGCCCAGTCCAAATTTTGTTGTTCAGTCCAGTCCTAGATGGTAGGTCGAACACAGGTTGAGGTTGAACACAGACCTAGGCCAAACACAGGTTGAGGTCGAACATAGGACTTGATAACGTTGTAGCTTGCAGTTTGAGTTGCGATGATTGCATTATTGTAGCTTGCAGTTTGAGTCAGATAACGTTGTTTGTCATCGAGTTCATAGGACTTGATCAAGGATATGGTCTCAGATAGAGTGAGTCTTGTCAGATCTTTGGTTCTTTTGATCAGTGTTACATTTGAGTCCCAACTCCTTGGTAGAGTGTTAAGCAACTTTTTGTTCATCACAGAGTTATCCACCACCATATCATTTGATTTCATCTCACTAACTAGAGCCACAAAACGCTTAATCTGGCTTTCTAGTGATTCGCCAGGAATGTGATTAAAGGCATTGAACTTTTGACTTAGCATTTCCCTTCTGCTTTCTTTCATTTCTTCATTTCCCTCATACAGATTTTCAAGAGCTTCCTAAAGCTCTTTGGCAGTAGCATTATCACGAACCCCAATCGAGACCTCAGGTGAGAGTCCTTGATGAAGATAAGCAATTTCCCTTTCATCAATATCAGTCTTTTCATGATCCTCATCAATATACATGCTCTTTGGTTTGATGGCAGTAGCTCTAGTTGTTTCATTTACCACATAAGTAATCACACAGGGGCCATTTAAAAAATATCTTAGGGCCTTTGCATCTTTTATTTTCATGACCCGAATAAACCTGAATTTCCACTCAGAATAGGACAATCCAAGCTGAAGAACATGTATTTTCTGATGACTGCCAATAACATATTCCATGGCTTTGTCCACTTGTGCGGCTACGAGTAGTTGGTCGGCATTCAGTCCATTCAATTTAGCCTGGTTAGAAATTTGGTCCATTTCTGAAAATAAAACTTAAACTTATTAGTTAAAATTAATGTGGTCTAAATTTAGTCCAGATTTGTTTGAAGTCCGGTCCAAAGATTTTCAAAGCCCAGTCCAAATTTTGTTGTTCAGTCCAGTCCTAGATGGTAGGTCGAACACAGGTTGAGGTTGAACACAGACCTAGGCCAAACACAGGTTGAGGTCGAACATAGATCAAGGTCGAACACAAGCCAGGGTGGAACACAATCCAAGGTCGAACACTAGGCAGGGTTGAACACAAGCCTAGGTCGAACACAAGCCAATGTCAAACACGCCTTGAATAAGGAAACCTACACACAATTAGCAACAAACTTTCCACAAAATATGGAGATCGATGATTTTGAAAGATTTCAAAGAGATTTAAAGCAATAAAACAATTCCTTTTTCAAAAATTTCAATATCTCCTTAATTTTAGGAAACACCTTTGACTTTCATCAAAATTGGATCAAAAACCAAAAATTTTACTAAAATTTTGAACGAAAATATTGATAATCAAAACTAAATCAACAAAACAGGCTGCATAGGATAAACTGATCAGTAACGAAGCATATAACTATGAAATCAATACGAATCAAATCAATAAGATCAACCTCATTTGTAGCAATAACTTCCTTGATCTTCTTCTTTTGATACCGAACTGAGCCTTCGAAAGACTTCTTAGGCTCTGATACCAATTGCAAGTCCAAGATCCTTCCCGGGTATCAAACACACACACAACCAAACGCGGAAACAATGATTGTATGTAAAGAACAAAGAAGAAACTTGAAATAGAATGATTTGATTATCAAGGTGCACACGGTTTCTATGAACCGTCTGGTACATGAGAGTTAAACAAAAAAAAAGACTAGCAACCCCTAAACAACCATTGAAACACCTATTTATAGTTAACATAGGAGGTCTCCATACATGGGCCATTAAGGCCGACACCCACTACTAAACAACCCAAAATCCAAGAAAAACGCAAACCTCTAATCATAGCCCAACAAAACTCACGATGGATTTGTAAATGTTTTTAGAAGAAAATTAAACCTAGCTGGTACTTTCAGCAGGTGAGAAAAACAATAAGATATGCAGAGGCCTTAGGGTTTTGTCTCGAACAAGTGGTAAAGCCGATTTCATGGCGTGAAGGTATGAAGCAGGAGGTTTGTTGGAGCCGCGAATATACAATATTTTGATCATTAAAATTAAGGAATAACAAAAAAAAGAACATGTGTGTGATATCAATAATTTCATCAACGACAAAACTAGTTATTAACAGATCTGATGAAATACACCATAAACTTTCGATTATAGCAACTGAAAAAAAATTGATGAAAGCAAAACAAACAATCATCAACCACAATAACCAGTTAAAATCAATAGATCTGAGAGAACAAACCACAAACATTCGATGATAGCCACAGAAACAAAAGGCTGAAAGCAAAAGAAAAAAAGAGCCGCTATAACGTTAAAAACATATAAAAATCGATGAAAAATCTCACAAATAATCATCAAATGACCAAATTACATAACTGTAGATGCTGAATAAGATATGTAACAACCCTCATCCTTCTAAAACAGTAGGTCTAGATCTTAAACTCCAATTAGCTGACAATGGAAGGTTTAAGAGAGAGAGAGATTGATAAACACAAGCCATCTTTGGTGTCAGTTTTTGAAATGAAATGGGGATTAGAATTTATGAGAAAGAGGGGCAGATTAAAGGTAGTGATTTGTCGTTTGAATTTTGAAATTTGATCTTATCCGCGTCTTTGAGCTTTCTTTAAAAAGTGGCAAATGACCAAAATTGACCTCCTATCTCCATATTATATATAGTATAGATATATTAATAAACGTACAAAATAAATCCACTTCAACGCTGTTGTTGTTGTTGTTGTCGTTGTCGTCGTCGTCGTCGTCGTCGTGGTTGTTGTTGTTGTTGTTGTTGTTGTTGTTGTTGTTGGTGCTGTTGTTGGTGCTGCTGTTGGTGCTGCTGCTGGTGCTGCTGCTGCTGCTGCTGTTGTTGCTGTTGTTGTTGTTGGTGTTGTTGTTGTTGTTGTTGTTGTTGGTGTTGTTGTTGGTGCTGCTGCTGGTGCTGCTGCTGCTGCTGTGTTGTTGTTGTTGTTGTTGTTGTTGTTGTTGTTGTATGTATACTATAAATGGTTTAGAAAACAAAGGAAAATATATAGTTTAGTATAGGTATAATTGTATATAATTGAGAGTGTGAGAAAAATAAATAATAAGAAAAAATTTAATAAGGAAAATTACATATGGTTACAGTCTCCCTTACTTTTAGGAGCTTTGCCCCGAAATTTATTAAAACAAGACATTTGAATAGAGTTGAGGGTAGTTGGGCAAAAATTATAAGTAATAGAATAAACTGTTTTGAATGATCTTGGATAAGAGGAATGATATGTATGAGTTTTGAGGATTGGATTATGTTGGTCTGAGATAACTGAAAAATAAGAGTCTAATACCAAATAAGTTCAAGGAAATGCGAAAAGGAATGCATAAATTGATTGACCATGGGGAGACTAAGTGAACCACCGAATAACTAGGGTTTGTTATTGGTCTGATCCCCAGTCACGCTTTCGATGTAGCATTAGTGTTTAGATATAGGGTGTACCGTAGCTAACCCACCACACCTTTGATACCTCGAGAACGTATCGGACATCTACCAAAAACCTAATAGAATTTCACACCACCTTAACGTACATGCAAATTCATGATTACGTTCCGGACCGCAATCATAAATTTACCTTACATTAGGGTACTATGTCTGTAACACCCCGACTTATGGCGGGATCATCGAGTTGTCACGTAGTGATGATTGTTCAATAGCTCATGGTACTAAAGTGTAAATAGGAATACATTGAATTGAATAATTTATTACATTGAAAGGAAATTACAGGATACTATAGTTCTAAAGTGACAAGCCTAGCTAAAATACAACGAAGTCAAAACATAAATATAAACCCAAAGCTTAAAAGAAGCGTCTCAAAACAACCTGAAACATATACGAATATAGTATATGTTAATACAAAAATGTATTGGTGAGCATACCTTGCTTTGAATACATATAATAGGATAAGAGTTTCACAATTCACGTGTTATTCTGTCTACAATTTGGTGTTCAAGCTATGTACAAATGTCACCTAAAATCAAGCCTTAGAGTATAAGTGATATACGAGAATAATGGGATATTGAGTATATATGTATAGTGTAACACCCCAACCGATGGCGGAAACATCGGGATGTCACGTATTGATGATTGTTCAGTAGCTCATGGTGAATAATAAGTTTCATTAAATAATTTAAATAACTTACATACAATTGTTCTAAGAATTCGTACATCAAATTGAATAAAACTATGCACACATCTTCGAGCATTAATTCGAATCTTCAAGCAAGTAGAACCTGAAACATGTTAAGTTGAAAATATTTTGGGTCAACAAAAGTTGGTGAGAATTACATAGGTTTTGATAATCGAATAAAATTGTTGTGCAATTCAAGTGTCATGGCAATCTAGTCCATATGCGAAAACATACTAGAAGTAAATCGAGTGCATAATCAACCTTGTGACTGTTGTATTGTGGTACATCCCATACGCTCATGGTTCACTCGTTTATATTGCAGTAACAAACACCCACGCAACCTTTGTAGGAGGCACGTATCCGGGTGGGATTGTCAGTCCAATAGATCTATCAATGTATACCGTTTGGCTGATGAATGTTTATGCTAGAATTGTGCTTACCCTAGTCATGTTCAAGACATAATGCAACATAGAAAAACACATAGACACATTGATGATTGAATTGCATAAATGATGTTGTAACATGTTTCACCCCAAAAATGGTGATAAATAGAAAAGGGTCTATGTAAAACTCACCTTAGCAAAGTATTAAGTCTCGAGAAATAGAATATGTGTAGCCCCAAAGTTGCCAATTACAAGAGCTTATAATCAAAGCTTCAAGTGTAGAAGTAATAGACTATAGAAGAAAGGTATGAGGGAAAGTTTAATCGGATTGAAACAATTAGAGGTGCAAAGTATAATGGGTCATAGGTGGGTTTTTATACTAGTTTTGGATTCAATTAGCCATTAAAATTGGTCAACACCATAAAGTAAGGTTTTATGATGAATTGACTATTTGACTAAGACTTTGACTGTTTGACTAAGACTTTGACTAGGACATTGACTATTTGACTCAAGGCTTTATTTAAAAAAAAAAAAAATCTTGTATGTGAAAAAAAAAAGAATTTAGAATCATATTACTATTATTATTATTGTTTATATACATTTATGTATGTATATAAGTTGTGAGTTAGGATAAATAAAGACTTAGGCACATTTGTATAATATTAATGATAAAGGTGTAATAAAATATATATATATATATATATATAAGGGCTTTTTATGTATTAAAATTTTGGGGAAAATTTTGCGATGTTACAGTCTCCCCTACTTTTAGAAACTTCGTCCCGAAGTTAAAAGAAAAACACCAGGTATACAATTGGTCGACTACCGAAAACCTTGATAAAATTTCTCACTACCTTAACGTACCTGTAAATTCATGATTACGTTCCGGACCGTAATTATCAATTTACCTTACATTAGGGTTTTGCGTCCTTTTATGACTCTACCGATTGTTGAGCAGGTTCGATAGTCTCCACCAGTCGTTGAGCAGGTTGTAGGGCCTCTCCCGACTGTTGGAAAGACATGATGACCTCTACCAATCGTTGAGTAGGTTGTTTGGTAGTCAACTAATTGTTGTACAAGTAAGCAAGTATGATTATAGATATAGCAATTAGTTCACATTCAAACAAGCATGCACTCAGATGTTATGATAATACTTGAATTTATTACTTGAATCAAAAAGTGTCAATACATAGAATTCAAATGGTGGGGTTTGCTGTTAAGTAGCTGGAGGGTCTTGATCTCGATTTAGTTTAGGGCATCGGTTACGGAAATGATTTGGGTTTCCACATTCATAGCATTGACCATAGTTGTATTTACCAGGACGATTAAGATTAGCAACCTGAGCAGGGTTGGTTGGTTGGTATTAGGGTTTGGGGACTCACGACATGTGTTGACCAGATGGCAATACCTACCACAATTGGTGCACAGGCGACACACTGAAACAGTGGGGTGATGTCGTTTGCATGTGTTACACAATGGAAAGTTTCTTGTATAGGGTTTCTTGTTAGAAGCTTGTGTAGTGAGGTTTACATTAGGATCCCTGGTCTTGCGCTTCTGGTTCTCGGTAGTTACCGCGGCCACAATACTTGTTTTCTCGCCTTTCCGAACTAAGGTCCCGTTCTTTATGTGATTTCCATCGCCATTTCCATTTCCATTGTCGTTCCCATTCATTGGGATGACTTGAGCCAACAAGTTAGAAACCAGAGTTGTGATTTGTTGCGCCATTTGTTGGGAAATAATCGCAGCCAGTTGGGCATCAACACCTTTGTTGTTTTTGTTGTTGTTGTGGTTGGTGTTGTGGTTGTTGTTACTTTCCTCTTGGTTTTCACCACTGTTATTGCGAGTGCTGCGACGAGGAGACATGATCTGTAAGGGACACAATGAAGGTTCAATGTGGCATGAAATGAATGAGGTGATATAAGGAATGTAATCATTTATTCATTAATTAAAACGAATAAACGAAAACGTTGACTTATCAAAACTTCTAGATTCTAATAACATAGTGAAGACATGCTTTAGCCTATAAGTGAACACTCATCCCGAGAATTCCCAGGTAGGCATCCGGGTCCCTCGTCTGATTGGGATATATGCGCAATGCCAGTCCTAGACAGAAAACTCAGAATACAGGCGTTCACCCTTCCAGATTGCACGTGTCCGTTATTAAAATCTAGAACTTCGACGAGATCTCAAGGTGGTTCAGGTTAAACCTGAGGGTTTTGCCTTATTAGTCTAGGAGTGGATCCAGTGATGGAGAGCAACCTTCTTGTAGGGATGAAAGTAGGGATAAGAAGTAGGGATAAGAAGTAGGAGGGAGATAGAGTATAGCAAGTAAAAGAAGCAAGTACTGGTTAAATCCTATGGTTATAGACTAGATTATTTTTCTAATAACCTAATTCCCTATAACCATGGCTCTGATACCAATCTGTAACACCCCAACCGATGGCGGAAACATCGGGATGTCACGTATTGATGATTGTTCAGTAGCTCATGGTGAATAATAAGTTTCATTAAATAATTTAAATAAGTTACATACAATTGTTCTAAGAATTCGTACATCAAATTGAATAAAACTATGCACACATCTTCGAGCATTAATTCGAATCTTCAAGCAAGTAGAACCTGAAACATGTTAAGTTGAAAATATTTTGGGTCAACAAAGTTGGTGAGAATTACATAGTTTTGATAATCTAATAAAATTGTTGTGCAATTCATGTGTCATGGCAATCTAGTCCATATGCGAAAACATACTAGAAGTAAATCGAGTGCATAATCAACCTTGTGACTGTTGTATTGTGGTACATCCCATACGCTCATGGTTCACTCGTTTATATTGCAGTAACAAACACCCACGCAACCTTTGTAGGAGGCACGTATCCGGGTGGGATTGTCAGTCCAATAGATCTATCAATGTATACCGTTTGGCTGATGAATGTTTATGCTAGAATTGTGCTTACCCTAGTCATGTTCAAGACATAATGCAACATAGAAAAACACATAGACACATTGATGATTGAATTGCATAAATGATGTTGTAACATGTTTCACCCAAAAATGGTGATAAATAGAAAAGGGGCTATGTAAAACTCACCTTAGCAAAGTATTAAGTCTCGAGAAATAGAATATGTGTAGCCCCAAAGTTGCCAATTACAAGAGCTTATAATCAAAGCTTCAAGTGTAGAAGTAATAGACTATAGAAGAAAGGTATGAGGGAAAGTTTAATCGGATTGAAACAATTAGAGGTGCAAAGTATAATGGGTCATAGGTGGGTTTTTATACTAGTTTTGGATTCAATTAGCCATTAAAATTGGTCAACACCATAAAGTAAGGTTTTATGATGAATTGACTATTTGACTAAGACTTTGACTGTTTGACTAAGACTTTGACTAGGACTTTGACTATTTGACTCAAGGCTTTATTTAAAAAAAAAAAAAATCTTGTATGTGAAAAAAAAAAGAATTTAGAATCATATTACTATTATTATTATTATTTATATACATTTATGTATGTATATAAGTTGTGAGTTAGGATAAATAAAGACTTAGGCACATTTGTATAATATTAATGATAAAGGTGTAATAAAAAAAATATATATATATAAGGGCTTTTTATGTATTAAAATTTTGGGGAAAATTTTGCGATGTTACATATAGTATTTGCCCAATAGTATGATTATATATAGTAGACGGCAAGTGTTATAGGTTACATAACAATGACCAAGGTTTGATACAACAGATTCACAAGGGATGCATATATCGTAGTACTACTCATTGTTATGGTAGGCCGCACAAGGGTTAATGATTAAGGTCATAAGTACACACTATCAGCGATCAACAAGTTAAATAAATACAAGAATTGCGAATGTGAATATGATAATAAAACATGTTTAAGTTAGTGAGATAAATAGTGTACATGAATCACCCCAAAAGTGTGAAATCAAAAAGGGGAAAGATATACTCACATTCGCTAAGCTGAATTATCCTCTAAGCGTTGTGAATGTATGTGAGGCGAATCCCAAAGACACAACCTAAAGTTTTAAGTTTCCAACATAAGTGTCTAAGCTTAAAAGAGTCTAGGGTTCCTAATATATGGCATCTAGGATGTCTAGTCTAAATTTGGGGATTTAACGTTTAGTATAAGGATGAGGCGCCAAAACAATTAAATAGTTTATCGGAATCTCAATACACGAATCCATGAGGTAAATCGAGAGTATAACTTAGGTTCATATTACAAATATAACTAAGTTAAATAATAAGGGTCATGATGAAAGAAATAAATTTAATAATCTTAAACTATAATTATTCATATTTATTAAATCAAATATAAATAATTACATTGATTATTAATAATATATGATAGATAATGAATACTTGAGTTTACAAACTAGATATTTTCCGAGCTTAAAAAAATAACGAATTTAACTCAGAAATTATCTTATAATTTATATAAAAGTCTTTAATGAAATTAGATGTTTAAAGTTAATTTATACAATAAAAATGAGATATCATAAACAGAGATTATAAAATAGAGAAAAACTGATGTGAACTTGATTCTAACATGATGAAATATTTTTACACAAATTTTCATGTTAAAATAATTAAATTTTGATTTTATATGATTTAAATATGATTAAAACCACATAAATTCAAAATAAAATACAAAATTCTCTTAAAGATAAAAGTTTTTGTGAAAACTCAATTTATTGACTTAAAAAGGCTCATAATAAATTTTATATAATTTTTATGATAAAAATCTAGTTTATATGAATATTATTTGTTTAAAAGTAATTTAACATATAAAAATGAGGGAAAATGGCATGAAAATTATTCTAACATAATGAAACATGTTTCTACCAAATTTTATGTCAAAATACATTTTATTCGATTTTATATGAATTAAACATTATTAAAGCATTATAAAATAATAAAAAAATTCTAATCGGCTTCAATAAATCCTGAAATAATTTTAAAAACTTCTAATTAGTTGTAGGACCAAGTCTACCAAGTTTCATAATTTTTGGATTAGAAATGAGTGAGTTATGAATTTATAAGGTTCCATAAACTTTTATATCAAAAATCCCTAAATCACCTAGAACACCCTAAACCCTAGATTATCCAATTGAAACCCTTAGAGACTATAATTGACAAATTAAATAGAGGGCGATTGATCTACAAATATGAATGAAATATCATGCAAAGATAATTAGAAAAACTCACAACGTAGCTAGTCCAATTTGAAGAAATAAAAACCGAAAAAGAAAGAATATCAGGCTTCAAATTTGTCAATTACAAGAGCTTATAATCAAAAATTCAATTGTAGAAATAATAGACTATAGAAGAAAGGTATGAGGGAGGGTTTAATCGAATTGAAACAATCGATTTAGTGGTGCAAAGTGTAATGGGTCATATGTGGGTTTTTATACTACTTTTGGTTAAATTAGCCATTAAAATTGGTCAACACCATAAAGTCAGGTTTTAAGATGAGTTGACTATTTGATTAGGAATTTGACTAGGACTTTCACTGTTTGATTGGGACTATCACTGTCTCCGCGGACCGCGAGAGCTAAAAAAAAATCATTTTTTCTAATTTAAATCAACTTTAAGTTTCGGACTTGTTTCCTTCGGCTTGTAAATTGTTTTAGGACCGAAAATTAAGAGTTTTGAGTATCAAGGTCTGAAACATACGTGCTCGGATGTAAATGTGAGTATAAAACGTGCATAATTTTACTTATAAAAATTATAAGTTCTATTAAATTGTGACTTATGGTCCTATTAAAATATGAGGGTTAAAATGAAAATTTTGAAATAGTTGAGGACCAATTATGCACATTTATGAAAAGTGAAAGGTGCAGGTTGTCACAGTCTCCCCTAATTTATAAAATTTCGTCCCGAAATTACTTTCAAGTGAGTTTCCATGAAACAAAAGATTTTGAAAAGGGCAAGTAAGTTTTAAGAAATACATCAGTCATAAATTTGACAAAGTTTAAAGTAGTTATTCAAAGCGAAAGGTTTAAAATATTTGACCCGAAGCTAGGAAGTTGAGAGTTTACAAGGTTTTGGAAAGTATGTAACTGGTGAGGACAGGGCGCTGATATAGCACTCTCCCATACTTTAGAAAAGTTTCTGACCAAACTTTGCTAAGGACATGCAACGACGTTCCAAGTAATAGTGAGTGTAAGTGTATAAACAAATTGAGTTTTCGGTGTGGGTGGTCAAAAGAAAGAATCCAAGAAGACGAATTGAAGCTTGTGTAAAAAACATTCTTTGTCAAAAATGATAAGTCGTTGCTCAACGACCTATTAAAGAAGTCGGACCCAACGCTATTAAATAACCCAAAATGCAATAGAAAATAATGGGTATGTTCTTGGTCAGACTCCTAGTCCGCCCCCGTAGTATCGTTCATGCTTATATATAGGGTGTACCGCAACTAACTCAGCACACTACCGATACTTTGGACTCGTACTGATTTTCTACCAATAGCCTAAGTGGAATTACACACCAACCCCATGTACCTGTAAGCCCATAATTGCGTTCCGGACCATAATCACTGGTTTACCTTACACTAGGGTGTTATGCTCTTCCACGATTCTAACATAAGTGATATAAGAAACAGTGCGTGCAACCAAAACATGTTAAATAATAGATACTATGATGAAATAATGTGTAAGCATGACATGGTTAGAGGTTCTTCCCTTCTCGGGTTAACCTGTTAACCGAAATGAGAATAATGTTTAAGTATAAGGCACGGTTATAGGTCCCTCCTCTTTCGGGTTCTCCCTTAAGTAACCGGTCAATTCTTGTTTAGATCTGTTGGATCAATTTATAGCTTATAAACAGATTCTTATTAAGAACACTTGCTAGGATTTATCAGGAGTTATTACCCCCCCGCCCCCAGTTAATGCACTAAAGTAGTAAATGAGAATCAAAGTAATGAGTAAATAAAACAGTAAAACCTATCAATGACTCTCAATATATATATATATATATATATAGAAATGTTACTGTAAAAGATTGTCTAAAATAAAGGGGATGAACCCATCTATTTATAGACCAAGAGTACGTACATTGGATGTATACAAATGATTATAATAATACTACAATAGGCTGTAGTATCTGCAACTTGTACACAAAGTAACATACACTAATATAAAACTAAACTGCTGAAGATCAAGGGCGGTGGGAAGCTTCTAAGGAACTACTGATGAGTGACAAACTTCTGATGAGTAATCTTCAGGAGTTGTTCTTCATATGTCTGTCTGGTTCATCTTCAGAACTTCTGATTCTTTACTCTTCAGGACTTGTTTATCAGCTTCTTCAGGACTTAGTGATCTTCTACTTCAGCATCATAAACAAAATATTTATAGGATGTAAGACTAAGGTTTATACTGGCTTGTCAATCCTTTTTGACCCTACAATCTCCCCTGGATTGATGAAGCCAAAACCTTTGTCTATCTTTATTTATAAGACCCTATTTTCCTTGAGTCAAGAGTTCTCCAAATTTCCTTGATCATTTGAAATTTGAGTTCTTTGAGCTGTTTCTATATACAGTGTTCTAAATGGCTAGAAGATCTTCATCTAATAGTTTCTCGAATTTAGTTATGTAGTGAGAGACTATTGATGTGAAATCTTTTCTTTCCAGAACCATGGAGTTGGACTTGTAGGTGAAGTACCATTTGACAATTGGAGATTTGGATTTAAAGAAGTTGTCTTTGTATGGTACTATTTGCAGGTTTTGGTGGTTTTTCTTTTTCGGCTGTGATCAGATTGGATCGTCTTCTACGTTCAACAAGTACAGTACAAGTTGTATCACTAGAAATGGGAATGTGATGTTCAGTGATTACCTTGGTCTGTTTTTGATCTGTGATGGTCTGCTTCAGATGATATGCAAACGTTACTGGATCCCTATCTTGTTTTAACTGAGGCTTTTCATCAATTGTGAAGTCATCCTCAACAATGTTGTTCTTTTCAATTAGCACCATCTTGAAGTCAGTTTTTATTTGTTCCTTAGGCTTCTTCTTGGTAGCAGGCTGTGTTGGTTTAGGGTGAACACCAAAAGTTTTAAACTTCTCTGGATTTGCAAGTCTTTCCGCCTTAAACCTCTTGTAAGTGTCATAAAGTACATCTTCTTTCCATCTGCACACTTGATTCTTTGAACCATAGTTGTTCTCTACCAATTCTTGTATGATTTGGGCCCTCTTCAACTTCCTTTCTTTTTCGGTGGCCATTTTGTCAGATATAATTTGTGCCCTATGTGAAAGTTCATTAGTTGAGAGTCTTTTAAGTGAGTACTTATTTTTCTTGTTGTGTTTGCTGATAAAGTTCATCAGCTGTTGTCTTTTATCTTCTTTGGCAGCAAGGAGTTTTTGTTCAGCAACTCATTCTTGTTCTTCTAACTCACTTAACTTCTTTTCATAATCTATTAATTTGTCATCAAAGCCTATGTCATCCCTTGCTTCTAAGTTGTTCCAGATCTCATTTTCCATAGCCTTCTTCTTTGCTTCTTTTGAACTTTCCTCCATTTGTTCTTTTGAAAATGATATGGGAGTAGGGTTCAAAACAGTTTTAGGAGTGGGAACATGGTTTGGAATATCAGCTGGAGTACATTATGTTGCTTTAGAAGGCTGCTCTGGTTCAGTGCAAGAAGTATCAACTACTGAAGGATTGTCTTCAGTACATTCGGTCTTGCCTTCGGCAGTTTCTTCACTAATGCCTTGGGATAACGTCTAAGCTTTTTCTCTAAGGATCCTTTCTTCTTTTTCATGCCAGTCATGTCTTTCTTTCAAACCTATTTCTTGCCTTGTTTTGACTATTTCCTTTTGGGCATCTTTGAGTTGTTGTGCTTCTCTAGCCTTTTTTAGAGGCTTCAAGAGACACAACCTATGGTTCCTTTGACATCTCCCCCTTTTTGGCTTCATCCACTTCTGGAAACCAAGTAGGTGAAGGTGTTACACCAGATAAATGGGCCAATTGTCTTCTGTTGTCTTCCATTTTTCTTGACAACTCACCAAGCTTGTGATCAATTGCATTGTTTATCATCTCTATCTGAGTTTTTTCTTTAACTCCATAG
This sequence comes from Ambrosia x helenae, assembly GCA_030844895.1. Taxonomy (NCBI): domain Eukaryota; kingdom Viridiplantae; phylum Streptophyta; class Magnoliopsida; order Asterales; family Asteraceae; genus Ambrosia; species Ambrosia x helenae. Next base: position 65,440,662 of record CM061227.1, on the reverse strand, counting down.
CAGTCATAAAAGTTTGGTGATGAGCAGATATAAGCTGGTGCACCAACTGGTATAGGGGACCATCCGGGCTGCATAGTTGGTTCAATTCTATGTTTGATGACCCAGAGAATTGGGTAGGCTTTTATGTGTGTGGAGGGTGTGTTTTGGGGTGATCCTCAGTATGAATTGGGGATGCCACTTTAGGGGAATTGGGGTTCAATTGGTCTTTAACCTGATCTTCTGTGACTGTCTCTTTGAGTACATATACATTAGATTTAGGACCTTCACAGTCAGCTGTCAATTCTTTTTGTGGAGATTTTGAAACATCATCCAAATTAATGGAATCATCTGAATCCCTGACAACATCATCAGTGATGAGATAATCAGTTGTACCATAAGCTAGGCCCAACCTAGTTGTCTCATGAACCTCTTTTTCTTGGTATTGGGGTTTTCCTACTTCAGGCACAAGGCCTTCATCACTAGTTGCCACATTTGAGGTCTTAGCTATGGTACTACTGTCCTCAAATCCATCACTGGATGGTATAGGAGTAGTAGCAGCCTCAAATGTACCTAAAGCATCTAAGTTTGGGCTTAGACCCCTTGGTTCCTCCTCATCTCATTGGTTAGAGTTGGTAACATTCTCATCATTGTCCATATCTGTTTTTTGATCCCCTGTTTTATGTGGTGATTGGGGATTGACATGTTCAGATGGATTGTTTTCTTTCAGCTCGGAGAGAATATTAGCTATCTCAACTACTGTGTGACATGTTTCTTGTTCAGCAGTTATGGGCTAAGCAGTTGGGTTTAGTTTAGTTGTTTCAATAGAAGGGTTAGTAGTTATTGTCTTTTTAAGTTTCTTTCTAGTAAACCGAATAGATATAGGGTGCTCTTGGGGGTGCTAGAGATGGATGAGACTGAGAGGAAGTTTCAGTCACATCTTTTAAAAGTGTAGATTGCACATCAGCAGTTTCAGGCATCTCATCTTCCTGAATTTCTTTTCTTTTTGGGTTGGTGGGTTTGGATTTTTGTTGTCTAGTTTGTTTAGGCTTTTTAGGAGTGGGTTTTGAAGATGTTGGTTACTTGGGGATTGTGGCTTGTTCCCCATGGTCATCCTCTGGCAAAAGTGTCGGTTTGTTATACCTAGAGTATGCTTGTGAGGTTAAAGGGTTCAAAACAGATGTTTTACCCATAAGCACCTCTTCTCCAAGTTCTTTGATAATGCATTTCATGATGAACCTTGGATACAACAAAAATTTCTTTTTCTCATTTTGGTGATGCAACACCAAGACATTGAAAAAGTATGAAGATGCCCTGTATTTAGTTTCATTCACAATGGAATGAAAAATTGGTTGTAAAGTTGAGGGCATCTGATCAGACGGTCCAGCTTTTGGACTTAAACACATGATAATATAGTGAAACAAAAGTTTATATTTTGGATCAAAATATTTCTTGTAAATAGTAGCATGTGATAAAGTATCTTGGTAACCACACTTAGTTATGGTTGATTGGATTGTTCCACTAGGAATTTGATCAGGCGCTTCATCATCATCAAGACCTAGTCTATTTTCCAGGGTTGCCGGTGTGATTGCCATTTCTTTCCCTTTGATCATCGTCTTCAAGGAAGTGACTTTACCATCTTCGGTAACAGTCTCAGTGTTTACCCAGAACTCATTGAGAGTTTCAATATGGATTGGTGGGTCAATGGTGAACGCCGTATAATATTGAGATTTTACGACCAAATCAATGATTTCATCGTATTAGGACCAGGCTTCATCATTTTTGAAGTAGTCTCTTTGATTGTGTCCGTATTTAAGAACTAGAGCCATTTGTGTTTGATAAAACAGTTTGAGAAGTTTAATAACTATTCTAGGTCAAACTTCTAAAAATTGAAAAAGACTGATTTGCCCTCTTTGTCTACAACTTCTGATGAACAATTGTTTATCAACAGTTTCCTATTTTGCTCTTCAGTACTTTTTGAAAAACTAATGAGATTTGCTTCTTTAATAATACCCAAAATTAACTTCTGATGATTTTATTATCATCAGCAGTTTCTCTTTTCAAAAATTTTACCATACAGATGTTTTTGTACATCAGTACTTTCTCTCATTTTGATCAACAGAAGTTTTGTGATATGAGTAACAAAAATAAGTGAAATTAAAATATGTGCCAAATAATAAAAACACTTACAAAAATTACTCCAAATTTAGCATCCCAAGCATGGATACCAACTTCTGAAAGGTTGTTGTGTCAAGTGGTTTTGTGAAAATGTCAGAAATTTGATTTGTTGTTGACACATATTTGACCTCAATTTTGCCTTTTTCATAGCAATCCCTGATTAAATGATACCTGATTTCAATGTGTTTAGTCTTTGAAAACTGAACATGATTTTGAATGATGCTAATGGCTGAGGTACTGTCTAGTAACAATGGTGTCTTGGTTTCTTTGAATCCATAATCAAGCAATTGACTTTGAAGCCATTGTATATTTGAAGTACAGCTTGCAGCTGCAATATACTCTGCTTCAGCAGTAGATGTTGCCACAGATGTTTGCTTCTTTGATTGCCATGACACCAGACAGTTTTCAATGAATTGACATCCACCAGATGTTGATTTTCTTGATATTTTACACCCTGCATAGTCACTATCTGAAAAGGCTATCAATTTGGTACTGCTGATAGCAGGATACCAAATTCCTAGATTAGGAGTTCCTTTTCGATATCTAAAAATTCTTTTGACTGCCATAAGGTATGATTCCCTAGGAGCTGATTGATATCTAGCATAAACACATGTTGAGAACATAATATCTAGTCTAGAAGCAGTTAAGTAAAGAAGGGAACCTGTCATACATCTATAGGTGGTTAAATCAACCTGTTTTCCTTGATCATCTGGTTCAACTTGTGTGGTTGGACTCATGGGGGTGGAACATGATTTACAGTTTTATAAAGAAAATTTATTCAATAATTCTTTAACATATTTAGATTGATGTATAAAAGTTCCATTTGCTTGTTGTTTGATCTACAGTCCTAAAAAGTACTTCAGTTCTCCCATGGTGCTCATCTCAAATTTAGATTGCATGAGTTTCTTGAATTCTTCACACAGTTTTGTATTGGTTGAACCAAAAATGATATCATCAACATAAATTAGAACAAGAAGGATGTGATTTCCAACATGCTTAATGAAAAGAGTTTTATCAATGGAACCTCTTGAGAAGTGATTTCTGAGTAAAAATGTTGAAAGTGTATCATACTAAGCTCTGGGAGCTTGTTTTAGCCCATATAGAGCCTTGTCAAGTTTGTACACCCAATTGGGATGAGCAGGATCCTCAAACCCAGGTGGCTGACAAACATACACTTCCTCTTTTATTTTTCCATATAAAAATGCACCCTTTACATCCATTTGAAAAACTTTGAGTTTGTTGGAAATTGCATAAGCCAAGAATAACCTGATGGCTTCAAGCCTTGCAACTGGAGCAAAAGTTTCATCATAATCAATTCCTTCTTCTTGTGAGAAACCTTGAACCACCAGTCTTGCCTTGTTCTTAATGATTAAACCAAACTCATCTTGTGCCAATTAGTAGTTTGTTAGGGGGGTAAGGGACAAATTTCCCAGACCTGTTGCTTCTTGAAGCAAATCATCTTGCATATCTTCAACCCAAATGTTATCTTTGAGGGCGTCCTGTTATTTCTTTGGTTCCAACTATGAAATGAATGCAAAAAAGAAGCAAAAGTTGGAGAGCTGGTTTCTAGTAACTACCCCTGCAGCAATGTCACCCATGATTTGTTCCAATGGATGATCTCTGTAATCTATCAATTGTAAGCCCATAGGAGTGGACTCCTGAGCTTCTTCAAACAAACTACTGAGATTGATGATGCCTGATTCAGCTGTTTGTACAGTTTCAGAAGTTTTGGGAACTGAATCAGAAGATAGTGGTGTTTCAGCAGTTGTTTAGTTTATAGAGTCAGAAGTTTGTAAAACTTCTGTTGGTTTATGAGTTGATTTGACTGTACTAGGAGTCCATGATAGAGGACCATCATCAAACCCTTGATCACCATAATAAGTGGGTTTAGATGAAGAAATAACAGTCTTCTCAGGTCCGAAATTAAAATTGTCAAGATGAAAGAGCTCCGCGGGATGTGCTAGAATGAGAGTGTGTTTTGACTCATTAAACTTGACATTCAGTGTTTCCTCAACAATCTTGGTTCTGGAATTGAAAACCTTGTAAGCTTTTCTTGTGGAAGAGTAACCAAGAAAGTAACCTTAATCAACTTTTGCAGCAAACTTTGAAATAGAGTCTTTGATATTCAGAATAAAGCATTGACATCCAAAAGCCCTGAAGAAGGAGATCAAAGGCTTGATGTTATGAAGAATTTCATAAGCAGCTTTGGAATGTCTTTTGTTTACAGGGACTCTATTTTGATCATAACAAGCTGTGTTGACAGCTTTAGCCCAAAAATAAAGAGGTAGGCATGAATCAGCTAACAATTTTCTTGTTGCTTCAATCAATGTTCTATTCTTCCTTTCTACCCACCATTTTGTTCAGGAGTTCTGGGAATGCTAAACTGTCTAACAATCCATTTAGACAAGCAGAATTCATCCGGAGTTTTGTTCCTGAACTCTGTCCCATTATCACTTCTGATGACGTTGACAGAGAGAGAGAATATTGTTTCTCTACTTGTAGAATGAAGAATTTAATAATATCAGCTGCCTTATCCTTGGAAAATTAGAAGAAGACCCATGTAAATCTTGAATAGTCATCAATGATGACAAAGCAATACATCTTCTTACCAAGGCTCATAATATTAACTGGCCCAAATTAGTCCATATGGAGTAGTTGAAGACATGCATTTGTTTTTTATTCTTCAATAGACTTATATGAGGACTTATGCTACTTACCCTTAAGACAAGAAACACAATGTTCTTTACACTGATATTCCTTCAAGGGTAGACCTCTGACCAAGCCCATTTTAGTGACTTTATTTATGGTATTAAAGCTCACATGGCCAAGTCTCCTATGCCAAAGATTTGTTTCTGAAATTGATGCCATTGAGAAGAAACAGGCAGTGTTGTTCAATACCTTGTCCTTTTCAATGTCCACTGCATAGACATTGCCACATCTTTTGGCAATTAACAAGGTATGATCTTCTTAATCAACTTTTGGCCTTCTAGTGATATGATCTTGCATGTTGTCTTGGTGAAAAAGGAAGAATATCCCTTGTTACACATTTGAGAGACACTCAGCAAGTTGTATTCTAAGTTTTCAACCAGATTGACCTTGTCAAACTTTCCAGAGGATACGTGGCCATATCCTAGCACATATCCCTTCGCATTGTTTCCAAAGGACACAGATCTCTCTCTTTGGCTTATAAAATTGTTGATCAGGTACCTGCGTCCTGTCATGTGCATTGAGCCTCCACTATCTACATATCAAATGCTATTTAGACATCTGGAGACCCTCTACACAAAAAGTAGATTACCTAGTTTTGAGAACCCAAGCCATTTTGGCTTTAGGTTTACCCTTGAGAAAAGGAAGAGCAGCCGTTTGTTGTGGACCATTTTTGGAAATCCATGTCATGTTAGCCATGGACTTGCTTTTTAGCTTAATGGTAGAGTCTTTTAGAGGCTCACCATCAACTTTGGTCATTAGTAGTTTGACCATATTCATGAGATTTTCAGCCTCAGTAGTTTGTGAAGCTGCTGATGATTTGGGTCTAACTACTGAAGAATTTTGAGAAAATGAATTTGGTAGAGATTTAGCCTTTTTTCTGAGAAAAGGTGTTACATGGTTGTTGTTTATTGGGATAGGAAGTATTTTCAAAATCTTGTTTGATTTGTTTTTCCACAACCAGTTGTAAGATCTTCTTATTGTACTGATTTCCTTTTCTGTATCTGCAAAATTTTGTTATGTGGTTAAACAGACCACATATATCACATGTTTTTGCCTTTCCTTTTAGTTTTTCAAGACTTTTGGAAGGCAGAGTACTGACACTATCAGGATTTTGAATTAGGTCATCATCAGTTTTCAAGGTCTCAACTTCTGATGTAGATGAAACTACTGATGGCTTAATGTCAGTTGAATTTACTTATGCAGGACTTTCTTTTTCATTCTTAAGAAAGTTCTGATGAAAAGATATGCAGGCTTTCATATAAGAAGTTTGAACAATTTTACTCCCATCATCAGCAGTTTTAGGAGTAAAATCAGTTGGCGATTTTGTGTGGTTGTACCCAATGCCAAACTTAACATTTGATGCAGTATGTTTGTTAAGCAGCATTTGGTAACCCCAACATGACTCAACCCAATTTTCATAGTCAAACTTGGTGTTAGCAAGATCTTTTCTGACATTTCCTAGGTTTTCTATCATGCTTTTTATTTGTGCTTGGGTTTCAATAGCATTATTTGTTCATTTAGAAATTTCCTTTGTCTTTGAAGCAAGTTTTCTTTCTAAATCACATTTTATTTAGTAAATTTTCTCTAAGTCATTGGCTTTGCCTTATAGGTGCACATTTATTTCTCTTATTAAAGCAAAAGATTCTTTGAATGATTTTGAGAAAAGCTGCAATAGAGATTCTTGTGATACCTGAGATAAGGCAGATTTAGATGAGCATCCCTCAAAAGCCATCAAGGCAAAATTCTTTCTGCCATTATCAGGTTCTCCCCAATTGACGTCAAACAATTTGTTGTCTACATCAGGACTGCATTATGCTGTGTCATATGGAAGACTGCTCCAATCAACATACCCTAAAGTAAATAAGCTTTGTTGAGAAGGTTGTTGAGTTTGTGGAGGTTGAGCAGAAGGACTGGAAGGCATCTGTTGTTGTCTCTATTGTTGAACAAGCATTTGTACATATTGTATTTGAGGCACATATTGGATTTGTGGAGCTTGTGCCTGTACAAAATGAGCACTTCCTTAAGTCCCTATATTCCTATTAAAACTATGTTTAGTTTGGTTTTCAGACTGGGGTTGGTTATAGCTAGAGCTTCTACACTTTCTAGCAAAGTGTCCCAACTTCTGACACTTGTGACATCTCAGTTTTGATTTGTCAAAGCCAACTTTTGTTGAACTGTCCAGTCCTGGAAATTTTCTTCCTGACCTTTTGTAAAATTTGTTAGTTTTAATACTTAACATAGCCAGTTGGTACAGTATGTCCATTTCTTCTAAGTCATCACTACTAAAATTTTTTAAATCATCTATAATAAAACACAAGTAGTTTGACTATTTTCTTCGTTGTCATAACCTGGATATGACCTTTCTGATGAGATCCCAGATGTTATGTCAATGTGATCAAAAGATCTAAAATCATTTGAACAAGTTGGTGAGTCTTGTCCCAAAAGTGTTGTACTACCTGGAATATAGTCATCAGCAGTTTTACCAGTATTTTGTAACTTTTTATTTTGATTGATTTCTCTTTCAAAAGTGAGTAATCTCCCATGTAATTTTGTGAGTGAGAGAGAATCAAAATCCGGTCCAGATCTGAGGACTATTGAGTAAGTTTCCCATTTTTCTGGTTCGGTGGTACTCACATAGCGAAGATTGATTGATTGCAGGTGACGAAGGTTCCAGCAAACATGACGGTAGTGGTGGTTCTGAGGTGTTGTGCGGCGGAGGACCAGGTTCCGATTAGGATTCTGAGCAATCAGGTATGAAACCAAAGGACCTTGATTCTTGATATAGGATTAGTGATTATTATTGAGGAAGTTTGATTGGGTTTCAATGATAATTGATAGATAGTGGTAGTTGTTGATGGAGGCGGCCTGAGGTAATTAAACAAAGGGTGACGGTGGTGGTGATCTTGATATGAAGACAGACGTGGCGGCTATCAACGAAAGGCAAGGCTTCGGTCAAAGTTAGTCAGACGTGAGTCAAACCTTGGTCAATGGAAGTCAACACTGGTGAACGGACCAATCAACTGAAGAAAGGACCCGAGAGGTATAACGCGAGGACCCGAACCTTCTTAGTATTTAGTATATTGTTGTGGTTAACAAGTGTGGGACTCGACATTGGACCCGACCAAACCGATAAACAACGATCTTATAATTATGATATATTATATGGGAACTAAATGAACATCATGGAAGGTGCATGTAGCATACTTGACCTTCGATCATTAGCTCATCGACTAATATCCAAGACTGATTTCATCTTCTCAATCCAACGACAAATACAGATTGCTCCTTCAGACCTACGAAAATTCCATGGTTTGCAAGCCATGAAAGTCTTGTAGGAATAGCCATGTACCGGTTTTTCAACTTCCGTGTCATAGATAATGAGACATCATCAATAACAGTAAGTGATACAAGGGCATAGGAAGTACAACAATTTGATATTTTTCCATTATTATTATCACTAGTCCTTCGCTAGCCATTTCCACCAGATCCACCACTGGAGTCTGCGCGGTTAGCGTCGTATTGAGCAATGGTTTGCGCAATCACGTTGGCTAGCTCCTCGGACGTGGTTGGGAATGTGTTGTCCTCGGCATTGCGGGTGTTCTTTCGAGGAGGCATGACTTCTTTCTAATACATCAGATATAAAAAGAATGAGATACATACTTATCGATAATATTGTCAATCATGTGCGCTCGAATAAACAACCATGATATCCAAAATAACCATGACAAACACAACCATACAACCATCATATGGAATGATAACTACACAATACCACACAAGCATGCAACAAGAATAACCAATAAACGAGATCATATACAGATGATAAAGTACGACTAGTAAACCATAACATCGTCATTTCATTAACTTGTTTTCGATACATAGTTTTGTAGTGGAAAATACAAAATAAGTGGGGTACAACGACCCAATACAAGTCATACGAATGAACTAGCCCAAAGATACTACCACTAGCTAATAAACAACAAGAACCACAAACTACAACAGCAACCGCTAATATACTGAGGAGGTGCGGGAAATGTAGCAGCTAAAGCAGCGACAACAACTCTCATCCTCTGGTCCAGCTCATCCAACCTATGCTCAAGGATGTCCTCACGCCTCCATGCCTCAACTTGCCCACCCTCAGCCTCCGTGCGTCCACGCTTAGCCTTCGTACGTCCACGCTCAGCCTCCTCCAATCATGCTCACAGGCTGGTAAGGTGCTCAATGAGGGCGGCCATCATATAACCCACAATATGCGCATCGGCCTCTAATTTGTCAGCTCGCGAATCAAACCATCGTGCGTACTAACCATGCCACGCAGTGAGTGAATGGTGCGGCGCATAGGTAGGGTACCAAGAGGACCGAGGCAGGAGGGTCAGTAGGGGGCTGTGAGGTCTCGCCACCATCAACAGCAACGAAGATGTCGTCTAAGTCCGCGTTGTTGTAAGCCATGGAGCCTGCCACTGTAGGTAGGAAGGTCCGCTTACAGGCCTGGGACCTTCTAAGAAACTTCTTCCGAGGGGGCTAGGAAGACTCAGAAGCATGACTAGGCTGGGCTGGCGCCACAGGCTCCGCGGGCTGGGGCCTGGCACAAGCTTCCTGGAAGTGCAAATGTCACACCCCGACAACGCACAACGAAAAGAAAATCATGAGGTAACTGAAGTTTTTGCCACAAAGTTTAGCAAATCACACATAATTATGTATGGACATCTTGCAAACACCCTCTAGTTAAACATATTTAAGTTTCATGGTCAAAGAAAGTTTAAAAACATGTTCCACAAAAATGAAGCGATATAAAATCAAACATTGTTTTACAAAATAAAAACATAGTTTAAAGTTTTATAGTCCCAACATCATTTCCATAGTGGGGGATTGGGTGTTTATATTATTTTTTTTATAAAACTTATAAACATATTATACACACCACACATTTTTATAAAAATCCAACTATGTCAAATAGCTAAAGTTTTTACCCATTTGGCCAATACTAACATTCCCCAACTAAAAATATCCATTTTTATCTAATTTGATTATATTAGAGGTTTCCCTACTGTACCGGGTCTCGTACTCGCGTTAAAACTATAAAATGCGCAATAATTAGACCAAAGCGATTTAAAAACTATCAACCATAGTCTTTATTTGTTTTAATAATATTTTCATCCTGAGAATATTATTCCATGCCAAACCAAGCATTACGGGTAAAAACTTGACTTTTTAAAGTTAACCAGGTCGTCACCAATGTTCAATACGAGTAATTTATCACCCCGTGATACGAAAATTTCTAAAATTCCCAATAAATCTTTTAAAATGTTTGGACTTTTCTATTGGATTTTTAAAGACTCTAATTATCACCGATTAAGTGTAACATGCAATTTTTGATATTATGTTAATAATTATTATACTGTATAGATAGTACCTGGATTTTTTGCGGTTGTCATATCAAATAATGCGCGCACTGCCAAGAATCAAACAACTGGCGACTCCACGACCATAAGGGCTGGGTCAGCGGCATCCGTAGCGACTCCCTGAGCCTCTCCGGCAGGGACGTCAGGCTCATCATCCGAAATGACGGGATCTAGCTGCATGTCATCTCCCAGGATATCCACATCCTTGTCCTCCCGAGCTCCGATTCGGCGAAGTAAGCGTCGAGGTCATCGTCACTAGACGTTTCAGGAAGCATGAAGGAATCGTCCTCCGAATCCGAGATAACAATCGGGTAAGTAAGGGAAGCCATGATCCTATCAAAATCCAAATGTACACATATACATCCATGTAAGCGTCAAGAACTCATATACTATACTCGCGTGGATGCAATGTATAAAAAGAGCATGGAACTTGGGCAGTGCATTGTGATGAAAAACATTTCATGCAATGAAAACTTTTCGTTTAAAAAATCATTGTAGTTATAGTTTAGTTTTTAGAGAAAACTAGTTTGCTATAACCTTGAGCTCTGATACTAATCTGTCACACCCCACCTAGACTGAACCACGAGATGTGACACGAAAGATTTTCAAGCACAATATTTGAGCAAGCATTCAAAATAAGTTATCATATAAAATACCAAATTTGTTCAACAAAGACAATCATCACCAAATATTGTTTAAAACCAAACACATGATCATAAGTTTTAAAGACACAAAAGATGATAGATGTGAATGAATACCCAATCATATCCCAAGTTCCATCCATGGCTTAGTTACCAGAAAAACATGCATAAAAACTTTGTCAACATAAAGTTGGTGAGTTCACAGGTTTGAATAGTTGAAAATGTAAATTTAATGAAATCCATAAATGACCCATCATTGTCTAGCTAAGACAATGATGATAATGAACGATCATCGGTCCATAACCAAACCTTGACGTGTGGTGCCTCGCACATCTCACAATAAAGGCAATGTATCATCATAAAAGAAATACACACACTCTTTTGTCGTATGTATCAAGGTTAGAGCGACTAACCAAGAGTGGAGGTGTCAACCCTATGGATCTATTCAAGTGTTTCGTGGCTAAGCCCATAGCTAATGGTTACGCTAAACTAATTACACGAGGGCTTAGTGAGTACTCTAAACATATTGTCTCATGTATACCGGTCTGCTGGGTATTCATTCTAAAACTAGTGAACAATGCATATCTTTCCCCAAAATATAAAACAGTAAAAAAGGGGCCGTGAAACTCACCTCAAGTCCGTGTGAAGGCTAGAAAGAATATACATCCGATAAACTAAGAATCCTTGTAACACACCGACCGATGGCGGAATCATCGAGGTGCCACGTAGTGACGATTGTTCAATAGCTCATGGACTAAAAGTGTAACTTTGAATATATTGAATTTAATAATTTATTACATTGAAAGGAAATACAAGATACAATAATTCTAAAGTGCCAAGACTAACTGAAATACAAAGAAATCAAAGCCTAAATACAAATTCAAAAGCTTAAAGGAAGCGTCTGAAAATATAACCTGAAACATGTACGAAAATAGTATATGTCAATACAAAAATGTATTGGTGGAGCATACCCTGTTTTCTATACATATAATAGGAAAAGAATTTCGCAATTCACGTGTTATATTGTCTACAATTTGGTGTTCAAGCTATGTACAAATGTCATCCAAAATAAAGCCTTAGAGTATAAGTGATATCCGAGAATAATGGGATATTGAGTATATATGTATAGTATTCGCACAATAGTATGATTATATATAGTAGACGACAAGTGATATAGGTTAACATAACAATAACCAAGGTCTCATACAACAGAGTCACAAGGGATGCATATATCGTAGTACTACTCATTGTTACGGTAGGGCACACAAGGGTTAATGATTAAGGTCATAAGTACACACTATCACCGATCAACAAGCAAAACACATACAAGAATTGCGATTGTGAATATGATAATAAAACATGTTTAAGTGAGTGAGATAAATAAGTGTACATGAATCACCCCAAAAGTGTGATTCAAAAAAAGGGAAAGATATACTCACATAGTTAGTAGTAGTATGATGTATTTCTTGAATGGACTGAAACGGAGCATTGAAGTGGTCAGAGATTTTATAAACTATGGTGTTTATGCTCATCAAAACTTTAACGGTGTGACAAATAAGAATATTAGCGAATAAAAGATGAGAAAGTTTGTTTCATTTTATTTTTCCTTCGAAGAGAGAGGATCAATCAATTTATATACCCAAAAGGTAGTGAGCAGTTGATCTTAATTTCTTTTATTATGGACATTAACCGTTTCATGTGGAAATAATAATTTAGATGTTGACTAAGGAAATAATTTATTTGAATAAATTTAATATAAGAATACTAACTGTTTTAAGTTACAAAACTTTGTATTGGAATAAAGAAATAAACATCATATAATATTTTAAGAATCAGCCGTTTTTTAAAAAAAAAAAAAAACAAATATTAACTTGGTGATGGTTGATCTAAATTTGAAGACGTACTAAGGGGCTGTTTGGTTGATTAAGTACTGAATCATTAAGATGTCTGAATGGTTAAGACCATCTGAATGATTAAGTGCTGAATGGTTCAGCTATGCACCAAGTATGAATGATTCAGCTCTTAGGGGCTGTTTGGTTGATTAAGTGCTGAATCATTAAGAGGTCTGAATGGTTAAGAGGTCTGAATGGTTAATCGCTGAATCATTAAGTTGGACCTCTTAATGGTTAGTTTTCTTGTCTCACGTTGGTAGGGGAGTCTCATTAAGGTTCAGTCTAGTTCAGTGCTTAATGGTTCAACAACATCCCAAATCTTAATGATTCAGACTTAACCATTCCATTCAAAAGCTGAAACAAACGCGCTGAATGCTGAATCATTCAGCGCTGAATGATTAAGAGCCTCATTAAGAGGCTACCAAACAGCCCCATAGTCATTCCATTCAGAGCTTTATTTAGGTTGAAACAAACAGTCTGAATGATGAACCATTCAGAACTGAATTATTCAGAGCCTCATTAAGAGGCTACCAAACATGCCCTAAATTCCACCGTCAAAAGGACTTTCAAATATTAGATAAATATTTAACCGTAAGGCTCTAAAACTATTTATTTTATGTATTTAAATTTACATTCACAAAAATGTATAACAGTTAATAATAATAATAATAATAATAATAATAATAATAATAACAATTATAAAAGTATTGTTTTAAACAAACATTGTTGTAACACCTAATAAATACATTAAAGGAACAATTTATATAAGGTGGATACTTAATTTAGTAATGATGACTTATAACCTTGTGAATGGAATACAAATAACCGTTTATCTAGTAATGGCCATTAGTGTCAATTGAATCTACTATAATGAGATTTTGCTAATTACTAATAGCATGTGAAATGCACATAAACGGTTATGATAATAAAAGTCAACCTTGTCATACTTCAAATACTCATTTTTATCCTAATTAAAATCATATATTAATTAAATTAAGATCTTGTAACACTACAACGTAGGATTATTTTGGGTATCAAAATATAATATTGATTATCAAAATTATTATATAATTTCTTAGATAAAGTTTTGTGTTTAAGATAAATATCATTTTTAAACGTCAAATTATTACACTATTAATACATCGCCAAATACAAATTCAATTAAAATGTAAGTATCTCATGATAAAATGTAACGATTTTATGAATTGGAGAAGATGAAAAGTACAAGGACTATAATTGACAATTTGCTAAACGATGAGGGTGTAGGTTGTCACAATCCCGACCTACACGTCCTATATTCATATACGGACACTTTAGGTCTAGCAAAAGATTCAATTGTATCCGTGGTTCACCCAATCTTTAATGGTAAGTTGATTTAATCTTATTAATGACTCTTATGCTTTATGAATAGGTTTCGAAAATAGTTGCTTTATCTTGTACAAAGCTCTTTTCAAGACCATTGATGTCTAACATATGTTTTTAGTTATAAAACACACGTTACACTTTATTAATAAATCATACGTGACTCTCTATAGGTGTTCACTAACACACGTCTCTATATCCATGTCTATAGAGACACTCGTGTATATATATATATATCTAATGTGTCGTAAAACACATATATTTTCCTACATTTTTTGAGTCATAATTGAGTCTTTTGTATATACTTTTTAATAGTTTTAGGCATGTATTCGTTTCTTTGTTTATTTTTTTTTTTTATAGATTTTTATGAACTTTTATTTATTTTTAGTATTTATTTATTCGTTTTATATTGTAACACCCGCTTCCAAGGTCCTGCCTGCGTGCCTGTGGGTTATGGACCCACAATTTTAAACTGGATCCCACGGGGTGTTACATTCTGGACTATCAATACAGAGAGTTCTACACGGCAGAAGTCTTTTTCTTAATTTAAATCAAAAGCCAAGCTTGTACCACAATCTAATCTATTACATAAGTTTATATCTATATGCCAAACTCTTCCTTAGTCCTCGTTAGCCGTTTCAGATGCCATCCAGTATTCTTATCATCAATCCTGCATATAATAGGCACCTAGGATGTGTGCCCGAAAAATATTTGGGACTCAGTATAAAGCTGGCGAGTTCATGAACATGACAATATTCTAAATCACAGGTTCATCGACTATACCATCAAGCAGATATATTCATGGCATACATATAGGAACAGAGTAAGCAAAATATGTTCACATAACCATGCTATGTATACAAGGGCCTACTGGCTATACCGCATGCTCACCAGGCTAGGTATACAAAGTCCTACAAGCTAAATCAATGACATACAATTAGCCCTCAATCATTCACCACATATCACAAATGCTAACACACAGTCAATTATATAATTATTACCAGTTCAAAAAGAACATCACATCCAGTTTTAAAAACAGTTCAGAGGAACTCACATTTTATTTATAAACATTTATTTTAATTAATTCAAACTTGGTTTCCTGATCAATAACAGGACAGTCTTATGTACTAATTAAATAGGGAGTGGGTACTAACTAGTCATCACCGTGGGTTTTTTTTGGATAACCTTACATAGGTTAAGCATGGGTGATCGTTCCATGCCTAACTCAGGGTTAGATCATCCAACTCCTACCCTGATTATGACCCTAAACTCCACTCATAACCTTATATGCTACCTTAGGCTGATACAACATATTTAGTTAGCCTAAAATCTAAATACTAAAATTTATAAAACTTAATATTTAAATGGATACTGACCTGTTTATGTTGTTTATGCGAGTCGGCTGTCACTAAGTTGTAAAGTTTGTGAATTGCATTTAGTTTGTATTTATAGAATAGATTTTACCAACTTTACTATGCTGGTTTTTGAAGTGGCCGATAAGTCGGTTTTAAAAAAAAAAATAATAATAAATAATAATATTTTACTTTGTCATAATATGTTGTGTTTAAATCTTCTACCAGCACACACTATTGGACTGCATTATTAGACTAGGGATTATAAGCTCACGGGCTTAGTTAGGTTATTAGGGTTCCTTGTGATCTCTATATATTGTAACCTAACTATTTAATAAAATCATTCTGTATTCTATTATCTGACATGGTATCAGAGCCACTTAGGCTCTATATCGTTTCCGTTGCACCACAAGAAAATACAAACCCTAGCTGTCACCATCTTACAAAAAGCCTAGACAGGGCGGCGAGCCGCCACCGTCGCCCCCCTGTCTGGCCACTTTTCCCTTTTCGTTTAACTGTTTTGTTTGTTTTTTTTTTTTTCTCTAGTTTTTTGTTGAATAAAGCTTCTTATTCGGTTCTAATAGCAATTATAATTCTAGTCAATATTTATAGTCAAACAACATTTACTTGTAGCTATGTCTTAGGCTAGTCAATTGTAATCCCTTAGATCATGCCTATGGATATATTATAAATAAGACAATGTACATGGTGATTATTCATTCAGTAAATTCATATACTCTTATATGGTATCAAGAGAGTTCCTAGCTCCTTGACCAATTCCGCCACCACCACAATTCCGCCACCTTCCTCTTCTTTCTTCGAACCCACCTCCTCTTCTTTCTTCATGGATATCACTCAACAGGCTCTCTATGCCTTGTCCCTCTCTCAACAGGACCCGCAAGGATTCATGGATACCGGGGCTTCTGGCCACATGAAAACCCCCCAAGGTAATAACTTCTCGTCTTCTTTTAATACTTGCACTAACAAGTTTTTTGTCGTGGGCAACGGTATGACTATTCCCGTGATTGGTCAAGGCAACATAACCCTTCCACCGCCCTTCCCGCCTTTTAAACTAAACAATGTCCTTTATGCCCCACAACTTGTTAAAAACCTTATTTCAGTTCGAAAACTTATCACTGATAACTTATTATCCATTGAATTCGACCCCTTCGGTTTTACTGTGAAGGATCTCAAGACCAAGGAGCACCTCCTTCGATGCAATAGCTCGGGTGATCTCTACCCATTGACAGCACCACTTCCCACTAAATCAACCTCCACTGCTTTTGTCGCTGTCACTCAAGACCATTGGCATCAACGCCTTGGGCACCCGAGCTCATCTACATTGCATTCTTTACCTTTATCTGTGTCTAGTACACGTAATAAACATGACAAAACTTTGTGTCAAGCGTGCGTTTTTGGCAAAAGTGTCCGCATGCCATTTTTTGATTCATGTAATCGTACTCATTTACCTTTTGATATAATTCACAGTGACCTTTGGACATCCCCCGTGCCTAGCACCGGGGTCACCGTTATTATGTATTGTTTTTGGATGACTTTACAAATTTTCTTTGGACTTTTCCCTTAACAAACAAATCCAGTGTATTTTCCATATTCACTGTTTTTAACAATTACATCACCACCCAGTTTGGTGGCAAAATAAAACAATTTCAATGTGATAACGGCAAGGAATATGACAATAAGTTGTTTCACAATTTCTGTCATCTCCAGGGAATGCATTTTCGCTTCTCCTGCCCATACACGTCTTCCCAAAATGGTAAAGCGGAGCGTAAAATTAGAACAATAAATAATATGATACGCTCTCTGCTTGCCCAATCCTCCTTGCCACCATCCTTTTGGCATCACGCCCTTGAAACCGCCACGTACCTCCTCAACATCATTCCCAACAAACACACCAAATTTCTATCTCCCACCTCCCATCTCTACAAGTGTGATCCCACCTATGAACACCTTCGTGTGTTCGGGTTCCTATGCTACCCTCTCATACCCTCCACCACAATTCACAAACTTGCCAATCACTCCAAACCTTGTGTCTTCCTTGGTTACCCACCCAACCATCGTGGCTACCGATGCCTAGACCTCACCACAAATTCCACATTTGTCTCTCGACATGTTCAATTCGAAGAGACAATATTCCCTTTTTCTACTACTCTCCCCACACAACCCACATCCTATGACTTCCTTAATAGCGGTCCTCATCCGCTACTTTGGGATCACCTACGGCCACACCAGACTCACCACCCATGACCCAGCCAACCCAACACACTCCTTCGGCTCCCCCACAACCCAACTCCCCACCACCTATTACCTACTCGAGACGTCCCAGGCCCACACCTGGCCCATCTACCAGCTACCCTCCTACCGTGCCTCCCCTGGCCCAATCCTCTTCTCCCATCCAGCCCACATCTCCAGCCCATACTCAATCCCATCAACCTAGCTCATCCCCTCCTTCCCAACCGTCAAACCCACAACCCACTACCACCTCTGAACCAGCAACCCAGCACACAACCACCTCTGACCCACAACCACCGGCTCGTACTATGCGCACTCGCGCCATGGACGGTATATCTAAACCAAAACACCACTTTAACCTCCACACCACTACCATTGTACCTATTCCCAAGTCCCCTCAGGTTGCCCTGACCACGCCCGAATGGCTTACTGCCATGACAAATGAATTTAGTGCACTTATTAAAAATGAGACTTGGGAATTAGTACCAAGGCAACCAGACATGAATATTATACAGTGTATGTGGTTATTTAAACATAAGTTTCATTCCGATGGCAGCTTGGAACGATACAAAGCTCGGTTAGTTTGTGATGGTCGCAGTCAACAGGTGGGTATTGACTGTGGAGACACCTTCAGCCCGGTTGTCAAACCGGCAACGATTCGGCTCATACTTACTTTGGCGCTCTCTCGCTCTTGGGCCATCAACCAGCTTGATGTCACAAATGCGTTCCTTCACGGAAACTTGGAGGAAACAGTCTTTATGCATCAACCCATGGGGTTTCGGGACTCCTGTTTCCCTGGTCACGTGTGCAAATTGAAGAAGTCCCTCTATGGTCTGAAACAGGCTCCACGAGCCTGGTACCAACATTTTACTGACTTTGTCTTATTGCAGGGGTTCACACAAAGCAAGTCTGACACTTCATTATTTATTTATCATCATGGTCAAGACACTGCTTATCTTCTTATTTATGTGGATGACATTATTCTTACTACATCATCGGATACCCTTCGTTGTCGTATTATGACATCATTGTCCAGTGAGTTTGCTATGAAAGATTTGGGCTCGCTATCTCATTTTTTGGGCATCTCCGTCAAGCGTACAGGTGACACCATGTTCTTATCTCAGCAGGCGTATACCAATGACATCATCCACCGAGCATCCATGGATTCCTGCAAACCAATGGCTACTCCAGTTGACACCGGTTCAAAGCTTGGTGCAACCTCCTCCGCACCATTTCATGATCCCACTACTTACCGTAGTTTGGCAGGTGCATTACAGTACCTTACATTCACGCGGCCCGATATATCATATGCAGTGCAACAAATCTGCATGCATATGCACTCACCCACCGACGATCATTGGAATGCTCTCAAGAGGATCATTCGCTATTTGCAGGGCACGTCCGACCACGGGCTTCATCTTACCCCTGCCTCGAATATTTCTCTGCGTGCCTATACAGACGCCGACTGGGCCGGCTGTCCTGACACCCGTCGGTCCACCTCCGGTTACTGTGTCTACCTTGGTGACAACCTTCTTTCCTGGTCATCCAAAAGACAACCGACAGTCTCACGCTCCAGTGCGGAAGTCGAATACCGAGGAGTTGCCAATGTTGTCTCTGAAATATGTTGGCTTCGTAACCTGATGCTAGAATTAAACCAGCCTCTTCTCAAAGCTACCCTCGTGTACTGTGACAATGTCAGCGCCATTTATCTTTCGGGTAACCCAGTTCAACACCAGCGGACGAAACACATTGAACTGGATATTCACTTTGTCAGGGAGCAAGTACAACGAGGGTGTGTTCGAGTCCTACACGTGCCTTCTCGCTACCAGGTTGCCGATATCTTCACCAAAGTCTTACCACGCATACTGTTCGATGACTTTCGCTCCAGTCTCAACGTTCGTCAGCCTCCCGATTCGACTGCGGGGGTGTAATAGCAATTATAATTCTAGTCAAACAACATTTACTTGTAGCTATGTCTTAGGCTAATCAATTGTAATCCCTTAGATCATGCCTATGAATGTATTATATATAGGACAATGTACATGATGATTATTCATTCAGTAAATTCATATACTCTTATAGGTTCAGTATTCCAACCCTTTTGTTGCCAATTCTTCAAGTTGATTATCAACCACTACATAAAAAAACGCGGTTTTGGTTTTATTTCTTTTTTGCCGAGACAAGAATTAATGCCACGCAAGTTTTTTTTTTTATGATATTTGGCTGACATCACCCATTAATTTTGTTTTGAGTTTATTTTGTGCTTGTCACCAGAAAGGGAAAATGTTTTGTGCCTCTATTCCTTGTAATCGAATACCAAATAAACATTTTGTGGTTTCGTTTATTTTTATTGAGAAAATTGCTCGAATGGTCCCTGTGGTTCGCACTTTTTTCACCTATAGTCCCCAAGTTTTCAAAATTACAGCTATAGTCCCGAAACAGTGAAATTTTTTAACTCGGATAGTCCCTGAGGCTAACTGAGGTTAAATAATCCAGTTAAGTGGCTCTGAAATTACAAAACTACCCTTACTTTAAAACAAATAAAATATAACACTAGTGGGTCCCACACTTCATCTTCCCCACTTCATCTTCTTCATCTCATCACCTCCACAAACCACCACCACCCATCTCCACCCTCCACCTCCACCTCCACCGACCCCCACCCACCACCTCCACAAACAATCACAACCTCCTCAAACCATCATCACCACCCTTCATCTTCCCCACCAACCAAACCCTAGATATAAAACCACCCTACATCTCTATCAGATCTGAAAATATACAAAATATCCATCTCCATCTCTCTCTGAATTCTGAAACACGACTACCACCACAGTTCATCACCACAACCTCCCATCCTCAAACCGTCACCAAACAGTCAACCAACGTTCACCATTACAACCTTCCATTAACAACGTTCACCATTACAACGGGCATAGAAACGGTGGTTTAGGCCTGCGAATGAGCAGAAACAGTAGAAACAGACGTGGTTTTCGATGGGTTTTGAGGTTGGGTTAAGGAAATGGGCTGTAATAAAGTTGATGGTGGGGTTATCGGTGATGGTTGTGGTGACCGATGGTGTCGGTTGCTCCAGATCCGGTCGTGATTGTGGGTGAGGCTTTGTTTTTGGTCGTGGTTATTGAAGGGATGGTTCGATTATGGCGGTATAGGGACGGTTGTGGGTCAGGTGGTGATGGATGTGGCTGTGGTGGAGGATAACAGCGGTGGTAATTGTGGTTGGTTTTGGTGGTGGGGGGTGGTGGTGACGGTTGTTTGGTCTGGTTATGGTTCGTTTGGTCTGGTTATGGTTGGTGGTGGTGGTGGGGATGGTGGTGGTGAAGAAGATGAAGTGGGGAAGATGTAGTGTGGGACCCACTAGTGTTATATTTTATTTGTTTTAAAGTAAGGGTAGTTTTGTAATTTCACAGCCACTTAACTGGATTATTTAACCTCAGTTAGCCTCAGGGACTATCCGAGTTAAAAAATTTCACTGTTTCGGGACTATAGCTGTAATTTTGAAAACTTGGGGACTATAGGTGAAAAAAGTGCAAACCACAAGGACCATTCGAGCAATTTTCTCATTTTTATTCTATTATTATTTCCAAGCAAACAGTTTTGAATTGGCTTAATTGTTTCTTTATTTTATTTATCGGTATTAAGCCGCATCAAGGACCATGGTCTATGGCTACCGATCTCAAACTACGGTTTGATTAGTTTATTTTTTTCTTTTTAGATCCACATATCTCATCTCCTGATCTAAATCTAAGAGATCGTCATGTGACCACGGTCACTGACCTTTCTTTCTTTTTCTTTTTAGATCAACGGATCTCATCTCTTGATCTACGGATTCAAGAGACCACCTGGTAGTCTCGATACATCGCCAGACGACTACGGTTGCCGGTTGTCGATTTACCTATAGCTGATGGTGTTTATCATACTCTTGGAAGACTATGGATGGCATAATCAAGTGAATTATGGATAGCATAATCAAACAAAATGTGGAGGCAACATTAAGCACAATACGGATTTGTTGGCAAAAGTTTGGAGTTTTGAGTTGATCAAAGCATGTTAATCTTATTATTATTGTTTTTATGTTTTGTTTTCCAGTTTGAGCTTCTAGTTTCCTTCCACTCTGACGGTGGGGGAGTATTGGACTTTATTATTAGACTAGGGATTATGAGTCCACGGGCTTAGTTAGGTTATTAGGGTTCCTTGTGATCTCTATATATTATAACCTAACTATTTAATAAAATCATTCAGTATTCTATTATCTGACACACACTGATGATATATTTTTTTAATTGTTCTTATTCTATTTTTTTTTTAATTCTACTTTGCGAGCACATCTACTCAATGTCGGTTCATTCTAAAGTCTTAATTATGAAGGTATGTACATACATCGTCACTACTTCTACACATTCATACACCTCGTTTGTATTATCATAATAAGAGGGTGTTTGTGATTGCTTTTGAAAACTGATTATGCGTTTTGCTGCAGTAAGGGTTGAGCTACTTTTAAATTATTGCGTTTTGGTAGCCTAAAAATTTTCATTTCAAAACTCAACCCCAAACACTAAAAACTGATTATTTGCGTTTTCAAAACGCAATAATCTAAAAAATCCATTTCAAAACTCAACCTCAAACACACTCTAACTAGTGTTTTAGTTACACGCGCGTCGCTACGGGAACTCATGTTGCGTTGATGGTTTGATGCACATTAATTATATTACCCCGCGCTTCGCGACGGGAGCTCCTGTTGCGTTGAGGGTTTGGTGGACGTTAAAGATTGTGCGTCGCCGTTGGAGCTCTTGTTGCGTGGAGGGTTTCGTGGACATAAAAGATAATATTAGGTGACTGTTACTCTTGCGTGGGCTTAAACAAAGTACTCCGGCTAAAAGCTAAAAGTTTGGTGGTCAAACTTTGAAATTCTTTGGGTGGTCAAAGTTTGAAAGCCTAAAAGCTAAAAGTTTGGTGATCAAAGTTTGAAATCCTAAAAGCTAAAGGTTTGGTGGTCAAAGTTTAAAATCCTAAAAGCTCAAAGTTTGGTGGTCAAATTGGGAAAAAATAAAGCACATAGGTTAGTAAGAAATTTAGTTGCCAAAGTGCAATGCAAGTTTAAAAAAGTTAAGTGGTCAAAATTTGAAATTCTAAAATGGCTAAAGTGTAAATATTGAACAAAGTTTGGTCATAGTAGTAAATCGTGATGTGCCTGCCGTAAAATGGGCCAAATAAAATTGTATGCCGCCCAAATTAACCAATTAGATTGAGGCAGCCAAATGTGTAGCCAATCATATTGAGGGGGCACTGTAGAAGTGTCTCTTCTTTAATAGATACTATAATAATATAATAGTATAATTGGCTTAGTTCAAATCTTGTTTTTTTCTTATAACTTTTAACATATAGCGCTTTACAAAACTATGAATATATTGTCTAAGCGAGTTAATTTTGTCTATGTTTTGACCTAAGTTTCATTCAAAACGGAGTAGGCAAATATAATATAATATCTTTTATTTTTATTATTACTAAACGGTATCCTATATAAGACCCATTACTCATCTGGATCTCATATCTCCAATAGTCATGCAATCCGTCACTTACTCACTTAACTATATATAAATTATGAACTTCATATTTCTCACGTTTATAACTATTACTTCAAAGTAAAGGTATTTATGGACTTTAATATCATGGTGTGTGTACTCGTTTCTCTAATCGAATATTCCTCTAAACTTGGGGTTGTTACAATCTACCCCCCTTAAATTAGATTTCGTCCTCGAAACCTGTCAAGTTGTGAATAACTAAAAGTAGAATTTCTTCATCTCTTCTCTCCTTCACTTTCCAGGTAGTGTCTGTTCCTTTGATATGTGTATTACACTATTACTTATCTTATTTCGCTTGAAGGATTTACAATCCACGTCATTAAACACATCTAGTAAGTTAAGAAATATCTTAAACAAAACTTGTGAAACTTTTTTATGGACTCTACTAATCTCAATCATAACTACTCGGTACATGACTTATTCTATACTAATAATACTCTTTCATAGTTTTACGAGTAGATCAGGATTCTTTGGTTGTGTTAAGCTTATTTAATTAACCCACAGCCAATGAAACTTATCATTGTTTCTTGCTACTCTTTCATCTATTGAAATACACAATCTTACCCCTTTGTTACTTTGAAGGCTTGTCACCTCGTATAAGCTTTCACATCTTACTTATTAATATGTCCATACACTAGTTGTAACCCCGTATCATAGTCTCTTATGGTCTCTTGTATATGAAAAAAATAGGCATCTTCTAAATTAATGTATTTTCGTTGCTTAATTCATGTAATACGTTGTCGACCTCTATGTAATATTTCTTAATTCATCTATGCAGAGATGTCTATAGTTTAGTATTAAAAATACATCTAGTGATATCTATCTCTTACAGTCAACATTTTCTTGACTGTAGTTATCAGCTCATAATATGAATATTCCTAGTATAACTAAGGCAACCAACAATACACATGATTGGATTTTCTAGCGTATATATGTAACTGATAATACATAGCTACATTGTTCAGGTGTAATTTCCGTCACTATATTTCATACCACTATTCACTACAACAAAAATAGGTTTTTAGTACGCACAAAAGTGTCCTAAAATGTTATTTTATAGGACCTTTTATTTAATAGGACCAACGGTAAAAGCGTTTCATGTAAGGGGGTCGTAATAAGTCACGAAACTTAAAAAGCGTCCTAATATCTCAAATGAGATTATGAAACCAATTTTATGGTCGCATAATATGTCCCAAAAAAAACTCCTAATAAAACATATTAGGACACTTTTACAAGGTTTTAACATGTGCTTACCTAGTTTTAATCTTTTAATACACATACAAGAGTCCTAAAAAATTAAGTTATAGGACCCTTATGATGTAACATTATAGAAGCATTAGTACCAAAAAAGGGGTCCTAATATCTCAAATAAGATTATGAAACCAGTTTTATGGTCGCATAAGATGTCAATGAACAAACAATATAGCGTCCTAAGAAAAGCATATTCGTACACTTTAATAGGACCAAATTTGAAAGTCCTAACAAGTCATGATACAACGGTTTTTTAAACATATACACACACAATTTTATGATATACTGTATATAACATCAACTAACGAAAGAAATAAAACTTTATTATATTTCAAATAAACATATTCATAACAAAAACACTAAACATGAATAAGTTATAGCATCATCCAACATAAAGTTTTGTAACATTTAACAAAGAAACTAAAAGCAACGAAAGAGATAAGCAGCATAGAATCCTGAGTCATCATGTGTCCTTAATCCTCACGGACTACCTACAAATAAGCCATCCGTGTATAAGCATTAAGTTCCAGATTATTAAAATTATTCGTATCACAAAATTAATAATTACATACCGAGATGAAAGGACAAGGCCATGCAATGGAGGCACCAATACAATCTTGAATTGTGGAAAATAACCCATATGGTCTCACCAACTTTTCATCTATTTTTATTGCTACTTGAACGTTTACCTCACACCATTCTTGTCCAATCTCTGTACCACCAACTAGCTCATTTGGGTCCAAGCTCTTCACCCATCCTCTTGCTACAATCTCGGCAGAGTTTAGAATGCTTTTGAGGACAACTTTATCTCCGACCTAGATTTTAGTTTTCAACAAACATATCAAACTCTAGTCACAATAGTACAAGTAACGTTTCACAAAAAAAAAAAAAGATTTATATAGAAAAATACCCGTAAACGTGGAGGTCCATTGGTTGCAATGGAAAATGTGGTGATGTAAGAGGTGGAACACTAGGACCATCCGTACTCCCTTTAATCTCCGATACTTGGGCTTGTAACCGAGCCACAGTACTAGTAAGTTCTTCACATTTAGACTTCAATTGGATGTTTTCTCTACGACATGTTGAACGACTTGATGTTACACCCCAAACATCAGAAGCACGAACACCCAGACCATACATGACTTCATCACCATTTCGATCTTTCCCCATTACTTTAGAAAAAACATCATCTTGTCCAGGCTTATCGATCGAACCATCAGGAAGATTAGAACTAAGTTGTTGCATCTGTGCCTGTATTAGATATAGTAACAAAAATAAGATATGTATTTTTAACAACATCAAGAACATAAAGAAAAGATATGTATATGAATATATAAGAAATTACTTACAATTGCATTTGCAGCTTCCACATTTTTTGTAGTTCCATGTTTGGAGAAACATGCACGAAACATTTCCAATCGACTTGGGTCTTGTCCCACAGATGCCTGTTTGAATAAAAAGAAAATAAGTAGTAACAACGGATATCGACATGCTACATTAAGAATTGCACTATTTCATACAATCACCTTTAACTCTTCACGGACTCGAGCATAACTTTTTTTACCCGTAACTTGCACCATCTTCTTTTTTGACCGATTCACCTTGTTTTTTTCACTTACCATCTTCAATAGAAAATAAAATATCATAATGAGAAATAAACTAATTGTAATATCCCAAATTTTGAGGATTTATATTTGAAGTGTAAGGTTATTTCATACCTTAGACTTTGTTTTATTCCAATACTTCACAAGTCTCCTCCATTGTTTTTTTTGAACTTGTTTTGGCCTAAAATTTATTTGTTCCTGAAGTGACAAAGATGGATCATAGTAGCTTTCCTTAACTCTTGCCCTCCAGTTCTTGACCTTCTTCCCAAATGATTTCAATACCCAGCCTTCAGCATCTTCTGGAATATCAAATTTTGTCTAAAAATGGAACATGTCACATTAGAAAACAAATACTTTAGTCATTCATTAACAAACATATTTTTAATTATGTACCTTTATGAATTCGAGCAACGTTTGTTTTTTACTGTCCTTAACTTTATTCCATGGTTTATAAATCGGACAGTACTTTCCACTCCTTGAAAGGGTTCCCATGAAATTGGTTAGTTTACTAACTTTGTCACCAATAGGTTGTCCAAGTTCATTAACTAAAATAGGAATTCTATCCCCTTTTTCTTGGGCCCAAACTTCTGGCATACGCGTAGGTCCTCTCACTCTTTTACGTACGAACTACAAAAAGTGAACATGATTTACAATGTACATGTATACATTAAAAATACTATATAAATTGAAAGGCAATATATTAAGTCTATACGTTTTCTTAGTTTTATTATAGTTTCTTATATATTCATCATGTGTCACACAATATATGTATTGAGAAACAAAAAAAATGAAGCAATCAAGTAAATTAGATAAACCTGCTTCATTTTCTGGTTCTGGGACTTCAAACTCTTCATCAACCAGTTCATCGATCTCATTTTCTAAATCATCCATGTGTTTATTTCCATCATCTTCAGAGGCATCTTGTTCTTAATTGATATATATAGTTACAAAAACAGTAAGCATCGAAAACAGTTAATTGAATCAAACTTAATACTAATTTAATATCATCATAAAATATTTGAAAAGAGAAAATATAGGTACCATAAAATATCATGTCACGCTCCCTGTGGTCATCATTGTTGTCGACTGCAAATAACTTTCTTTTAGCTACAACTGATCGCCCTCTCGTGTAGCCTTCATCAGACTCTGGTACACTACTATTTATTGGCCTCGTTGTGTCACTCACTTGTCCCTTTTGCATATAAGATTTTGCAGATGTTAGCACATGAGAGACATTAGGAGCAATAACTCGTTTCTGTGCCAAATAAGCATATCTATTCATGGACTGCGGAACAATGTATCTTGGATGTTTCTGTAAGTCAAACGGTTAGAAAACAAACATAAAGCCATTATATTATCCAAATTTGTTATTAGTACCTTTTTAGAGATATTTGTAGCAACTTCTTTTAAATAATCTTGATCAACACCAACATCTTTCTCGCTCGTATCAATTGGTTTCTTTTTATTTTTCTTTGTTTTATCACGCTCTGCTAGACTTTTCAAAGACTTAGCAGTATTTTTCACTCCCAGGGCTTGTAATTTTTTTTTGTTCTCTAGAATATTCAACATTCTACTCTTTTCATAAGCATTCATATGTCTTATGGGGCTTTGGCCTTGCATGCTTTTATCTTCCATTACTAGTGTACACAACAAAGAAAAAATAAACAAAATCGTCAAGATTCAAAACTTAAAGATGTTATTATTATAATCAACTAATTACAAGCTAGTTTAACCCTTTTTTTAATTCAAAACATAAAGAACCAAAATTAGTCTGGGTCAAAACAAGTCAAAGCTGCTAAACCTCGACTTATTCGATTTCCCTGTGACATGTTGAGATCCTTAAGAAAACACAAAACCAATCACAAGCTAGTTTACAGTGAAAATAAGAACGTTTAACAAAGTAAGTAATAGGAATTTGGTTTCAATTAGTTCTACATAATATCCAAAAAAAAACATATTTAATTACAGAAATGTGCAATATTATACTATGTATTAACGAAGACTTAAGATGAACAGTTAGTGGTAATTAGGTAATTTTTTGGGGAGGTGGTTTTGTTTTAACACATTTGCCTAAATTTTAATTTAGATTTTGTTTCTTTCGACTTTTAGAGGTCTATTAGTCGCTGAATATGATTATTATTGCGAGGCTTCCTCCTTGAGATGATAAGACCGTCCGGTGTGGTTGAGGTCCGGCATCGACGCCGGACCGCCACCTCTGCATCCATGTCACCGCCGACGTTG
This sequence comes from Ambrosia x helenae, assembly GCA_030844895.1. Classification (NCBI taxonomy): domain Eukaryota; kingdom Viridiplantae; phylum Streptophyta; class Magnoliopsida; order Asterales; family Asteraceae; genus Ambrosia; species Ambrosia x helenae. The sequence goes on along the minus strand of CM061227.1, from coordinate 65,412,204 downwards.
CCGGAGCTCCTCAGGGCTCTTGCGCTTCACGCGATGCGCTTAGACCTCGTCGCTTTTGTGCGAGGCGGGCTTTTTAAACCAAGCCATTAGCCGGGGTTTGTTTGTAAATATTTTATTGAACGAGTCCACTATGCTATAAACTGAAACCATAAGCCTTAATCTATTAGTCACAAAAAAAACACACAAACGCCCAGCAAGAATCAAACAGAAAACCATAAGCCTTAATCTATTAGCAAAACAAAAAATATTTTCTTGAACGAGTCCAATGTGTGAGCAAAACATAAACCACCAGCAAGAATCAAACAGAAAAACATAACCCTTAATCTATTAGCGGCAAAAAAACAAAGCAAACGCCCTAATTGGCCGCTTTGACTTCAACAATGAGGGACTGTGTACTTTTTCTACAAGTGTGGATACCACGACTTTAATAGTAATGCGGGTATTGGTAAACTGTCGTTACCATATCATGTTTAACAAACCACGAGCGCGTGATAACGGACACCAACCCTTATATACCAGAATCTTAACAGCTTGACAATGAATCTAATGAGATTGTCCTACTTGAACGTGCAGAGTTAACAATGAATGATTCTGAATGTACGTGTAGCTGACAAGTTATTAGCTTTAATATTCAGAACTGATGTACGTGCAGAGTTATTAGCTTGACAGTGAATCTAATGAGATTATCCTATAAACATTCATTGCTTGTTCCATCCAGAATCTTTTATTTTCATCTTGTTTTCCTATATTTATTCTTAAGAACATAATTGTGTTCCAACCAGAATATTCTATTTTCATTTGTTTCCTATATTTATACTTAAAAACATAATTTTGTTCCACCCAGAATCTAATAGCGACCAAAAAAAATAAAAACAAACAAATGCCCTAATTGATTACTGGAACAAAGACATGAACAGATTTTGCCTATCAGTAATAATATGTGCCTATCAATCACAATGAAAACAAACATAATATATGCCTATCAATCATAACGAAAAAAAAGTTGATTCCTAACCTGATTTGTGGTTCGATTCCATCTTGGTAGGGTTCCATCTTCTATGTGATAGAGAGCAGGAGAAAGGGTTTGAATGTGATGGGGATAAATTAAAAAAAAAACACTAGGGGTTTATAAGCAGGGAAATGGGAATTTTGGGCGGTAACAGTGAGCGGCAGAAGAAATTTGAGAGGGAAGACAAAAGGAGAAATCCTGATGATTTCGTATTTGGGGAAACAAGAAGAGGATACAAGGAAGGAACAAAAATTTTGAAAGAAATAATAGTGTGGGTAAAATTTGAGAGGGAAAACAAAAATTTGGGGAAAGCCATGATTTGTTTTTAATTATATTAAGTAATGCATTGAGGTATAAAAATGTTAAATTCTTTTAACCTCACATAACAAAAAGTATGTTTTAATTTGAAATTATAACATACATAAAATATATTATTACTTGATTGATGCAAATGGTACCGGGTCCTGATATAAAAAACGGTACTACTGGATCATTGTTAGTACCATCATTGAGCCTAATGGACCATCATTTGAGCCTAATGGATCATCATTGTGCCTAATGGCCCATCATTGGGCCTAGTTAACCATCATTGTATCTAATTGGTCATTGTTGAGCTTAATGGACGATCATTTGGGTGTGATTGTATCTAATTGACCATTGTTGACCCTAATGGACCATCGTTTGGGTCTAATTGTATCTAACTTACCATTGTTTAGCCTAATGGACCATCATTGGGCCTAGTTGACGATCATTGTGACTAATTGGCAATTGTTGAGCTTAATGGACTATTATTGGGCCTAGTTGACCATCATTGTATCTAATTGGTCATTGTTGAGCTTAATGGACGATCATTTGGGTGTGATTGTATCTAATTGACCATTGGGCATAGTTGACCATCATTGTATCTAATTGGCAATTATTGAGCCTAATAGACCATAATTCGGCCTAATTGACCATCATTGAGCCCAATGGACCATCATTGTGCCTAATGGCCTATCGTTGGGCCTAGTTGACGATCATTGTATCTAATTGGCCATTGTTGAGCCTAATGGACCATCATTGTGCCTAATGGCCTATTGTTGGGCCTAGTTGACGATCATTATATCTAATTGACCATTGTTGAGCCTAATGGACCATCGTTAGGCCTAGTTGACGATCATGGTATCTAATTGGTCGTATTGTTGAACCTAATGGAACATCTTGGGCCTAGTTGACCATCATTGTATCTAATTGGCCTTGTTGAGCCTAATGGACCATCATTGGGTCTAATTGACCATCATTGAGCCTAATGGACCATCATTCGAGTTTTTTCGAGCGAACCGTAAGCTACAAGCTTTTTGAACCCGCGAACCTGTTTGGCTAAGCGTGTCGGTTTGGGTCAACCCGGTGGGTTGGCGGGTTGACCCGTTTAACCTATTTATACTATATATTGTTTGTTTACAATATGTTTTATGTTATAAATTAAATTGGTTAGGTATTTTATGCTACACTTATAACTTAAAATAGAAATTTGTATGAGATTTTATAAATAAAACATAAATGTTATAATGTAGTATAGATATTGTATGCAATAGATAAGTTTTCTACGTGTTTTTTTTATTATTACTAAAATATCAAGGGTAATGTTACGGTGTATTATAATAACACCATCATGATTAAGCGTCCTATAAAAGTTAAAGTTATAAGACTCAAATGTTAAGTATACCATTTAGTTATGTTATAATAAAACTCTAGTGAAAAAGCGTCCTATAAAACTGATGTTTTATGACTCAAATATCATGTGTCCTATTATGGTGTATTATAATAACATCACAATGATTAAAGCGTCCTATAAAGGTTAAAGTTATAAGACTCATGTGTCAAGTGTCCTATTAAGTTATGTTCTTATATGACTTCTACTAGAAACGGTCCTATAACATCAAACATTTATGACTTAACTACAAAGTGTCGTATTAAGTTATGTTATAATAGGACCCCCAGTGATCAAGTGTCCTATTACATTACCACATAATAGGACACCCACAACTAAATGTCTTATAAATTACTTTATTAGGATCTACATTTTAAGGGTCTTATTAAGTTATATGATAATAGGACCCCAAAGAATCATCCATCTTATTAAATAACTTTTTAGGACACTGGTTTAGTAGCGTATATTATAAAAGGACCCCAAAAGTTCATTCATCCTATTAAATAGTTTTTTTAGGACCCCATTTTACAAGCGTCCCACACAAAAGGTCCTTAAAAGCCCTTTTTGTTGTAGTGATTCCAACTAGTTTCCATCATGTATCTTAATGTAGGTGTCCATATGTGATCATTATCTTTACTCGGTATTCCTCTTTACTTGACTGGGATTATAATACATTTCTTTATGTATCTTGTGATTTCTTTCCTTCAACCAAGCAATTAATAATCATTCCCTAGTTCGTGGTACGACTTTGTTGTACCCAGATAAGTAAACATCTCAACTTGTGAGTCTATTCAAGAATCACTCTCTTAATCTAACAAGTTCCTAGACTCCTTAATTTGTCTCACACGAAGCTTAGTTCCTTGGTCATTCTTATCCATAATAGTTGAGCCATTTTTCTTCTCTTATTTCATATTTCTTAATGTGAAGACTACCACGACTAACTTTGGATCATGGGTTAAGTAGTTCATCTCATGTTTTTAAAGTTGACGCATAGGAGATACTATCATTTTTCCTATTTGCATCAAGACATGTTCTATACCATGTATTGAGGTATCTAATTATACTACAAGGTCTATAACTTCTTTAAAAATGCTAGAACTGGAGGCTTTTGTCAATCTCTCATTTGCACTACCTAATGTTGACATTGCTTAAGAACGTTGCACGTGCATTTGGTTAACCCAACATCAATCTTGTACATTCTTAATTTTTCTAAGGTTAGTTCTTTGCGATTCAAATAAACTTGTAATGATATTTTGTATTTTATCCGATCTAAAGGGAAATTTTGCTTAAAATGCCTTTGTTGCTTCCACTAAAATTGCTTCTAGATCGACTTCAAGTCTTGTTCAACTTTATTCTCGTGGGTAGGAGGGGACATCAAATTCGTTTTAACTTCTAACTCAATTATCCGACTAATAAACATGGGCTATTCGATTTAGGTCTTACCTTGTTCTACCCCCATGAAAACATTGTACGATTTCATCAAAGGTCACCATACATGCATATTCATCTATATCTATGCTATACAAAATTTGTTGCCATGCCCTAAGATATACGCTCTTATAACCAGAATGTAAATACACGAATTGCTAGCATAATCCTAAAGACCAACAATATTCTTATCCTCTTGACTACTATCTACAGAGATCAGTACAATATGATGTTTGCGAGATCATAGCAGTGCCATTCATTAACGTTCGTACTGGCCAGGTATGAAAGGAATCTATGATACATACCATGATACCCCCAACTACCATATGGTGCCTCTATCATACAAAGTTCTACATACCAATCGTATTCTATCTCATACTGGCATCCGGCTACCAAGACTGGCATTTCTACTTGGCTTACCAATTCCAGTTTAAGTACAGATACTACTACAAGTACCTAAATCCCTTAAACTAAGGCTCTGATACCAAAATGTAACACCCGCTTGAAAGGTCCTGCCAGCATGCCTGTGGGTTATGGGCCCACACTTAAACTGGATCCCACGGGGTGTCACGTTCTGGATTATCAATACGTAGAGTTGTACACAGCGGAAGTCTTTTTCTTAATTTAAATCAAAAGCCAAGCTTGTACCACAATCTAATCTATTACATCAGTTTATATCTATATGCCAGTCTCTTCCTTAGTCCTCGTTAGTCATTTCAGATGCCATCCAGTATTCTTATCATCAATCCTGCATATAATAGGCACATAGGATGTGTACCCAAAAAAAATATTTGGGACTCAGTATAAAACTGGTGAATTCATGAACATGACAATATTCTAAATCACAGGTTCATCGACTATACCATCAAGCAGATATATTCATGGCAAACAAATAGGAACAGAGTAAGCACAATACCATCAAGCAGATATACTAGCTAGATCAGAGACATACAATCAGCCTTCAATCATCCTATCAATCATTGCCACATATCACAGATGCTAAACATAGTCGATTATATAATTATTGCTAGTTCAAAAAGAACATCACATCCCGTTTTAAAAACAGTTCAGAGGAACTCACCTTTGCTTTATAGACATTTACTTTAATTAATCAAAACTTGGTTCCCTGATCAAGAACAGGACAATCTTATGTACTAATTAAATAGGGAGTGGGTACTAACTAGTCATCACCGTGGTCGGTTTTTTTTCGGATAACGTTACCTAGGTTAAGTATGGGTGATCAGTCCATTCCTTACTCAGGTTAGATCATCCAACTTCTACCCTGATTATGACCCTAAACTCCACTCATAATGTTATATGCTACTTTAGGCTGATACAACATATTTAGTTAGACAAAAATCTAAATACTAAAATTTATAAAACTTAATATTTAAATGGATAAAAACCTGTTTATGTTGTTTATGCGAGTAGGTCGTCACTAAGTTGTAATGTTTGTGAATTACATTTGGTTTGTATTTATAGAATAGATTTTACCAACGTTACTATGCCGGGTTTTGAAGTGGCCGGTAAGTTGGTTTTAAAACTTTTTTGAAGGCAACCTTCATTAACACAAACCGGCTATCTCCAAGTTAGAGACAACCAAAACAACAAAACATCAAGTTACATCAAAAATACACCAATTTTTCCACTCTATCCTATCCTTCTTAGACCGACTATTGAACCATAGAAAATTAAGCGCCTTAACATCCGAAAGCAACTTCGACACATTGACACTGCCTTGTCGAAAAATAATCTCGTTTCGGTTCGCCCAAATCTTCCAACACACAACCACAACGATACCATATATCATTCCTTTCCTCGACTAGGAAGTATTAACATGATTCGCAATCTCCAGAATATCTATCACAGAAAACGCATACACCGGAGGAATTCTAAGCCAATTCGCCACACCATTCCACAGACTGTCCGCCACCATGCACGCCGTGAAAATATGCTCCGTACTCTTTTCAACCTCCCCACAAAAGCGACAAAGGCCATCACCGATAAAAATATTCCTACAAGCCAAAGCCTTAGCCGTAGGAATCCTGTCTAAGGTAACCCTCCACATAAAGATGTTACACTTACTAGGAAGCCATTTACACCACTTGTAGATGTATCCGCCCTCATTCCCAGCATCACCTCGAAACCACTTACGAGCCTCTTTAACCGTATACCCAATATTCGGACCCGTATTCCATCTCCAATTATTCTTTCGCTGGTCCAAACGAATAGCCGAAACCATTCTGTGACAATCAACTAACTCCGCAACCTCACTAGTCGACGAAGGGTATTTTTTCCACTCCCAGCAAATCCCACCACCCACATCATCATTGCCAATACGATCCGACACTTTACACCACTTATTCTTCTCAAGACGAAATAAATTCTGAAAAACATCTTTCAACGGCTCGTCGATAATCCACGTATCCACCCAGAAATGAATATCCAACCCATTCCCAACGGAGCCACGTATCATATTAATGAAATTCACCCCATGCCTTTTAGCCTCATACGCGGCCTTCACCAGTTTACAATCAATTAATTTACTCAAACCCAAACCTCCAGCTAGCTTTGGTTTAGCCACTTTATCCCACGCCACCCAGTGAATCTTACCAATCTCATCAGTTCCTCCCCATAGAAAACGCTTAATCAAACCTTCAAGCTTATTAATAATCGCCACCGGGGCTTTATATAATGAGAAAAAATATGAAGGGATACTCTCTAAAACAGATTTTACCAACACCAATCTCCCTCCCATAGAAAGAATCCGAGCCTTCCACAGAGTTAATCTCTTCTTGAAAACTTGAACTACCGGCTCCCAACTATTAATTCTAGACATATTCCCCCCAACGGTTATACCCAAATACCTGAATGGCGTTTCTCCATGCCTACATCCTAACTGCGAGGCTTTCTCTTGGACTTCAACAAGCTCTTTCCCAATACCAAACAAAGTGGACTTATTAATATTAATCCTCAAACCTGAACATAAATGGAAAATCCGAAGCATTCGTCTAAGGGAATTAAAATTAAATTGTGACCATTCCCCCATTACCATAGCATCATCCGCATACAACAAGTGGGACAAAACAGGACCATCATTAGGAAGACGCACCCCATCAAATGAACCAATAGAACAAGCCTTCCTGATCATACTAGAAAACGCCTCCATCACAAGAATAAATAAAAAAGGAGATATAGGATCACCTTGTCTAATGCCTTTGCTACACATAAACTCGAAAGTTGGCGATCCATTCACCAAAACCGAAGATGCCGCGGACGCTAAAACCCCATGAAAATACTCGCACCACCTACCCGGGAGACCCATTTGCCTCATAATAGACATCAAAAACTCCCAATTAACGTTGTCATACGCTTTTTCGAAGTCTATTTTAAACATAAATATATCTTTCCCCCTCCTTTTAGCCCAAGACATCACCTCACTAATAATCATAGGGCCATCTAAAATATACCTACCGGACAAAAAAGCCGATTGAGTCTCATGAGTAACCGAATCCATCACCATCTTCAATCTATTCGCTAAGACTTTAGAAATCACTTTACTTATCACACCAATCAAATTAATAGGGCGATACTCCCCTAACCCCACCAGGTCAGTAATCTTAGGAACCAAAGTAATAAACGAAGACCCAACTCCCCTACTAATAGAACCTGTATCATGAAAATGTTGGAAGATCTTCAAAAAATCAGCTTCAAATAAATTCCAAAACCTTTTGATGAACCGAAAATTGAACCCATCTGGCCCTAGAGTTTTGTCTCCACCACACTCAAAGACTGCCTCTTTGACTTCTTTAATCGTAAATGGAGCAATTAACATCGTCACTTAAGGATCGCTCAATGTCTTCAAATCATAACAATTTAGTTAGGGTCTCTCCACCATGTCTTCTAAAAACTTGTTCCTGAAAAAAGAAAAAACTGCACGTTTAACCAAAGAAGGTTTGGATACCCAAACCCCGTTAGCAAGAATCCCCGAAATACGATTCGAAACCCTCCTTTTATTGACCACCCCATGAAAAAACATAGAGTTCTCATCGCCATCCCTAGCCCATTTCACCCGAGACTTTTGATGCAAATCTTTGTATTTAAACTCTTCAATTTCTTTTAATCTCATATTGCCTTCACATCGGACCCACATCTCTTCTTCACTAAGATCACGACACTCGACCTGTTTATCTAATTCTTCCAAATCCTTTTTAATCGCCCCATACTCTTCCTGTTCCCCATTCAAAAACTCTTTTTTCCACTCTATAATAGCATTACGGATAGCCTTCAACTTGTGCAATAAATACACATCCGGAAGACTATGTTCAAAAAATTTGTCGGCCGCTCCTTTAACAACTTCATCAAAACCCGCACGCTCTAACCACGAATTATAAAACCTAAATGGTTTTGGACCAAAATTCCGATAGTCAACTTTAAGCACCAGCGGACTATGGTCCAAGAATCCCCTAGCTAAAGCCCGGTACTCCGCATTAGGCCAATCGCTTAGGAAATTCAGTGAAACAAAAAACCTATCAATCCTACTACATTTATTACCCGCAACTAACGTGAACCTCCTCCCTTTTAACCTATATTCATGAAGATCCATCCCCTCCAGAAAATCATTAAAATCATTAGAGGATGCCACATTAAATTTAGAACTCTTTCTCTCGCATCTATCCCGGACACAATTGAAATTGCCACCCACAATCCAATAACCCGAATCACTATGAATACAACTCGCCAATTCCGACCATAAAATCCTTTTCGCTTCATTCTTTTGAGGAGCATAAACATTCACAACTCCCACCTTCACACCACTACCTTTAAGAATACCATGCACTATAAGAAAATACCTATGCTTATGGACAGACACCTTCTGAAATAATTTTTTATCCCACATCGAAACAATACCCCCGGATCTACCTATAGCATCTACGCACTCCGCCTCAAACTCTCCTCTCCCCCAAAACCTCCCCAAATCAACATCTTGCATAGAAACCAATTGAGATTCTTGAATCATAACACAACCAACCTCATTGGCTACCCTAACCTTCGAAACCCAATCTGCCTTGTCCACCGTTCCCATTCCTCTTATATTGATAGACATAAAATTCATTGATCCACGTCTTGAAGTCTCTCTTCGTTTACCTCCTTCACAATCGAATCCTCAAAATTCCCCATGTTTGTCACTCCTAAATCTCTTGCAAATATCATTGTATCCTCCACCTCCCGTCTAACAACCTCATCACGATCCACTTCAGCGTATCCACCCCCATTACTCAATATATTCCCACCACCTTTAATCGCACTCGACAAAACAGCATCATTCAAATCCGGAGTAACAAATTCCGTCTCCTGCTGATTCTGTATAATTACATCATTACCTGAGTTCACTTGAGCTGAGTTAGTAAAAATAAATCTATCAATATCAAACATATCGTTATCCTCCCGAATCCTTTTCTTTGGTCTATCTTTGTCCAAAGGAGAGATAGACCTATGTAAGCCCCTTTTTTCTTTGAATACCTTCCTCCCTTTTTAACGCTAACCGGGTCAGTAACTGAGTCATCAAATACCCCATTATGATGCGGCAACTCGCATTGCACAGCCTCGTTAGACGTGAACTGTCCACTATCCCCTTGCTTATCAGCAACTAGTGTTTCCATACCACCATCCACTACATGCTCCATTTGACTAACCTCCTCCACCTGAGCATCATAACATACATCATCTTCATCGTCTATTTCAGCAATGCAGTCCGGGACCCAATCCCCCATATCTTCTTCCACCTGTATAACAAAGGAGTAATCTTTCCAAAGCACTTTACAATTACCACTAATACGCTCATGCGAGGTAGGTATAATACCCACCATCGCATAAGATATATCTCCTTCATCCGGAAATCTAGCCGACTGAACTACCTCCCCATATAAACCAGCAATAGTATCAAAAACATTCACCTCGGCAATATGGATAGGCAATCCAAAGATTTTAATCCAAGCAATCCTATCAACCACTATCGTCTGTCCAACCCATGATTCCACCATCACCAACCAATCTTTCCACATTTCTGTTAATCCTAAAAAAAACCTCCTTATCCCCACCATTATCGAAGATTAATAAGACATGAAGGCCACCTATATACTTGAAAGTACATCTGCCCGTAAAAACTTCCTTCACCTTACTCCTCAGAGAAGTAAGGACATCACAAGTACTAACCTTAACAACAATTCAATTATCACACAAATTATCAAATTGGCTACCATCTGACTGAATGGTCACCTCTGGGACATTTTTCTCCATCGTCTTGTTTAACAACGTGTCTTTGAACGACCTTTGGTCTCCCATGTCACCAGAATTTTTTTCAACCTGCATGCGATCCCCTCCTTCATTTATCTCCTTACTATTCTCACCCACTGGTTTCCACACCTTCTCACCATGAACCGTATGATCAATTGCCTTCCCCTTAGGATCATCGTCTCTCTTTCCCCTACGCTTATTGTTGTCCTCCTCCACAAATCTAGCCGGAACAATGAATAGCTAATAACTACCCATCAACAAATCTTTGAGGCTTTCTTCCAGATCTGCCCTATTCCGAACAACTTTGAACGTCCCAAAACCGAATCTCTTCCCCAACCTATCATACTTCCTTGCTATATAAATACCTTGGACATCCCCATACCTTCTTAATACCTCTTTCAGATCAGTCGAAGAACACTTCTCAGGAAGATTTGAAACAAAGAATTTTACCTCATCCTTGGAAAGCTTCGGTTGTTGATACGTATTATTATTGCTGCCCTTCTTAACCGGAATATCGTACCATGTATTAACCCTGAACCTATCTCGAGCCGCCATGCAAAAACCAAAAACCCTAATCGCCCCAATTCGCCTTCCGAGATTCTCTTCACATTGGCTTGTTGGTTTTAAATGAAAATCTATCTATATATATAAAAGAAAACGTATATGCTGACGTGGCATGCAATAGAGGCCTCAACCTCCTCTTGAGAGTGCCGCGTGGCATCATAATTGAAAGATTTTAGTATTTTTGAATTATTTCCTTTTTTAATTAAAAAAAGATAAACATAAAACCTTAAATTCTCAATTACTAAAATTAAATTGAGTTATTTTAGGAAAAAAGAATTTAAAAATAAACTTAAAGTTTTCTCTCTCATGTTTCTTCACATAATTTTTAAACGTTTATATCTTTTATATACGAGATTTTTTTAAAGAAAAATATTACACCAAATTAACGAGCGTTTTATTATCTTTCCAACGAGTACCATAGTGCTATATAAAAAACGGAGAAAAAATCGACTAGTTTTTGTGGGGTTTCGTTTATATAGGAAAAAAAATACACAAAGTGTTCATGTTATTCATTAATCATGTTTTTTCTTTTAAACCAGGTTCGTATCTACAATGTTGAAAATCAGCCCAATCGCCATGTTATCATTTAAAATACTATGAAAATGCAATGATTGAGAGATTTTGTGGTTAGTTAACTTAAGCCATTTGCAATAGGTTATCACGTAAAATTAGATTTTTCAACCCCGGGACCCTCCCGAGGTAATCAGCTAGTAAATAATAAATAATAATATATGTTGTTTTAAATCTTTTACCAGCACACTCACTGATGATATTTTTTTAATTGTTCTTATTCTATTTTTTTCCCCTTTGCCAGCACATCTACTCAATGTCGGTTCATTCTAAAGTCTTAATCAGTCTAGTAGAACTCGCTAGGCGCTAGTCGGCCTGTGGGGTACCGACTAGGGATTAATCAAGATTAATCGGGATTAATCGGATTGGAGTTTTATATATATTTTTCTAAATTTATACATATATAATGCTACTTTTATACCTTATATGTATGAATTTAGAAGTTTAGGGGTCAAATATAAACTAGTGAATATGGAAAGGTGGTTAAATATTAAAATACATAAGTTTAAATAACCTTAATCACATCCATCGTTTACCATATCTTGTTTTTTTCCTCCCCGTTCCTTCTTTCATCAAAAGGAATCATCAAACGTAACTAGGTTTCATGGAATTTCATCGATTTTTGCTTCTAAAACATGGATTATCATCCAATTTTGAGGTAAGAACTTGTTTTATTTGATCGATGTGCTCCAGTTTTGACAAAAATTACCTAATTTTGAGTTTTTTAGGTCCGAATAGGACCAATTTGGTCTGACTAATCGGTGATTAATCGTGCACTGATTAATTGAGTGATTAGCCCAAAATTAATCAGTAAAGTGAGGACTAGCGATTAAACACCGATTAATCGGGATTTTTACAACCTTTGTCTTAATTATGAAGGTATGTACATACATCGTCACTACTTCTACACATTCATACACCTCGTTTGTATTATTTATTATTATAATAATAATATAATAGTATAATTGGCTTAGTTCAAATCTTGTTTTTTCTTATAGCTTTTAAGATATAATGTTTTACAGAACAACGAATATACTGTCTAAAAGTGCTAATTTTTGTCTCTGTTTTGACCTAAGTTTTATTCAAAACAGAGTAGGCCAAATATAATATAATATTTTTTATTATTATAACTAAACTGTCTCTTATAAGGCCAATTACTCATTTGGATCTTATATCTCCAATAGTCATGCTATCCGTCACTTACTCGCTTAACAATATATAAATTATGAACTTCATATTTCTCGCGTTTATAACAATTACTTCAAAGTAAAAGTATTTATAGAATTTAATATCATGGCGTGTGTACTCGTTTCTCTAATCGAATATTCCTCAAAATTTGGGGTTGTTACATATATTTTGTAGGTGTTCATAGACGTTGGAGCGTAACCGAGAAACTTTGGTCAAGTCACGAACACGTTATGAGAGCAACTAAGAATAATAATACTAAATACTAGTAGTAAAAATAATAATAATAATAATAATAATAATAATAATAATAATAATAATAATAATAATAATAATAATAATATTATGATATTATTATGTTGTATCGTTGAATAAGAAAATAAAAGAAAAGTATAATGACAATAAAGAAAAGAAAGGGCACAGTGAACAGTCGGTCCAAAGAAATAAAAAGAAAAGATGCAGCCCAATCAGAGGACGAGCCCATTTATTATTTTCGAGAAAAAAAAAAAAAAAAAACCCTACGACAAAACCATATTTTCGAAAAAAGTTGCTGTATATATTTTTCGAAGAAAAAGAAGCTGCCATAAAGATCGACAGAAGCTTTGGAGGAGTTTTGAATGGCGAATGTTTCAGCCACGTTAAAGATTAATATTCAAAGAATCTTGTGTTTGGTTTAGTTTTATTTATTCATTTTAATTATTTTGAGACATATTGAACTTAGTTTTTGTTTCATGGTTACTATGAGTGGCTAAAACTTTTCATGGCTGCCTAGGATGATAATTTAGATTATAATATGATTGAATGACATTGGTATGTTCCGAGCAAATCAAATGGCCAGAAAAGGAGGATTAAGAGATTGAGAGGAATGAGAATAGGAATATTAATTCACTTCATTTGCATAATAAGTAAAAACGAAACCTATGGCTATTATATAGTCTTACATAACTACCAAGCCAAAACTACACTAACATAAACATGGGAATAACTGAACATGTACGTGGAGTATGGGGCATCCTCTTCTACTCCTTTTATTGAACACATTACATAAAAATAAACTACTCCTAATTATGTGAACTACGTGGCTGGCTTGCAAAGGAACATGGGGCACACATCATCCACCCTGCTTGAATTCGCCATGTCAACAAGGTGAAGGTCCGGGTTGTCATTGGCGTCTACGATCACCATGAGTTGCGCCTTAAGACATTTGTGGCCCGGCTTATACGTCTCGTCACAGTAGTAACACAACCTTCTAGCATGACTATAACGAATTTCTGCACTAGTGAGGTGACGAACCGGATTAGAAACCGGAACTGGAATGGCTAACTGTTGGGTCGGTTTTGGATCTAAATCCCCGAAAGAAGAAGAAGTTGTTGTGTGTGTATTAGCTAACCCAACAACATCAACAATGTGGAGTTTTTCTTCAACTAAGCGGGCCATACCAATTGCATCAGATAAGCAACGAGGGTTTTATAACTATACCTTCAAGCGGATTTCATCTTTAAGTCCTCCCACAAAGCACCCTATTGGGAAGGGTTCGGGTAAGTTATCAACACGATGGGAAAGTCGCTCAAACTCCTATTGGTAGGCAACCACAATAGCGGTTTGTTGCAAATGGGACAACGCTTCAGCGGGGTCCTCGTAATTAATAGGTCCAAAACGAGTCTGAAGAGCTCGAGAGAACTCCACCCAAGTCATCGGCCCTTTGAATTTTATGAGCCAATGGTGACATTGCAGGGTGATTCCGTCGAGGTGGAAGGATGCTTTATGTACCTTATCGTTGTTTTCAACGTGTTGGAACTCGATGAATTGCACTGCTTGGTAAAGCCATCCAGCTGGGTCGTCTTCTCGGAAGCGGGGAAACAACAGTTTCAAGTCGGGTTTCGGGTTATGGCGGGTGACAAGCACACCACCACCACCACCGGAGCTTGATCCCGACGACCCACTAGTATTTAGATTTCGCAAAGCTTGCATAGTAACATATAGTGCTTGCATTTCTGTCAAGTTCCGTTCGAGCATAGCATCATGGACGACGAACTTCTGGTCAGTTTCGGCTTGGAATTCGGAGTTGGTTTGCTTGCGGGTTTCCATAGGATCGGTGCTTTGATACCAAATGGTATGCTCTAAGCAAATCAAATGGCCAGAAAAGGAGGATTAAGAGATAGAGAAAAATGAGAACTGGAATATTAATTCACTTCATTTGCATAATAATTAAATAGGAAACCTATGGCTATTATATAGCCTTACATAACTACCAAGCCACCACTACACTAACATAAACATGGGAATAACTGAACATTTACGTGGAGTATGGGGCATCCCCTTCTACTCCTTTATTGAGCACATCACATAAAAACAAACTAGTCCTAATTATGTGGAACTACGTAGTTGGCTTGCAAGGGAACATGGGGCACACATCATTCCACCCTGCTTGAATTCGCCATGTCCACAAGTTGATGGTCCGGGTTATCATTGGCGTCGAGGATCATCATAAATTGCGGTTTAAGACATTTGTGGCCCGGCTTATATGTCTCATCACAGTTGTAGCACAACCCTCTAGCATGAGGATCACGAATTTTAGCACTAGTGAGGTGAAGAACCGGATTAGAAACCGGAACTGGAATGGCTAACTGTTGGGTTGGTTTTGGACCTAAAACCCCGAAAGTAGATGAAGTTGTTGCGTGTGTATTTGTTGACCCAACACCATCAACAATGTGGAGTTTTTCTTCAACTAAGTGGGCCATACCAATTGCATCAGATAAGGAACGAGGGTTTTTTAACTTCACCTTCAAGCGGACTTCATCTTTAAGTCCTCCCAAAAAGCAACCTATTGGGAAGGGTTCGGTAAGTTATCAACACGATGGGAAAGTCACTCAAACTCCTCTTGGTAGGCAACACAATAGTGTTTTGTTGCAAACGGGACAACGCTTCAGCGGGGTCCTCGTAATCAGTAGGTCCAAAACGAGTCTGAAGAGCTCGAGAGAACTCCACCCAAGTCATCGGCCCTTTGAATTTTGTGAGCCAACGGTGCCATTGGAGGGCGATTCCGTCCAGGTGGAAGGATGCTAGACGTACCTTATCGTCGTCTTCAACGTGTTGGAAATCGATTTATCGCACCACTTGGTAAGGCCATTGTAACATCGCGAATTTCCCCTAATTTTTTTTGATAAAAAGAATGTATTGTTTTAAACAATATCTGTTTTAAATACCTTAAACTACTAATTATTTGTATCTCGACACTTTTGTACGTTTTAAAAATATTTCGAGTCACTTTCGGGATTATATAATCATATTATGAATTTAGAATAATATAGTTTTAGGGAAATAATTGCCAAAAAAAAAAATTTGTGTGGACCGGGACTCGAATCCGCGTCCACAGCCAACCAATACACAGTGACAACCAACTAAGCTAACTATCATCTTGTGTAGTATTTTAGACGAAAATAAACTTAACACATTCCTTAAATTGATTAGTCTTAGTCAAACAGTCAAAGTCTTAGTCAAATAGTCAATTCATCAATTCATCATAAAACCTTACTTTATGGTGTTGACCAGTTTTAATGGCTAATTGACTCCAAAACTAGTATAAAAACCCACCTATGACCCATTATACTTTGCACCTCTAAATCGATTGTTTCAATCCGATTAAACTTTCCCTCATACCTTTCTTCTATAGTCTATTACTTCTACAATTGAAGCTTTGATTATAAGCTCTTGTAATTGGCGAATTGGAAGCTTGATATTCTTTCTTTTTCATTTTCTTCAATTTGGACTAGCTACGTTGTTGAGTCTTTGGGATTCGCCTCGCATACATTCACAACACATTATTCTATTTTTTTCACGAGACATAACATTTTGCTAAGGTGAGTTTTACATAGCTCCTTTTCTATTTATCACCATTTTTGGGGTGAAACATGTTACAACATTCTATATGCAATTCAATCATCAAAGTGTCTATGTGTTTTTCTATGTTGCATTATGTCTTGAACATGACTAGGGTAAGCACAATTCTAGCATAATCATTAACATTGATCAACCGACGGTATACATTGATAGATCTATTTGACTGACAATCCCACCCGGATACGTGCCTCCTACATAGGTAGTGTGGGTGTTTGTTATCGCATAACATATTCCAGTGAACCATGAGCGTATGGGATGTACCACATTATAACAGTCACAAGGGTTGATAATGCACTTGATTTACTTCTAGTATGTTTTCACATATGGACTAGACTTGCCATGACACTTGAATTGTACAAGTTTTATTCAATTAACAAAACCTATGTAATTCTCACCAACTTTTGTTGACCCAAAATATTTTCAAACTTAACATGTTTCAGGTTATAGCTTGCTTAGAGTTTAGAGTTAATGCTTGAAGATGCATATTTAGTATTTCTCATTTAATGTACAAATTCTTGTAGAACAATTGTATGTAATGTATATAAATCAATTATTGAAATTTATTATTTACCATGAGCTACTGAACAATCATCAATACGTGACATCCCGATGTTTCCGCCATCGGTTGGGGTGTTACAGCCATCCAGCTGGGTTGTCTCCTCGGAAGCGGGGAAATGACAGTTTCAAGTTGGGTTTTGGTTTATGGTTGGTGACAAGCACACCACAACCACTACCACCACCGGAGCTTGATCCCGATGACCCACTAGGATTCTGATTTCGCAAAGCTTGCATAACAACAGTAAGTGCTTGCATTTCTGTCAAGATCCGTTCGAGCATTAGCATCATGGGCGACGAACTTCTGGTCGATTTTGGCTTGGAATTAGGAGTTGGTTCGCTTGCGGGTTTCCATAGGATCGGTGCTCTGATACCAAATGGTATTTTCCGAGCAAATCAAATGGCCAGAAAAGGAGGATTAAGAGCTAGAGGGAATGAGAACAGGAATATTAATTCACTTCATTTGCATAATGATTAAACAGGAAACCTATGGCTATTATATAGCCTTACATAACTACTAAGCCACCACTACCCTAACATAAACATGGGAATAACTGAACATGTACGTGGAGTATGGGGCATCCCCTTCTACTCCTTTATTGAACACATCACATAAAAACAAAATAGTCCTAATTATGTGGAACTACGTGGCTGGCTTGCAATGGAACATGGGGCAGACATCATTCCACCCTGAATGAATTTTCCATGTCCACAAGTTGAAGGTCCGGGTTGTCATTGGCGTCGAGAATCATCATGAGTTGCGGCTTAGGACATTTGTGGCCCAACTTATACGTCTCGTCACATTTGTAACACAACCATCTTGCATGATGATCTCGAATTTCAGCATTAGTGAGGTGACGAACCGGATTAGAAACCGGAACTGGAATGGCTAACTGTTGGGTTGGTTTTAGACCTAAAACCCCGAAAGAAGAAGAAGTTGTTGTGTGTGTATTAGCTGACCCAACACCATCAACAATGTGGAGTTTTTCTTCAACTAAGTGGGCCATACCAATTGCATCAGATAAGGAACGAGGGTTTTTTAACTTCACCTTCAAGCGGACTTCATCTTTAAGTCCTCCCACAAAGCAACCTATTGGGAAGGATTCGGGTAAGATATCAACACGATGGGAAAGTCGTTCAAACTCTTCTTGTTAGGCAACACAATAGTGGTTTGTTGCAAACGGGACAACGCTTCAGCAGGGTCCTCGTAATCAGTAGGTCCAAAACGAGTCTAAATAGCTCGAGAGAACTCCACCCAAGTCATCGGCCCTTTGAATTTTGTGAGCCAGCGGTGCCATTGGAGGGCGATTCCGTCCAGGTGGAAGGATGCTAGATGTACCTTATCGTCGTCTTCAACGTGTTGGAACTCGATGTATTGCACCACTTGGTAAAGCCATCCAGCTGGGTCATCTCCTCGGAAGAGGGGAAACGACAGTTTCAAGTAGCGTTTCGGGTTATGGTTGGTGACAAGCACACCACCACCACCACCACCACCGGAGCATGATCCTGATGACCCATTAGGATTCTGATTTTGCAAAGCTTGCATAGCAAAATTAAGTGCTTGCATTTCTGTCAAGATCCGTTCGAGCATAGCATCATGGGCGACGAACTTCTGGTCGATTTTGGCTTGGAATTTGGAGTTGGTTCGCTTGCGGGTTTCCATAGGATTGGTACTCTGATACCAAATGGTATGTTCCGAGCAAATCAAACGGCCAGAAAAGGAGGATTAAGAGCTAGAGGGAATGAGAATAGGAATATTAATTCACTTCATTTGCATAATAATTAAACAGGAAACCTATGGCTATTATCTAGCCTTACATAACTACCAAGCCACCACTACACTAACATAAACATGGGAATAACTGCACATGTACGTGGAGTATGGGGTATCCCTTTGATGTCATGTGGGTGTTTATGAAAACTAGGCTTCTTTTCAAAAAAGGCAAAGTCACGGGGGAGATGCCAAAAGCTTTAATCAAAAGACGAGCAAGTTAGAAAACATAAAGACAATTACAAGTTTTAAATTTATAATTTAAAACAATAGTTGCTCAACGTTCTAAACCTGACACAATAGGCAAGTGCATTTATAGTATATAGTATAGAAATGCGCAAGTACCGAGTATCGAATCCGTGGACACGATTTTTATTATTCAGCTTCCTAAAATTACTTAAAAGACTTTTTTAAATGCAAGGAAAAGTAAAAAGAGAGTTGAAAACTTTTTAAGAAAAATCAATAGCAAAACAATGGTGTTTCTTCGGGATCAGATGGAACCTTGGTATGAAACAACTACTTTTATTTTATAGTGGTGTGTTTGAGCGCGCACTTATGCTTAACTTAGAATTGCAACTGCATTTTCTAGATGTGACTGTTTTCGCAAAGCTGTACAAACGACCGTGTTCTTAATGTTATTATAAGGGTCTCCCGACCTGGTGAGCTCACCTCTCAACACTGGAAATAAAGTGACTCGAGACTGTGTCGACTCAACCCAGAATTACCCGCCTCCCGGTGTTGCGATATAGACATCAAACTACTCTAGACTTTTGTGAATAACTTGTCGGTGGCCGGAGCATGACCGAGCAAGTTACCACTTAATTTCATAGAGGAGTCGTGACTTACCAGCACATGTGCATCCCCTACTTGGTTTAATTAACTTATCAAAAAGTGACTGGTCTATCATTAACTGTGCGGAAGTATAATGATGAAATAAAATAAAGACTGTTTTATTTCAACACGAGTTCATCAATCCTTAACCGACCTCAAAGCTTCACATAGACCATGAAACCAAGATGTAAGATTAAGGATTAACTTATCATTAGGACCGAGTATAAAGACCGTACCGACTCTAAATGAGATCTTGATAGTAGAGGATTAAGTCTCAAAGTGTGTGTATTTCTATCCACAAATGGACTAATCACTACTCATGGGTTTAAGTTCACAAGTGCATGGGTTTTTACACACCATGGGTACACTCATGAGTCCTTCCCATTTCCTATCAACACACTCACAAGTCCAAAGACTAAGTAATTTGTTAATTATACCATTAAACAAAGTTTAGAATAGTAAGAATTGTTAAGAACACGAAACACCACTTTAAAATAAAAGATAAACTATATTAATTCATACCATGTGTCCATCCTCACCCTAACAACACCAATAGAAATCTAGCCTAGCATGGTTGATACAACAAGCTCACAAGGTTGGGTTTGTGTATGAGACATGATGGAAGGTTGTATGGAGATTTCTAAGGGTTTTAGATGATTTTGGGGTGTTTCTCTCTCACTCAAGGTGTTTTTGGAGTGATCCCAGGCTCCAAGGGACACCTCTAAACCTCCCAGGGGGCAGAAACTTTGTGGAGAAGTGTTGGATTGTGAGTGGGAAGGGATGCTTCAAAATGTGGGGTGAAGGCCTCTATTTATAGGCATTTCACCTCTTGCACGCCCTCGACAACGTTCTAGCATGCCCATGCTCGACAGCAGGTATTGTTGAAGAGTCCTTTGTGCAGAAACTGTTGGGTTGTTATTGAGCACGCCCGTGCTCATACATATGGCACGCCTGTGCCCTTCTGAAAAACCAACCGTTTTGTCAATCTTGGTCGGTTTTTGCCTTGGAGAACACGCTGGAGTAAAGCACGGCCGTGCTACACTCCTGAGCACGCCTTGAAATTGACTTGGAAATGTTGACTTGTTGACCCGAGAGGGTTGCACGTCCGTGAGCACGGTCGTGCCATGTCTAGCAGACCTTCAAAGTCTTCAAACTTCGTCCTTTTTGTGCCGTTTTGTGCGGGTTTTCACTTCTTTTCATCACCGGAACTCCAAACCTGTGATTATCAACAAAGAAAGATAAATCCTGATAAAACAAAGATATAAGCACGATTTAGAGTGTAAACCAGGTCATAATTACATGTGAAAAGATATCAATTTCTCGATACATCACCCTTCTACTCCTATGTTGAACACATCACATTAAAACAAACTAGTCCTAAATATGTGGAACTACGTGGTTGGCTTGCAAGGAAACATGGGGCAAACATCATTCCATCCTGCTTGAATTTGCCATGTCCACAAGGTGAAGGCCCGGGTTGTCATTTGCGTCGACGATCATCATGAGTTTCGGTTTAAGACATTTGTGGCCTGACTTATACGTCTCGTCATAGTTGTAACACAACCCTCTAGCATGACGATCAAGAATTTTAGCACCAGTGAGGTGACAAACCAGATTCGAAACTAGAACTGGAATGGCTAACTGTTGGGTCGGTTTGTACCTAAAACCCCGAAAGCAGAAGAAGTTGTTGTGTGTGTATTAGATGACCCAACACCATCAACAATGTGGAGTTTTTCTTCACCTAAGCGGGCCATACCAATTGAATCAGATAAGGAACAAGGATTTTTTAACTTCACGCTCAAGCGGATTTCATCTTTAAGTCCTCCCACAAAGCACCTTATTGGGAAGGGTTCGGGTAAGTTATCAACACGATGGGAAAGTCGCTCAAACTCCTCCCGGTAGGCAACCACAGTAGTGGTTTGTTGCAAACGGGACAACGCTTTAGCGGGGTCCTCGTAATCAGTAGGTCCAAAACGAGTCTGAAGAGCTTCATAGAACTCCACCCAAGTCGATGTTTGTTTATTGGTTTGTGCAACTAGGCATGTAGAGATACCTCATTGGTCTAGAAATCAATCTTGTTCGTCAACTTAGGTTAGTGTGCTAGTATTTGGAGTTGGAGTACGACACAAGTATAACAAACTAATATAATAAATAAACTAAAACGTGCAGTCTAACTCGAGATTGCTAGGTAACTAACTAGGCATTATTCGGTAGTTAACAAGTGCTAGGGCAGGAGTCGCTACTTGCCCGTGTTTAGAGTTTTCCTAGGTTTTATTCAGTAGAGTTTAAGTTTGCTTCATAGCTAGAACGTTTCTGTCCAACATATATTGTAACTTGATTTATGTGGGATTCCAATACGCTAGGGCGACCCATATTCATCTTAGCAATTCTACCCTTATGCCGCCTTGATTCTAGCTTACTAGCCTTACCTGCAGGAGGAGAGTAGTTAGATGAGATTAGGGTCTCCAAACGGGTTTCTTAGTCAGGATTGAGTATCATGTTTAAGGATTCTTACCTAGGTAGCTAGCCTTTCCTTTACTTGGTTTTTCCATCACTTTAGTTTGGTTTTTATTCTAGTTTTTATTAGTTTTTAATTTAATTTAGAGTAATTTGGTTTTAATTATTAATTTTAATTTCAGTTTAAAACCTCCCGTTAACAAATCAATTTAACAATAATAATAATATATTAGGTAATTCATTAAAAGTGATCTCAAAAGTGTTAGATAATGTCCTTAGGTTCGATACTTGGTCTTGCCTACTTGCTACTTGCGATCGGTATACTTGCCGATAATGTAACACCCCGCCTCTAATATCATCCAATATTGTCTGCTTTGCCCACTAGAAGCTCACGGATTTGTTTTTGGTTGCCTGAGTGAAAACTTCCCAGGAGGTCACCCATCCTAGTACTACTCCTACCTGAGCACGCTTAGCTATGGTGTTTTCATGTGCTGCATAGCCAACTAAGCCCAAAACGCGTTGGTGATTTATGAGGCATGACATTACTTATGAACCCAGATCTCTCCTGTCTACGACAAGATGTGGGATATGCCTAGGGTGTTACAGATAGTGTGTGGTTTTAGAAGAGTCTAGGATTTTAACTTGATCAATTTATTTATATACTTATTTGCACACATCAATATCCATCTATATATGTGGGTGTTTCGACTCACACTCACAACCATTTATGTCCATGGTATCTACACCCAAGTATACATACCCATATATACATGTATTTCGGCACATAGACACACATCAATGCTCATGTTTATGAAATCGTCACAAACACACATATATATACCATATATACACAAGCGTATATACATAGACACATACCTACATGTATACATCATACACTCATACATATTCCTATAAATCAAAACATACATACATCTCTACATAATACATATGCATATATATATATATATATATATATAATATATATATATGTGTGTGTGTATGTGTGTATAAAGCAAGACACATGCACACTCGGACATACATATATAAATACATGCGTGTATACACACGCACACACACACGCATATATATATATATATATATATGTATATATATATATATATTCCATGTGACCCACATACATATGCATATTATCTAGTTTCTAGTTGTTTAATAAGTTTTAGACTTGTTAAAAGGTGATTCATGAACTTTGGGTGAATAATCTAAGTAAAACATGGAATAATAACAAGTTAGGTTGAGCTACATATACCACTTCAGCTTGGAAAAGAGACTTGGAACTAGGTGACCAAGTGTAGAGAAAGTGTGTGTTTGTGTGTGTTTGCAAGTGAGTTAGGGAGGTAGGATAAACAAACAAGTTATCAACCAAGGGCCCTATTTATATATGAAAAGAGAGGAAGAGATTGAGAGGGAGAGAGAGATTTTGCGAGAGAGGGAGAGAGGAAGAAAAAGAGGGTGGTTGTTATTATGGGTAAGTCAACTGTCACGTGTTAGTGTGTTTAGGGAATAATATCATTTTGGTGTTAAGTCAATCAAGTTTATACTTTTCAAATCATGGGTTATGTCTATCTAAAAAAATCAAATGAAAGTGATAAATCATAGATTATGTTGGAGCTCAATCTTCCACAATGTGACTACTGATAAGATTAGGATTCAACATCTTCCATAATTTGACATTACATAGGTTTAGTGATGTGATCAATCTAGCTTGTATAGAAAAGAAGAATGATTATTGTGACACCCGACATATTTAACTTAACATTTTATTAACTTATAAGTCTACCTTAGCGGGAAACATTTAATTAGCGTACTTAACTGGGTCAGTTGAGTCGGGTTATCTTACGTATTGTCCATGGTTCAATGATCTGGAGGATCATTAGTGTCGTTTTATGTACACACGAGTCTTGAGTCCCGTTGTTGGTGAATTACATGAATTAGATTAAGTGTTATGCATAGATTGATTCATATATGGTGTATAATAAGCAAATACATGTTTTAACAGTGTTTATATGATTATCCATGATTATATATATTTAACATATGTTAGGATTGCATGTTAATGTGTTAGGATGTGTTAAAATGCGTTAAAATGACAAAATTGGAAAAAAAAATGGAAAACACAGGAACTGGTTCGACCTTAAGGGGGGTCGAACCAAGCTCCTGGAACATTCACACTCTTCATTCGATCACAATAAGTCTCATTCGACCCCTGCAAGGGTCGAACCTGCAGACACTATAAATACCACACTTTGTCATTTTTCATCATTTCACAAAACCTAAACGCCTCTAAACACTCTCTCTCGACCTTAATCACTGGGGAAGGAGTTTTTGAACATGTTTTTCACAATCTAACCTTCTATATAATAAACAAGTGAAGATCTAAGGTGTGTTCTTCATCCAAAATCCTTTTTGAGCAATTTTAATTCGTTTTCAGAAAACCCCAAAGGTCCAGATCTGATTTAAGATAGTTTTTATGATTGAAAACCTTTCTAACACCTTTTTAAACAAAACTTTATCATAAAACATGAGTTTTCACATGGATTAACATGTGTTAATGAGCATTTATGTTGTATTATTTGTTGTTTGATGCTTGAATGTTGTTTAGATGATATAGAGATGTTCTAGGGCTGTTATGGATGATAAGTTTTGGTTATTTTAGGCTATTAATTGTTAGATGATGATATTTTGCCCATTTTGGGGATTTTTGATAGATTTAGGGATTGATTCATGATGTTATTATGGATGATATGATTAGGGGTTTTGTTTCACATGATAATCTGAGCATGTTGGATTGATTGTTGAATTATTTCAGAAAGTTTCCAAATTGGGTAAAGTTTTCATGCATGATGTGACTTTTCCATAATTTTACCCTTTTGGGAAAGTACTAAAACGGATTGATTTTGGAGTAAAATTATTAGGGTTTCGTGGGGATATGTTATTCATACTTGACTGCTGTGTTTGATGATTTTCCGTGATGTTTTCGGATTGTTTTGATGCGAATTGATGCGTTTTAGGAGGATTGGGACTGCTGGGGTCGAATGTGCTTCAGTTAGGTCGAACGAACTTGATTTAGGTCGAATTAACATGCGTTAAGGTTGAATGAACTTGTATTAGGTTGCATGAACTTATGAATTGGTAGAATGAACATATTTTGGGTCAAACCAAGCTTATTGGGGTCGAACCAAGCCCATTTCCCTTCTTATTCGACCTAACTACTTCTTATGTGTGATTTTTGATGAAAACTAAGTATTTGATGCTTGAACCTTACATGTAACCTACGTGTACTTGATTAGTTTGTGTAATGGGTCACCAACGGGATGTGGAGTCGGTCTGGTGTGTCGGTTTAACAGACAAACACGTTTTCAAACATACTTAGTCATGGTCTGGACAATTGGGGACTAGTTAACCTTAGGGTTATTAGTCAAAACACTTATCAAACTTTTATGATAGATCTCCGTATTTGGGATTATTAAGGCATGTCTTTTATTCTTTATTTCGAGAATGCACTCTAAGTTGAGTATCACAGCCCCATCCTTTACTGTTTTCATTACTTTTGGGGAGAAACATGCGGTACAAACTTTCTTACTTTAGACCAACATATTACATTATATCACATGGATACTTAGTGACTCTTATTCTATCGGTAAAGTCTTCTCAAACTTAGTGAACCATTAATATGTGGATACATAGCGGGGAAAGTGTGAATAGATCTATTGGGCCTTGCAAGCCCCACTCGGGCCGACTGGAGGTCGGTGGCGGGTGCATATTTGTCCTATGTCTTACGGAACCGGGAGATGAGCCGGTGACGGGTGCTGAGGCATTCTATACGTTCAGCAGTGGTTCACGACACTATAGTATCATGTAACGATGTCTAGCTAGCATCACGTATAGATGTAAGGATTGTTGGGTCTGGATTACTATGATTATCAACTTTTGAAAACTTTATCTCTGTGACTCACCGGCACTGTATGTGTTGACAAATTTTCATGTTTTCTCAGGTCGCTAAGGTAACAGGGAGTCGTAGGCTCACTGGAGTCGCACTGCGTCTAGTCTTGCATACATAAGTAAACCGTGTTGGGTTTGCATTCATACTTTTGAACCATGGTTTTGTAAACTTTAAAACTTCTGCTGTTGTTGTTTTTTTATTTTGAACTTATAAACTGTGGGGTTGGTATTTCTACGTAAAATTTCATAGCATATAGTTGTCGTTTAATGTGACCGTTGACTTGGATCCTGGTATGTCACGCGCCTCGCGGTAAAACCCAGCAAGTGGAATTTGAGTGTGTGACAGATTGGTATCAGAGCCAATGGTTATTGTGAACTAGGACTGCATGTAGAGTCTGGTATATAGCCGAGTCACACACACTAGACGGTCACACGTTAAGAGTCGTTTTAGTGGGAAACTTATTTACTTTGCCGGCGTGTCTATATCATCACCATACTTATGTGTTACATCATCTATTCTTTCTTGGGTTTTGCCTATTCCTTATCTAATATTCTTCTTTGGGATTTGAAGACGAAGGGACTGACTTGTTGATTCTTAGCATGGTGGTGTTGCGCGTTGGAGCGACTTCGGCGTACCTTCGAGATCTGTCCAGTATTCGGACATCTTTCTTTATGCTCCAATGGACACACTTGCTCACACACACTATCTTGCACTTGTACTTGGATAAGTACATCTCAGAATGATTACTCATTTAGAGATTCTTATACGCTTAGTATTCTGATCAGATGGTTCGTGGTTGATAGAATTGGTCGGGTCAGATTGTTTCTCTACCATTATCGCTAGTAGTTGATGCTAGTGATGAATCTGAACGTCTTGTTCTCTCTTTATTCCAGAAGATGTCAGTTGCTCGTGGTGGTGGACGCCGTGGTGGCGGTGGTGGTCGCGGTGGCGGTGGCGGTCGTGGTGATGAGCCTATCACTATGACTCAAGCCGAACTAAACAACATGATTAAGCAACAGGTGTCTGTTGCCCTTGCTGCATTCCAGGCTGCTCAGCAGGGATTTTCTGGTGGTAATTTGATTACTACTACTTCTGTTTTCTTATACCTTTGTGGTATATTCGTTTTGCTTATCTGTGTGTTGATACATGTAATGCTGTTAATCCTCCTCCTCCTACCTGCACCTACAAAATGTTTATGGACTGTAAGCCTCATAAATTCAGTGGGAATGAGGGTGCGGTGGGTTTACTTAGGTGGTTTAAGAAGGTCGTATCTACGTTTGCTATGTGTATCTGTCCTGCTGTGGACCAAGTGATGTTTGTTTCGGGTACTTTCGAGAATCGTGCTTTGACCTGGTGGAACTCTGTTATTCAGATTGTTGGGTTGGCTGAGGCCAATGCCATGCCTTGGGATGAGTTTGTGTTTAGACTAAAGACTGAGTATTGTCCCCGTGATGATATCACGAAGCTGGAGCATGAGCTGTGGAATCACACTATGGTTGGGTCGGAAATCGAGGGGTATGCTATTCGTTATCATGAATTGGCTCTTATGTGTTTGGATGATGATTCCCCAGACTATAAGAGGATTGAGTTCTTTGTTGCTGGGCTTGTACCTGAGATTCGTGGGCTGGTTACTGCGAATGATTATGCTACTCTTCAGGGTACTCTCTGGTTAGCTCACAAGCTAACCAATCAGAAGGTGGATGAAAGTACTTTACTGCCGAGGGGTTCTGTTGTGAAAGCCCCTGACAGTGGTAACAAGCGTATGCGGGAGAGTTCTGCGAGGAATTCTGCCCCATCTCAGCCTCAGCAGCAGCAGAAGAAGTCTGATTCTTCAACCCCATCATCTAGTTCTCAGTCTGGGCAGAAATCTTGTTCTTACCATCGTAGTTACCCAAAGTGTAACAAGCGTAACTATCATCATAATGGGCAGTGCCGCAAACTTCCAACTTGTCAGCGGTGTGGGAAGCCGGGACATGTGGTTCAGACTTGTTGTGTCCATTTGAGCGACAAGGCTGCCCCTCAAACTACTAACCAGGCTAACCAGGGTTGCTACAACTATGGTCAAATTGGACACTTTAAGCGGGATTATCCTAAGCTGAAGCAGGGTGATGGTGGAAAGAACGGTGGTGGTAACGGGAACAACGGAGGCGGTGGCAGAAATGCATGTGCTTTCGTCATTTGATCGGGGGAAGCCCGGCAGGACCCAGACACGTTTACCGGTATGTTTGATAGCCCCACGTCTGGTCTTCATGCAGTTACTTTTCCAATTTTATGTTTGCATGTTAATTAATTATTCTCAAAAAGATAAGAGCTTCCTAAGTTGTATTTCGTGCTATGTTTGTAGTACATTAGTAGTTACTTTTCCTAGAGTTTAGGAGGTGATGGTAGGTAGTTACTTTTTCCATTTTCTATATGTACCATTTGTTTTAATCAAGGAAGTCAGTGTGTGTTTTATGAAAATGAGAGTTTTCTCTTTGGTTAATTTTTCTCAATGGATTTTGAGTTAAATTGATTGTGTCTATGCTAGCTCAATGGTGGCATATTGAGTGGTGTTCTTAGACCCGAATTCATAACCGAAGTGGTGATTTCTGTATCTTCGGGAGTGATTCGCAGCCCTACCGTTTCGTTTGGTGGTGAATCTGTATCCAAGCGAGCCGTTAGATCTATCCTTTTATTTACCGTTTTATTTGAACCAGTGATTCGGGTTGATACTCCTATCATTTGGTATCAGAGCCGAAGCGATCCGTTTCGACTCTTATCTCTTCTTTATTCATCATCCATCTTCCAAGTTATATAAAAAAAAAAAATTATCAATGGCATTTGAGAAGAGTTCATTGGAACAGGAAATCAAGGAGTTGCAAGATGATGTAAATCATCTAAGGCATGTGATCTTTGGAAATGAACAGGTTCATATCAGAAGCTTTAAAGCCTATCCTTCTACAACAAATTTTCTCACACACAAACCCAAAGTGTTGTTTGCAACCAAACCTACTACAACTACTATTTCCTACAATAGTTTTAATCATTCTTGGAGTGATAAAGAGCCAAAGGCGGAAATCGTATTTGATCAAGACAGTAAGCTGTTTCAGAATCGTGAAGAAGTTCGTAAAAAGGAACCGACGGTAGTATGCTATAATCAATACGGACCTCGGTACGATGAATACGGGATCGAGCCAGATGAAGACGAGTGCATGTTCGTGAGGCAAGCTCTTTACGGGATTATTGATCAACACGGTGATTTAGAAGAAGTGGCAGGATTCGATGATGGTGAAACATTTGCCTTCATCAAAGAAGAACATGAAACTATTATCAGTTCAATATTTATACATCCCAACAAATCAGAAGTTCAAGAGGGAGAAAATGAACAATTTGGGTTGCAACATAAAGAAGCCAAGTTAAACATAGATGCAGGTTATGATTTTGAGTGTGATATTGGTTCTATGCATAAACAGAGATCATTTGAGGAACTAAACACTAATAGTCTCCTTGCAACCGGGATACCGTTTCAAGTCATGCAGCCATTGATGATTTCATTGAATTTACGGTTTCGTTTCAAGCTACATACCATCGGATACCCACCTGGAATACCTCCCGAGCCACCACCGGATGTTGATTATTTATGTTTGAGGACAAACTTTTTTTCAAGGTGGAGAGAATGATAGCCCCACGTCTGGTCTTCATGCAGCTACTTTTCCAATTTTATGTTTGCATGTTAATTAATTATTCTCAAAAGATAAGAGCTTCCTAAGTTGTATTTCATGCTATGTTTGTAGTACATTAGTAGTTACTTTTCCTAGAGTTTAGGAGGTGATGGTAGGTAGTTACTTTTTCCATTTTCTATATGTACCATTTGTTTTAATCAAGGAAGTCAGTGTGTGTTTTATGAAAATGAGAGTTTTCTCTTTGGTTAATTTTTCTCAATGGATTTTGAGTTAAATTGATTGTGTCTATGCTAGCTCAATGGTGGCATATTGAGTGGTGTTCTTAGACCCGAATTCATAACCGAAGTGGTGATTTCTGTATCTTCGGGAGTGATTCGCAGCCCTACCGTTTCGTTTGGTGGTGAATCTGTATCCAAGCGAGCCGTTAGATCTATCCTTTTATTTACCGTTTTATTTGAACCAGTGATCCGGGTTGATACTCCTATCAATGTTCCTTCTTAACAATCGCTATGTTTCTGTTTTGTTTGATTCTGGTGCCGATAAGAGTTTTGTATCGGTAAGGTTTAGTCAGTTGCTAGGTATAGTACCTACACCTTTAAAGGTTAAGTACTTGATAGAATTGGCTGATGGTAAGAAAATCGAAGCGACACATATTCTTCAGGAATGTCGTTTGGAACTTTCGGGTTTGTCCTTTCTTATTGACCTTATGCTAGTGTCTTTGGGTAGTTTTGACGTTGTTGTGGGCATGGATTAGTTGTCTTTCTATCATGCGGAGATCGTTTGTTTCGATAAGGTTATTCGTATCCCTCTGCCTGATGGAAAGACTCTTTCGTTGCATGGTGAGAAAAGCGGTGCTCCTTTGAGTATCATTTCTTCTATGAAGGCCCACAAGTATCTTCGGAAAGGTTATTTGGCCATTCTGGCTCTTGTTTCTGTTTAGTCTGATAATGAGAAGAAGATCGAGGATATTCCCGTGGTTCGTGACTTTCCTGATGTATTTCCTGATGACTTGCCTGGTCTTCCTCCTCATCGTCAGGTTGAGTTTGGTATTGATCTTGCACCTGGTGCAACCCCTATTGCTTGAGCCCCATATCGTCTTGCACCTCCCGAGATGCTGGAATTGTCTAACCACTTACAGGAACTCTTGGAAAAGGTTTCATTCGACCGAGTCTTCCCCGTGGGGAGCCCTTATTCTGTTTGTGAAGAAGAAAGATGGAAGCCTCCATATGTGTATTAACTATCGCGAGCTGAACAAGGTGACCATCAAGAATCGTTATCCTCTTCCTCATATTGATGATCGCTTTGACTAGCTCCAGGGTTCTAGCTATTACTCGAAGATCAACTTGAGGTCCGGTTATCACCAGTTACGTGTGCAGGAAGCCGATGTTCCGAAGACTGCTTTTCGTACTCGTTATGGCCACTTTGAGTTCTTGGTCATGCCCTTTGATCTCACCAACGCACCAGTGGTTTTCATGGATTTGATGAACTGTGTTTGTAAGTCTTATCTTGACAAATTCGTCATTGTCTTTATTGATGACATTCTTATCTTTTCCAAGAGGAAGGTGGACCACGAGGAACACTTGCGACTAGGCTTGGAACTCTTGAGGCGAGAACAGCTGTATGCTAAGTTCTTGAAGTGTGACTTTTAGTTACGTGAAGTCCAGTTCCTAGGTCATGTGGTTAATGAACTAGGAATCCATGTCGATCCAGCTAAGATCGAAGCTATTAAAGAATGGGAAGCACCAAAGACGCCATCTGAGGTGCGACAATTCCTAGGTCTTGCGGGTTATCGTCGTTTCATTGAGCGATTTTCGAAGATCGCTCAATCCCTCACTACCCTTACCCAGAAAGACCAAAAGTTTGACTGGGGCGATTCGCAGGAATCAACATTTCAGTTGCTAAAACTTAAACTCTGTTCTGCGCCTATCTTATCCTTACCTGATGGTACGGATGACTTCGTTGTGTATTGTGATGCTTCTATTCATGGTCTCGGTTGCGTGTTGATGCAACGCGAGAAGGTTATTGCCCATGCTTCTCGTCAGCTTAAGGTTCACGAGAAGAACTATACTACCCGTGACTTAGAGTTGGGTGCGGTGGTTTTCGCGGTGAAGATTTGGAGACATTACTTGTACGTTACCAAGTGCACCATTTATACCGATCACAAAAGTCTTCAGCATATTTTCGATCAAATGGAGTTGAACATGCGGCAACGTCGCTGGGTCGAACTCCTTAACGATTATGACTGTGCTATTAAATACCATCCTGGAAAGGCAAATGTTGCGGCAGACGCCTTGAGCAGGAAGGAATCTGCGAAACCACGTCGTGTTTGAGCTTTACAGCTAACCATCCATTCTTCTTTACCTGATCAAATTCGTTCTGCGCAACTTGAAGTTTTGAAAGAGGAAAACCATAAAGCTGAAACTATGCATAGTGCCGATAAACACCTTGAACTTAGGTCGGATGGCCTACACTACTTCGCAGAACGAGTTTGGATTCCATCGTTTGGGGGATTACGGAGCTTGTCTTGGATGAAGCTCACAAATCCCGGTATTCTTTTCACCCTGGCTCCGACAAGATGTATCTGGATTTGAAGATACTCTACTGGTCGACAAACATGAAGGCTGTTATAGCCTCCTATGTGAGCAAATGCTTGACTTGTGCTAAAGTCAAGGTGGAGTACCAGAAGCCGTCTGGTCTCCTGCAACAACCAGAGATTCCCGAATGGAAGTGGGAACGCATTGTCGATCGGTTGACAAAATCGGCACACTTCCTACCTATTAAGGAAACTAATGGACTCGAGCGCTTGGCTTGCATTTATTTTAAGGAAGTGGTTTCTTGGCACGGGGTGCCTGTTTCTATCATTTCTAATCGTGATTCTCATTTCGCTTCGCGTTTCTGGAAGGCTCTGCATAAAGCCTTGGGTACTCAGTTGGATATGAGTACAGCCTATCATCCGCAAACTGACGGTCAGAGTGAGCGGACGATCCAAACTTTGGAAGATAGGCTTCGGGCATACGTTATCAATTTTGGAAAGAGTTGGGAGAGTCACCTACCGTTGGTGGAGTTCTCTTACAACAACAGCTACCACTCTAGCATTAAGGCAGCTCCGTTCGAGGCTCTTTACGGACGGAAATGTCGGTCTCCTCTTTGTTGAGCCGAGGTGGGCGAGAGTCGGCTCACTTGTCCGGAACATGTGTACGAAACTTCGGAGAAAATCATAAAAATTTGTAACCGTTTGGCGGCTGCTCGGGATTGTCAGAAGAGTTATGCCGATCGCCGTCGCAAACCTTTGGAGTTCCAGGTTGGGGACAGGGTACTTCTAAAAGTTTCTCCATGGAAGAGCGTCATATTCTTTGGAAAGCGTGCCAAACTTAACCCTCGTTTTGTCGGACCGTTTGCAATCCTGGAACGGATTGGACCGGTGGCGTACAGACTTGACTTGTCGGCGGAGCTCGGTAGTGTCCACAACGTCTTCCATGTGTCTAAGTTGAAGAAGTGTTTGGCGGATGAATTTCTTATTGTTCCTCTAGAAGAGATCAAGGTTGATGATCGTCTTCACATTATGGATGAACTGGTTGAAATTCTTGATTATAAGATTCGTAGCCTTCATCGGAGTAAAATCCGCATCGTTAAAGTTCGTTGGAATTCAAATCATGGACCGGAGTTCACGTGAGAACGGGAGGATCAGATTAAATCTAAATATCCTCATCTTTTTCTTAAGCGTGCGTTTGAATCTTGACATATTACCGCTGAAGCTGAGTGAATCTCGGGGCGAGATTCCTTTCAACAGAGGGATGATGTGACAACTGGTAAACTTTCTTTTCATCATTTTTCCTTTTGGGCTTCGTGAAATTTTCGGGATGAAAATTCTTTCAACATGGGGATGATGTGACACCTGGCATATTTGACTTATAAGTTTACCTAAGCGGGAAACAATTTATTAACGAACTTAATAGGGTCAGTTGAGTCGGGTTATCTTACTTATTGTCCAGGGTTCAATGATCTGGAGGTTAATTGGTGTCATTTTATGTACACACGAGTCTTGAGTCCCGTTGTTGGTGAATTACATGAATTAGATTAAAAGTTATGCATATATTGATTCATATATGGTGTATAATATCCAATTACGTGTTTTAACGGTGTTTAGATGATTATCCATGATTATATATGTTTAACATATGTTAGGATTGCATGTTCATGTGTTAGGATGTGTTAAAATGACAAAACTGGAAAACACAGGAACTGGTTCGACCTTAAGGGGGGTTGTTAGGACAAAGAGGATTGGTGAAACCACTTTTGTAAACCTTAGTCTAATTCACTTCTGTCATTTTGGCTAAGTATAGAAGTATTGAAGAGAAGACAAGAAACTGCTGATTAGAAGATATGAGAAGTGCTGAAGAAGAAACTTCATCAGAAGTTCTGAAGTCCAAACCAGACAAGTTCACTTCAGAAGTACTGAAGACAAATCTACTCTTCAGTAGTTTGTCCTTCATCAGCACTTAGCATCAGATATTTCCCACCGCCTTTTGCATCAGTAGTTTATTGTTTATTATTACTTTTAGCTGTATTTGTTTCTTTCAATGTTGCAACTTGTGCAACTTGTTTCTGTTGTTTCTGTACTTGCTTATTGGGCAAGATACATGCATGTAAACGTCTATAAATAGGAGGCTTCAACCTTCTATTTTAGACATTGATTTTAATAGAAAAATCCTTCAAACACTATCACTGTTCTATTCCATTTCTGTATTTATTGTGAATCTGTCTAAGTATCTAATTCTCATTTACAGCTTAGATTCATAATAAATACTTTGTCATTTATTAGTTTCAAACATCAAGGGGGAGTAATAACTCTGCCTTAGTATAAAAAGTGTTGCTTTCATTTATACATTCCGCTGTGCTTATAATCTGATTTACAAGGACTTGCTAAACACTTAAGTGTCAAGATAGCAAGTTCTTACTTAGCAAAAAGAGCAAACTGATCCAACAATTGGTATCAGAGCATTGGTTTATCTGATCACATATCAATCTAACAAATTGAGAATCAGACACAAAGCTCTTATTGATATTCAATAAAAAGATCAAAAGTTCACTTTTTATCAATATCCATCACTTAAAAGAGTCATCTGACAAATCTATACTCTTTAAAATGGATCCACATAATACTGGTTCTGCCACCAAACCTGCCATGCTTGTAAGAAATGAGTACAACATATGGCAAAAGAGAATGGCACATACCTTGTCACAAACCAACACAGGTTGTTGGAGATCTGTGATATATGGTCCTCACAAACCAGTAAATGTTAATCTTGAAACTAATGTTAAGGTCCCTAAGGACCTTAAAGAATATACAGATGAGGATTTCCTAAAACTTGAGCTAGATGCAAAAGCATTCTCTATGTTGGCAATGGCTCTCCCAAATGAGATATACTCTGGCCTTTTACATTGTGAAAGTGCCAAAGAACTTTGGGACTGTCTTAAAGAACAGTTTGGAGGAACTGAAGAGGTGATTGCCAACACCAGAGAGATTTTAGCTCAACAATATGAAACATTTGCTTATATTAATGGGAAACTTTGACTCAAGAATTTGAAAGATTCTCCTCATTAATATCTGAGCTAAAGTTAAATGGTCAGACCTATACAACAGTGTCTATGCTACATAGATTTTTAAGGTCTTTACCTGACAAATGGGAAACATACTCCATTGTTTTAAGATCCTCACCAGATTTTAGCTCCCTCACTCTTACAAAACTCCATGGGAGATTACTTACTTTTGAGAGAGAAATTGATCAAAAGAAGAAATTACAAACATCTGGTAAAACTGCTGATGACTACCTACCAGGTAGTACAGCACTTTTGGGACAAGATTCACCAACTTGTTCCTATGGATCTTATGACAATATTGACATAACCACTGGGATCTCATCAGAAAGATCTTTCCCAGGTTATGACAATAATGACCAAAGTCAAACTGCTGATAATCTATGTTTTATCATGGATGATTTGAAAAACTTTAGCAGTGATGACTTAGAAGAAATGTACATATTACACCAACTGGCCATGCTAAGCATTAAAACTAACAAGTTTTATAAAAGGTCAGGAAGGAAATTTCCAGGATTGACCAGTAATACAAAAATTGGTTTTGACAAATCTAAACTGAGATGTCACAAGTGTCAGAAGTTGGGACACTTTGCTAGAGAGTGTAGAAGCTCTAGCTTTAACCAATCACAATCTGGAAATAACTATAACCCCAATTATAATAGGAATAATGGAACTCAAGGGAGTGCTCATTTTGTACAGGCACAAGCTCCTCAACAGCAATACATGCCACAAGTACAATATGTTCAAGTGCCTGCTCAACAGATGCAGAGCCAACAATCAATCCCTCCCTTTCCAGCTGCTCAACTTCCTCCACAGCCTCAACAACCCTCTCAACAAAGTCTCTTTACCTCAGGGTATGTTGACTGGAGCAGTCTCCCTTTTGACACCACTGAGTGCAATCCTGATGCAGACAACAAAGTGTTTGACATCAACTGGGGAGAACCAGACAATGGCAGAAAGAACTTCGCCTTAATGGCATTTGAAGGTTGTACTTCAAAATCTGCATTGTCACAGGTATCAAAAGAATCTTTGACAAAACTTTGCTCAAATTCTTGCAAAGAAACTTTTGCTCTCATAAGAGAGACAAATCTGCACTTACAAGGCAAAGCCAATGATTTAGAAAGAAAATACACACAGGTAAAATGTGATTTAGAAAGAAAACTGTGTGCTAAAACAAAAGAAGTTTCTAAATTAACTGACTCTGCTATTGAAACCCAAGCACAAATCAAAATTATGTTAAATGACCTGGGAGATGTCAGGCAAGAGCTTGCTGACACCAGGATCACTTGTGAAAAATGGGTGGAATCTTGTAAGGGGTATCAATTATTGCTAAACAAACAAAGTGCTTCAAATGTTAAGTTTGGCATAGGATACCATCATGTTGAAACACCAACAGATTTTTCTCCCAAAACTACTAAAGATGGGAGAAGAATTGTTTCAAATGAAACTTCTGAAGGGAAAGAATGCACATCTTTCCATGAAAACTTTCTAAACAGAAATCCTGGCATTTTTAAAGAAAGTACTTCAGAAGTATTAACAAAATCTGACAACAAGCCATCAGTAGTTTCATCTACATCAGGAGTTGAGACCCTGAAAACTACTGATGAGCAAAATCTCTTCACAAATGTCAGAAATTTGCCTTTAGATCAAAAACAAAAGGCAAAAGAATGTGAAATTTGTGGCCTGTTCAACCACAAAACTGAATTTTGTAGATACAGAAAAGGAATTCAGTTCAATCAAAAATTTAAACAACAGGTTGTGGGAAATCAAATCAGAAATGATTATGAAAGAATCTTTAAACCCAAGAAACAACAACCTGAAAACACCTTTTCTCAGAAAAAGATAAAATCTCAACCAAAATCTTTTTCTCAAAATTCCTTGTCAGTAGTTAGACCAGAATCATCAGCAGTTTCACAAGCTGCTGAGATTCAAAATCTAATGAACATGGTAGAACTACTGATGACCAAGGTTGATGGTGGTCCTAAAAAGGATACCACCATGGTTCTTAATGAAAAATCCATTGCCAAAAAGACATGGATTTCTCAACCTGGTCAAGAACAAACTGTAACTGTTCTCAAGAGCAAACCCAAAGCCAAACAGGCTTAGGTTCCTAAATCTAACTAATTTGCTTTTATGTGCAGAGAGTTTCCAGGGGCTTAAACAGCATATGGTATGTTGATAGTGGAGGCTCTATGCACATGACTGGATGCAGATACCTGATAAACAACTTTATCAGCCAAAGAGAAGGATCTGTATCCTTTGGGAACAATGCTAAGGGATATGTGCTAGGACATGGCAATGTCTCCTCTGGCAAAATACAGTTTGACAAGGTTAATCTGGTGGAAAACCTTGAATACAACTTGCTGAGTGTGTCACAAATGTGTGATAAAGGATATTCTTCCTTTTTCACAAAGACAGCATGCAAGATCATCTCACCAGAAGGCCAGAAGTTGATAGAGAAGATTATAGAAGATCATACTTTGCTGATTGCCAAAAGATGTGGCAATGTCTATGCAGTGGGCATTGAGAAAGACAAAGTATTGAACAACACTGCCTGTTTCTTCTCAAGGGCATCAACTTCAGAAACAGATCTCTGGCACAAGAGACTTGGCCATGTGAACTTTAAAACCATAAATAAAGTCACAAAAATGGGCTTGGTCAGAGGTCTACCTTTGAAAGTATACCAGTGTCAAGAACACTGTGTATCCTGTTTAAAGGGAAAACAGCATAAGTCCTCCTATAAGTCTATTGAAGAATAAAAAACAACTGCATGTCTTCAACTACTCCATATGGACTTATTTGGACCTGTCAAGATTATGAGCCTTGGTAAAAAGAAGTACTGCTTAGTCATCATTGATGACTACTCAAGATTCACATGGGTATTCTTCTTATTTTCCAAGGATGAGGCTGCTGAAATCATCAAGTTCTTCATTCTACAAGTAGAGAAACAATATTCTCTATCTGTCAAAACCATTAGAAGTGACAATGGGACAGAGTTCAGGAACAAAACTCTGGATGAATTCTGTTTGTCTAAAGGGATTATTAGACAATACAGTGTTCCCAGAACTCCTGAACAAAATGGTGTAGTAGAAAGGAAGAACAGAACATTCAGAATAGAGTTCTTGTGGTCAAGATACATTCCAAGACAGCCTATGAAGTTCTTCATGGCATGAAGCCCCTTATCTCCTTTTTCAGGGCTTTTGGGTGTCAATGTTTCATCTTGAACATCAAGGAATCTATTTCAAAGTTTGCTGCCAAAGTTGACTCAGGTTACTTTCTTGGTTACTCTTCAACTAGAAAAGCCTACAAGGTTTTTAATTCTCACACCAGGATAGTAGAAGAAACATTGAATGTCAAGTTCAATGAGTCAAAACACACTCTTATTCCAGCACATCCTGCTGAACTCTTTGACCTTGACAACTTTCACTTTGGACCTGAAAAGACTGTTACTTCTTCCAAACCTACTTATTATGGTGATCAAAGGTTTGAAGATGAGGATCCTACACCATGGACTCCTCAAACAGTCATTAAGTCAACTACAACACCATCAGAAGTTTCTCAAACTTCTGATCAAACAAATACTGAAGGCCAAACTCAAACATCTGCTTCAGCACCTGCAACTACTAAAGAAGCTAAAACTGCTGAACCAGATATTATAGACCTCAGCAGTTTGTTTGAAGAACAAGAGCCACCTACACCTGTCAGTGGTTTACAACAACTGATTGAACACAGAGATCATCCACTTGATCAAATCATGGGTGATATAGCTTCGGGTGTTCTTACCAGAAACCAGCTCTCCAACTTTTGCCTATTTTCAGCCTTTATTTCACAGTCGGAACCAAAGAAGTACCAGGAAGCCCTCAAAGACAATAATTGGGTGCAAGCTATGCAAGATGAACTGCTTCAGTTCAACAAGCAACAGGTCTGGGAAATATGTCCCTTACCTCAAAACAAGCAACCAATTGGTACAAGATGGGTTTTAGGAACAAACAAGATGAAGCTGGTATGATAATCAAGAACAAGGCAAGACTGGTAGTTCAAGGGTACTCTCAAGAAGAGGGAATTGACTATGATGAAACCTTTGCTCCAGTTGCAAGGCTTGAGGCCATCAGGTTATTTCTGGCCTATGCCATTTCCAACAAAATTAAAGTTTATCAAATGGATGTGAAAAGTGCATTTTTGTATGGAAAAATCAAAGAGGAGGTGTATGTCTGTCAGCCACCTGGGTTTGAGGATCCTTCTCATCCTGAGTGGGTGTACAGACTGGACAAAGCTCTTTATGGGCTCAAACAGGCTCCAAGAGCCTGGTATGATACACTCTCCACCTTTTTACTCAAAAATAACTTTACAAGAGGTGCCATTGATAAAACACTTTTCATTAAACATGTTGGAAATCATGTCTTACTTGTTCAAATTTATGTTGATGATATCATTTTTGGTTCAACAAACACAAAACTGTGTGATGATTTTAAGAAACTCATGCAATCAAAATTTGAGATGAGTACCATGGGAGAACTGCAGTACTTTCTAGGACTGCAGATCAAACAACAAACAAATGGAACTTTTATACATCAATCAAAATATGTTAAAGAATTATTGAACAAATTTTCTTTAAATGACTGTAAATCATGTTCCACTCCCATGACACCAATCACACAAGTTGAACCTGATGATCAAGGAAAACAGGTTGATCAAACCATGTACAGATGCATGATAGGTTCCCTTTTATACTTAACTGCTTCTAGACCAGATATTATGTTTTCAACATGTGTCTGTGCTAGATATCAATCAGCACCAAGGGAATCACACCTTATAGCAGTCAAAAGAATTTTCAGATATCTGAAAGGAACACCAACACTGGGAATTTGGTATCCTGCTTCAAGCAATACCAAGTTATCAGCTTTTTCAGATAGTGACTATGCAGGGTGTAAGATGACAAGAAAGTCAACATCTGGTGGTTGTCAATTACTGGGTAACTGTCTAGTGTCATGGCAATCAAAGAAGCAAACATCTGTTGCAACTTCAACTGCTGAAGCTGAATACAATGCAGCTGCAAGTTGTACATCACAGATACAATGGCTCCAATATCAACTTCTTGATTATGGAATCAAAGAGACCAAGACACCTTTGTTTGTAGACAGCAAATCTGCCATTAGCATCATTCAAAATCCGGTACAGTTCTCAAAAACAAAACATATTGAGATCAGGTACCACTTCATAAGAGATTGCTATGAAAAAGGCAAGATTGAGGTGAAGCATGTAGCAACAGCTAATCAAATAGCTGACATCTTCACTAAGCCCCTTGACACATCTACATTTCAGAAGTTAGTATCCATGCTTGGAATGCTAAATTTGTAAGTGTTTACTTTATTTAATTTTATTTTTTTTACATATATGCATATCAGTTAGAATCCAAGTTAACACTTGATTCTACCCAACTCTACATCAAACTTCTACATCAATCACTACTGTTATGCATAAAACATCAAATTTTTTTTTTCCTTTTTCCATCCTTGATTCCATCCTGTTTACCTTTTCCTTCTTTTTTTTTTTTTGGTTTTCACTTACAAGAGACAAAAGTCTGAAAACAAAACTTTTGAAAAACAAAACTACTGATTAAACAAAAATCAGTATGAGAGAAACTACTGATGAACAAAAATCATCAGTATGGGGATAATTTTCTGAAAAAGTGTGTAACTTCTGATAAAATAACCTTCAGAAGTTATGAATAAAGTATTTATAAAAACATTTCTCATCAGCTGTTAAAACTACTGAAAAGAAAATGGGAACTACTGATGAAGTAATCCTTCATCAGCAGTTTAAGTCAAAAGGGCAAATCTGACTTTTCCCATCATCAGAGGTTTGACCTAATCAGTTTAAAACCTCTGATAAAAAGATTTTTAACCAAAGGCGGTTTTAAACTTCTAATAAAGAAGATTCAAGCGGTTAAAACTTCTAATAAATACCTTTTCTACACACTTATCCTTTCAAACTCAAAAATATCCCTCCTTCTCTCTCAAAAACTCTCTCAATAACCTATACCTGCAAATCCACTGTTCGATCAAAACCCAAACCACATGGCTCTAGTTCTAAAACAGGGACACAATCAAAGGGCCTTTCTTGGAAAACAAGAAGTCTGGTCCCAATACCATGAGATCATTGATCTTGTCGTAAAATCCCAATATTTTACTGCTCTCACAATAAACCCACCAATTCACACTGAAACTCTGAATGAGTTCTGGGCAAATGCTGAGACGGTTACAATGGATGATGAGGTCATTTCCCTCAACTCAAGAATAAAAGGGAAACAACTGACCATCACACCGGCCACACTGGCAACAAGACTGGGTCTGGATGATGTAACTGCCCCTGACCATGTTGCTAACACTGATATTCATCTAACCATGACTGAGTGTGGTTATCAAGGTACTCTCTCCCATGCTACAATCTTTAAAAAATATTTTGAACCAAAATACAAGCTTTTGTTTCATTATATTATTATGTGTTTGAGTCCAAAAACAGGGTCTTATGACCAGATGCCCTCCACTTTTCAACCAATATTTCATTCCATTGTGAATGAAACTAAATTCAGGGCATCAAAACTATTTTTCAATGAGTTGGTGTTACATCACAACAATACCAAGAAAAAGTTTTTGCTATACCCAAGGTTCATTATGCAATGCATAATAGGGGAACTGGGTAATGAGGTGCTTGTGGGAAAAATTTCAACTTTAAATCCTTTAACATCACAAGCATACTCAAGGCATAACAAACCGGCTGCCTGGCCAGAAGATGATCAGGGAGAACAACAACAAGTCCCCCTGAAGCCCACATCTTCCAAACTCACCCACCAAAAGCCAAAAGGCCCAAGCCAACAAAAACTGCACCCCACCAACCCAAAAGAAAAGCTGTTCAGGAGGTTGAGATGCCTGAACATGCTCATGAGCATTCTGCTCTTCAAATAGATGAGACTGAAACACCCTCTCAGTCTCATCCATCTCAAACCCCACCAAGAGCACCCATAACCATTTTATTCAAAAGAAAAAGACTTAGAAAAACATATGAAACACACTCTTCTTTTGAAACTGCTGAACAACAACTTTCACCACCTATTGCCCAAACTACTGAACCAACCCCACAAATTTCTGAACAAGAGGCAATAGAAATTGCCAAACTTCTCTCTGGGCTAAAAGAGAATGTCCCATCTGATCATGTCAGTCCCCTACAACCACAACAAACAGGGGACATAACTACTACATCAGACATGGATGTGGACATCTCTAGCCCTATCCCAAGAGATGAGGGTGGACCAGAGTCTTTAAGCCCAATTTTAGAGACTCTTGGGGCATCTGAGGCTGCTACTACTCAGTTACCACCCAGTGGTGGATCTGAGGATAGAAGTAACATAGCTAAGACCTCAGATGTGGCAACTACTGATGAAGGCTTAATGCCTGAAGTAGGAAATCCTCAGAACCAAGAACAAGAGGTTCATGAGAGAACTGAGTTGCGCTCAGCTCATGATTTAACTGAGACAGTCCTCATTGAGGGCAACATCAGGGATTCAGATGATTCCATTAGTTTGGATGATGTTTCACACACTCAAACTACTGAATTGACGGCACTTTCTGAAGGTCCTGTTTCAGGGGTATCCAGGCTCAAGAAGCCAGTCACCTCTGCACAGGTTAAAGCCCACTCAATCCCTAAAACCCCTAGAGTGGCATCCTCTGTACAACATGAGGATCTCCCAAAAACACCCCCTTCACAACAAATGCCTACCCAATTCCCTGGGCAAACAAGCATAGACCTGAACCAGCTATGCAGCCCAGAGGGTCCCCTGTACCACATGATGAATACACTCATCAGAAATCACTTCCAAACATATACAGCTGACTTGGAGCTGTCCATCAAGAATCAATTTGGAGTGATCAAGACCAAGATGAATGATCTGTCTAACAAAATAGACTTCAACAGCAAACAGATTGCTCATCTTCAAGGACAATTCTCCCAACCCTCTGCTTCAAGGGTTAAAATTGATGAATCCAAAAAGGGGGAGAAGATCAGGGAACCTAAGGAGTCATTCCAAGCCAGGATAAGGGCAAGAGTGGCCATCCTTGAAAGAGATCAAAAAGATCAGGCCAGGAAAGAAAAATTGGCCAAACAGTTTGGTGTCTCAATAGAAGAAATTGAAGCAGCAGAGAAAGAAGATGAGACCCAAACATCTGAAGAATCCCTAAGGCAAAATGAAGAAACTTCTGATGACAGAACTTCTGATGAAGAATCAGAAAGTACTGAAGACAATCCTTCAGTAGTTGACAAACCATCAGCAGTTGTCAGCACATCAGAAGTTAACACTTCCAAACCTCAAACAACTGAACCTTCCAGAACCACTGCTCCCATTCAACCAACATCTGATCCCATCAGGCCTACAACTGTTACAACAATGACTGTATTAAACCCTTCTCCTATCTCTCAATCAGCTGAACTATTAGAGAAGAGCTTAATTGCAGCCAACAAGAAGGCCAGAGAAGATCAGATCTGGAAATCTCTGGAAGAAAGGGATGATTTGGATTTAAGCCATGAAGAAAAACTTCAGGCTTATGAAGCTGAACTACAAAGGCAGGCTAGCCTTGATGAGATTGCTGAACAAGATAAAAGACAACAACTGGTGTCTTACATTACCAAGAACAGCAAGACTAAAGCCTTTACACTCAAAGGACTCTCTATGCAAGAGCTGACAAGAAGA
Organism: Ambrosia x helenae; assembly: GCA_030844895.1. Taxonomy (NCBI): domain Eukaryota; kingdom Viridiplantae; phylum Streptophyta; class Magnoliopsida; order Asterales; family Asteraceae; genus Ambrosia; species Ambrosia x helenae. The sequence goes on along the minus strand of CM061227.1, from coordinate 65,367,983 downwards.
GCACAATTGCTTGCAGACAAAGTGGCCACAAGCAAAGAAGGAAAGGCCAAGAGAGCCCAGATAATAGAAGAGTTAGTAGTAGAAGGATATGGTTCAAAAGCCTCAGTATCCAGATGGAAAGAAGAAAGACTGATGGATACTTACAGAAAATACTTGGCTGCCAAGGCTGCAAATCCAGAGAAGTTTCAAACTGCTGATCCTTCAAGATCAGTAGTTAGAACTTCTGGTGTATCTAGAAGAACTGCTACTCAGAAGAAGAAGGCAGAGGACAATGTCAAAACTGACTTCAAAATGGTACTACTTGAAGGAAGTTCAATAGTCCATTCAGATTTTGACATTGAGGAGAAACCTCTGTTAACACAATTCAGGGATCCTTCCACTTTTGCTTATCAAATACAAAAGACCATCAAAGAAAAGATGCATACCAGAGTAGTGACTGAACACCATCTCCCAACTGTTCAGATGCCTGATATGCAACAACAACAAGGAAGAGAATCCCACCTGAGGCTATCTGAAACTGAAAACATCCAGCACTCAGGACCATCAACCCAAGGGACAAGTCTGGTTCCCTATTCTTCTGACTTTAACAAGTCAAAGATCCCTATCATCAGATGGTCACTTACTGATAACAACTCAGTACTGTTGACAAGAAGAGACCTCTCAAGCAGGGCTTACAAGAAGATCAGTGATCTGAAGAAACTGTCAACACAAGACCTGCTCACAATTCAACATCTAGAACCACAGAGAGGATCTCTATCTGATGGTCAGTTAAACCAGCTCAAGAACACCATGTACAAAGAGATATGGAAGATTGTTCAAGACAGAAGAAACACATAAGGAATTAGTAAGGTTTTGGCTTCATCAATCCAGGGGGAGATTGTTAGGACAAAGAGGATTGGTGAAACCACTTTTGTAAACCTTAGTCTAATTCACTTCTGTCATTTTGGCTAAGTATAGAAGTACTGAAGAGAAGACAAGAAACTGCTGATTAGAAGATATGAGAAGTGCTGAAGAAGAAACTTCATCAGAAGTTCTGAAGTCCAAACAAGACAAGTTCACTTCAGAAGTACTGAAGACAAATCTACTCTTCAGTAGTTTGTCCTTCATCAGCACTTAGCATCAGAAATTTTCCCACCGCTTTTTGCATCAGTAGTTTATTGTTTATTATTACTTTTAGCTGTATTTGTTTCTTTCAATGTTGCAACTTGTGCAACTTGTTTCTGTTGTTTCTGTACTTGCTTATTGGGCAAGATACATGCATGTAAACGTCTATAAATAGGAGGCTTCAACCTTCTATTTTGGACATTGATTTTAATAGAAAAATCCTTCAAACACTATCACTGTTCTATTCCATTTCTGTATTTTTTGTGAATCTGTCTAAGTATCTAATTCTCATTTTCAACTTAGATTCATAATAAATACTTTGTCATTTATTAGTTTCAAACATCAAGGGGGAGTAATAACTCTGCCTTAGTATAAAAAGTGTTGCTTTCATTTATACATTCCGCTGTGCTTATAATCTGATTTACAAGGACTTGCTAAACACTTAAGTGTCAAGATAGCAAGTTCTTACTTAGCAAAAAGAGCAAACTGATCCAACAGGGGTCGAACTAGGCTCTTGGAACATTCACACTCTACATTCGACCACAATAAGTCTCATTCAACCCCTGAAGGGTCGAAGCTGCAGACACTATAAATACCATACTTTGTCATTTTTCATCATTTCCCAAACCTTAAACACCTCAAAACACTCTCTCTCTCGACCTTAATCACTGGGAAGGAGTTTTTGAGCTTGTTTTTGACAATCTAACCTTCTATATCATAAAAAAGTGAAGATCTAAGGTGTGTTGTTCATCCAAAATCCTTTTTGAGAAATTTTAATTCATTTGCATAAAACCCAAAGGTCCAGATCTGAATTAAGATAGCTTTTATGATTGAAAACCTTTCTAACACCTTTCTAAACAAAACCTTATCATAAAACATGAGTTTTCACATGGATTAACATGTGTAATGATCCTTTATGTTGTGTTATGTGTTGTTTGATGCTTGAATGTTGTTTAGATGATATAGAGATGTTCTAGGGCTGTTATGGATGATAATTTTTGGTTATCTTAGGCTATTAATTGTTGGATGATGATATTTTGCTCATTTTAGGGATTTTTGATAGATTTAGGGATTGATTCATGATGTTATTATGGATGATATGATTAGGGGTTTTGTTTCACATGATAATCTGAGCATGTTGGATTGATTGTTAAATGATTTCAGAAAGTTTCCAAATTGGGTAAAGTTTTCATGCATGATGTGACGTTTCCATAATTTTACCATTTTGGGAAAGTACTAAGACGGATTGATTTTGGAGTAAAACTAGTAGGGTTTCGTGGGGATATGTTATTTATACTTGACTGTTGTGTTTCATGATGTTTGTGATGTTTTCGGATTGTTTTAATGTTAATTGTTGCGTTTTAGGAGGATTGGGACTGCTGGGGTCGAACCTTGGTCTCATTCGACCTACGTGGGGTCGAATGAAGAAGACCAGGGTCGAACCTAGCATATTACAGGTCGAACATGCTTCAGTTAGGTCGAACGAACTTGATTTAGGTCGAATTAACACATGTTAAGGCTGAATATACATGTGTTATGGTCGAATGAACTTGTATTAGGTTGCATGAACTTATGAATTTGTCGAATGAACATATTTTGGTTCGAACCAAGCCTGTTTCTCTTCTGATTCGACCTAACTGCTTCCTATGTGCTATTTTTGATGTAAACTAAGTATTTGATGCTTGAACCTTACATGTAACCTATGTGTACTTGATTAGTTTGTGTAATGGGTCACCAACGGGATGTCGAGTCGGTTTGGTGTGTCAGTTTAACAGTCAAACATGTTATCAGACATACCTAGTCATCATCTGGATAATCGGGGACTATTTAACCTTAGGGTTATTAGTCAAAACTCTTATGCAAACTTTTATGATAGTTCTCCGGTATTTGGGATTATCATGGCGTGTCTTTTATTCTTTATTTCGATAACGCAGTCTAAGGTGAGTGTCACAACCCCATCCTTTACTGTTTTCATTACTTTTGGGGGACAAACATGCGGTATAAACTTTCTTACTTTAGACCAGCATATTACATTATATCACATGGATACTTAGTGACTCTTATTCATCGGTAAAGTCCTTTCAAACTTAGTGAACCATTAATATGTGGATACATAGCGGGGAAAGTGTGAATAGATCTATTAGGCCTGGAAAGCCCCACTCGGGCCGACTGGAGGTCGGTGGTGGGTGCATATTTGTCCTATATCTTACGACACTGGGTGATGAACCGGTGACGGGTACTAAGGCATTCTATACGTTCAGCAGTGGTCCACGACACTATAGTATCATGTAACGATGTCTAGCTAGCATCAGGTGTCACACCCTCATATTTTCACTGTGGGGTTTATACCGCGAGGCGCAAGACAAACCAGGATCCCATAGCCATAAGTCACATGAACGACTCTAAATGCCCAAACCATTTAGTTCGTTATTGAAAAACCAAGTTTAAAAGTTTTAACCAAACCAAATGAAGTATAGCGAAAGCGAATGACAAAACAGTTAATTAAAAGTCTGCGCAAAACACCGCGCCCAAAACCAATAAGTAAATAGTTAAATATCAAAATTAGTTTAAATGTTTATAATCCCATGACATAACATGATGCATGTTCTAGTCGTGCTCCATACCTAGTTAACTGCAAAAGCATGCTAGCGTGTGTCAACATAAATGAGTATGTAAGTGTGCTGGTTTCGAAAACCATGTAAACAAGTAAAAGCGTAAGTAATTGCGTTGGTTCCAAAAACCGTGTAAAACACTAGTTCATCGCATGTCAAGGGTAGCTAACCCATTCATGATAACTAAAACCGATATACCGAACTGCTGATGTACATGTAGTCACAAATGTGAGCTGCATGCCTTACATCATTGCATATCAACAATGATAAATCTGTTAAGTTATAGTTCACTCCCGCACTCCTTCGAGCCGGTGTGAGGTTTGTCAGACCTAATAGCACTATCAACTAATAACCCACTTGCCATAACCCGGCAACTCATTCGGTGTGTGAAAGATTTACAATGATAGAGTTGGTTTAGTTCATCAAGGACACAGTTTGCAAACTAGTAAAACCCGACCCACACAAGGAGTCAAAAACCTGGCCCTCACAAGGAGTCATAGCATCCCAACCCGGGATGTGTAAGTAGTCCCAAACCGGACTAGAAAAAGTTAAGTACGTTGTCTCAAACCCGAGACGCATGCTTTTGAGAAAAAGTAGTGAAACTCACCTGAGGTTGCACATGAATGATCCAAAACCCTCAAACAGTAACGAGCTACCGACTCCCTATTACAAGTGTCACTAAGTGAGTATACGTGCATAACCAACACATCATGCAACTCGTTTGCCCAAAACTTCTAATGTTCAGATCGTGTAGTGACACCTAGTGACTCTACATGCACAAGTAAGTCCAACGTATCCCATTGGTGATCATAATGATTATTATTAGTTTTATACCTTATACACATCCCCTATAAGTATTCATATAAATTCATGTCAAATACATACCATATAAGACCCCAAATAGTCACATAAACACATAATACACAATCTGCGTTTTTAGGACAGATTGTGCACCATGAAAACTAATTTATTTAAAATACTTAATCAATGAATTAAATTCCAATTTTTTAATGAATATTCATTGGGATTCATTTAATAACCCATATTTTTTTTGTCTCAAAACTAAACACAAAAATTATGAAAATTCGTACAACACAGCCATGTCCAGAAAATTTCCACAACAGGTCAGTTTAGTAGAAAAATTCCCAAAGATTGTGTATTCATCCAAACGAGGTGAATCCACTTGGAAAAGCCATTTTTTTCCAATATTGACCTGCTGCCCAAATTTCGTAACTTAATTCTTTGTAAAACTCGAGTTATACCCGTTTAAATTTGACCCAATTTATAACTCCGAAAATCTGATATGACCTTTAATCAAATAAAATTCCAAAAACTATTCAAACGATGTCCGGATCTGATGGTTTTATGAAAAGCTAAGATCATGTATAATACAATTACGCAGAGAAATCATCAAAACAATCAATTTAACATCAAGATACAGACCCTACAAAACACCCTAATGAATCTGCCAGAAACTGAAACTTGCATCCCAAGTTATTCATAAACCCTAGTTATGCATAAAAATCTCTAACACATGCATAATCAATATTATCATGATCAAACACATATATTATCATATAAAAACCCTAATTAGGATTACTAACAACCATCATCATCATCAAACACAACGAACATTCAAGAACTCCCACTAACATGTGTTATGCGATTTCTATATGTATGCATGCCTTATGATTTTTAAACTTTTCAAGCATTAATAATCATCATAAAACATGTAAAGATTATACCTTTCAATGCAAGAGTCCTTAAAGCCTAGAGATTGCACCCAAACTAGCTTGAAGGAATGAATAGGATTGATGTTTGTTGAAAATCAAGAGAGTGGGGGTGGGGGTGGGTTCACGGCGCAAACAAGGAGAAGGGGTTAGGGTTTTATTTATTTTTTTGTCTGCTAATTATAAAAGGGCTTGGCTTGTTGCCAAAGCAATGATGTTTTAGGCTCCTTTTAGTCCACTAATTCGACCCATGAATCATATTTTAGCCCAATACTGGACCCAATAATTTTAATCATCCTATCTTGCATAAAACTCATTGTTTTTATCATCTCATAACACATTGATCATAAGGTGCACGTAATTTACATGGTTTACATATTATCTTTCAGTCAAGCGGTAATTCACATAAGCATGCACTCCACATAAACATGTAACACTACGTTCATCATAATTCAATTGTGCTTATTATTATATTTGCCACATAAATCACCAACGTTCGGGATACAGGACTCGTGTGTGTGACAAAATAAGGGTTTTCCTACTTATAACATATGTTAATATCATCTAACATATGTTAGGCCTTCTTAACTAACCCTAGCTAAGTATTTAACCACGTATGAATATGTAAGTTAACTAGAGCTCAGTAAAAAGTGTTAACCTGAAAATGCGGCATATCACATCATCCCCAAGTTGAAAAGAATTTCGTCCCGAAATTTAGCAAGTAAACAATAAAGCCAGTTAGAAAATGTGTGCTTGGTTCCCAGATTTCACATCATCCCCAAGTTGAAAGGAATTTCGCGCGGAAATTCACTTTGAGCGAGCTACTTTATGTTCGGCATTCGATCTATGCACCGGTTCAGGTTCTGTAAAAAGGTGTGGATATTTGAGCCGCATCTGATGTCTGCGCTCCCACGTGTATTCCGGTCCTAGACGGGAATTCCATCGTACCTTAACAATAGGTATAGTGCTTTGTCTGAGTTTCTTGACGCCTTGCTCAAGAATCTCCACTGGTTTTTCCACGAACCGTAGTTGGTCGTCCACCTGGATCTCCTCCAGTGGCACTACTAGTGTCGTATCCGATAGGCATTTCTTCAGGTTTGATACTTGGAATACAATCATACATTGTGCACTCCACTGAGTTCGTCAGGCAAGTTTAGCTTGTAAGCTACCGGACCAATTCTTTCGACAATCTCGAATGGTCCAACGTATCGTGGGTTCAATTTTCCTCGTTTTCCAAAGCGTATCACCCCCTTCCAAGGTAACACCTTTAACAGAACCTTGTCCCCAACCTGGAACTCCAAAGGTTTCCTACGCTTATCAGCGTAACTTTTCTGTGATCTCGAGCAGCAACCATCCGGTTTCTGATTTGCACTATCTTCTCAGAAGTTTCGTGCACAAGTTCGGGACTTGTTAGCTGGCTATCCCCAACCTCTGTCCAGCAGATGGGAGACCTACACTTGCGTCCATAAAGTGCCTCAAAAGGCACACACTGTATCGAAGTGTGGTAGCTGTTATTATAAGAGAATTCAATCAAAGGCAAGTGCTTATCCCATTTGTTGCCAAAATCCACCACACATGCTCGTAGTAGATCTTCCAGTGTTTGGATGGTATGTTCACTCTGTCCATCAGTTTGTGGGTGATAGGCTGTGCTCATATCTAGGCGAGCTCCCAAAGCGTTTTGGAGAGTAGTCCAGAAATGAGAAGTGAATCGTGCATCGCGATCAGATATAATAGAAGTAGGCACCCCATGCCTAGAGACTACCTCCTTGATGTAGAGATTTGCTAGTTTCTCCAGTGAGTCTGTTTCCTTTATTGCTAGAAAGTGTGCCGATTTGGTTAAATGATCTACGATAACCCAAATCATGTTATGGCCCGTTGGCGTTCTAGGAAGCTTTGTAATAAAATCCATAGAAATCCCGTCCCATTTCCACATAGGGATTTCTGGTTGCTGGAGTAGGCCTGAAGGTTTCTGATATTCAACCTTAACCTTCGCGCAAGTCAAGCACTTGCTAACATAAGTGGCTATTTCAGCTTTCATGTTTGGCCACCAGTAAAGAGTTTTAAGATCTTGGTACATCTTGTCCGAACCAGGATGTACCGAATATCGAGAGGTGTGAGCTTCATCGAGCACTAGTTGTCTGAGATCCCCAAAACGTGGTATCCAGACTCGATTCATAAAGTATTGAAGACCATCTGTCTTTAGTTCTAAGTGCTTATCAACACCATGTAAAGTTTCAAGCCCGATGTTTTCTTCTTTCATGGCCTTGCCCTGGGCTTCACGTATCTTATCATGAATATTAGAATGAATGGTAGGTTGTAAGGCTCGCACCCGTTTAGGTTTCGTTTCCTTACGACTGAGGGCATCAGGTACTACGTTAGCTTTCCCTGGATGATACTTGATGGCACAGTCATAATTATTTAGAAGCTCGACCCATCGACGCTGTCGCATGTTCAGCTCCCTTTTGATCGAATAAGTGTTGGAGGCTATTGTGGTCGGTGAAGATAGTACACTTCGTCCCATAGAGATAATGCTTCCAGATCTTTAGAGCAAAAACCACTGTTCCCAGTTCCAAGTCTTGGGTGGTTTAATTCTTCTCATGAACCTTTTATTGTCGTGAGGCATACGCGATCACCTTATCACGTTGCATCAGCACACACCCTAACCCTTGGATAGACGCATCACAATACACCACGAAGTCCTCAGTACCATCAGGTAATGATAGTATAGGTGCACTGCAAAGTTTGGACTTTAATAATTGGAAAGCAGTTTCTTGGGCATCTCCCCACTTGTAAGTAATACCCTTCTGTGTCAAAGCAGTGAGGGGTTGAGCGATCTTAGAGAATCCCTCAATGAATCTGCGATAATATCCCGCAAGACCAAGAAACTGGCGCACCTCTGTAGGAGTCTTAGGAGCCTCCCACTTTTTAATAGCATCAATCTTGGCGGGATCGACGTGTATTCCTGCCTCGTTAAGCACATGTCCAAGAAATTGAACTTCTCGAATCCAAAAGTCACATTTAGAGAATTTTGCATACAACTGCTCATTTCTCAAAAGTTCCAAGATCAGCTACAGGTGTTGCTCGTGCTCTTCCCTGCTCTTGGAATAAATCAGTATGTCATCTATGAATACTATGACGAATTTGTCCAAATAGGGCTTGCACACCCGGTTCATTAGATCCATGAACACAGCCGGTGCATTCGTTAGCCCAAATGGCATCACCAAAAACTCATAATGCCCATAGCAAGTTCGAAAGACGGTTTTCGCCACATCCTCCTCCCGGACTCAAAGCTGATGGTACCCTGACCTCAAGTCAATCTTAGAATAGAAACTCGACCCTTGCAACTGGTCAAACAAGTCATCAATACGAGGCAAAGGGTAGTGGTTCTTAGCCGTCACTTTGTTCAACTCCCGATAATCAATACACATGCGGAAACTCCCATCTTTCTTCTCAACAAACAGAACTGGAGCTCCCCAGGGTGAAGAACTAGGTCTAATAAAGCCCCTATCCAATAGCTCTTGGAGTTGGGTAGATAGTTCTTGAAGTTCGCCTGGTGCTAGGCGATATGGTGGGCGTGCAACTGGAGCTGCTCCAGGTGCAAGATCGATTTGGAACTCTACTTGACGAACGGGTGGAAGTCCAGGTAATTCCTCTGGGAAAACATCTGGGAAATCTCGGACTACTAGGATGTCCTCAATCTTAGTTTCAGTTTCAGCTCGAGTGTCAGATATATTAGCCAAAATGGCTGGACAGCCCTTATGAATACAATTCTGGGCCTTCAAAAAGGAGATGATGCCCACCATGGCACCACCACGATCACCCTGAATAGATAAAAATTCTCCACTTGGGAGGGGAATACGAACAATCTTCTCCTGATAGAGAATTTCAGCGTGTTGTTTGGACAACCAGTCCATGCCAACCACGAGGTCAAAGCTACCTAGGTTGATAGGTAGGAGGTTGATGGTAAACAATTGCCCCTCCAACTCGAGCTTACAGTCACGATGTATATGGGTTACCTTGACAGGCTTCCCATCTGACAATTCAATAGAGTATGGGGTATCAAGAAGAGTAGGAACCATCCCTAATTGTTTACTAAGTTTTGATGACACAAAACTATAGTCCGGACCAGTATCGTATAAAATAGAAGCAAGAGTGTCGTTCAAGGAGCACGTACCCGTCACGGCGTTGTTATTAGTCCTAGCCTCCCCAGAGCCAATCACAAATGCTCTCCCACGAGCCCCGTTGTTGTTGTTCCCGTTGTTGTTGTTTCCAGCATTAGTGGTGTTGTTGTTTCCCGTCCTGTTACCACCACCGTTGTTGTTATTACCCCTATTGTTGCCATTACCATTACCATTCAGCTGTGGATAGTCCCTCTTGAAGTGATTCTCACTCCCACATTGATAGCAACCGTTACCATTACCATTACCATTCAGCTGTGGTGCTGGCTGATTTCCTCGAATGTTAGCCCTACACTCCTTAGTCAAGTGTCCCATCCGACCACAGCGATCACACTTGTTATTGTTACATGCCCCAGAGTGATGCCTATAGCACTTGTTGTACTTTGGTAGGTTTCCCTGATAACCTCCCTGAGAGTTATTGCGGTTGTTGCTACCGCCATGGTTGTCATGCCTCTTATTTCAGCTGCTGTTGCTGACTGCCATTCCCTGGGGGTTTGCCAGATGCATTCTCCCACTTCCTCTTGTTATCGTTAGTACCAGAAGATGAAACACCACGAGGAGGTAACAATCCCTCTTCCACTTTCTGATCAGTCAGCTGGTGAGCCATACGAATAACTTGTTGGATGGTGTTGAGGTTAGCAGCAGTAACCATGCTCTTGATTTGGGGCACCAAGCCCTTGATGTATAACTCGATCCTTTTATAGGGCGGGTTGGAGTAATTTGGGCATATTGCCGCCAGTTCATGCGATCTAGTGGTATAACTCTCAATCTCCGATCCCACCATCTTCAGATTGAGATATTTAGCCTCCAACTTTTGAATTTCATCTTGAGGACAGTACTCCTCCTTCATCGGTTCCTTAAAATCCACCCAAGGTGTTGCATTAGCCACATCAACACCTAGCATCTGCACTTGAGAGTTCCACCAGGATAATGCCAAATTTTTGAGAGTAGCAGTGGCATATTTCACCCTGTCAACTGGTGGACAGTTACTCATAGCGAAGCAAGATTCCAGATTTTCGAACCACCTCAGTAGCCCGACAGCCCCTTCAGATCCTCCAATGTTCTGCGGCTTGCAGTCCAAGAAAGACTTGTAGGTACAAACTGGAGGGTGATGCGCAGGTTGACCTAAGTACAACGAGCGAAGAAACCACGAATGAATAATAGAGCGTAACGTTGGAGTCTAGAGGAAAGTTTAGAGCGAAATAGAGTTACCAGCTTGAAAAGCTGCGAGGGCTTCCACCATCCTGTTGTTGATGAGTGCGTTCAACTGCGCTTGAGTCATGTTAATGTTTCCTCTCCCGTGTCCTCTTCCCGCCATAGTAATTCTAAATTTACACTATACTCATGAGAAAACAATAATATGTCCCACATACAATCGTTCACATGGTACAAGTAAACTAGAATATAAATAACATGCGCGAGAATAGAATAAAGAAATCAATTAATAGTAATAATAAAAATCCAAACATAAGATAAACGATCCTCAAGTCTCACAACGATAAAACAAAAGTCATAATAAGAATGTATATGAAATACTAAGATAACAAGATAATTAAAAGTAATCAATTGTCTTCGCGATCCATGGAGACACATGAGCCTCATCCTCGATCTCTATCTCCAGTGGCTCCTCCTCCTCAGGCTCAAGCTCTTCCTCGAGCGCCGCATCCATTGCTGCCCCGAAAGCATCAAATCCTCCTACTGTAGGCTCTTCCTAGGGATCCTCCTCTGGATGCTCCTCTGGTTCTTCACCATTTTGGCCTAGAGCTTCCTCAATCTTGTTACGGATCAAGATCAACTCCTCCCTTAAAAGTGATGTATCCTGATTAGCAATCGACCTCTCATGTCTATCCTCTGCAGCTTCCTTATTAGCCCTTTCCAATTCACCAAACAAGTGGTCGATTTGTCTTTCCATGCGTTTAATAGTCTCATCGACATTCTTTCTCTAAGACTGAAATTGCCTTACAGCATTATAGGTGTTCTCTAGCTCTGTATGCATGTGCCTAACCATCCCTGCCAAAGACCTCTCCCATGAGTCAATAATGGGAGGAACCTGAGCTGGCACTCCGTATCCTACAACCCACGAGTGCAGCATGTCTGTGAACCACAACCAGCGATCTGTATCCTCATCTGGATTCCTTGCCTGAGCTGGCTGTTCATACGGGTTCAAAGATGTGTTTTGCGAACTCCCAAGAGGACGATAAGAAGCGTAGTTACGATGAACAGGGTTAGTCATGTTTTCCTGCAATACGTTAGATCAGTATACGTATTCAAGAAATAATAAGGGGCGTACTTAGAATAGTGAGTGTACTAATACTTATGCTATAATGATTATAGACTAGTTGCAAATCCTAGTTCACTATAACCAATGGCTCTGATACCAATCTGTCACACCCTCAAATTTTCACTGCAGGGTTCATACCGCGAGGCGCATGACAAACCAGGATCCCATAGCCATAAGTCACATGAACGTCTCTAAATGCCCAAACCATTTAGTTCGTTAATGAAAAACCGAGTTTAAAAGTTTTAATCAAACCAAATGAAGTATAGCGGAAGCGAATGACAAAACAGTTAAATACAAGTCTGCGCAAAACACCGCACACAAAACCAATAAGTAAATAGTTAAATATCAAAGGCAGTTTAAATGTTTATAGTCCCATGACATAACATGATGCATGTCCTAGTCGTGCTCCATACCTAGTTACTCGCAAAAGCATGCTAGCGTGTGTCAACATAAAGTTGGTGAGTTCACAAAGTAAACTAAATGAGTATGTAAGTGCGCTGGTTTCCAAAACCACGTAAACAAGTAAAAGCGTAAGTAATTGTGTTGGTTCTAAAAACCGTGTAAACACTGGTTCATCTCATGTAAAGGGTAGCTAACCCATTCATGCTAACTAATATCGATATACCAAACTGCTGATGTACATGTAGTCACAAATGTGACCTGCATGCCTTACATCATTGCCTATCAACAATGATAAATCTGTTAAGTTATAGTTCACTCCCGCACTCCTCCGAGCCGGTGTGAGGTTTGTCAGACCTAGTAGCGCTATCCACTAATAACCTGCTTGCCATAACCCGGCAACTCATTCGGTATGTGAAGGACTTACAGTGATAGAGTTGGTTTAGTTCATCAAGGACACTGTTTGCGAACTAGTAAAACCCGACCCACACAAGGAGTTAAAAACCCGACCCTCACAAGGAGTCATAGCATCCCAACCCGGGATGTGTAAGTAGTCCCAAACCGGACTAGGAAAAGTTAAGTACGTTGTCTCAAACCCGAGATGCATGCTTTTGAGAAAAAGTAGTGAAACTCACCTTAGGTTGCACGTGAATGATCCAAATCCCTCAAACAGTAACGAGCTACCGACTCCCTATTACAAGTGTCACTAGGTGAGTATACGTGCATAACAAACACATCATGCAACTCGTTTGCCCAAAAATTCTAAAGTTCAAATCGTGTAGTGACACCTAGTGACTCTACATGCACAAGTAAGTCCTACGTATCTCGATGGTGATCATAATGATTATTATCAGTTCTATACCTTATATACATCCCCTATAAGTATTCATATAAGTTCATGTCAAATACATACCATATAAGACCCCAAATAGTCACATATACACATAATACACAATCTGCGTTTTTAGGACAGATTGTGCGCCACGAAAACTAATTTATTTAAAATACTCAATCAATGAATTAAACTCCCAAATGTTTACTGAATATTATTTGGAGTTCATTTAATAACCCATATTTTTGTTTTGTCTCAAAACCAAATACAAAAATTATTAAAATTCATACAACACAACCATGTCCAGAAAATTTCCACAACAGGTCAGTTTAGTAGGAAAATTCCCAAAAATTGTGTATTCACCCAAACGAGGTGAATCCACTTGGAAAAGCCAATTTTTCCAATATTGACCTGCTGTCCAAATTTCGTAACTTAATTCTTTGTAAAACTCGAGTTATACCCGTTTAAAGTTGACCCAATTTATAACTCCGAAAATCTGATATGACCTTTAATCAAATAAAATTCCAAAAATTATTTAAATGATGTCCAAATCTGATGGTTTTGCCCATTATGAAAATCTAAGATCATGTATAATACAATTATGCAAAGAAATCATCAAAACAATCTATTTAACATCAAGATACAGACCCTACAAAACACTCTGATGAATCTGCCAGAAACTGAAACTTGCATCCCAAGTTATTCATAAACCCTAGTTATGCATAAATATCTCTAACACATGCATAATCCATATTATCATGATCAAACACATATATTATCATATAAAAACCCTAATTATGATTACTAACAACCATCATCATCATCAAATCATAACGAACATTCAAGAACTCCCACTAACATGTGTTATGCAATTTCTATATGTATGCATGCCTTATGATTTTTAAACTTTTCAAGCATTAATAATCATCATAAAACATGTAATGATTATACCTTTCAATGCAAGAGTCCTTAAAGCCTAGAGATTGCACCCAAACTAGCTTGAAGGAATGAATAGGATTGATGTTTGTTGAAAATCAAGAGAGTGGGAGTGGGGGTGGGTTCACGGCGCAAACAAGGAGAAGGAGTTAGGGTTTTATTTTTTATTTTGTCTCCTAATTATAAGAGGTCTTGGCTTGTTGCCCAAGCAATGATGTTTTAGGCCCCTTTTAGTCCACTAATTGGACCCATTAATTATATTTTAGCCCAATACTGGACCCAATAATATTAATCATCCTATCTTGCATAAAACTCATTGTTTTTTTCATCTCATAACACATTGATCATAAGGTGCACGTAATTTACATGGTTTACATATTAACTTTCAGTCAAGCGGTAATTCACATAAGCATGTACTCCACATAAACATGTAACACTACGTTCATCAAAATTCAATTGTGCTTATTCTTATATTTGCCAGATAAATCACCAACGTTCGGGATACAGGACTCGTGTGTGTGACAAAACAAGGGTTTTTCTACTTATAACATATGTTAATATCATCTAACATATGTTAGGCCTTCTTAACTAACCCTAGTTAAGTATTTAACCATGTATGAATATGTAAGTTAACTAGAGTTCAGTAAAAAGTGTTAACCTGAAAATGCGGGGTATCACATCCGGTATAGATGTAAGGATTGTTGGGTCTGGATTACTATGATTACAAACTTTTGCAAACTTTATCTCTGTGACTCACTGGCACTATATGTGTGGACAAACTTTGTATGTTTTCTCAGGTCGCTAAGGTAGAAGGGAGTCGTAGGCGCACTGGAGTCGCACTACGTCTAGTCATGCATACATAAGTAAACCGTGTTGGGTTTGCATTCATAGTTTTGAACCATGGTTTCGTAAACTTTAAAGCTTCCACTGTCGTTGTTGGTTTTATTTTGAACTTATAAACTGCGGGGTTGGTATTTCTACGTAAAATTCCATAGCATATAGTTGTCCTTTATTGTGACCGTTGACTTGGATCCTGGTATGTCACGCGCCTCGCAGTAAAACCCTGAAAGTGGAATTTTAGAGTGTGACAATTATGTTGGGGGAGGTGGTGTGCGACAGCTACAAGTCAAAAAGAAGATGATTTGGTGCTAATTTTGGAAGGTGGTCTCTCTTGGGTTTGTGTGTGTTCTTAAATCTCACCATAACTAGTGTTGATGCCATTCTAATCAATGTAACTAATCACTTGACTCTTGTTTGACTAATGGATGGTTTAGTGTGTTCAAGAAAGTGTTGACAAATCTTGTTTGATTAATCAATGAAAGGTAAGGTTTAGATTTGATGTGATTACACTTGTATCCTCTAGGTTAGTAATGTAGGTGATGGTGATGTTGATGGTGGTGGTGGCGGCCAAAATTGGGGATAAAGGGGAGGAAAAAGACCTTTAACAATGTGGTAAACCAACATTATGGATCCAAGAAGTTCAAGGAATAATTCCATATATGGTTAGATCACACAATCTCCTATGATGGGTGACTAATCAAGGTGGTGTTTAGTCAAATCTCTAGGCTTTGGTGTTGGGTGATTAGGAAGCTTGTGATTATGGAGAAATGGAGGTGACTTGTCGGGTTTTGGTGTCTTTGGGCCGAAAAGAAAGAAAAGAAAAGAAGAGGAAGGGGCGGCGATGGGTGGTGGTGAAGTGGTGTTTATTTTGGGTTAATTAGCTTTATGTAACCATGTGTTGCTTAATTGTTCCACCATATATAGTTAAACACAAAAGCAAGATTGGATTGTTCATTAAGATGGGACAAAGTGCATGTAAGACATATATTAAATGTGTCCTTCTCATGGTATTATTCATCCTCATGCACACACTTAAGTGTATATATATATATTTCGCATACATGTATATATAAATTATGAAACCTTTATTTTTTTGAAAACACGTTCACAAGTTCTAACATATTCGTCAATACGCATCTAAACAAATGAACATATACACATGTGTTTAGAAAATAGATCGTAATTGTTTTAACTCGTGTCACCAATGCTCGCTGATATGGGTGAAATTGTACTTGTTTGGGTCTTGCTAGGATTTCTCGGGGCACTTATGCATATAAAATGATATCTATTATGTGTAGAGAATTAAATGTTGACTAGGGAGTGTACAAATTTTGACCTGATAAATTGGTGGGTTTCACACATTTTAACTCAAACATAAACATATACAAAATTCTTGGTTTTTAAGAAACATATGTTAATGGGACAAACATGTGTTAACATCTCTTTTAACATAAGAATATTAAAATGTGTGTCAACCATTCTTTTAACATAACAACTTTAAACACGTGTCATGCATGTGAACATGGTTTTGACAAGACAAGTTAATGTTGCAGCTAAAATCAAACGGATCTATCGAGGAGTTACAAGATCTACAAGTTAAAACTATAAATCTTAAAGAAAAATCAATGTTACGTAATAATCGTCACATGTATGGAAAATAACACTATGCACATGTAGTCCAAAGACATACCAATCGTGTGAACAAATTGCATGGTAAATAATCTAGTACATTTAGTTGTCCTTTAAAATTATAGGGCACTTTAGTTCGGACTTTAGTTAATGCGGGCTTTTCATTTGCTAGTATACTCACACAAACACAAGGTGAGTTTCACGAACCCTTTTTTTTGCTGTTTTCATTTTTTTTTCCTGCCAAAAACATGCTACATTATTTAAGTTACAAATGTTTAGAGTGAATTCTATCATGACTACCATGTGAAACATGAGACAATCGGTTCAGGAGCTCAACAGTCTGGTACATACATTTCACTATAACCATTAACTATCGGTTTTTCCATGGAACACTTAAATAGATCTATTAGGTTTCACACCCCCACTTTTGGTTATTCGGGCTAACTTGTTACATACAAAAGAGTGCTAGTTTTCTACGATTCTTACATTGTCTTTATTGTACAATGCGCGAGTCACAACAATTAAGAGGTTTAGATATAGGACTCATGGTTACACAGTAATCATTGGCTTAGCTAGCTTTGATCGGTCACACACGAATTTCACTAACTTTACTTTGCGTACATTTAAACCTGTGAAATCACCAGCTTTATGTTGACAAATTATGCATGTTTTTTAAGATAATTGATTTGCATGCACTATCGGACTTGGGAATCGGTTTGGGCATGCACTATGTGATACCATCTTTTATGGGGTCTTTCTTGAATATTTAAACATTTATGTGTGTTTTACTTGGTACTCCACCGGTTTTAAGACAATTTACATTTATGTTTTGTAAAACAATTATTTATTTGGTATCAATTTCAGTAGTTTCTTATGTTTTTGCTCAAACATTGTGCTTAAAAACCTTTCGACGTTACATCCCGTGTTTCCGCTTAGGCGGGGTGTGTCAGCGGCCCATTGTCCACCGTGGCCATTCATGGCCAGAGCCGCTGGCAATGGCCAGGAAAACCCCCTATCTTGAAATCTTGTAAGCCCCGTTCTATGTCTCCCTCTCTCTATCGACAAATAAGAGGTTGCATACCTACCCGTTCACAGGTGATGGAGCCATGAACGTCGCAAGGAAGTGACACTAAAAAAAAATTGGGTATTTACCCACACATAGTATGTGTAGGAAAAACCATACAATGTGTTAGTAGTTACGTTTACCTACACATAAATTAAGTGTCATGATGTGTAGACTAATCACTGTGGCTATAGATCATTACCTATACATTTATTATGTGTAGGTATATAGTGTTGGGTCTGCTGACCTGGAGATTAACAGATGATCTGAATAACCAAAACATACTATATATATATATGATCCAACAGAGGATACAAGCCATCAAAGTTTTACCCATCAGCTGTTTAGTCATAAGAGTTATGTAACAGTGTCGGTATTCATCAGTTGTTTTATGTTGTTATATATCTGTTTGATGTCGCTGTCTTAGGTGATGTCCGCCATAGGTCATCAGAGGTTTAGTTTGTCTATAAATAGAACAGTGCATGTACTATTCTATTCATCACTCCAGACATTCTCTCAAACAAACACTGTGAGTGATCAGGCTGAGGGGGAGTAATTGTGTAATCATTCAATCTGCGTTGATTAATGAGAAGTCTGATTCTAAAACAATTATTCCATTTGTTTTGATTAATAGTTTACTATTTCCGTTGCACTTTCCATATTTGTTTATCTTCATTCGTACTTCATTTATAAACTATCAAAACAAATCAAACTCAGATCCTAACATATAGCAAGCTATACCTACACATATATGTGTGGCTAAAACTAATATATATGTTGGTAGAAATATAGCAACTTGTTAGATTGGTGTATGACGTGGCAGCTGACGTAGCAGCTGACGTGGCATCCAACGTGACAGTTAATTATGTGTAGGTAAATGTAAGATGTGTAGCTATTGATCTTAACATGTGTAGAAATAATATATATTGATATGTTGGTAAAAATATTTAAAGGTGTAGATAATAACTACGATTTATTTAAATAATAATTTTTAAATGTATACAAACAAATACAAAATCTGTTACAGAAACATATGCAACCAAATTTACATTCTTAATCAAAATATAAGTGTTCAAACAATCAAACAAACAAAGCAAATACTGACCACAAGTTACTAATGGGTTATATAAAATTCCTAAACGACATCACTCATCGATCCTTTCATCATCCTCTAGATTATCACCATGAGATTGTCCAGAGGTGCTTGATAGAGGAGGCATGATATTATTCTCAATCAGTGCTTGTTCCATAATTTCACATTTACTTGTCAGTGTTTGAAGTGCATGGACCAGCTCATCATAAGTAGGACCCTTTGCTTTTTTAGTTGTACCCATTGTGTTATCAACAATAATTGGATCACGTCCTTACCCATGCAAACGAATAGAGCTTCATCCAAGTACATTCTCAATAATCGACTTGTCGCTCATTGATTCTACGGTGTGCTGGTTTCTCAATTTCATCATTTCTTCCTTTAAGAAAAAAAAAAGAAAACAAATACAATAAATTAACTTTTTACCAAATAATGACTACTTAGCGGTAGAAAAGAAAAAGTAAACTTACATATATTGCAGCCGCATTTTTAGATATCCAACCTTTTTCCGTATCCGAATGTGTAAGCCATCAAGTCTCAAGTTGACCGGATGAAGAATCCAAATCAAAGTCACGCTCAATGTGATCCAATTTTACTCTTCGAACCACTTCTACTATTAAGTTTTCGTTTTGCACGTGTCATAACTCTCTTTTTTGCAATTTCCTTCAATGACATACGACCAAATAATACATAACTAGGCGAATGAAGCACTAAGGAATTCAGTGACTCCGACTTTAAATTCAGGTAACCATCTAGATAAATACATCCAATCTCTTATATCCAATGTCTCTATATCCTAAAGTTAACACCAAATTAAGTAATAGAAGTACTTTAGCAACTATTAAATATCCACTAAACAATGGCCAGAGATAAATCCACACACACCTTCAATTCACAATTCATTTCAAATCTAAATACACAAATCACATTCTGCATTAGCAAAAGATATATACATTATTAGAGCAAAACAAAGCATTACATGGATATCAAGATCAAGTAATGGATTGACTGCGAACTAAATTTATGAAAGGATAACATAAGAAAGGATAACATAGATATTCAGTTGTTAAACGATACTTTCATAGATAGTGTCACAAATTCAAACAAGAGCTAGTGATTTTGTAAATTCAAGACATGAAAAATATCCATTACCCCTCATAGGGTCATGTTATCCTACCTACCAGCGAACAAAAATGAGAAGGCTGAGAAGGATACAGAAACACAATAGATCACGGAATATGACACAATGAGCCACAAGATATAACACGGTGCCAAAAAATATAACACAATGGTGAAGAGAAATGGAACGTGAATTGCAAAATGACACAATGATGAAAATATGAAAAAGACAAAATGTTACATAAAAGACACAATGATATAACATATATTTTAAAAACTACAAGATAAAAAACGAAAACCTTAAGATCGTAGGTCTCGAAGAGACGGATTCAATTCCGCTTGAATGAATTTAATCGGAATCCATTTGATACCGTTCCTATAACTTCTTATTTTTCTTAATCTAACCGTACCTCATTACCCAACTATTGTTTAACTATATCAAATACAAAGCTAAGATTGTAAAAATGATTCAATGAGAATAAACTTACAAAATTGAATTTAGCAATATAACAATGAGAATAAGTAAATAAAAATCAAACTGAATCCAAACTGAAATTAGATTTACAAAGAAGGCATACAATTTGAATTATAATAATCAAATAAAATTCAAATGTGATACTGGATGTATCATTTAGGATGCATACGAAGAAAATTGCATTTTTAAATTATATTGAATCTTCTCCTGACTATCGACTTCTGTTTGATCGGCGCTGGTAGTTGCTTCAAGATGGAAGGTTTTATTCATTAGAGAATGTGATGGGCTTAGCCCACTTATTTTACATTATGTTAAAAAAATTTAAAGTCTTACGGTCTCGTCCGGATTTTAAAAGGTTTGTTTTTCGTATTAAACATAAACCAAATAGCACGCTATGGCTTGATTATACAAAACTTGACTGGCTGAAAGTTAAGTAAAAAACCGATTGTCAAACTAAATTAACGACCATTTTGAAAATAAATAGTGTACACCCCTAATTTAAATTTAATAAAATATGATTAAATATAAATAAGAAATATCACTAAATAATAATAGGAACTTTTTTAATATCTACCCATCAATACATTCTATACTTTTTTTTTTCTCGACCTAACACTTTTTAATCCACAAATTTGTTATTTACATCATGACACAACGTCGTATAAATTTGGATGCAACCTTTGAAATTAATAGTTGCATTTAACCTTTAAAATGCAACTCTTTTAAATAAAAGTTGCATTAGAATTTTAAAAATGAAAAAGGTTAGCAAATTCATTATAATTTTACTAACTTTTTTCAAAAAAGGTTGCATTAAATCTTTTAATGCGACCTTTATGTTGAACAAAGTTGTATTAGAGTTAAATACAACTCAATTGAAAAAGGTTGCATCTAAAAAGTTGTATTAGGCTTATTTTCTAGTAGTGTTACTTTTTATATGTAACCAATATCTACACATGTTGTATATTTTAAGCATATGTAGGTATTTATTTTGTCACATCATGATCAAAAACTAAAATAAGAATTTATATAATTAATTTATCTATATATTTGTTTAAATATATTATGTGTTGGTAAACATAATTATTTACCTACACATATATTAGTTGTTTACATATTTGTAGATAATTTACCTACACGTAACAAAAATTTACCGTATGTATAAATAGTTTAACATTTAATTGATGTCAATTTTGGGGGGAAATTTTCCCACCAACTTCAATGTGTAGATAAAATGTATTACCAACGTGTATTAAGTGTTAGTTGTTATTTAACATAAATAGTTAACAATTACCCACACATGTACAAAAATGTGTGGATATTTACCCACACATTTACATGTGTAGGTAAGTTATGTGTGGGTAAACACCCCAAATTCTTGTAGTGTGAGTATAGAAAACAGAGAGCGGTCTAAGACAAATAAAAAGTAACTCACCACCGACATAGTCGGGCGGAACCTTAGGCAACAGTGGTACAACAACCGTATTTTGTTTTGTTTCTCTCTCTAGAAAACAACCTACCCTCCAATCGGGCCTCAATACGAACCAAAAGGGAGATGACAGTGGCAAAGAGTGAACCTGAGAGAGAGGGAGAGAAAGAGAGAGAGAGAGAAGCGACCAAAAGGGAGAAGACATAACCAGAGAGTGAACTTGAGAGAGAGAGAGAGAGAGAGTGTGTGTGTGTGTGTGTGTGAGAGAGAGAGAGAGAGGGAGAGAAGTGATCAATGGTTTTTTTTTCTAACAGCATTGTTACAAGCAGTGGCGAAGCTTGGTTCTCGAATCGGTGGGGGCCGGACTCAACCCGGACTCAATTTACCTACGAAAATCACAAAATTTTATCACTGCGTCAAAAATCGGTGGGACCGGGGCCCCCTCGGGCCCCAAAGAACCTTCACCCCTGGTTACAAGGAGTTATTCAAGCCACCAAAATAGATGCATCAAAATTTGTACATACTGAAATAGTGTTTTCATATAGGTATATCAATCCGTTTTCAAAATAATAAAATCTACCCATAATAGGTAAAATGTTCATCTATAGTATAGGGTATAGGCACATAGAATGAGATATGCCACATAGAATGATGCATCATATTCAATCTGCCTATTTCTGAATTTATTTCATAACATAACTTTAACAAGGTACCAACTTAATCCATCATCTACTTAAGCAAACTAATAATGCTATAGCAATCCATGCATAGCATTGGTTCCTTCTTATTGTTATTATCTTAAATAGTCTCCTTAAACATTTATTTCTTCATCGGGCATCAGTTTAAGAACATCTTGTAAACCTGCCCCGTAGCCGAGGACGAGTCTGTGCATATGTTTTCCTTGCGTTGTGACTTATTTTCTTTTCGTATTTCCTTGATTTCTTTTTCTCCAAATAACGTATGATTTTCTCTTTCCTGCTCGTTGAAGGAAATTGAGGTTGCCTTTTTATATAATCCTTTGACTTTGAATAGCCTCCGACTATTTCTTCTTCAAGATTTCTAGGATGAGAAGGTGTAAAACAGAAGTGGTTCAGTGCCCATTCTTTTGGCAAATTCATGCTACCGAATGTTGTCTCTGGTATAATACTAGCACCAGTTGGTTGGAGTGATGCTCCGGGCTTTGTTAAGAAAAAAGAAATAATTAAATTATTAGAGTTGACAAGAGTTAAATAAAGTAAAATTGGGCTCAAGAGTTAAATGAATCCAAAATTTTATTACATGACCGAGTAAAATGTTATTGCCATTGTTACATGTTTCTTATAAAGACATAAATGCGCTATTATGATAAAAAAATGAAGAAGTTTGAGACTAACTGAAACTTTTAACCCCTTTCAACTTTTTAGTGAACTTTCATGATTTTACCGAAATATTTATAGAACATAAACTCTATTCGACTAGTTAATAAGTAGTAGGCTACGATAAATATATGAGAAAATAAACAATTGCATAGGTACATATTCATTAAGGAAATAACTAAAAAGTAAGCTTAAGTAACATTTTTTAATATAATCAACAGGCCTAAACAAAGATGTTGATGCTAACATATTGGTGATACACCGTAGAAAAGAAGAAAAATTAGGTAAGGATTGTTGCACATGCATGCTCATGAATCTCTAAAATGTCTAAATCTTATGATAGTATCTATATAATGATATAAGAGTCTTCATGAATAGTGTTTTTTTTTTTTGTTCCTTTTTAGTTGTTTTTACTGTATTTATATTGTTAGGTCTGGTTGTTATAACAAAAACTCTCTAGTCTAGTTGGTTAGGGTATTCTTATCTTATAATATGTGGCTGGGTTCAAGTCCTGCAACCGGTTTTGGTTATTTTTGTACACTTTTTTTTTTGTTTCATTTAAAAGAAGGTACCCACCTTTTTGGTGGAGTGGTATCAGGTAATGAGGGAGAGACACTTGACCCTAGTGGTCATGGGTTCGACTTCTGAGCCAGCCAGGTTTTACGGTTTTGTTACCGTCGTGCCTTCGGGCGGGTATGCGAGCCGGGTTTTCCCTGAAACTGGCACACGGGTGGGCTAAAGGCTCTCGTGCGTGCGGGTTGGGCCGCCGCGACGCTCTTGAGTTCGGCTCCGAGTCTGTGGGCTTCCCTTTGCCAATGGAGGCTGCGTACAAGAGTACCCAACGATTCTTTAGTTGGTCGCTAAAAAAACATTTAAAAGTGTTTCGGTTGCGTCTTATGTGACACGTATGTGAACAAAAAGTTATTTTCCCTCTCTTAGTAAAACATAATATATCAAAATATATTAAATTAAATTAAATTAAATTAAAGTATCAATCATACCTTATCCAAACATATAGTTTATAATTCCCAAATCTTCATCACTAAATATTTAATGTTTTTAAATATTTATTTATTTAACATGTAAATACACGGGTTTCTAAAATAATCTATAATCTGTAACAACTAATAAACAAAACCTCTCGTATGTTACATGTCAAATTATTTTTGATTTTTCAATTTTTGGCTTCTCTCCCTTATGAGGCTTGGCATCATCTCCTATTCTTTTCAATTTTTCTCCCTATTCTTAAATAAAACACATTAAATGAAGATTAATAACAAAACCTTTTTTCCTAAATCAAGTAACCGACTACATATATGTTTTCTTTTTCATTTTCCTGCTTTTGTTTTCTTAAAACTCTAATATTTGAGAGCTTTCATCATAAGATCAATCCATAGTATATTATTTTTTTCCCTTATAGTTTCACATGATCGATATTGTTGAATCCATTACATATTTGACGGTACGGTTTTTATTTTAATATTTTTCAAGCCCTAATTATTTCATTTCTTCTTAATTTGTTTCTTCATTATTTGGTGTTATCTTACCTTTGTTTCGTTTCATCTTCTGAATTCTCATCTTATTCTTATTTGCAACTCCTGATTGTTGTATTTTATATTACTTCTTTTGTTATTCAAATGTTCCATCTATAAGTTTTTGTAGATATGGTTCAAATACTATTCATATACATCATATTATTCTGGGTATTTTGTTTTTTTTTGTTGATATGGTACCCAATTGTTACAATATTTTGGATTTTATATTTGTTTTATATTAATTAACCCATTTATGTTATTTGTTAATTTGTTATTCATGATGTTCTTTAATTATAGATTTGTTCATCATGTTGAAGTTATGTTTTTTTTAATTCGTAATGTATTTTGTATATTATTATTTATATAATTAATGAATTTCATGCATATTTTATTGTACATATACATATACATATACATATACATATACATATACATATACATATACATATACATATACATATACATATACATATACATATACATATACATATACACACACACACATACATATATATATATATATATATATATAAGTTTTGTTATTAATTAACAATATTCTGTTATTTGTTTAAACTGTGATGTTTGTTGATTATAGATTTTATCTTCCGATTCTTCACGTTGAAGATATGTTTATCTTCTTGCATATTTTAATATTAGTTTTTAATATATATATATATATATATATATAAATCCAAATTATCCATTTATATAATTATATTAAAATCACTTACTAATATTGATCATACTAGATTTATATTTATATTACTATTAAATCTTTAATAATTATCTTCATTTTGATTTCTAAATTTAGATTTTTGAAAAGTTTGTAAACAAGAATATTCTGTAACCACCTTTAACCCGTTTTAAATTGTTCATATAATTAGGCGGTTTATATAAATGGTTTAACACCTTTAAAATTTAAAATTTATGTTGACCTTCTTTAAACCAAAATTGTATCGTTTAAAAAATCACATTAATAATTTTTTTTTCTTTTAACTATTTGTATACATATATTCATCATAAATAAAATTAATTAATTAATTCTATCACATAATTTACTAAAATAGACTAGTCAAATATTCGTATTAATTAAATACATAATTTTTTTATTTGATTGCCAATAACATTTTGTTGTTTTAATTTACAAACATTTCCAAATATATACATATATATATATAATAAACACTCATATAATTTATCAATTACTCATTATAACAATAGTCAAATTAAGTATATTTTCTTTTTATAATGTACAACTTTTAGTTCAATAAATACCTTTTTATGTTTGAATTTTTGATAATTTGAAAGCTTAATAAATATCTTTTTAGGTTTTTTTTTTTAATTTAACATATTCATATTTGAAATTGGTTGACAACTTTAAATTCTAATATCAGTCAAATTGATTTTGATTAAATTTCGATATTTTGCTTATAAACATTCAAATTTTGACAGTGTTTTAGGTAATCGTCGTATTCCGGTTATGGATTAGGAAATCTTCGTATTCAATTACGGATGTTTAAACAATTTGATAATATATGACTAAATCTTTTATTTTTATAGTGTTTTAACTTCTTGAATAATGGTATAGTATCTTTATAATATATTAGGTAAAAACTTATATGGATGTTTTAATATGTTTAGAACATGTTGATAGTGTTTACAACTATAAAATATTGTGATTTACCTATATCAAGAACATCTTAGATAACTTTGAAACTATTTATAGAACAATATTACATATGTAAAATCTGCATGTATATTAATAACAAATTTCGAATTGTTGGATTTACCTGTTATAGGTTGTTTGATTTTTGTAGAATAAACATGGTTGTTGATGGTTGGATCTATGTGTAATGAAGATGTTAATTTTCTTAGGCATTATCAACACTATTTGATGTTCTTTAGAAAAAACATGACTGTGAAATCATATTCAATGTCTAGAAGGATTTTTTAGTATAGATTTCGGTTAAACTTAAAAAAATTTCGATTACTATACGTTATATATAAGTATTTGTATAATTTTAATTTTTAATTTTCTGTTAATATTAAAAAAAGCAAAATTTTGAATTTAACATAATAAAAATAACAATTAGAATTAATTAGTTCATTTATTACATTTAACTTGAAATTAGGAATGAGCTGAAATTTTTTTTTTAAAAAAAATCAAAAATTTTAATACAAGCTAATAATGGTAACAATTACACCTACGTACTACTTTTAAATTAGAGATTTTCTAATATATTTAAAATCAATTGCAAATTTATCAAATTAGTTACAATTTAAAATTCAAATTTTAAATGATATAATTTGAAATTATAGATTTCGGTTACAGTATAAAAATACTCGAATAGTAAATGTTCTATTCAAATATTTAGTTTTAAATTTCATCATATATAGTTTTAATTTTTGAATTTTTTTAATATTATAAAAAAATTAAAAAGTTCAATTTAAGATAATAATGGTAAAATTATACTTAACAAAAACAATTAATTCAAAATTCTGAATGCTCTAAATCTTTTAAAAACATTAAAATTTTGAATTTAAGTTAATTTTTTTTTGATCGGCGAACAACTGTGTGGCAACCACCCTTGCGGGGCGCCGTGCTCAAGAATCGACTACTCGACCTCCAGCAGCTCCCGCCTTCTCCCGATGCGCGGAAACCCGAGCCCCACCCGCCCGAAGGCACGACAGTGTTATAGAACTCGGTAAAACCTCGCCGCCCGTCAGATTCGAACCGGCGCCACCCGTATTCGATCTTCACCCGGATACCAAACCATAATGTTGGAAGTGGGAATTGAACCCATGATCACCTAAGTGAACATAAGTCCTCTCCACCACTCCACCACTATGGATGGATTAATTTAAGTTAATAAAGGTAACAATTAAACATACTTATTATCTCTAAATATATTTAAATTATAACAGTTAATAACTTAGGTTAAAAAATTATCAAATTAGTTACAACTTAAAATTAAAAATTTTTATTTTATAACAAGAAATTATAGATTTGGATTAAACTTAAAAAACATTCAGAATAGTAAATTTTCTATTTATGTATTTAGTATCAAATTTTAATGCCTATCATTATGATTTTTAAATTTTGGTTAATTAAAAAGAGCAAAATTTGGAATTTAAGATAATCATGGTAACGTTTAGACTTAATTATACATTTAAGACATTTAATTCAAATTTTGAATGTTTTGAATATTTTAAAAAATCTAAAATTTATTAATTTAAGTTAATAATGTTAACAAGTATGGCCACTTTTTCATTTAAATTAAAGATTTCCTAATATTTTTAAAATTTAACAAATAATATTTTCCGTTATAAATTTCCGAAATTAGTTACAAGTTAAAATTTAAATTTCTATTTAAGTATTTAATTTCATATTTTAATATCTACAATTTTAATTTTAAAATTTTTTTAACAATATAAAAATTCTAAATTTTGAATTTTAGATATTAAATAGTAACAATTAGAGTTAACTAAAGGATTTAATTCAAATTTTGAATGATCTAAATATGTTAAAAAATAAATCATACTTTTGAATTTAAGTTAATAATGATAACAATTAAATCTACTTATTATCTTCAAAATATATAATTAACATGCCCGGATATAAATTATCAAATTAGTTGCAATTGTAATTGAAAAATTAATTTTTTTTCCTAATCCTAACTCAAATCGTTATATATATATATATATATATATATATATATATATATATATATATATATATGCAGAGAATCTTGTAGGAATATTGGTTTGTGTGAAAAGTGTATGAAGGATTAAAAATTAATATGTATGCATATTTTTTTGACGTATTCATGATGTTTTGGATTGTTTTGCTTAGAAAAGAATCAAACATAACAAATTAATAACCAAAGACAATGTATTTTAAGCAGAGTGTTTTAAGTAATTACTAGGGTGTTTTAAGTAATTACTAGGGTGTTTTATCTGTAATTTAAATTTAATGACTATAATACATTGGATTGTGTTTTAAATTTTTATATATTGTCGTGTTAAGTGTTTTTCAAGCCAAAATAACCAACTACATCATTCCAAAATAAAAAACATGAGGCCTACATGTCAATTCTTAATCCTTCATACACTTCTCACACAAAACAATATTCCTACAGGAACCCTACCACATATATATGTATATATATATGTGTGTGTGTGTGTGTGTACTGGTTTAAAATCATTTATCATTTCATTTATTCATAGAGATCATAATTCTTGATGAAATACTCGAGTGAAATAGTCCTTCATATGTATAACTATATATGCTGTAAATGTATTCCCATATATATTTGGAATTTGTTTAAAAAATAAAAATGCTTTTAAAATACAATAAAAATATAAAAACTTTCAATAGAAGATAGTTACTTTTTATGGTACTTGCATTTCTAAGTTTTATAAAATATATAAAAGTGACACTTTAATTGGTAAATTGTTACAACTTTAATTAATCAATGTAAAAAAAGTAATTTATAATTTAACCCACATTTTTTAATGTAGTAATTCAACTTATATTGAATTTGTTTCTTTTTTTAGGTGACCTGAAACGAACACTATTATCTAAAATTTTAAGTGGTATTTAAATTATATGTTGTTTTTTTTTTTTTTTTTCTGACTTATGATTTTATTTTAACTATTGATTACATTCATGTTTTATTTTTTTTATATGAATATTTAACTTTTTGTTAATGCATGTTTAGATTTATTTTTATTTAATAAAGTTTAAAATGCAATGTGTTAGTATTTATTCGGTGTTCGGGATTGAGTTTGAAAACTCCTTATTGACTTATTGATTTCTAAGTCAATAAGCTATTTGTGTAAACAAAAAACACTTTTGGTTTTAGTTTTTCAATAAGGGTGAAAAATTTGTTTTCAAGAAGTAAAAAATTATGGCTATTAGCTTTTGACTTTTGATCATTTTACACTAATAAGCTAAACCAAACACTTTTAAAACAACAACTTATTGACTTACTGACTGTTCTTACTACAAAAGCTAATTCCAACACTTTTTTAAAAGTTTTTTTTAAAAAAAAAAAAAAAAACCATATGTCAATAAACACTTTTGACAAAACACTTTTAGAGTTAAAATAAACTATCTCAAGCACAATATTAGTATTTTTGAATATTTGGTCAAATATGAAATAAGAGAGGAGGAAAACAAGGGGTTAAGAATTTGATCTTACGGAGGAGGAATGTCAATTAGTTTTCAATGTCTGTATCTCATTTCCTCGAATTACTCATTTAGGCTATAAGATTAGGGCAATCATAGTTTCCATGAAATTCAGGAAGTAGTGGAACCAGCAACGAGAAGTGAAGTCGATAAAAAGAAGAACACTACAACAATTACCATGTTCATGTAAATACCAAACACTTCCGGAATACATGGCCGAGAAGGAGGTCGGGGGACTATAAAAAGAATGTATAATGAACGGGTCAAGTGGGATAAAAGCCACATCGCATGTTACATGTGCAACGAACTTGGATAATATATGAACTAATGTCCAAATTGGGAGGAAAAAGACTTAGACCTGATCCGAAGGAGGATGATGAACCAACACGGTTGAGATGACAATCCAGATCTTGAAGATTGTTGAAGAACGCCATCTTAAACTATGTTTAGTTTAAAGGGGAGTATTGATGCATAAATTGAACTTATTAGTACAATGCTCTTCATACTATTTTTGTATAGTATGTTTAGAGTCGAAGTGTCATCTATATATATATATATATATATATATATATATATATATATATATATATATATATATTGCAAAGGGTCTATATATATATATATATATATATATATATATATATATATATATATATATATTGCAAATGGATTAATCCTACATGTCATACTCTTATGCAATCTCTCCTTTGAGAGATGCCACATAGGATGTGTTGTGGCAAGTGTAAACCAATTAAAAAAAAAGAATAAATATGATTTAACCTAATCTATTATAATCTTTAACCTAATCTATTAAATACCTAATCTACTAAATCTAAATATTAAAACATTACTATTTTTTCTCTCATGTTTCCTCCCATAACTTTTAAACGTTAATATCTTTTATATACGAGATTTTTTAAAGAAAACAATTACACTAAATTAACGAGCGTTTTATTATCTTTCCAACGAGTACCATAGTGCTATATAAAAAACGGAGAAAAAATGACTATTTTTTTGTAACCCGACAGGTATTGTGTCGGGTTTGGGATTAGTTTAAAAAAAATTGTGGGTTTGGGTCGGGTCTGGGATTAGGTGATACCCGACCCGATTACCCGAAACAACATACCCAAATACCCGAACTATATACCCGATCATGTACCCATGAATTTTTTAACGCATCACATAACCCTTAGACTAATGCGTTCGATATTTCAATAATTAACTTTTTTTCTTATTTCATGTTAGTTCTTTTTAGAATAATCGATTACAAACTTCCGAATTCATTTGTAATGGCACTATATTTATACCCCGACGCAGAGATTCAATTTTTTTTTTTTTTATATTTGAATATGATAACTTATGGCAGATATTTGTTTAAAATAATAATATATTTTATTATTTCATATTAGATATTTTAACCCGGGACGCTCCCGGGATAAAAACTAGTTAATTGTATATATGTAAAGGGTATAGAATGTAGGGTTGTAAGATAGTAATTGTGTATATGTTTCGTATTAAGAAACGATGAGTCCTTAGAATGAACCCGTTCATAAAGTAGAAGTAGGGTTATGTAATCAAACAATTGCATCCTGAAATCAATAATTTTAGTTTCTCATTCATTTTATATATGATTTAAAAACATAATTCTGGATACCTAAACATAACACATATACTTATCGATTCTTTGTTTATCTACTTCTACATTAAAGTCTAGCATGATTTACTAAATAAAGATTATATCCTTTGACCTCCAACAGTGTATGATCTTTAAGAGATAAAATAAATGGAATTTATGATCAGTTATATTATGAAGGTATTTAGCCAAGGTTTTGAAACCCGGAGGTCAAAGGATATTTTGGAATTTATGAGTTAAAAATGAATGGAAAATCTTACATTGAATAAACTTGAACATTCTGGATATTCATTCGGAATTCCTTGGGAGAACTTTAATATCTGTTCTTGTTGCTCTACCAAACCTTCCCCAGAAATTTGACCACATGTATCATTGAGATCATACTGAGCATGATCCGGATTTCCCGTCCACAGGCAATAACTTGTAGGATTCAAGGAACCATCAATCTGATTATTGTAATGATAGGGCGGCAACCAAGAATCAGTTCCATCTGTTCCCATTTGCTCACCGGCGTCCTGAACAATGACAAAATGAGAAAGATGATTATCAATATTTTGCTAGCTTGAATAAAATCATCTAAATTGTCGTTAAAATCAAGAATGGACTTAATGAAATTTTCAAGCCATTTAACTTCCCCAAACATCTCATAAGTAAGCATAAATTCTTTTATGAAAAAATCAAGTAGCCGAAACGTAAGCATAAATTCTTTTTTTAAACAAGCCGAAACAAACAACTAAATTTTTGTATAAGGGTTATTTCAAACACATGCATGAATATAAAATAATATAATAATAGAGTGAAAATTCAAAGGACATCCTCATGAATCTTTAATATGATTGAATCATATGACACATTCCTTGTAAACACAGTACATACCTCTTCATACTTTGTGATATGCTCATGAGATATGCGAAAATTCTTATTTGGTCAATTTGGCGAATAATCATTATCTTGGAGATTTATATTTGATCTCTAACAGAAAGTAAAAAACACTTATGTTTGATCTCTAACAGATGAAGGTAGGAGATTTACGAGTTACTTTTAGAGAGTATTTATGATGTCACAAGAACACAAAATGAATTGGACCTTACATAAATTAAAGATGCAAATGTTGGATAATCATTCTGAATTCCTTGGGTAAACTTTAGTGTCTGTTCTTGTTGCTCCGTTAAACCTTCCCTAGAGGATTGACCATAATCTTGATTGTAAATAACCTGAATATCCCCAGTGTGCATGTGATCAAACAAACCATGATCCTGATTTCCAGTCCGGGAGCAGTAACTTGAAAGATTAAAGGACTCTTCAATCTGATCATTGTAGAAACTTGGCTGCAACCAAGATTCCGTGACATTTGTTGCCATTTGCTCACAAGTTTCCTGATAATTGTCAAAATGAAAAAGAGGTTTAACAATATTGATAGAGCGAATAAAACCAATTAAAATATCGTTAAAAATTAAAAAAAAAAAAAAAAAAAAAAGACTAGATGCAACTTTCAACCCATTTTGCCCCTTCCCGTTTGAGTGAGATTCCATGATTTTCCCAACTTATGATAAAACATAGTCTTAATCCAACCGGTGTAGAAAAATGATCAATAATAGTTCTAGTGGTAAAATATGTTGTTATAAAATCATTTAAATGTAAGCTTAAAATACTTATTGAAACAATCTGGAAGCCGAAACTAATAAGGTGATGCTGACAAAACAGTGATAGAGCACAAATTAGAACCAGATTTATTTGTGGTTTATTTCACACACATGCCCAAAAATTCATATCATTAGAGTAAAAAATTCGGAGGACATCCTCACGAATACTTAAAATGATTGAATCTTCATGCTTTGTGATACCCATGACATATGCGAATACTCTTATTTACTCAATTTGGCGAATAGTTATTTTCTAGTGCTACATGGTTACTGGCATAAGGTCTTCAAATCCATGGCATAACTTGCTGTGTGAAGTTTTAAATACATCAAAAAAGAAATCAAGGGACACCCCTGGCGGAAAATTTTTTATGCTTATTATTTTGTGCTACCGCGCACCGGCAACAAACGTTATTGATGAACAAAACAAAGACCAGATAATAAAACACTTATGTATGAGTATGATCTCTAAGAGATGGAGTTAGGAGATTTATTAGTTACTTTTTCTGGTTATTTAGAAAAAAATGAGCTGAAAACCTTACATAAAATAAACTTGCAAATGTTGGATAATTATCATTCGGAATTTCTTGCAAGAAGTTTAATCTCTGTGCTTGTTGCGCCACCATCCCTTCCGTAGAAGATTGACCACAATTTTGATTGTGATTTACCTGAATACCCTGAATCTGCATGTGATGAAACATACGTTTATCCTGATTCAGGGACTCATCAATCTGATTACTGTTTGGATTCAGCAGTTCATTATTGTAACAGCAGTTGGTCATGGAGTTGGTGGATAAAGAAGGAACCCTGGATGTGTGACACATACACGGCTTATTACTATAAAAGCTACAAGTAGTTGAGTTACCGCCCCACATTTTGTTGGGCTTTTTTTAGTAAGTAATGTTGCTTAACTAGGGTCTTTATAGATGGATGAAATGTAACTAGAGCGAATCCAACAAAAGTGAAGAGTAGTGGGTGGGCTGGGTTGTGGGTGTGGGGCACAAATATTCTTGAGATGGGGTAGAGTATGGATACTGTTAGGGCTCATTTGACTTGATTCTTGTTTTAGCAACCTTAAAAATCAATCTACCAATCAATGTTGTTATTTTTAATATATACCAATTATTATTCATTGTACATCAATAAGTACTTATTATGTAATTAGTTGTTTCTATTTTTGTATTATGTAATTCAACAATATAATGATATCATATCTCTTTTGATTAATCAGAGAGATAATTAAACCTATCAAATAGTATCAGCCTAAAAGATATCAAGGTCCTCTTTCTCAAGCCTTCTCTTCCCCTTAACCGTCACCCCTTCCCCATGGCTACGCCTTCCTCTTCCGCCGCTACCGGCTCCAATCTTCCCATGGTCACCCTTCTTCACATGATCACAGTCAAACTCACCTCCTCCAACTATCTCATATGGCATAACCAAATCCTCCCTCTTCTAGCCAATAAAAAACTCACCTCCCACGTTGATGGAACTCTTTCGGCACCCCCTCTCAGTATTATTGTCGAGTCCAAGGAGCAGCCAAATCCGGCCTATGCTGATTGGCTCGCCTCCGATCAACTAAACAATTCTCATTCTCAATGCCTCTTTAACCGAGGAGGCGATGGTTGAGGTTCTTGGCCTCGACACTGCGCGTCAAATCTGTACCGCCCTCGAGGCCGCCTACAGCAACACTTCTCTTGAACGAATGCATCTCCTTCGAGATAATCTTTGTCAACTCACCAAAGGTTCTGCTAGTGTTGCTAAGTTTGGTCATAAATTTATGACCATTTGCGATCAACTCTCGGCTATTGGTCATCCCGTCAATGATACGGATAAGACACGTTGGTTTCTTTGCGGTTTAGGTTCGACCTTCGAAAGTTGGTCAACCGCCATTAGAACCGCTCGTGACCCTCTTCCCTTTCGTGATCTTCTCACCAAAGCCGAAAGCCAAGAGCAATTCCTTCACTATTTAAACCCTCCTGCCCCTCCTTCGGTTGCTTTCACTGCCCACCAGTCGAACCCTCTGCTTCCAAAAACAACCGATCCAGATCTGGCCTTGGCTGCAGCCGAAACTCATCCCAAAACTCTTCCTATAATCGCCCACGTCGCCCCCCTCACTGCCAACTTTGTCGCACTAATGGGCATTATGCAAATAAATGTCCGAAGTTAAAATCCTTTGTGGCAGCATCGGCTTCGGGTGATAAGGATCTTTCTCGTGCCTTTCATGCTCGTTGCAATATCTCTCCTGATGACCCGGATTAGACTACGGATACTGGTGCAGATCTTCACATGACTGATGATACCGGTAATCTTGATTCCTCATCTTCTTATTCAGGTCATTCCAAAGTTTTTTTTCGGTAATGGACATTCATTGCCTATTACTCACAAAGGTCGTGTTTCTCTTAATCAACACGTATCTTTGAATGATGTCTTGGTCATTCCGGGTCTCACCTGGAACCTTCTTTCCGTTAGTAAACTAACTAACGATTATCCAGTCGATGTGCTATTTTCTGATTCCTTTTTTTCTTATTCAGGATCGGAAAATAAGTCAACCACTTGCCCGCGGTCAATGTGAGGAAGGACTCTATGTGCTTAAAAACAAGCTCTTTGCTTTTGTTGCTTCAGTTTCATCTAATAAAAGCTTTGTTTGAATTGTGGAATAATCGCCTTGGACATGTTGGTTTTGATACCGTTTCTATTTTAAATAAGAATGGTTGTTTATCATTTACCTCACTATTGCCCAAACCAACTGTTTGTTCACCGTGTCAATTAGCAAAAACACATAAGTTACCATTTGACTTGAATGAAAAACATGCCTCAAATCCCGTAGATCTTGTGCATTGTGATTTATGGGGACCTTCACCTGTTTTAGGCATCAATGGTCATAAATATTATGTTGTTTTTATTGATGATTACTCACAGTTCTCGTGGTTATACCCACTTAAAACCAAGAACGAATTCTTCTCTGTTTTGGATACTTTTTTGCGCCTTGTACAAACCCAATTTTCTCGCAAGGTCAAAATCTTCCAAAGTGATGGAGGTTCGAAATTGTAATCGCCATGTGCGCACCATCTTTGACAACAATGGCACCTTTCATCGCATGTATTGCCCTAACACTCCTCCTCAAACTGGTCGCGCGGAACGCAAGCATCGCCACATAGTTGAAACCGGCATAGCCATGCTCTTTCATACTCACTTCCCATTGCTCATTGGGTTGATGCTTTCACCACTCCCATATACATCATAAACCGCTTGCCCACGAAACTTTTGCAAGATTAGTCTCCATTCGAAACTCTTTATCCTGTTCCTCTCATCTACTCCAACTTTTGGGTATTTGGATGTTGTGTCTACCCGTACTTATGAGACTATGCTCCACATAAACTTTCCCCTCGAAGCATCCCGTGTATCTTCATGGGTTACTCAGCACAACATAAAGGTTATAAATGCTTCGATCCATCAATGTCTCGTATGTATGTGACTCTCCATGCTCGCTTTGACGAGTCCTTTTTCCGTACAA
Organism: Ambrosia x helenae; assembly: GCA_030844895.1. Lineage (NCBI taxonomy): Eukaryota > Viridiplantae > Streptophyta > Magnoliopsida > Asterales > Asteraceae > Ambrosia > Ambrosia x helenae. Next base: position 65,331,401 of record CM061227.1, on the reverse strand, counting down.
GGACGATACTTCTCACACCAATATTGCCAATCTCTTCCTATCTACTTTCCATGAGCCTAACTCACCCACACCCCCAGTCAACCCACCTACATCTTCTCCTCCTAACCCTTCGGCCAACCCATCTCACATACCACACCCTCCTGCAACTCCGTGTCCTCTTTGCAAACCTACTACCTCAAATACAATCCCATCCACACCTTTTGATCATAATCCCATCCTTGATTCCACCATGTCTTCACCAACTCCCTCCACTCCATCCGCATCCGAGTCTACCGACTCGTCATCCACCTCTCCTCATGATAACATCAACCCAGCCCCTCCTGTCCCTACTCCACCTCCTGCCCCTACTCATCCCATGAAAACTCGCTCAAAGGTTGGCACCATTAAACCAAATCCAAACATACTTCGTACCTTGCCACGGCAATGCAATCCTGCTTGCATGCTTTACTGCTATCCACTGTTGATCCCAAAGGTTCCAAGAGTGCCGCTAAACACCAACATTGGATGGACGTTATGACTGCCGAACTTCTGGCTCTTTCTAAAAACCTCACTTGAGCCCTTGTTCCACAACCTTCATCCACCAATGTTGTTGGAACCAAGTGGGTTTTCCGAACCAAATACCTCTCTGATGGCTCCATTGACCGGCACAAACGCTCGTCTTGTTGCACAAGGCTTTACCAAAATACCGAGACTTGAATTTCATCATACGTTTAGTCCCGTCGTCAAAGCCACTACTATATGCGTTGTCTTATCTCTAAGGGTTATCAATGGTTGGTCTCTTTGCCAACTTGACGTCAACAATGCTTTTTTAAATGGCTCCCTCTCTAAACTGTTTATATGAAGCAACCTCCTGGGTTTGCAAACTCTACTCATCCGGATTATGTGTGCAAGTTAAATCGTGCACTCTATGATCTAAAACAAGCTCCTAGGGCGTGGTTCCAACGCCTTAGCTCCTTTCTTATCTCCTACGGCTTTTCTTATAGCCATGCGGACCCCTCTCTTTTCATCTTCCATAAAGGAAACTCTCTTATGTATCTTTTGGTGTATGTCGATGATTTGATTCTCACTGGAAATCAATCCTCGTTAATCACCTCGTTTACTAATCACATACATCAAGAGTTTGCTATGAAAGATCTTGGCACTCTAACTTATTTCCTTGGTCTTGAGGTCCTTCATCAAAATGATGGCCTTGTCCTCACTCAAACGAAATATGCCAATGATATCATCCCTCGTGCTGGTCTCACTCATGCCAAACCCATTCCAACACCTCTCTCCACCTCGGATACTTTTGTATCAGATGGTGTCCCATTCCACAATCCTAGCCTTTACCGTTCCATTGTTGGGGCCCTTAAATACCTAACTATTACTCGCCCAGACTTGGCTTATGCGGTTAATCAAGCTGTCAGCATCTACACTCTCAACCGAAAAAAACATTCAGGTTGTCAAGAGGATCTTACGATACGTTAAAGGCACCATCTCTCATGGACTTATTTTCACTCGTCCCATTTCTTCAACAATTCTGGGTTATTCTGATGCAGATTGAGCACGGTGTATCGAGACAAGACCCTCTACATATGGTTATTCTATTTTTATAAGTGGCAATTTAGTCTCTTGGAGAGCCAACAAGCAACCAACAGTCGCTCGCTCAAGTTGTGAATCCGAGTATCGTGCAATGGCAAATGCACCTGCTGAGATTATTTAGTTAACGCATCTACTGCAGGATCTTCGCGCACTTCCTCCTTCTCGACCAACGCTTCTATGCGACAATCGGAATGCTTTATTTATGAGTCAAAATCCAGTGTCCAACAAACGTGCAAAACATATTAATCTGGTTTATCATTTTGTTCGTGAGCTCGTCATGTTTAGAAAGTTGCACACTAAATTTGTACCTACCAAGCTTCAACTTACGGATATTTTCACCAAAAGCCTACCAAGACCTCGGTTCGAGCACTTTCGGGATCTTCTTCGTGTTTATCCACCGCCGACGAGGGATATAAGATAATATCAATCAATCTACCAATCAATCTTGTTATTTTTAGTATATACAATTATTATTCATTGTACATCAATTAGTAGTTATCGTGTAATTAGTTGTTTCTATTTTTGTATTATGTAATTCAAGTATATAATGATATCATATCTCTCTTGATTAATCAGAGACAAAACAAACCTATCACAAACCTTAGTCTAGGTAATCTGCTTGTATCATATAAGTTATAGACATCCCTTTTGCTGCTCTATCAAATCATATTGGCCAATAAGGATGAACCAATTTACTCTAAATAAATGGAAATGTTTTCATATATAGGCAAAATCAAATTGGAATAGTGTTTCTAGGCGGCGCATGAATTTTTTTTTTTTGTGAAAATAGGTAGGTCACTTAGTTCAACTAGCGAGACCTTTAATCTTTGATTTTGATGGTCGCTGGTTGGTTTAACAACCTTCATCATCTCTCATAAAAACAATCTTTAAAGGTTGCCGGTTCAACCATCGACCTTCAAAATCAAAGATTCAACTAGCGACCTACCTGTTTTAACAAAAAAAATTCCATTTATCATCTAGAAACCCTCTTCCAACTTGATTTTTGTCTATTATTGAAGTTCAATATTATAACATAAAATATGTATTTTATTTTATTTATTTCAAAGATCAATTTAAATAATACAACTCCTCATTATAGAATCTTTTATTACAAGGTTACAGTATTACTTACTTTAACGATTTGTAAAAATTAGTGTTATAAGGTTCAAAATATCTCCATATGTTAAACGAATACCCTTAAATGAGGGTTGGTTCTGATCCGTAGCAATGTCTCTTTTGGGGCGGAAGAGGAAGATTGGTATTCGGTTCGCCTACAACTTCTAAGAGAGAAGACGTGTGAACACAAATAGGACTGGTTCAGGATTCTCAACAGATAGGCACCTCACTGATACGTCCACAAATACTCGACAATAGATTGGGTGGGAACGGGACAAGTGCGCCATACGAAATGGATAGATATGCCCACCACCGGATTGCTGATTTGTCAAACATTTGGTGTGATTCTTTAACTTTTCTTTGCTAATGAAACGACCAATTTGTTCCCTTGGTTCACTCGCCCTAATGATTTACCTGAACATCGTAACATATCGATGACCCATGTGAACATCAACCACTTCATCATGCTTGAGATATTAGAAGACGCTCCAATGCCACATCTGAATGGACCATGGATGACTTGGGTAAATAAACAGGAAAACCCATGGTTAACGCTATATAGGGATCATCTGGAACAGGGAGAAAGGCTACATCCAAGTATTACAAGCAGTGAAAGAGAGTGGTATGACTTGACTTGACTGATAGCCCAGCGTAACAGTGTTTTATAATGGATACTAAATTATTAAGTGAAAAAAAAAATGTTGTTTATCCTATTTTACATTTATAATAAGAAATGAAAAAAATATATATTAAATTGTTTGTCATATGTTTTACAGTTATGGCAGAAGTTCACTAGGACTCGCCTGTTCAGAGTGATCCCAATGTAAGGGTGGGACCTACATGACTGGGAGCACAAGGATTTAAAAAAAATAACATTAAAAAAAAATCATTTTATCCGACTCATGCACACACCTATCCAATACATCCATCCAATAGAGGTCTCTACGTATCGTAGATGGGTCATTTTTAACCCTCTACGACCTGTGGTACCATCTACGAGTCGTGAAGGGTTGTGCAAAAAAATCCAAGATTGTGTGAATAACCAAAGCCAATAAATATTAATGCTATAACAAATGGTATACAAACAAAGTCACAAACACAATGCAGCACGTTTAGAATTAGATTTAATAACTTGTGGTGACATCATGTCTAGCATTAATTGTTTTATAGCAGATCTATTGTAGAGGTGATAAAATTTAGATTCCAATTATATCCTTGTGGTCGTTATGGAAAGTAAAACGAGGCAATCACAGAGCTCAGAAGCATCCTTCCCTTGTAGAGTATGGTTCAGCTTGATGCAATCACATGGCCAATATTTTGTTTTTATTGTACCATAAATCCATAAAAACTTGAGTATAGCATCTATCTTTACTCTAACACTGGTGGTCCATATCTTTCCTTATTTGGTAAACCAATCAAATACCATCTATGTCATCATGGATTCATGTTAGTAATTTTTTTTTGAAAGATAAATGTAACATCACGTATTTTTCCCCCAAGTTAATTTTTTTTTTTTTAATAAAATCACCACTTTAATATACTTCTTTTGTACAAGAATAACCACGTCTAATTTTTTTTTATTTATTTCAAAACATTTTTATTATAATAATAATAATAATAATAATAATAATAATAATAATAATAATAATAATAATTAAACGATGACTTATCTGTTTGTAAGGTCATGAAACACCTCAAAGTTCAAAAATTAGTTTCATTAGAATGATAGATTTTATAAAATAAAAATAAAGCTTTGTATAGTTATATAATAACAAAATTTGGTTTTGTAAAATACTAGACTTAAAGTTGTCTTCTTTGAAGAGATAGCGACAAACACCTGGTAATTCAATCACCAAATTGGCGCATATCAATCAAGTTAAAACAATAAAGACTTTCCATAACTAATCCAACGCATTCATCGTTATTGGCCAATCTATTCCGTAAATTAAGAACTCAAATCCCGGTTTACGCGCAATCATTCAATTCAAATCATTTTTTTATCACTATAAACCGAAGCTCTAAAAGACTCGAAACATATCCGCATCTTAAACCTCTCAAATGATTGTCGTATTTCTCCTTTACTTGGATTTTTGAATTCAACCATAAACTTTAGAAACCAGACTAGTCACCATAAAGAACCACCTTGCTCCTTCGCCAACTCCTTCTGCCCCTGTTCAAGCAACGACAACAATAGGAAGGCCGAGTTCAGATTTCGCATATGGTGCTGGCAACGGTGAACGGAGACGGAGTCGGTTCAGACCTGTTACCGTGACCGGGAATGGTGGCCGAGGCGGGTGATGATGCAGACCTGACGATAGTGCAGCTTAGGCAGAAAGGGTCGCTCTTGTTGGACTGTTTGTCTCCTTTTTCTGTTCGGGTCAGCGTCGGTCAAACAGCCCAGACTTGGCCAACGATAATCAATAGATCCGGTCATTGAGCCGAGTTTGGTTCTGGTCAACTCTATTCAACATTCAGATCTGGTTAACCTTCGGTCAAACATTCCAGCTGGTCAACACGTATTTCAAGACGAGTTCGTGTCTATTCGTAAACATAACACGGGAAGGTATATCGCGCGCTTGTTTTTCCTTTTTCGGTTGATTCATTTTGAGTACAAATATATAGATTTATATATAGTGCATTCTAAATGAAAACATTAACGGTGTATACGTGCGTAACGAACCAAACGTACTTGTAAATAAAACGCCTAGAACGGTAATGAGACATTTGAAAAGGGATGGTTAATCTATAATATGTTTATGCGCATATGCATACATAATACGAACCATTGAAGTTGTCGAAATATTTATATAACCACATTTTTTTACATATACAAACACATTATCTAGCCGATTATCCAAGTTCAACAGTAGTTGATTTACTATTTTGTTCTCCAAATAACGACTAAATATGTTAGTATATATATATTGTTACTAGAAGGATCAAAGGTTGAGGTATACATAAGCATTACTCGTCAAGCGTATAATTTTTTTTAGATTAAAGTTATAATAAGTTTAATCTTTTGTCGTATTTAAAAGCTTAGTCAAATTATGTGTTGTATATTTGTACAATTGAATTTTTGGGAAAATATAGGCAACTTGAGTTGTCTGGGTTCTTACAAAAACAGGGGAAACTCTGCTCAAATTTTATAAAATATAAGAAACAATATAATAAAGACGCCCTGAATAATATATTAAAGTAGCATTTTCCAATAACTGTACATACACATATTTCGAGAAAACCAAACCAAGTTACTACCGGTTCGTTAACTCATACACACTTTAAGACGCGCATTCGTTCAATGCGAGTCTAGGTAGTTGAATAAGCTATCTTTACAACCAAGAAATAAATTATACTCATTTGCATTAGAAATTAAGACGTCCTTTATTTATAATAGGGCAGAAGATGTTCAATTAATTCAAGTTCAGAGTTTGTTTTGCTAGTACCTACACAGTGAATTTCAAGTGAGTTTACATAGCCCCTTTTGCTGTTTTACATTTTGGGGTGAAACATGTTTAAACATTTTATATACTATCATTTACTCATTCTTACATTATTGAAACTTGTGATTCAATTACACTATCATTTACTCATTCTATCATTTGACTGTAACAAAAAGACACAGTACAATCATTAACCTTGATCAAGCCTCCTATTTAGATTATAGCGCTATAGGTCTGACAAACCCATCCCCCGCATAAATTCAGGGATGATCGAAAACAGTTACACTTTTACTAACTTGCGAGTTAGGTCTCAGTCGACACAAGGTTTGATTGTACAAAAGACGCATTGTTACATGTCGGACTCATATTCTATCATTACTCATTATTATACTTCAACTATGATTGTTATACAACATATTGTTTTTAACTATATGCAAAACCTATGTATTCTTACCAACTATTTATAGTTGACCCCCCATCTTTCCAACTCAACATGTTTCAGGTTTTTACTTGCTATTGGAAGTTGTACAAGTCTTGGATCACATAGGAGCTTTGGACCTAGTTTGTGTATATCAAGCTTATGTAATTATTTAATTGTATGACAAAATTGTAAATTGTTAGTAATATTCAACTTCCATTTAGTACTATGAGCTATTGAACAATCATCATTACGTGACACCTCGATGTTTCCGCCATCGGTTGGGGTGTTACAGATGGTATCAGAGCCACTCCTATGTCGTTCGGGATGGTGGGTGCATACCTCATCAGGGACGATGAGACTCTAACAGGGGGTGAGTGTGATACCTCGGGAAAATCCCACATCGGCCGTGGCCAGGAGAGATCCTTGGTTCATAAGTAATGTCTTGCCTCTTAAATCACCAACGCGTTTTGGGGCTTAATGTTGGTGGATGAGAGGAGAACTCCACAGTTAAGCGTGCTCAGGTGGGAGCAATATCAGGATGGGTGACCTCCTAGGAAGTCTCCACTGGGCAACCAAAAACAAATTCGTGAGCTCTAGATGGGCGACCCATCGGGGCAAAGCGGACAATATTGTTGGTGTGAGGGGCCGGGTGTTACACAAACCTCACAGCCGAAGGCCAGGATTGTGATGATGATGATGATGCTAATCGAACAACAAGGACATAAAAATCCACATCTTGATAGTTACTTAACATGATAAAACTCCATGACAAAATTGCAGATCTTTCCTTTCTTTCTATGTGATACTCGACCGAAGACAAGTTCCCTCAAAGGTCACTATCACTTGACAACCAAGCATGTTATACCAATAAAGGCCTAAACCATTTCCTCATTCCTTGTCAACACTTGATCCTGTTCCAAAAATAATTTGATCATCCCTATGCTTAGCAACTGAAGTGGACAAGCAAGATTACATTATGAGTGCCACACATTCTCTTATACTAAAATGGATGAAAGACAAAGATACTCATCCTCATGGTTCATGCATGACAAAATTCCACTCTTGGATGATGAGCAATCGGCCAACTCACTTCAAGAAAGGGACAAGATAAGAAGCCTTTAACACATCACAATCATCAAGATTTGGCCACTCTCCTTTTCTTATACTCGGACGAGATTCATTATGGGTGAAAGCTTATGATTTGTTTTCAACTTATACGAGTTTAGGAAAGAAAACAAACCATCATCAAACTCCTATATAAGTCAAACAACCCTATACACTAAAGCTTACACATAATCGTCCATAATCAAGGAGGAATGCATGGGATCTTGTGTCCCCATCTTTCATGATATGGTGATTTGAAAACTCAATCCATACATCAACCAAGAAGCCTAACCTTTCCTTTCTTGTCTTTGTCCTCACCTTGATCGAACCACTATATAAAGGGAGCCATAGATCACATTCACTTGCCACACCACAAACCTTCTACTCCTCTCAATTTTCGGACACTCCCTAGCCATAACCAAAACCTATCTACAACTATACTAACCCTTCAAAGTTTTCAAGATCAAGTAGGGGATCAAGAGGCTTTCTAACACTAACCATCCAATCGGCCATTCACATGCATGTGTTTTGCACACATTATTTCACTTATGATTGTTTCAACTATCTATGGATCACATTGTCAACATACCTCACTTATTTGATAAAATCGGCCCTTATAAGGCTACTATAACTTGGGTAATGGTTTTGAATCAAAACACGACTTAAATGATCAAACTAAGAACAGGTTTTTATAATCAAAACTTACTTGATATATACTCAAAGCTAAGGTTTATGTTGGAGGTAATTATAATCGGTTTTTATCAAAACCACACTAACACATTGTAAAGCTTCGATGGTACCTTGATAAGCATGGATCAACCAATTTTGATCCACTAAATGATCGATTTCGAGGCCCATGTTATTGTGTTAGTTTTGGTTACCATACCCTAACATATGTTAAGTAGACTATAACACATGTTAATACTAGCTTGGATATTATAAAAGCCTAACGTGTGTTAAAATACTTGTTTTGTTATAAACCAACCACGCATGTTAGATTGGCAAAAACTTATAGCCCATGACAACATGTGGGGCCCGTTCTGTCCATAATAAATGACACTTTACAATGAAACGCCCGGGATTTCCAGAACTGTACATTTTACAAGTACATATAAATCAATTACAGATCGTCACGTGCAAAAAAACACGGCCCACATACACTCATACCAGGGTCCAAAATGTCGGGTGAACAACTTGTATGATAAACGAAGACGTACAACTCACCATACTCTTGACTATCATAGGGCAATCATTGTAGCAAATCGATTTATGACATAAAACGGAGTGAACATCATGAAATGGAGTTGGTGCTATGAACCAAGGTTAGATTCGGAAGTCTCAGAACTTTTTGAGCTACTCACGGTCACCTTTGATTTTGTATAGGTTGAGGGGCAAGACAATTGGAAATGGACAGGGGACGGTAGTGGGGTTTTCTTGGTTATCGCTGCTAGAAAATTGATTATATATAGTTGAGAGGTAGCTTCGTTTTTTAAAATGAAACGGGATGGATGGGTGCCGATTAAGTGTAGTATTTTGATGTGGAGAGGGGAAGAAAATAGGATCCCTACGAAAGTGGAACTCATTAAACGTGGGATGGAATTAGCAAATGTCGGCTGCCCATTTTTTGACTCGGTGCAGGAATCAATGTGCCCCATTTTTACAGGGTGTATCTTCGCAGCCGAGGTATGGGACATAATAGCTAGATGGTGCTGTTTACAGACTATTTTTGCTTTCGAAGTGAGGGATTTTATTGTTGATAGTTTAAGATTTGACGATACCAGGGCAAGAAAAAAGGGTCACGTATTGTATTGTGATAACAAATCTATGGGGTATTTGGACTGCTAGAAATGTGAGGATCTTTCAAGGCAAAGAGGCTAAAGCTTTCGATGTGGTGTCCAAAGTTAAGTCGTGCTCGTTTTTTTATTCGAAATAGATCTAAATTTAAATGTATAGATTTGAATGACTGTGATGCATGTTTCCTTTTGGATTTTTGTAAATGTGGTTCCCGTGTTGTCCTTTACTTTAGGACGTGCTAGCGGTTTCGTTTTTTTAATGAAATTTACTGTAACACCCCAACTGATGGCGGAAACATCGAGGTGTCACGTAATGATGATTGTTCAATAGCTCATGGTACTAAATGGAAGTTGAATATTACTAACAATTTACAATTTTGTCATACAATTTAATAATTACATAAGCTTGATATACACAAACTAGGTCCAAAGCTCCTATGTGATCCAAGACTTGTACAACTTCCAATAGCAAGTAAAAACATGAAACATGTTGAGTTGGAAAGATGGGGGTCAACTATAAATAGTTGGTGAGAATACATAGGTTTTGCATATAGTTGAAAACAATATGTTGTATAACAATCATAGTTGAAGTATAATAATGAGTAATGATAGAATATGAGTCCGACATGTAACAATGTGTCTTTTGTACAATCAAACCTTGTGTCGACTGAGACCTAACTCGCAAGTTAGTAAAAGTGTAACTGTTTTCGATCATCCCTGAATTTATGCGGGGGATGGGTTTGTCAGACCTATAGCGCTATAATCTAAATAGGAGGCTTGATCAAGGTTAATGATTGTACTGTGTCTTTTTGTTACAGTCAAATGATAGAATGAGTAAATGATAGTGTAATTGAATCACAAGTTTCAATAATGTAAGAATGAGTAAATGATAGTATATAAAATGTTTAAACATGTTTCACCCCAAAATGTAAAACAGCAAAAGGGGCTATGTAAACTCACTTGAAATTCACTGTGTAGGTACTAGCAAAACAAACTCTGAACTTGAATTAATTGAACATCTTCTGCCCTATTATAAATAAAGGACGTCTTAATTTCTAATGCAAATGAGTATAATTTATTTCTTGGTTGTAAAGATAGCTTATTCAACTACCTAGACTCGCATTGAACGAATGCGCGTCTTAAAGTGTGTATGAGTTAACGAACAGTTATTGGAAAATGCTACTTTAATATATTATTCAGGGCGTCTTTATTATATTGTTTCTTATATTTTATAAAATTTGAGCAGAGTTTCCCCTGTTTTTGTAAGAACCCAGACAACTCAAGTTGCCTATATTTTCGCAAAAATTCAATTGTACAAATATACAACACATAATTTGACTAAGCTTTTAAATACGACAAAAGATTAAACTTATTATAACTTTAATGTAAAATTTTTTTACGCTTGACGAGTAATGCTCATGTATACCTCAACCTTTGATCCTTCTAGTAACAATATATATATACTAACATATTTAGTCGTTATTTGGAGAACAAAATAGTAAATCAACTATTGTTGAACTTGGATAATCGGCTAGATAATGTGTTTGTATATGTAAAAAAATGTGGTTATATAAATATTTCGACAACTTCAATAGTTCGTAGTATGTATGCATATGCGCATAAACATGTTATAGATTAACCATCCCTTTTCAAATGTCTCATTACCATTCTAGGCATTTTATATACATGTACGTTCGGTTCGTTACGCACGTATACACCGTTAATGTTTTCATTTAGAATGCACTATATATAAATCTATATATTTGTACTCGAAATGAATCAACCGAAAAAGGAAAAACAAGCGCGCGATATACCTTCCCGTGTTATGTTTACGAATAGACACGAACTCATCTTGAAATACGTGTTGACCAGCTGGAATGTTTGACCGAAGGTTGACCAGATCTGAATGTTGACTAGAGTTGACCAGAACCAAACTCGGCTCAATGACCTGATCTATTGATTATCGTTGGCGAGGTCTGGGCTGTTTGATCGACGCTGACCTGAACAGAAAAAGGAGACAAACAGGCCAACAAGAGCGACCCTTTCTGCCTAGGCTGCACTATCGTCGGGTCTGCATCATCACCCTCCTCGGCCACCATTCCCGGTCACGGTAACAGGTCTGAACCGACTCCGTCTCCGTTCACCGTTGCCAGCACCATACGCGATATCTGAACTCGGCCTTCCTATTGTTGTCGTTGCTTGAACAGGGGCAGAAGGAGTTGGCGAAGGAGCAAGGTGGTTCTTTATGGTGACTAGTCTGGTTTCTAAAGATTATTGTTGAATTCAAAAATCCAAGTAAAGGAGAAATACGACAATCATTTGAGAGGTTTAAGACGCGGATATGTTTCGAGTCTTTTAGAGCTTCCGGTTTATAGTGATAAAAAAATGATTTGAATTGAATGATTGCGCGTAAACCGGGATTTGAGTTCTTAATTAACGGAATAGATTGGCCAATAACGATGAATGCGTTGGATTAGTTATGGAAAGTCTTTATGGTTTTAACTTGATTGATATGCGCCAATTTGGTGATTGAATTACCAAGTGTTTGTCGCTATCTGCTTCAGAGAAGACAACTTTAAGTCTAGTATTTTACAAAACCAAATTTTGTTATTATATAACTATACAAAGCTTTATTTTTATTTTATAAAATCTATCATTCTAATGAAACTAATTTTTGAACTTTGAGGTCTTTCATGACCTTACAAACAGATAAGTCATCGTTTAATTATTATTATTATTATTATTATTATTATTATTATTATTATTATTACTACTATTGTTATAATAAAAATGTTTTGAAATAAATAAAAAAAATTAGACGTGGTTATTCTTGTACAAAAGAAGTATATTAAAGTGGTGATTTTATTAACAAAAAAAAATTTAATTTGGGGGAAAAATACGTGATGTTACAGTCTCCCCTACTTTTGGGAACTACGTCCCGAAGTTATTAAAAACACATGTTTGAGGGAGATTGGGTAGAAATTAGGGCAAATGTGGCTTGGAAAATTTGGGCTAAGTCACGTCATGAATTTATAGGTAATAGAATATTTTGTTTCGAATAATTTGTACAAGAGGTTTGATATGTGTGAGTTTTAAGGATTTGATTAGGTTCGTCGGAACTAGCAAGGAGAATAAGAGTATAGCAAAACACTGAACTCAAGTTTAGGAATCCTAAAAGAAATGAATGAGCTGATTGACTATATGAAAACCAAATGAACTACAAAAACCTTATTAGAACTTCACAACACCTTAACGTACCTGTAAATTCATGATTACGTTCCGGACCGCAATCACCAATTTACCTTACATTAGGGTTTTATGTCCTTCTATGACTCTAAACACACATGTAAGTAATGCAACATAACCTTGTGATTGAATCGTATACAATGTATCCAAAACTGAGTCCAATTGTTGAGCAGGAAAAAGACTTCTACCAGTCAGTGAGTAAGAACCTCTACCGATTGTTGAGCAGGTACGATATCCTCTACCAAGGAGAGAAATTTATAGAGAAAGGGATATGCCATGGAGGTTATGATTAGGTGAAAAGGATGGTTCCATTTGTATAAATAAAACAACTAAGGAATGCGTATATATATGTGTGTATATTGTCGTGTATTGTACATGTATCCATATGTGTATGTATAGTTGTGAACGATCAAGTATTGTATGAGTTTGTGCGGATACATGGTGAGTTTAAAGACTTGATGACGATATTAACATGTATTAATATCCATTAGTTGTGAAACATGCTATTAGATGTTAACATATAAAAATATTTGTGATTCGTATACATGTGTTAGGGAGGAGTTTACCCTGTGTTAGAGTGTGGTAACCTCATAAAATGCTTTGTGATTGTTCGGGTTTGAGTGGATGTATAGCTTCCCACTCGGGTACTGTCACGTGTTTTGTTGTTTTGTATTGTATGGTAAACAGGTATCCGGTTGCTCCTTGTTGAGCATGTGATTGGCTTGACTGTTCAATGACATTTGTTTTGTATAGTTCGGGTGTTATATGCATAAACGGGTGACTTATTTAGTTTTCTCAATAACTCGTGCATTACCAGATTGTTGGGGGCTATAGTGTGTGCAAAATGTCTAATTATGCACATGAAATGACACTAATAAGTAAAATGCATACGGATGTTGACCTGGATCGTTGACTAGTGTCACATTCTCCCCTTGTTTTTGGAATTTTGTCCCCGAAATCGAGTTTTCTACTATCGTCAGTAGTCTTGGGAAATAGAGCTGGATACTTGCGTCTCATCCGGTCTTCGTGTTCACATGTAAATTTGGGTCCACGCTTTGTATTCAATCTGACTTTGACAAGTTTTGTTCGGCTCTTCTCAATTTCTGGACTTTCCAATCAGTCACCTTGATTGGCTCCTCAATGAAGTGTAGTTGATCATCGATGTGAATTTCTTCAGGAGGAATGATCAGGGATTCATTGGATAAACACTTCTTTAGATTGGATACGTGGAACGTGTCATGAACACCACTGAGCTTTTCGGGTAACTTGAGGTTGTATGCCACGGGACCAATCCTAACAAGTATTTTGTTGATGCACTATTATGTGGACGTCACTGTCGAATAGACTAGGGTTGAGTCTTTGTATTGTATTACATGAGATTGTGGTGATCCATAAGGGCATTATATGGATCTGATGCATTTGTAAATATAGACCAAAATCTAAGCTAGATTCGACCGTTTGTGATGGTGCGAATGTGGAAAAGTTCCACATTCGACCTCCTTAAATGGGCGAAGGTGGCTTATGGCTTTGGACTATAAATAGCAATCTCATGTGTTGGTTTTCATTTGTAGATTTGAGTTTATGCTTTGAATGCTCTCAAGGGGGAGGTCATGCCCGACCTCCCCCGGCCCCGAGATAGATGTTTATCCTACTGATGACAGTGTCTGTAACCGTTTCTGATGTAATACAAATCTGTGATGACTTTGTTATCGTATATTTCTGTCTCGTCTCGAATCTCCCGTCTAAAACCGAGTTGTTTTCGCGTAATCGATCCATGAATTCGGTTTTTAACCAGATTCTCATATTTCAAAAAGACCTATGTATCGTGGGTTAAAATTCCCACGTTTGCCAAACCGTGGGACACCCTTCTAGGGTGAGAGTTTCAAAAGTGCCTTATCACCAACCTGAAATTCGAGAGGTTTGCGACGACGATCAACATAGCTCTTTTGAAGATCTCGAGCGGCTTTCAAGCGATCACGAATCTGAAAGATCTTATCGGTTGTTTCTTGAATTAGCTCGGGGCCAGTCAAATATTTGTCTCCAACTTCCGCCCAACACAAAGGAGATTTACACTTACGTCCATATAAGGCTTCAAATGGGGCAACCTTGATACTAGTGTGGTAACTGTTATTGTAAGAGAACTTGACCAAAGGTAAATGAGAATCCCAGTTTCCACCGAAATCGATTACGCAAGCACGAAGCATGTCCTCCAAGGTTTGGATAGTCCATTCGCTCTGGCCATTGGTTTGTGGGTGATAGGCTGTTCTCATGTCAAAGTGAGAGCCTAGTGTTTCCATAAGTGTCTGCAAGAATCGGGTAGTGAATCGACTATCTCAGTCGGAAATGATTGAAACATGCACGCCAACCCTAGTCACAATCTCCTTGATATACAACTTGGTGAGTTTCTCTAGCTTGTCAATTTCCTTGATCGACAAGAAATATTCACACTTCGTTAACCTGTCAGCAATTACCCAAATCGTGTCATGACCATTGGACATCTTCGGTAGCTTGGTGATGAAATCCATTGAGATTTGCTTCCATTTCCAAACGAGATTCTTGGGTTGCTGTAGCAGACTGGACGGCTTCTGATACTCAGCTTTGACCTTTGAATAAGTAAGGCATCGACTGACGTTTGTTGCAATTTCACCCTTAAGGTTGGGCCACCAGTAGAATTCCTTCACGTCTTTGTACTTTTTACCGGCTCAGGGATGAACCGAGTACTTAGACTTGTGGGCCTCCTCAAGAACTAAATCGCGTAAACCACCAAAACGTGGTACCAAGATCCGATTGGCAAAATAAACCGTGCCGTCAGACCCGGGTTCCAAAATATTAACCATCTTGAACAATGACTCATTCTTCACATTCTCACCTCTCAGAGCTTCTTGTTGAGCTTCACTAATATGGGTAGTGAGGTTTGTATGGGTGGTCAGACCTATCGCACACACACGCAAGGTCTTGACTCGTTCCTTCCGGCTCAATGCGTCAGCCACAACGTTGGCCTTTCCCGGATGGTATTTAATCTCACAATCGTAGTCATTCAGCAACTCAACCCATCTACACTATCGCATGTTCAGATCCTTCTGATTGAAGATGGCGCACTTTGTACCAAAAAGATAGTGCCTCCAGATCTTGATGGCAAAGATCATTGCACCTAACTCTAGGTCATGAGTGGTGTAATTCTTCCCATGGACTTTGAGTTGTCGAGATGCATAGGCGATGACCTTATTCTTCTGCATTAGTACACATCCAAGACCTTGGTGTGAAGCGTCACAATAAACCACGAAATCATCGGTACCTTTAGGAAGAGTGAGAATTGGAACACTTCACAAATGGTTCTTCAAATCCTGAAACGCTTCCTCTTTCTTAATTCCTCAATCAAACTTCTTGTCTTTCCTCGTCAAGATGGTAAGTGGCTGGGCAATCTTTGAGAAATTTTCGATAAACTGTCGGTAATAACCAGCTAGACCCAAAAATTGCCGCACTTCAGTGGGTGTTTTGGGTGCATCCCAATCCTTCATGGCGTCAATCTTTGTGGGGTCAACTTGAATACCCTTCTCATTCACAACGTGACCAAGAAAATGAACTTCTCGAATCCAAAACTCGCATTTAGAGAATTTGGCAAACAACTTCTCGTTTTTTAGCAACTCCAAAATCATTCGAAGATGATGTTCATGCTCGTCCTTAATTTGCGAGTAGATCAAGATGTCATCAATAAAGACGACCACATATTTGTCCAAATAGGGTTTGCCAACTCGATTCATAAGATCCATAAAAACAGCACGAGCATTCGTCAAACTGAATGTCATAACCAAAAACTCATAATGCCCATAACGAGTCCAGAACATAGTCTTTGGTATGTCGTCTTCTTGGATCCGCAATTGATGATAACCCGAACGCAGGTCGATCTTTGAATAGTAGCTGGAACCCTGCAACAAGTCAAACAGATCGTCGACCCTAGGCAACGGGTACCTGTTCTTGATGGTCAGCTTGTTCAACTCTCGGTAATCGATGAACATGCGGAAACTCCTATCCTTCTTTTTCACGAACAAAACAGGCGCTCCCCACGAAGAAAAACTCGGTCCAATGAAACCTTTGTCTAACAATTCCTGAAGCTGGTTAGTCAATTCTTGCATCTCGGATGGTGCCAAACGATATGGAGTGTGAGCTACTAGGGAAGCTCCTGGGACTAGGTCAATGCGAAACTCGACTTGTCGTGGCGGTGGAAGCCTTGCCAAGTCTTCTGGAAAAACTTCGGGATAGTCTCGCACTACCGATACGTCCTCGAGTTTCCGATCTTTAGCTTTCTGTTCAATGACATGTGCCATAAACGCGACACAACCCTTCTTTAAACATTTCTACACCTTGATGCAAGATATGACTCGAAGAGTAGATCCACCCGTGTCTCCTCGAATCGAGAGGGTTTCATCATTGGCTCTCCTCATATTGTGCAACTTATGGCAAGAAGGCTCCTTGACTCATAACTCCCATTGATAAGTACACATTACTAGTTTTGTGTAAGTTCTTGATCAAGTGATAAGTTGCCACCTTGTACATGGTTGGCCGATTGTGTTCTTCACTAAATCAAGCTATCTTGGCAAGGTTTAGGCCTAAGGAAAAGGAGAGGTGTTTGTCTAGTATCCATTTGTGTGCAAGAAGTCCACCATGTCTTTAGTGGCATGCATGGGGCAATAAGACAAAGATTATGTCAATGTTGTGTGAGATTTGGGTGGGGTTATGGCTGCCACAAATCATCAAGGGTGAGAGGACGAGGTGTAGTGATGTTAACAAGTGAATGTTGGCTTTGCAAGGTCCCTTTTGGCCGATCCTTATTTCCAAAAGAGGAAAAGTGTTGCTCTACCATGGTGGTGCTAGACATGTGTTGTTTGTTTCCTCTTTTAGTGTAAAATAGGTGGATCAATGATGAGGTATGGTGATGATGTCAAGCTTAGGTAATCGGCCGAACTTATTAGGGTGTAGAAGGTTTGTTTTCAAGTGTCATTGTCATGTCTTTATCAAGTGAAGTTTCTTTGTTGTTTTCCTCTTGTCTTAGGCCGATTAGGGAAAGGTGGAGAGAATTCTTAAAACAAGCTTTGATCATTTGCCAACTTGGGACAAAATGTAAGTGTATAGTGATAAGGTTTTTGGCCGAGACAAGACAAACGAAGAAACTTAAGTTAATTAGGGATGAATACATGTGTTAAGAGGTGGATTCCCATGGTTTCATCTTACTATTTCTTTGCATAACTTAGACATTCTATGATGAAGACACATGAGGGATCTTGGGTTGAGGTTTTGGCCAAAGGAAAACATAAAGAAAGTTCCATAGTTTGTAAGAAAGGACAAGGCATGTTAGTGTATGCATGTGTAGTCGAGTACTTGTATACATGTGCTTATTCATGAAGTATTTTCAGCTAATGACATTTATCCCTAAGTCGTGAGTTGTACATGTATCCATATGTGTATATATAGTTGTGAATGATCGAGTATTGTACGAGTTTGTATGGATACATGGTGTGTTTAAAGACTCGATGATGATATTAACATGTATTAATATCCCTTAGTTGTGAACACATGTTATTTGATGTTAACGTATGATAATATTTGTGAGTTGTATACATGTGTTAGTGAGGAGTTTACCATGTGTTAAAGTGTGGTAACCTCATAAAATGCTTTGTGATTGTTTGGGTTTGAGTGGATTGTATAGCTTCCCACTCGGGCATTGTCACGTGTATTGTTGGGTTGTATTGTATGGTAAACATGTGTCCGGTTGCTCCCTGTTAAGCATGTGATTGGCTTGACTGTTCAATACCAATTGTTTGGTATAGTTTGGGTGTTGTATGCTTAAACGGGTGACCTATTGAGTTTTCTCAATAACTCGTTGTTTACCAGACTGGAGGAGGGGTATAGTGTGTGCAAAATGTCTAATTATACACATGAAATGACAATAATAAGTATAAAGTGTTTGGATGTTGACCTGGATTGTTGACTGGTGTCACATATGATACGATAGGTTTCTTACAATTAATACATTTGCAACCTATGTAGCAAAGACTAAGTGGGAGGTATCGGGGGATCCTTTGAGTCACACGGCTTACCTACATGCATGTATAAATGTTTCTTATAGGAATCATAAAAACAAAATATGAAACGCGTAAGGATAAATGATAAAAAAAAAATCATGGATTAGTCAATTATGGTCTAAGGGGCCACGAGTGACAAAGAGGCATATAAAACCAAAGTATAAATGACCTTCAAGTTCATAGAGCTAGAGGTATTGCCAAATAAACACAAACAACGGACATGGGCCCTGAAAAATTATTGGGTCATCTGGACCTTGGGTCAAAGACAAGACTACGGGCATGTAAAACCAAGGTATAAGCACCACATGGGGATCGTAGAGGCCGAGGTATTGCTCCAGAATATTATCCATAACTATAGTTTTGGTTGATAAAACACAAACAACAAAATGGGACGTGGTAAACCAGTAGGTCATTCTGACCTTTGGGTTAGTGACATAAACAGGAACAGTAAAACCAAGGTATAGGCTACCCATAAGGTTGGGGTGATGACCAACAAACCCGATTTAGCAAGACGAAAACTCGAAAAAACCAATTCCAAACTATGGAATAAAAGTTAGATATGTTATGGGAAGGCCCCAAAAAATAGTAAATTGGGTTAACTCACTTGGCGTGAGATTGATAACAGAGTAAACCTTATGGGTCATACCTTAGAACAAAATACCTGAATAAAGGAGCTTAACAAACCGGTTGGGGTAAAGCATTGGAATCGGTTATGATTTCCACAATAATCACAAAGGCTAAAAAAATTGACCATTAGATGGCCAATTTGAATTGGGTTCGGGATTGACCAAAGGGTCGGGAAAACAGCCATGTTAATAAGCCGGGGTTGTCTTGGAGATCAAGACAAATTACTTGTTAATAAAAGATACATAGATATGTATATATGCATTCAAGAAATAAGTAACACAGTAGATGCCCTAAAGTTCATTATAGAAAGGACCCTTAAATCAGTATATCCTGCGGGATAATAGTAGATGGGAAGTAGTCTACGGAAATAAAGCGGGTCTATGAGAAATACATAAGTGGCCAAAATACCCAGTAGGGGTAAGTGTGTAGATGTTATGCCATGAAATGACATCTATGTGAACCAAAAGAGTAGTGTGACTCTAAGTAATGTTATGAAAGTTAAGGCTTTCCAATAGTAAATAAAAATTAAGGAAGGCGAGTTTAAGGGATAACAATCCTAGGCTTATAGTACTATCTGTTTATTAATAAGGCTCTAGAATGACCAACGATTGAGCGGTGCTCAATTCGGTATAGGAGACTAAAGATCTTTAATTTTGACCCATGGAACAAAATAAGAAAGGTTTCGAGAACGAAACCTCTTGAAGGCGGGTAGACTTGTAACACCCCAAAAATCTGTTTTGCTTAATTACGCTTTTAGGCGCGATTAACAAAACGAATTAAATAATAAAGCGAATGTTTATCAACATTTAAAACGAGACTTAGATGATATCAACAGGGATTATGTTAGTTAAATGGGGCTAAAACCTGATACTAGAGACTAACCTAGTTAGTAATTTAATCTAATAAAAACTTGGAAATTGGACTTGAGGGACTAAAGGTGACAATTGGGCAAAGTTATATTAGCTAAATGGGGCTAAAACCTGATACTAGAGACTAACCTAGTTAGTAATTTCATCTAATAAAACTTGAAAATTGGACTTGAGGGACTAAAGGTGATAAATGGCCAAAGTTCTCAAAATGGGTTAAAGGAAAAAGACGGGGATCGATATACATATATACTATATCGACCTACACACCAACACGCACACAACACCTAGTTCATCCTTCTTTTGCAATCCAAGCCATAACCATGATGCTGATCAAGTGCATGAGTCAGATTTTGGCCATCTGTACCTTCGTAAACCCTAAGGTAACTCTATAATTGTGATTAAACTATGTATTATACACTTATGGAGATTATGTAAGAAAGGGGTTTTGACAATTCAATTGTTTGATAGTCAATTAAGGGTTCCCTGGTGTTAAGTAATCCTAATTTAACAAGAAATAACATTATAAAGTGTCAAACCTAACCTATGGTAGGACGTAACGGTGAAGCTTGATCAAGGTTTATACCAAATTGCTATTATATTCATGTGTTGTGAAATTGGTTAGGTGTTTTGGTAAAAACACCCACGAAATTGAATGTTAAACATGGTGCACACTAGGTGCGAGATGAAAATGCCAAGATGAGTTTAATATCAACTAGACATGGAAAATAGATGTATCTATAAATGTTTAATATAAGAAAATAGATCTTGATGAGTTAGGAATTCGAATGAATACATGATCCATTGGATAATAAAAGAATTCCATATTAAGTATTCTAACAAAAAAAAGGTTGACATGCCACTAAGTTAGGTACAAGAACTAAGGAGCAAACAGGTCAAATGGATGCAAGCTCAGTACATAAGGAAACATGATCGGGTATAAGGTAAGTATTTTTTTTTTACACTACAAGACAATAAATATCATGTATATGTTGTGTATTATTGATATATCTTGATTATTGGGAAAAGGGTAGCACCCCAAATGGTTAAGTCTGTTAAACAGGTCTTCTCATGTGAAACTATAATAGTACATATTTTATGATAAGCAAAGGATCAATAGGTTGAGGTTGATTAGTGAGATTCGTCAAACGAGTCACTAATTAAATTAAATAGAATATAATATCTTAATTCAAGGATTAGATGTGATCGCTTGAATGAAGTAATTATGCATTTTGGGTAAATAGGTGAAGTGTTGTTTTCAACCTTGAACCATAGATGAAAGCTTGAATATTAGAATGTTATGAAATATGAGCCTTCATCGGTCAAATTGTGATGTTCTCATCAATTGCGCCCGATACTTGATGCTTGTATATCAAGCATTAAGAATTACGAGATTAAACATGTTAATGGTGACATATCACCATTTGAATCTCGAGAAATTAATGCTTGTCAAATTAGAAGTTCATAAGGGGCACTTGATGCCAAGAATCATGAAAAGGGATGGCAAGATATGAAAATGGATCAACGCTACTTGGTATGTCCGTAAATTAGTGGGTGGCCTTTGAACCAACAAAGTTGGGTAAAATAACCCACTTGATGTGTGGCTAACTAATCGGAGAAGTCATTTAGTTAGCTAAGCCTAATGCACGCCTAAGGCGCGTAGGAAAGGCATGGGAAGGGATAATAAAGGAAATGGTAAACACCATGACCGTAGGGGTATAAGTCCCTTTAGACTTACTAGAGGGGTTGAAAACAAGGTTTAAATTAAGAAACGTCACCTACAAGTGTTGAGAATGTAAAAAAATCACCCATAAGGGTAAATTGGGAATTTATGGAACTTGCAGTTTAGGAACCATAATCTACAGTTCAGGCAAGGGTTTTGAGCAGAAGCTCTAAACCGTAAGCTACGGTCGTGAACCGTAGCTTACAGCGAGCATGGAAACCAAAGCATAAATTTTATTTTCAATCTTATCCAATGGTGTTTTTACTACTAATCCTTGTGTTATGTTTTCATGTTAGGCTAAGGAGTATTTTGTGTCTATTGGACAAATGATCAAGGTGGGCACAACAAACCAAATGCTTCCGCTTTGGATACACGTTTGAAACATGAACTTAATATAGGTCTTTAGTATTTTGAAATATAAATTCATGGGGATTTATCAAATGCATTAATCCCACTGGGTTGGGTTTTCTCAATTAATAAGTTTTAAATGGGTGTGTTTTTATTTAAGTCCTTATCTCGCAAGTTTTGCACCTAAATCGCGTTATTATGGGTTAGGGTCTTACAACTAGTATTAGAGCCGTGATTTGAGGGATCCGAGTGTAGGAAAGGATGCTTGGACTCAAATTGTGCGCTCAAAGTGTTGAAGGGTGTTCGGTTCCAGGCTTGATCGTGGAATCCGGTAAGTAGTATTCTTAATAAAAATCCGGTTTGATCGGAAGTTGTTATACGTAATAAATAGGAATATCATGTAGTTACACGTTATTTCAAGTGTATTGGTAAAAAAATTGGTTTGGTGGCGTAGGGCCTAGCCAAGGACTAGATCAGACAATGAATTACTTGTGTTAAAAATTATATTCATAACTTGTATATGATAATGTGGACTATCCATAAGTTATCATGCTACAAATCAATTTTAAATGTGACAGTGATAAGATGAACACATCTGACGATGAAGGGAATCGAATGATTCATCCAACGTGGTGTTGGAGGGTTCTAGAGCAAAACAGAGAGCATGCTCACTAAGGACCTAAATTGAGTAACTGTGCAGAGTATTGGTAAAAGCAACAATAAAAGTATTAGGTGCTTTGTAGAGAAAAAAATAATAAATTGGAAGATTTTTGAGGACCGATCTAATTAAATTTACTCTCCTCTAATACGTAGCAATTTAGCTTTCTAAGAAGAGAGTCTTGATTCCACAACGTCAATCACTGAAGCCCAATTATTAATGTGATTTATGTTGGCGCCCACTTTAATCCCTAAAGAGACAAACGGAATCGAACTTCGTCTACATCCCAAGACCCCCAAC
Organism: Ambrosia x helenae; assembly: GCA_030844895.1. Classification (NCBI taxonomy): domain Eukaryota; kingdom Viridiplantae; phylum Streptophyta; class Magnoliopsida; order Asterales; family Asteraceae; genus Ambrosia; species Ambrosia x helenae. The sequence goes on along the minus strand of CM061227.1, from coordinate 65,308,098 downwards.
ATATCATCGATCTCAGAGTCTTACGTTTCAATCCAAAACAAATTGGACTTGTGGAGATTAATTCTAAGCCCCGAACATAAATAAAAGCATCCAAGAACATGGGGTGTTTCTCCAAGTTCTCCCGGGACCATTCTCCCACTATAAGCGCATCAGCGGCATAAAAGACATGAGTAATGTCAATATCCAAAATACTCTAGATTTATTCAATATCCACGAATGGGCCTCCATATCAACTTGGCAAAGACCTTTTTCACATTTAATTTAAAAAGTCGGTGACCCGTTAACCAAGACCGCCGACCTAGCCAACCCCACAGTCACTCAAACCCAAATGCACCACTTATGAGGGAAACCCATTTGAGACATAATATCAATCAAGAAGTTCCAGTTCACATTGTCATATACCTTCTCAAAGTCTATCTTCAACATAAACGCCTTATATTATTTTTCTTCAACCACTCCGCTGTCTCAGAAACAATGATAGGACCATCCAGAATGAAACGATCTTGAATAAATGCCGACTGTGTCTCAGAAATAAGCAGCCCTAAAATCCTTTCAAGTCGATTAGTAAGGATTTTTGAAATTACTTTATTAATAATCCTAGTAATAGTAATAGGTATGTAATCTTTGCGACCCAAAGGAATTTTAACTTTGGGAATCAAAGTAATAAAAGACGACCCACATCCATGACGAATAACTCTCGAATCATGAAAGGCTGAGAGAATGTCAAAAAAGTCTTTTTCCAACAAGGTCCAAAACTTTTTGACAAAACCAAAGTGAAAACCATCCGGTCCTGGCGCTTTGTCCGACCGGCATTCAAAAACAGCGCCCTTAATTACCTAGTTAGAAAACGGGGACACCAAATTATCTCTAAAACGATCTGGGACGGTGTTAATACCTTCACAATCTAGAGATGACGAAGAGTGCATTTCACTCTAAAATGATCCCTGAAAAACCTGTAAACTTGTTTTTTTAACCAAAGTAGGCTTAGAAACCCAAATTCCATCCACCTCCAATCCCGGAATAACATTTTTGGCTTTCCTTCCATTAACCATACTATGAAAAAATCCCGTATTATCATCGCATAAAGAAGCCCATTTAACTCTAGATTTTTGCTTTAAATCTTTTTCTATGAGAAACTCAACCTCCTCAATACCTTTTCTACATTCTGCCCAACCCCACATCTCTTCCTCTTCTAAGTTCCTTTTTTCCATAAGCGCCTCGAATTCTTCTTTTTCTGTCTTCAGATTTTCCAACTCTTCCCATTCGATGTTGTTACAGTATTTGATCCACTTCTTGAGTTTGTCTCTAAGCCTCCCAAGCTTGTTTTCAACAAAACGTCTATGGAGCCCGAAAAATCACACTCCTTAAGATCATTCCCAGCCAATTCTTCACAACCCTCCTTATCCAGCTAAGAATAAAACCATCTAAATGGTTTTGGGCCAAAATTTGTGTCTTTTAGAGAAAGAACCAATGGGGAGTGATCCGAACGCTCTCTAGGAAGAGCTCTCAAACACGCATTCGGCCACTTATTAAGCGGATAAGAACAAACCAACACCCTGTCAATTTTACTCAGCTTACACACATCCCCTCTAGTAGCCAAAAATGTATATCTCATATCTTTCATATTATACTCCTTAAGGCACGCTAGTCAATGAATCATTAAAATATCTGGCACAAATAGGATCAAAAATGGTGTTCATCCTTTCCTCCTTGCACCTCACAGCATTAAAATCTCCAAGCACAACCAACTAACCATGACTGGATTGAATAACCTGAAGAATATCCTACCATAAGCTTCTTTTTTCAGCATTATGTTGAGGCGCATAAATGTTAACAACATTAGCCAATGATTACCATCTATGATAGTACCGACAGTGACCAAAAAATTCCAATTACTAACCAAACTGTCTTTGCGAAACACCTTTGGATCCCAAATATTAGCAATACCACCTGATCTACCGTTGGAATTGATCGAATCCGCTTCAAAACCTACACCTCCCCAGAAATTGTTAAAATAAGACGATTGTGTATCCGCGCACATGGTCTCTTGAAAAGCCAAAAACGACACCCCAAAATCATCCCTTAATCTCTTAATCCAACCCGATTTACCATAAACCCTTAACCCACGAACATTTATGGACAAAAAATTCATATCTTACCGATCAGTACACCTGCTTGAACAATCGCCTCCTCCACTATGTCATCAAGATTAGCTATGCGAGCTCCTATTTTTTCTCCCAAAGCCAACATAACTTTGAACCCCAATACCGAATTCCTACTGACCTGAGTATCCTTAACATATACCGTAGCTCCAACCCAAATCGGAGCTGAATTGAGGTCTATCGGACTTCCACCCATAACTATCGTATTCTCTCTAGAGTCTTTATCTAATGATTTGAACTCGTTATCAATCATACCTTCCTGACTTTGAACCTGAGACTAAATATCATCATTAAAGCCCAACAAAACGATCATCCTAAAAGGATCATCTTTCCTAGGCCTCTTCCCTTTTTTATTATTACCCGAACTACTAGAAAAAGAGTCACCAGGCCAACTCATTTTTGACCTCATTTTATACTTTTTTCTTTTATTAATATTATAATTCCCAGCAGAAAAACCTTCCTCTAAGTCAACGCAGTTTTCAAAATGAAACGCGGGACCCGCTATAAAATTCTGATGACTAAAACCTTCTTTTAAAACTTCCGACTACATTAATGGTGTTTCCATCGCAAGTTCATTACCAAAGTTTACCGAGAACAGATTATATTGACCGTTACCTCCCATATTGTTGACGTCAGCAATATTGTTCGGCCGATCAACATTCCTGGGACCTAACTCTACCTCGTTGACCTTAACCACTTCATCCTCCTTCTCCACGTGATGATCATCCACATTACTAGAGCTTGCTCCTTCTTCTACATTTGAATCATCATCCGATATGAACTCCGGAACCCACTCCCCTGCTTCATCCATAACCTAAACCCGGAATCATTTATCGTGCCATTTAGTAACAACCTCGTCTGAGATTCGTCTTCCATCACCGACCAACACTCCAACATATTTGAAAGAAAGGTCACCTTCCTCCTACAAGATATTGGCATGGTGAACTATCTTTCCAAAAACCCCTACAACTACATCAATTACCTTATTCGACAAGAGGCGCAAAGGAATACCTTTAATTAGCCACACAAGCCATTCATACCCGAATGTTTATCCTTCCTACAAATCAATCTTTGAAAATCTGCCCAAGATACATCTAGCCACCTCCAAAGCTTCCATGGTCACCTTGTTATCACAGAAAGAAATAAGCACCGACAATCCTCCCAAGAACTGTACTTTACCTCTGACAGGGCTGATCTCTTTTACAATAATATTAATTCTCTTTAACGTATCCAGATCAATTATCCTGACCACCAGCGCCCTCCCACGTAAACCAACAAAGGACGTTCAAAGCTATCCACCTTAACCACCCGAGGATCTTTTTTTACCAAATCCTTCCCCATGAGAGTGTCTAGGAACGATCTTTCCCCACCATACGCTTCTTGGGCTTTATTATTGTAACATCCGGCAAAAATCGATATGTTTCCGTACGTAATTAGTATATGTAATTAACGGTTTAAGCGCATGTTTAAATTAATTGGATTAATTTAACTGGTGCCGTAGAGAATAGCAAATTCCCCATAAGATGCATAGGAATGCACACGTTTAATGATGAAGCATGATAGGATCATGTGCGAATAAACTTATCCGGTATGGACGTTGGTGATTACCCGGCAAAAATTAAATAAACGAAAAGGATCCCGGACACCCAGGATATAAAATAAAGGATATTTTCACAAAATATAATGAGTTTTGGAACTCCAAAACCATAAGTGAAAACTTTTCATACAAATCTCCCGGTAACGAATAAAGTGCGCGTACCGCACCCGGTGCGCGTATAACTTATAAATTATAATTTCACCCGACAAGAGCCTATATAACCAATCAACACTTAAAACAGACTATGTTTAAGGGTTATTAGAGGCACTTTTAATGTCCGAATAACACGCGGTTAAAGTCTGAAAAATACCCGACGACACCCGAACGACAAAGGATTAAACTTAACATATTATTTAGCAAATGTTTTGTGTTGTGGACCCACAAAATACCCAACCCAAACCGTCCCCCAACCCTTACCAAGCCTAAAATATATTTTTTTGTACAAAACAAATCCATATAATCTAAAGAAGATATTAAAGATTTGATGATATCTTATGTAGATTGTGTGTGTACTTGGAGATCTCTAAAATCTTCCTTTTTCCTTTGAAAAATCTCGGCCAACACCTCTAAAAACAATCTACCAAAGATCATCCAAGTACACTAGAATCCTTGCTTTAAGGAAAGTGAATCCAAGCTAGATCTAGTAAAGATTATATTATTTCCTTGTGTGATCTTACATATCTTCCAATTCTTTGATTAAAATCGGCCAAACACCAAAAAAAAAATCTATGCAAGATCATCTAGTACATACTTTCATATTATAAGAGATTTCAAGATCTAATATTAGATAGTGTGGGATATTATGAATCTTGAAAGATCATGTTTGGATTTATAAGGACATGAACACCACATTTGATCACCACACAAAAGAAAAATCTCTTCTTCTTCCTCCCTTATTGCCGTGAACTTACACACATATACACACATCCATTTTTCAAGTTTTAACACTCCAAAATCATCCATAAGCTTCCATTTTCCAAACCCCCATTGTGTGTTTCAAGCTTGGAGCTTAACCACTAAGGAAGAACACACTAAACCCCATCATAATCAAGCATTGAAAGCTTCCCTAGCCTTGTGCTAGTTGTAAGTATTCTTGATCATGTTTTGTCTTTAAAAAGTTTATGTTTATTAGCTTAGAGCAAGTTGTACAAGGGGTGGACTTGAATGAGCTTTTAATAATGAAACATATGATTTTTAAAGGCTAAAATGGTGTTTAGTTAGTGTGAATAAATTGAAAGTTTAGTGATAGATGTTAAGTATTCTTGTAGTTTTTACTAAGATCGTGAACACTTGAAGAAAAATAGTGATTTGGGTAACACTTGTTAATGAAACTTGGATGAACTTGAAAGTGATTTTAATCATCTTAACATAAAGATATAAGACTTGTTAAAGTGTTAATTTTGTTAGAAAAATAGTATTGTAAAAATTACATCATCAAAGTCTACTAGTTTAGTAGGAAAATGCTAACCTTGAAAGATAGCATGGAAAAATGCAACTTTTATAAGTTAAGGGACTAATGTTGTAACTTTAAAAGTTGAGGGACTAAAATGGATATTTTAGAAACTTGGGTCTGAAAATGCAACTATGGAAAGTTTGGTGTCAAAAGTATAAATAATAATTTTTCAAGGTAAATTGGTAAATACTAGTAAACATACACATGTATTTTGTATAAAAGTGTATTTTTATAAAATGAAGTTTTATAAAAATATGGACTTTTTCTAACATATGGATTTATATAAAAACAAAGGTTTTTATAAAAATGTTAGACAAACTAAAACTTGGGAGAACTTATATAGAAATGAACACTTTTATATAAATGGGAATATAAAAGTGTTGAAACATTTTGTATATAAGTTGTCAAGTTTTGTGTTAAAAATACAAAAGTGTTTATAAAACTTCCAAGTAATATGTGTTGGGAATTAGAAAGTTGAATAATACTTCTAGAAAACACATATTGGAGGACTTGGAGAAAGATTAACTATATAATTACATATAAGTTAAGAAATCGGACTTGGACGTGTTAACGAACTAAGACGTAAAAGCGGACAAACGAGAAAAATATCATTACGTCAAGATGAGTAAAAAATATATTTTAAGGAGTTAAAATATATATAACTTGGGTGAAAAATTTACATAACACTTTCCTAAGTGTTGGAAAAATATTCGTGGGAGAAAATATAACGTAAATAATCTAACGATTAAAAACGTTAAACGAACGTATGGACTTAACGATTATGTTCGGCTCGACGAAATTCTAGTATATTTACTTAATGGGAAAGTAAATATACGGGAAGGAAAACCGAGACGAGTAAATAATATATATATATATATATGTATACCGAACCGACGAGATCCTAGTATATTTACTTAATGGGAAAGTAAATATACGGTGTGGTGAGTCGAGTCGGGCGTTAAAAATATATTATCGAACGACAAAACCTTAGTATATTTATTTGAATGGGAAAATAAATATACGGTAACGTGAGTCGTGTCGAGCGGTAAAGATATTATATCGAACGACGAGATCTTAAGTATAATTATTCAATGGGAAAATAATTATACGTTAAGTGAAGTTGAGTCGAGATTAATATTATACAAGTTAATTAATATTCATGAAAGTATAAATGTAACTTGTAACAATGGTAATCCATCACCAACGGACCTAGGACATATGTTTAATTAAACGGGGAATTATATGAAAATGGTGGGGTTGGGAGTTCGGTGTACAACTTGCCGGAAAAGCACACGCTATAGACTTAGTGACTTACACGCACTAGGACGTTCGTAGGTGCTTGATCACGGACTTGCTATTCTCTGCTATTTGATTGTACGCTGTACATCAGGTGAGTTTCACGGCCCCATTCTACTATTTTAACTGGGGGAAAGATATGTTTGTCAAACGTTGTCACATGTTGAAATGTTTTCAAAGGTTAAAATGTGATAAGTGGTATGATGAGTACTTGAGCAGTGATCGCCACTCGGGGTTGAGTCCTCTCTTCTGTAATCATTAATTCAGGGAAATGAAACCGAAGGAATATTTGGATAGTACTATTGGTGCCTGACAAGGCCCACCCCTAATCGATAGCGTCGATTATGCATCGGCGTATGCCAGGGGTGCACGTATTCTGAAATTAAGTCGTTGGGTTCCGAGAAACGACTTGGAGCGGGGCATTATTATTAGTCTTGGTTTGGTTATGGGGCTCAAGGGATTGCTCATCATCATAGTTTGTAGGAGCTAGCTACTCCTTACAAATGCCACAAGTTGTGCAGGTTGCGCACATGTTGTAAAAACGAAATATCGATCGACAAGATCCTAGTATAATTATTTAATGGGAAAATAATTATACGGTAAAGTGAGTCGAGTCGATGGTTGTGAAAATGTTGTTGTTATGAAACTAAAACCCGTGAACTCACCAATATTTTATATATTGACGTCTTTTTAAACATATCTTTCAGGTAACTAAGTGCTGAATAGATATGGGGCTAGTGCGGTGAAATTCGGGATGTCGGATACTGGTCGGGGTTTCATTCATTGTTACCATCGGGTTGGAACCTAAACGGAAATACCCCCACATTGAAACTTAATGTCCATCGTTTTATGTAATGCTTTGCGCAATATTGTAACGAGATACTCATTTTCGACATTCTAATAAATTGATCTTTTCTAATTAAATATAGTTTGTGTTAATCTTGACTTTGATATGCTTCGAGCATTGCGCCACGTGTTTCCGCCATTGGCGTGGTGTGACAGAAGTGGTATCAGAGCCAAGGTTATAGCGAACTAGCATTTTTGAAAAATCTAGACTATAACCGGTTTCGGCTCGAAGACAAAGTTTTCAAAACTAAAACACAACAAAATATTTTTGGAAAAGAAAGAAATTTGTACATGGGATGTACAAGGGGAAATTCTGACCGACTAGCCATGTGTGTCAATATATGAAGTATTAGAAAATACGGATAAAATGTTTATGTTGCATAGGAATCCGATTTTCTAAGATTAGTTAATACATATACGTAGTACGGATATTTTGCCAGAAAGGATGTCGTGTCACGCTTCACATTAGTCCACACTCTTCCATCGACCACCGGTACCAACAAGTGGGAAGGATGCTGTAGTCTAAGAGGAGCTCACTCACTTACCTGTAGACGAGGTGATCGGAAGGACTAACCTCTATCGTGCTAATGGACATAGTCGTGTTGTTTATGATGTGGAGGCGAAACTATTCCAAGTCATTTGTTATGAAATCTTTTGTTTGTTGGATCAGGAAGCTCGGAACTAGCGGGCAACAAGATTACCTGGCAACGCAAATTATCATTACGGGTGCACACGTAATAATAGTTTGGGGTGCACGGTAACCTTGGTGGGCGCTAGGGCCGGGATTGGTGATCACTCCTTGTCTTGGTTGTTCTTGTTCTTTAGATTCGGTCTTAGTTTTTGATTGGCCAACGGGTTAAAAGGGAAGACTAGTTAATGTCCCTAGAATTCGATCCTAGCTAACCCAATATTACCTTTATGGTACGAGCACGGGAGAGCTCGAACGTCTATTCATATAAGTAATCTGATGCAAACCCTCGCTCCAGATAGGAACGGGAGATGAAAGCTTCCTTGTGTAGGAGTTGAATGCCTCCGCCACAAAGTTCTTCCTAAGGAGCGGACGTACAAGAATACACGGCCTACCAAAGCAAGAAATGTCGAGTACGGTGCGTGGAAGGTTATACCCGGAACCCAGTGAAGACCGGGGGTGCGTCCCTGCTAGGCCAGTGCGTTTTGAGAACGGGACCCTGCGTGGATTAGATATGAGACTCATGAGACTCGTGCCCGTGTGCTGCTGTGTCATCATGGTGAATAAGTCATGTTCGATCTAACGCATGCCCAAGTTGTCTTCAAGGGTCGAGTATTTTTTTTCTTCTCCTATAGGAAGACAGAATCAAAGTTGCGGGATTAGGAAGCTTGATCATTGTTATCCTGAAGGCTCGGTAGCCCTCGTCTGAATCGACAGTATTGGTTGTTCCCATGTAGTCATGGACTGATAGTGAAATCAGCATGTCGCATTACACATCCACGAGTCATAGGGCTTTGCTAAACTTCGATGATGTCAAAAATTTCGGCCACTAATCACGACCGCGGCATCGTTTGCCAATGTTAGGATGACGGCGTGTAGTGGAACAACAAGCCCCAGTCGGCGTTTGGCTATGGACTCACTCGGAAGTGCATAAGATTAACTCATGGGAAGCCACTGCTCGAGGTACTGAGTGTTCAAGTATGGATTAACACCCTTTGCAATAGCGCTGGATCGTATTCCGAAAGATGATTTGTGATGGGCTTAGCATATTGGTACTTATGTCATACTACCTTACTGAGGTGCAAAGGTTATCATAAGACTCCTCTATCTACCTCCTGTTTGTTTTTCAAGGATTATTGGTAGTCTCGCTTCAGTCAATGAACGCCAGAGCAGGTTCGATACATGTACTGTGCCTGAATCCGTCGTAAATCCTAGAGAGTGGAACCACACTTTGGGAATCGTAATCGTAAGGGTGTTCCGAAAATGTCAAATGTCGCAAGACGCTTTTTGCTGACATTGAAATCCCCCTCGAAAATCAAATGACAGACTACTGGAAGTGGTCACGTTATTCTGTTAAATTAAACATACCCATGGGACGACAATTCCATTGCTTTTGTTGCAATAACATTTGTCACCCTCGTCACGACGACGAGACTAGATATATCTGTGGGGAGAAAATTGATGCGCAGTGTATTTCATCAATCCCCATAGATACTGAGACGTTGCGTTCCCTCGTCACGGTAGTTTGTAAAACTAAGGTCGCGAGATGCATTGGTTATGTACAATGTGACCTGTCTAATCTCTTGTCGTATTTCATTACTCCCACTGCGTGACCTATCAGGAAGAAAGTTCACTGGTCTTGCTTAGGTAGCGGAGAGGCATTCCAGTTGATGGCTATCGGTGCTAAGGCCAAAATAATATGCAAGAGGACTCTAATGAGAAGGATGACTCGGCTGGATTGCCAGATTCGGTATCGTTTTCATTTTATCAAGGTGTCTCGATAAATCGTGATCCTTCTACCTCTACTTGCTATTCTCGTTGTGGCCACTATCTTTGTTATGGGGAAAGATGTAGGTTGGTTTCTAGAAACTATGGATACTGCTTACCACACATAATAACGACGACAAGTCTAAGACTCCGGTCGAGCCTGACGTTGTTGCTCCTGTTATTGTTCTATGGCTCAAGCGAGTCCTGTTGATGTTGTTAAGTGTGTAGCACTTGCTGAGTTTGTTGTTGTCAGTGGTTCTGTAGCACTTATCGGGCTTGATGCCGTTGTTTCCATGTCTGTTGTTGAGCTTATTGTTGTCGTTGTCTCTATAGTCCATGTTGGGCTTGATGGTGTTTCTATGGCTCTTCTCGAGCTGATGTTGTTGATATATTTGAGGCTCCTGCAGAGGTGAATGTCGTTAACGAAGACGTCTCCATGACCCTTGCCAAGCCGCTATGACCATATCCGTGTCTTTATGGAGTTCGTTGTTATTAATTCCATTCTCTTTGAGGCTTTCATTGAACTACTAGTTATCATTCCTTGGGCTCTTAGGAAGCCTAACATTGTCGATGGTTCTCAGGCCTCGGTTGAAACTGTCGGTGTATCTGTTGCCATTGTTTGAGTGACTCATAACAAGCCTACGGTCGTTCTCTCTCTGAACAATATCGGCTTGAGAAGTCAGCTAAATTATGTGGAACCCGTCGTTCCCATTCATGTTATGACGACTGATGCGCCAGCCAATCTAACTAATTCCTACCATTGAGCCTATGGAGGTTAGGCTCGAGGCCGAAGGTACGGATGAAAATCCCACCTCCACAAGTGATCTGAGACGCACGGGGATGCGTGCTCACCATAACGGAGCTTTATGGTGGCGTGGACTGTGGATTTTCCATATTGAGCGTCATATTGACATGTGCATCCATGCTGCTGTGTTACCCCCCGGCCATTGTGCATGCTCGCTGTTGCATTATTTTTGCTGATTGCGTATCTATGTGGTTGCGCTGCATTGTCGATGACGCATTCCTGTTGTTTACTGCTCCTGCAGTAGTGTAGCCTTACTGCCGTGTTTCTCTGTGTCATGCAGTTCCTGTTGCGGTATTGCCTTGTCGTCATGCTTCTCTGTTGACGTGTCACTCCTGTGCGGTGTTCCCTAGTTAATGTGCTTCGTGGATGTGTCGTTGTCATTGCCGTGTTGTTTCTATTGTCGTGTCGCTCAGAGAGCGTATTGCTACAGCTGTTGGATTACCTTGAGGACGTGATGATTTGTCATTTCCATCGCTCTTGTTTCACTCGGGATGGAGACATCACCTAAACCCCTCGTTGCTGTCATTGTTCTATTCGTTTGATTGTGTAGTGCCGACGTTGATTATGTAGGATTTCAGGTGTCCAACGGACTTTCAAAAAAATCATGCTTAGACACTCTAGCCTTAGTGATTGCGTGTGAATTCCCCTAAAAGTCTGAATCTCGTGGTCGTCTGAGTAATTGATCGAATCATGTGCCGACCCCTGTATATGCTCACGCATTCCGTGAGTGTTACATCTTCAGAACCTAAGGCATCAGTGACGCCGTGCCCAGACTTAACCTTTTACGCGCAATTTGGTCGACTAACGATCGGCTATGCAAACCAATGTCGAGAAGAAATCCCGGGATTCACACATAACGAGGCGAGACTCGTCTTTGTGATAAGGGATTTCGAATACGTCTCGAACCTGAAGGTATCGAGTAATTATGAGCGATATTATGACCCATACCTTTGGGACTAGCAAGAGTTGAAAGAATCAATTCATTTATTGCTCACTCCAGTGGATTCGTTTGACGTCATACATACCGACGTGTCATACTGATGATTATGGAAATACCATTGTGGACCTACCCGTGGGCGTGCATTGGTGAAGTCCCTGGTACATGATCTCGGAGGTTTTGTGAAGCCCAGAATCCAGAAGGGCGTGTAGCATTGTCTACTCTATAGGAGTGCTACCCTACCATTATGAGATGGTCGATCAACTCAGCCCTTCGGTTAATATTGTTATTCCTCTCATGGTGGGTTTGTCTTGTCTTGGTGTCGTTGCATAGGTTCTTGGGATAGTGGAACCCTTTCGAGCTTGGGTCGATAGTGGTGTTCTCAGCTACCCTTAGGAGGCAATGCTCGCGTTAGAGCAAAATCCCTTGTCTTTGATAGACACTGTTGGAGACACCATAGTAATGTGAGCTGCCAGGTCAGGGCGTATGATACCTGACTAATCAGGACGAGCTTGAAGGCTTACATATTGCGCCCATATACGTGACTACTGAGTCATTGAATGGGATGCCTTATGGGAAGACTCAGGGCTATTACTTGTGGTGCGATATCAGTCGCTCGCTTGTTTAAGTAACGACTTGGGCGCATGGAGCCGTCAAGCCAAATGTGAAATCTATGCTAAATGCATGCATCTATGACCTGATTTCACCATTTACCTAAAAAGATTCCGAAAGGATGGAACCTTCGATGAGTGAGGGTTTCGGTTTCAGGACTCCTTTCACTCAGATCTCTGCATAAGATCTGAAAGTCAATTTAAGGGCATGTGGCCTGTATTATTCAGAATTGACTTACTAGGTTGCTAATGACGATAGAACACTAGTGCCCATGAAGCACATATAACAGGACTGGTACTGGATACCCATAGTTTGGGTAGCTACTGGTGTTCTGTATACTTGTCGCAATAGGGGCCAACGTGTTGATATATCTTAAGAAACCTTATACTCTGTTCATTGCGAAAACAACTTATGATGTTTCATATGTCACTTTCTGGTATTGACCTATGTGCTGGAAGCATCTGGTCATTGGTGTTTGAGTCGACTGGTAATTCTCGAGGATTGTGGAATAGTACGGCCCGGGTGTCGTATATACACTACTTACTATCAGGGAGCTGAAGGGTGAAAGCGGCGCAAAAACTTTCAACCACCATCAGTCCCTACTAGACGCCCTAGTACCATTTGCCACAATTGCTCGGGTGGGAGGTAGCGATTCAGTACCTAGAGGATTCCACGGAAATAAAGTCCCATCTTGAATATAGTTGTTCGGTCGACAAGAACCTAGTATATTTATCTTAATGGGGAGGTAAATATATGGTAAAGTGAGTCGAGCCGAAGGGTAAACAAAATGGAATACCCGACGAGGTTTCCAAGGGGACTTTTATGTGGTGCGGAAAGATCACCTGTTTGACATCTCCATGACACCCGAGGTGTCCGGGGTCGGATGTGACCCAAGTAATGATTGGTTGTTGTTTGGAACCCTCTCATTCCTTACTCACCTATAGCTTCGAGATGAGGCATATGGATAGCTACCTATATTCTTGGAGAGTCGTGGCTAGACATTGGATTGCCGCCTTACATTATATCGGATTGTAGTAGTCACTCTACCTCAAGTTCGACAAATTATGTACACTAGCCTGGGATACTCGATTTAAGACGAGTACGGCTTGTCATTCTCGGACTAATTGAATGTACTTGACGGAACCATTCCACGCTGACACGATTGATGTTCGTGGCACATCGAATCCATGAGATTCGTCACCAAAAAAATTTCCTATGTGATAGGAATTATAATCCCAGTGTTCGGGGTGTACTACTCAAAGCCCTTGGAGGGCATACGTGTACATCTCCAATACGTCGAATGACAGATGCAGATAGATACATAACCTGGTTTGAAGTTGTTTGAGAGATGGCCAGTAAATCTTGCAGTTTAGAGACTGCTTGGATGACATGCGAACCTATTAAGAAGTCATGCGGACAAGGCGTAGGCCTTAAGGACTTCGAACTAGTAATAGGCTTACACTGAGAGTCATGCTCTGGGAAAGTGTTGGTAAGCATAAAAATTATAGTAGGCCAAATTCTGGATACTCCAGTGGCACGGAGATATCGATCAAAATTGGTCTCATGATGATTAAGCTCGAACTATCGCAAGAGCTCAGTGGGACTCATGATGAATTCCGCAAGTCAAGACCGAGGAAGTGTTGTCAATTTCTCGATCGACGGAGGTCCGGTTGACGATAAGCTCTACTATTCCGGGAAACCAATAGAGGTATCAAAGTGGGGTACCCAAGAGCTTAGTCATAGTTGGACTGTGATACTGTACTCGTTAGAGCACTAAGCGGAAACCTAGCATGAACTTGGGTTCACTTAGGAAAGAGGAGATCTCGTGAAGCGCAAACAACCCGCCCTGTTCAAGGATACTATTGTAATGGACAACTTGAACTGAATTCCGGGACGGAATTCTCTTAACGGGGGGAGAATGTAACATCCGGCAAAAATCGATATGTTTCCGTACGTAATTAGTATATGTAATTAACGGTTTAAGCGCATGTTTAAATTAATTGGATTAATTTAACTGGTGCCGTAGAGAATAGCAAATTCCCCATAAGATGCATAGGAATGCACACGTTTAATGATGAAGCATGATAGGATCATGTGCGAATAAACTTATCCGGTATGGACGTTGGTGATTACCCGGCAAAAATTAAATAAACGAAAAGGATCCCGGACACCCAGGATATAAAATAAAGGATATTTTCACAAAATATAATGAGTTTTGGAACTCCAAAACCATAAGTGAAAACTTTTCATACAAATCTCCCGGTAACGAATAAAGTGCGCGTACCGCACCCGGTGCGCGTATAACTTATAAATTATAATTTCACCCGACAAGAGCCTATATAACCAATCAACACTTAAAACAGACTATGTTTAAGGGTTATTAGAGGCACTTTTAATGTCCGAATAACACGCGGTTAAAGTCTGAAAAATACCCGACGACACCCGAACGACAAAGGATTAAACTTAACATATTATTTAGCAAATGTTTTGTGTTGTGGACCCACAAAATACCCAACCCAAACCGTCCCCCAACCCTTACCAAGCCTAAAATATATTTTTTTGTACAAAACAAATCCATATAATCTAAAGAAGATATTAAAGATTTGATGATATCTTATGTAGATTGTGTGTGTACTTGGAGATCTCTAAAATCTTCCTTTTTCCTTTGAAAAATCTCGGCCAACACCTCTAAAAACAATCTACCAAAGATCATCCAAGTACACTAGAATCCTTGCTTTAAGGAAAGTGAATCCAAGCTAGATCTAGTAAAGATTATATTATTTCCTTGTGTGATCTTACATATCTTCCAATTCTTTGATTAAAATCGGCCAAACACCAAAAAAAAAATCTATGCAAGATCATCTAGTACATACTTTCATATTATAAGAGATTTCAAGATCTAATATTAGATAGTGTGGGATATTATGAATCTTGAAAGATCATGTTTGGATTTATAAGGACATGAACACCACATTTGATCACCACACAAAAGAAAAATCTCTTCTTCTTCCTCCCTTATTGCCGTGAACTTACACACATATACACACATCCATTTTTCAAGTTTTAACACTCCAAAATCATCCATAAGCTTCCATTTTCCAAACCCCCATTGTGTGTTTCAAGCTTGGAGCTTAACCACTAAGGAAGAACACACTAAACCCCATCATAATCAAGCATTGAAAGCTTCCCTAGCCTTGTGCTAGTTGTAAGTATTCTTGATCATGTTTTGTCTTTAAAAAGTTTATGTTTATTAGCTTAGAGCAAGTTGTACAAGGGGTGGACTTGAATGAGCTTTTAATAATGAAACATATGATTTTTAAAGGCTAAAATGGTGTTTAGTTAGTGTGAATAAATTGAAAGTTTAGTGATAGATGTTAAGTATTCTTGTAGTTTTTACTAAGATCGTGAACACTTGAAGAAAAATAGTGATTTGGGTAACACTTGTTAATGAAACTTGGATGAACTTGAAAGTGATTTTAATCATCTTAACATAAAGATATAAGACTTGTTAAAGTGTTAATTTTGTTAGAAAAATAGTATTGTAAAAATTACATCATCAAAGTCTACTAGTTTAGTAGGAAAATGCTAACCTTGAAAGATAGCATGGAAAAATGCAACTTTTATAAGTTAAGGGACTAATGTTGTAACTTTAAAAGTTGAGGGACTAAAATGGATATTTTAGAAACTTGGGTCTGAAAATGCAACTATGGAAAGTTTGGTGTCAAAAGTATAAATAATAATTTTTCAAGGTAAATTGGTAAATACTAGTAAACATACACATGTATTTTGTATAAAAGTGTATTTTTATAAAATGAAGTTTTATAAAAATATGGACTTTTTCTAACATATGGATTTATATAAAAACAAAGGTTTTTATAAAAATGTTAGACAAACTAAAACTTGGGAGAACTTATATAGAAATGAACACTTTTATATAAATGGGAATATAAAAGTGTTGAAACATTTTGTATATAAGTTGTCAAGTTTTGTGTTAAAAATACAAAAGTGTTTATAAAACTTCCAAGTAATATGTGTTGGGAATTAGAAAGTTGAATAATACTTCTAGAAAACACATATTGGAGGACTTGGAGAAAGATTAACTATATAATTACATATAAGTTAAGAAATCGGACTTGGACGTGTTAACGAACTAAGACGTAAAAGCGGACAAACGAGAAAAATATCATTACGTCAAGATGAGTAAAAAATATATTTTAAGGAGTTAAAATATATATAACTTGGGTGAAAAATTTACATAACACTTTCCTAAGTGTTGGAAAAATATTCGTGGGAGAAAATATAACGTAAATAATCTAACGATTAAAAACGTTAAACGAACGTATGGACTTAACGATTATGTTCGGCTCGACGAAATTCTAGTATATTTACTTAATGGGAAAGTAAATATACGGGAAGGAAAACCGAGACGAGTAAATAATATATATATATATATATGTATACCGAACCGACGAGATCCTAGTATATTTACTTAATGGGAAAGTAAATATACGGTGTGGTGAGTCGAGTCGGGCGTTAAAAATATATTATCGAACGACAAAACCTTAGTATATTTATTTGAATGGGAAAATAAATATACGGTAACGTGAGTCGTGTCGAGCGGTAAAGATATTATATCGAACGACGAGATCTTAAGTATAATTATTCAATGGGAAAATAATTATACGTTAAGTGAAGTTGAGTCGAGATTAATATTATACAAGTTAATTAATATTCATGAAAGTATAAATGTAACTTGTAACAATGGTAATCCATCACCAACGGACCTAGGACATATGTTTAATTAAACGGGGAATTATATGAAAATGGTGGGGTTGGGAGTTCGGTGTACAACTTGCCGGAAAAGCACACGCTATAGACTTAGTGACTTACACGCACTAGGACGTTCGTAGGTGCTTGATCACGGACTTGCTATTCTCTGCTATTTGATTGTACGCTGTACATCAGGTGAGTTTCACGGCCCCATTCTACTATTTTAACTGGGGGAAAGATATGTTTGTCAAACGTTGTCACATGTTGAAATGTTTTCAAAGGTTAAAATGTGATAAGTGGTATGATGAGTACTTGAGCAGTGATCGCCACTCGGGGTTGAGTCCTCTCTTCTGTAATCATTAATTCAGGGAAATGAAACCGAAGGAATATTTGGATAGTACTATTGGTGCCTGACAAGGCCCACCCCTAATCGATAGCGTCGATTATGCATCGGCGTATGCCAGGGGTGCACGTATTCTGAAATTAAGTCGTTGGGTTCCGAGAAACGACTTGGAGCGGGGCATTATTATTAGTCTTGGTTTGGTTATGGGGCTCAAGGGATTGCTCATCATCATAGTTTGTAGGAGCTAGCTACTCCTTACAAATGCCACAAGTTGTGCAGGTTGCGCACATGTTGTAAAAACGAAATATCGATCGACAAGATCCTAGTATAATTATTTAATGGGAAAATAATTATACGGTAAAGTGAGTCGAGTCGATGGTTGTGAAAATGTTGTTGTTATGAAACTAAAACCCGTGAACTCACCAATATTTTATATATTGACGTCTTTTTAAACATATCTTTCAGGTAACTAAGTGCTGAATAGATATGGGGCTAGTGCGGTGAAATTCGGGATGTCGGATACTGGTCGGGGTTTCATTCATTGTTACCATCGGGTTGGAACCTAAACGGAAATACCCCCACATTGAAACTTAATGTCCATCGTTTTATGTAATGCTTTGCGCAATATTGTAACGAGATACTCATTTTCGACATTCTAATAAATTGATCTTTTCTAATTAAATATAGTTTGTGTTAATCTTGACTTTGATATGCTTCGAGCATTGCGCCACGTGTTTCCGCCATTGGCGTGGTGTGACAATTATGAAGATTATAGCTATTTTCGATTTCACGTCTCCAATTCTCCTCGTTGGCTTTTTTTCTTTCCGCCTTTTTGTTATCAATCTATCCATATTCCAAAACAAATCTAGTGATATTAAACATCAACGTGAAATCACCCATTCGAATCATGATCAATGCCTTTCTCATCTCTTCCTTATTCCTGATGTCCAACATGGAAACGAAACCAAATCGATTACCAAATCTATCTCTCTTCCTATCGAAAATCTCCCCAAACTCTCTAACAAACCCTGCCAAATCATTCCCACTACACCGATCTGGAAGTTGATGATAAAGAACTTGGATACTCGCTTCTGTATTGCCTCATGGATTGGTTTGCGGCGGTCCATAGACAGAGCGTTTTTTATAATATATAAATATGTTCTTATGTTAGTAATTAATCAACCGCAATAAGTTTCCAATATATAACTAAATACTTTATTGTCTGTCCATATATATCTTTTTTTTTTAAGGTGATTTTTTATGTTGTGGCAGAGTTCATCACAATCCCTTAGAAGGGGATCCCTAGCAACTCTACAATGGTCAGACTATGTTGTCTTAACCGCGCCCACGCTGATGCGGGAGTGGCCGGCCCACAAGCGAGTCGAGGCTGCGCATAAGGGGCACTGAGGCTTCCACCCGAAAAATTTCCCGCCACGTGCCACTTGACAGATGTTACACCCTCCACAAGAGGCAAGCCTCTTTGAAGTAAATGCACGGTAGTAGAAAACCGGGGGGCCATCAGAATCGAACCTGACCCCTCCGAAGAGAGTTGGCGCAACCATCACTTAGCAAGGGTCCCCAAATGCTGCCTGTGGGAGGTCGAACCAGAGACTTCCCAAAAGGAATCTCGGTCGCCTAACACTAGACTGCACGTGAAGGACATATATATCTTTTTTTTTTTTTTTTAATAAACTGTTTCATTCAACAGGACCTCAAATTATGGACCCCTAACAAACCATTACATCATATACAACGTCGGCTTCCGCCACTCCTTCCAATCTAAAATCTAAAAGTTGGATCTATGTTTTAACCAAAAGTAAGAACAAGCAATCACTCGGGCCACTATATCCTGACCTCCAACTGTTTTAAGTTTAAAACTCTTTTCATTTCTCTCATTCCATAATTCTCTCATTCCATAAGCACCAACACATAACAGTAATAATCCCTTGGATCACCAATTTCCCCCATTTGCCACCGCTAGCTTCTTTGTAAAGGCCCAACAAGTCATGCACCTCACAAAAAAAAAAAAAAAAAAAAAAAAAAAAAAAAAAAAACGCTCCTAGACCGCACCATGAAACAAAAACTGCCCACACTTCCGAAGCAACTATACATACCTTCCCCAACCACATAAGGGGCATCACATCTAAGCCGTTTATACATATATCTTAGTTGAATTTTTCTTGCTAGCTACAATCCTATTTTTATATTAATTATAATAAGACATATGCTTCCATTGGAAAAAAAAAAACGTTATAATCAGAGATCCAAAATATGAAAGAACTAGTGTGTTTGCATTAAATTTTTTATAAAAAATATACATGATGAGGTTACCATTGGAGCATTTATACCCAATGTGTCTTATAAATATAATTAAATTATGTATCCTTTTTCATATGGAATGATAACATTTCCGTTTTCATAGGATGAGTAAGCGGCCACGAATTGGATGAAGAACCAAATGAGAACGAAAAGCGGGTGCAAAACTAGATGCTCCTGAAAAGTGAAGAGAGTATTAGACCATGTAACCAAACCACAACCACAAACGGGCTTTTCACTACTTTATCCCTTTTCTAGCATCACATATCCCCCTCACATTCTATGTGAGGTGGAAGTTTTAGCAAGCACACACAAAGAATAGTTATTTCACACCACAAAACCAATGTAACATTGAGTTAATTGAGTGATACCAAAAGTAGGAATATTAACCGTCCAATCACAACACACGGATCCATGCCAACCACTTTTGCAGACGATCCCGGATGGATTCATAGCTGTAGTGTCAAAATCACCGTCATATTCTTTGCGTACCATTTTATTTATTTCTAAACAATTTTGTTTATTACTATCATTTAATTTTTAGTTTATATAATTAAAACTACTTTTCATTATTTACCTACAACCTCTAGTGCTCAACAGAAAATGCGTCTTCATGGGATGCTTATGTGATCTCTAGGGCACAGTCCTGGAAGTTGCAGGAACATATTATAAGGAACAGCGGTGTGGTTGAGATGGACAATGATTACAAGCTCGCCGTGGAAACATTTGCAACTCTCTCTCCATTGGGCGGTTTTACGGATAAAGACACCGCCCCAAAAAAGCCTCAAAAAATTTTAACTAGTGCGTTTAACCGTAAAGCCATACAGACTATGGAGAATGAGTTTAACATGTTTTCGTGCCAGAAAGCGGTGTTTGAATGCCTCAAAGAGGCCTATGCTGGAGATTTCTTCACTGACCTCTCAATTGACGGGCTCGGGCAACACATGTCGGGCATCGAATATCGGGCATTCCTCAAATACCAACATATGATTCCAATGTTCCGATCGACGAACCATGTCAGGTTTGTAAAAAAGCATGTTTGGACAAGTTTGGAGAACACACCCTACATTGTAACGAGCTGTCAGACATTAAATATAGACATGATATGGTTAGGGATATTATATGGGATGTTTTATGAAGGGCAAGAATTTCAGCAAAAAAAGAGGCTCCCGTGAATTTCTTGACGAACCCACTTGATGGGCGGTCCACCTTGAGGCCAGCGATCGTTATTGTGTTCGGATGGGCGCAAGGCAAGCATGTGTGCGTGCGTTGACCATACTGGGGTATCCCCGTTAGGGGACTCCGAAATTCTGGTTTTGTGGCTGGACAGGCCGTTTTAAAAGCCTAGAGAAAAAAGTGAATAAACATGAAACGGCTTGTCTATAGAACCAACATGTGTTTTTGTCCTTCGCTTTTGATACCTTTGGGACACTGGTCCCCCAAGCAATCAAGCTCATCGACCGTGTGAAGAAAGTTGTGCTAAGTGACTCTCCGTCTGCTAAGGGCCAATGTTTTATTTAATTAGAGTAGGTTTTGCAATCAAAAAATGGATAGCGGCACAGCTTGTGACCCATTTACTTACAGGTCACTTGTAATTGGATGTTTGTAAGTAACAGTTAAATCATTTTTAGTGAAAAACAAATAAATAAATAAAACATGTTGTGCTTAAAAAAAATTACTTAAGCTCTCTATTTTAAAAAGCTCGTCGTTTTGATTGTGCCGTTGTATTTAAAACCTCTTTAAATTGCTTTGATCGCTTTGTAAAAATGTATTACACTTAGAATATGGGTAATGGTTAATGCTCTTTAAGGGGTATTTTTTGCCATATCATCATTATAATGCCCCTTTAAATAATGTGTAATGGCTATCCTCTTTTTTAATGCCCATTTAGTAATTACTTTCCTTATTTTCTTCTCTTTAGGCATTATACTAGAAATGCCCCTTCTTCTTCATGCCCTTATAATGCACAGGAGGACGGTGTTAAGGGCATTATAATCAAACTCATTATGCCCACAAAACGCCCATTACACATGGTCTTATGTGGCAAATAATAAAAACCACGAACATAGTGTATTTCGAGTAACTACGGCATATAATCAAACTCATTATGCCCACATAATCCCCCACTTCCTACAAATCGCCATCTTTTGTCCGCGATGATTTTATTGAAGTGTTTCGTTTTTTAAAACCCTTCTGTTTCGGTTTTTTAAGTTTTGGTGTTTTCGGTTTTAGTAATGATTCGGTTTGATTTGGTTTATCGGTCTTTTTAACTTTTGGGACATGATTGTGTGAAACACAAAAATAAAGCGTACTATTCAATATTTAATATTTTTTCTTAGATGTTTATATTTATGGTAATATATTTAACCTTATGAATTAATAATGGTCGCATTAACCGAATATTCTAGGCTATTTTTATGTTTTTTCAAAGTCTTTATTAAGACATTTTTATTTGTAATACTTTCAAAATTAATTATATATATGCTAAATTTTGAGATTTTTCTTTTTTTTTTTGTGGGCAATGGGTAAATTATTCCAAACATAAATAAACATGTTAATTTTCTTATTATAAATACTTAACTTTAAAGAATAAAACTAACATTTCTAAATCAATGTTTAAGAAACATTAAAAAAATGATATTTTGGGTTATTTGTTTCCGTTCGGTTTTTTCGGTTTTATAAAATGCAAAACCAAAACTGAAACGCTAATTCTGGTTCAGTTTTTCCGGTTTGGTTTTTCCGGTTTTCTCCTCACCCCGAGTCCGAGATGCCCTTTCGGTTTATTGATTTTCCATTCCCTTCTTGTCTTAATTTCACACACAAAACAACCCAAAAATACAAGATAGTTGAAAACAGACCAATCACCCATTAACGTGGATATACGGCTAGATTTAGAAAAACAACGAAATCCATAACAAAAAAGAAAAGGTTGGAATCTTTATGTTAAACAAAAGTTTTGACAGAAAAAAAAAATTGTGATATATATAATTGTTTATTTTTTTTTTCTTTCGAAAGTAACTCTACTACCACCATTGGCGTTTGTACATGTGTTTTAATTTTTTTAGGCGAGTGTAGAAGGCTTGTTTGCCTTCGGCTTTTATAGTTTTGGAGTACTTAAGCTAAGTTTGGTTAGGGTCTATACTTTGAAAATTTCAAACATACATTTTGCAAGAGCTAAGACTACTACAATATTGGATTACTTTTAGTACTCCTATATTCTCATCAATATTCCGAAACTTAGAAGTGAACGCCACTCAAATCGTGTCTGATATTAAAGCCTTGGGTTTTCTGTGGTTCAGGAGTAGGTCTAAGGATGGTAGAGTGAGTTGGAAATCCTGGTGTAACTTTAATATTGATATGATGTAGTTGGTTTTCGCGGTGTTCTCCGTCTTGGAGATCCCGTTGTGATATTGAAGTTTAATGTTCATATATATATATATATATATATATATAGGTAAAGTATATGGAGGAAACCCTCCTTATTTGGTAAACTCTGGAAACTCTGACTTCCCAACATTTTTTTTTTTTGAAAAAAATAGGGTATGTAATATACATTTTTTTAAGCATTTCGAGCCAAAAAAATCGAAAAAGCGCCGAACGGTTTTTTTAAAAAAAATAAAAAACGTCTACTGTTTACATATAGTTAACACATTGTTAACACCTGTTATTAGCGCTTAACATGTGTTAGTCAAAATTTTATTTATTTTTTTTAAAAAAAATACTCGGCGCTTTTTTATTTTTTTGGCACAAAATGCTTAAAATCATGTATATTACTTGCCCTATTTTTTTCAAAAAAAAAAAAAAATATTGGGAAGTCAGAGTTTCCAGAGTTTACCAAATAAGAAGGGTTTTCTCTATAACCATTCCCTATATATATATATATATATATATATTATATATATAGTATGAGTATATACAAGAAACCCTTCTTAGATGGTAAACCTTAGAAACCCATTATGTGGCTACAATCAAGCCACATCATCACAATCCAAAACCAATTTAATAATAACATAAGGGTAGTGAGGTAATTTTACCTCTAGCATCTTTTTACAACCCCTAGGAAACCACTCACGTATCCCCATCTTTTCCCTTTTTCTTTTTTTGTACTTTCTCTCACCAACTTTATTATTATTAAAGAAATTCACCCAACATCATCATCTTTCTTTAAAAACCACCATTAAAGACATTTGAAAGTTAATTTGAAGGTTCATTCCATGTATTTTAATAGATCTTTTTACACCACACTAAAACTCTAATCTGATTCAGTCGACGGTTATGGTGGTGATGAGGGGTGCCAGATCTGATGTGGGTGTTGGCTAGGTGGTTTTTTTTGAGTTCTTACACCTGTATCATAGAACAAGACATAAAGATCTGATGTGGGTGGTGGCTTTGTCGGATCTTGCGAATTCGTTTGTGTAACTGATCCGATTTAAGACACACAAGGTTCCAAGCCAAAAAAGGTTCTTCAATGTACGAGTTCTTGAAACCGAGCTAGTGAGTTCTTAATTTCCATGAGTTTTATATCTATTCATCTTGTTTACTTTTTCCCTTTTTAAATATTTTGTATATGTTTTTTTAGATATAGAAATAATATAGAATGTTCTACCTTATAAGTTTTGATTTATGAATATTGAAAGTTGATCCATGATTCAAAAAAAAAATAAAAAATCGTACACTTGATTATTCTATTATTCGTTTGCTTGTTTATGACTCCAAAAACTTAATTTGTTTATTTAGTTTTTTAGATTTTTTTGACGTAGTTTTTTAGATTTAAAGTGAGATCTAACTAGTAAAGTGAGATCTAACTAGTATATAGCCTTGAAATTGTAGATTTAAGCACTAAATAGTTGTATAATAAATTAATCATTATTTGTGGTGATCTTTTTGTTTATGTAAACTTTGTAAAATTTTATCCCTTTTTCTTCTTCACTTTGCTTTTAGGCATGTTGACTTAGGCAGACAACACATGTTACCCTCTTATACAAAGGGTAACAAGTGTTACACATTTATCCCCAGTTAACATATGTTCACATTTGGGCCTCGACTAACATGTGTTACTCCTGTTTAGTATGTTAGATGATGTGTTGGTCACACCGGTTAATATCTCATCTATTGTTTTGCAGTTGATAACGAAGACCCCCCACTGGTTAACATATGTTAGCATACGAAGTCGAAGGAAGCCGAGAAAAATATGTAGAAAAATTTTTTAATAACGTTTTCTTTTTTGTACTCAATGTATAGAGTTACTAGATTTATTTTGTTAAAGTGGTTAATAGTTTGTAATGATACTTTGTAATAACGTGTGTTAATAGTTTGTGTGCTTTATTTCTCAGTAAACTTATGAAGTGAAAACTATAGGGGTAAGCAAGACAAAAAAAGGTTGACAAAATAAACACAAGTTTAACATATGTTACCAAATAACACATGTTAACCTCTTATGCAACATTAACACATGTTAACCTTCCATGCAGTTCATTTGAATGCCATGGGTAGGTTTTTGTGTGGTTCAATAGTTTGTAATGATACTTTGTAATAACATGTGTTAATAGTTTGTTAATACAACAAAGGTAACACTTGTTATCACACCTTACAAACACACCTAGTATTACTCTTTTTTGTTGGTAGGGGTTTAAAGGTTTTTACTAGGTTAACACATGTTACCATATTTGCATACACAAGGATAACACATGTTATCACACATCTCAAACAGACATAGTATTTTACTCTTTTGTTTAACTTAACACATGTTAGCTTACAACCACAACAATAACACGTGTTAACAGAACTTATAACGGTGTTTTTTGTGCTGATTCCCATAGGTTAAGTTTACCGGAAGTGATAACATAACTGTTTTGTTCTTGTATGGGTTTCATATAAATTGGGTATCTATGTCGCCATGTTTTTTGCGTCTAGCGGTTACTTAGTGCGTATGATCTTTTTAAAACCTTTGTTATGTATAAGTTAAACAATGCGACGCCCATGGTGTCCCTTTTGGAATCTAGGCTGTATGTGGTTGCGTAAATTGCTGCTTTGTATTATCTTGTTAACAGTTATTAGTCATTGCCAAAACTGACAAGAACTTATTCCTCAACTGGCCAACTTTGTCAACTTATGCCTCGACCAGGGTTTTATATATAACATATGTTATTCATAAGTTAACAGTTGTTAGTCAATTCGAAAAAATGACAATGCTCGTGCAATCCACTTGTCAACGTAGTCAACGTGGTTAACACATGTTAGTCTAGTCCACCATAAACAACTGTTAATACATGTCTAACTCTAATCCACATGCCAACATAGTCAACAAGGTTAACACGTGTTAGTACATATATCATGCACTACCAAATGTTAAACGGTGTCACTAACTCATCATCTAAACATACTAACAGAAGTAACACATGTTAACCCAGTCAGGCATTTCATCAAACACATGGAGTGCATATATCCAAAACACAAAAGACATTATAAGTACCTTTCATACATTCACCATTAACTTTAAATGGACATCCATAGATGCAAAACACAAAAGACCTTATAACTAGTTTCCATACAATCACTATTAACTTCTAACATACTAACAGAAGTAACACATGTTAACCAGTCAGGCATTTCATCAAACACATGGAGTGCATCTATCCAAAACACAAAAGACATTAGAGCACCCCATACCGACGAGAACATCACCAAGATGTTAGCCATCTTTGACCAAACCCAACAGAACCAGTCACCACAACATTTGCCTTTTTTTGAACTACATAAAATCGACCACAATGATCGGCCGCCTCCGGAATCACGACACACCAGGACCACCGTAACTTGTCATTTTCGTTGGTGTTTGAGAAGAAATGGGTGAGAGATGAGAGATATCTAGAGAACAATGAGGTTAGAGGTAAGAGATAATCGTGTTTAAGAAAAAAGGGTGAGAGGTGAGAGATATCTAGAATCACGAAGCACCACCACCTGCCGTTATTTGCTTCTGTCACCCATAACCACCACCCACCAGATATCAATGGTGTTCGAGAAGAAATGGGTGATGGGTGAGAGATATCTAGATAAGAAAGGGTGAGAGGTGAGAGATAAAGTTGTTTTGAGAAGAAAGATGAGAGAGGAGAGAGAATGCATTATTATGATGAAGTTGATAAGAAAGGAACTAGTCGGCGGAGCTCCGGCAAACCCATGGTGGTGGTGGTGGGTGATGATTTCTTTGAAGGTGTATGCTTTGTTGTTTTTCATTAGTGTGGAAGGTGGTTGATGATTTCTTTGAAAAACAAACTAAGAAGATGATGTAGAAGAAGAAGGAGGGAGGAGAGAGATAATTGTCTTGGAGTTTTAAATATGATAAGAAAGAGGAGAGAGGAGAAAGGTGATGGTATTGGGAAAATAAATCTGACAAGAAAGAGGTGAGATGAGAGATATGAATTTCCTTTTATGCCCTTGATTGTCCTTTTGGCTAATAAAAAAATATTTTCTTACCATAAAGTACAAAGATTAAATCTTAGCCTTTGATCTAATAAAATGGATGGCCAAGATTGAGTTTCCAAGGTTTACCATCTAAGGATGGGTTTCCATAATATCCCTTCCCTATATATATATATTCTCATCAATAACACTTACTTTAACCATCTGCACATGTCACACCACGTTAACGACGCAAACACGTGACATGGACGCGAAAGAAAAATGTTTCATATCCAAGATTATACAAACACATAATTCATAAAGTAAACATTCATTGATGTCGGAAGTATTTTTTAAGAGTAGATGTCCCATTGTACCAAAATAACGTTTAACAAAAATGAGGATTATGAACTATTTCCCCAAAACACAAGAAATTATTAGCAAATCCCCATCAAAAGTTTCTGATCATCATAATATGCCTGCCCTAGCCTTCGCAGGTTTTGACATAAATAAAATACCATTCATTTGTAAAAAAGTACTCATAATAGAATAAGAAATGTGCAACATATAACTTAGAGTTGAAAATCCTAAAGCCGGTGGCGTCCCCATGAGTCCAAAACCAAGACTATTTATATTGTCCCGTATGTTGCTTAGTTGTAAGGCTCCCAAACCAGACACCCTACAGTCAGGTCACATTATAGTGTACTTTCTTAATGAAAAACAAAGTGGAATTTAAATTAAAAACATTGATTAATTTAAATAAATGGTACAGTCTAATATATTTCATGATCAAACGAATACCTTCAACTATCCACCCGAGTAACTCCATTTGCTAGCCAAGAGCATCACTGATCCGCGTCACATACGTGCAAAACGATCTAATATACATGTGAAAATCAGCAACACTAAGCGAGTTCTAATAGTTTAACCTCCTTCGGATGATGCATCATCATGCCTGAGAAGTTGAACGGTTTGTTCAAAGTCAGGGCGACCACTTCAGAAACTAAGGTATCTCTGATCGCGTCAAAAGTTGCCTTTCTAGGACCAGGACACTTCAGGACAAAGTGTATCAAGTACTTGAACGGTGGCGACACGTTTCCCTTCTGCAACATCTCTTTTCTTGTAATCTCCCCATTATATTTAATCCTTAGGCAGCCGCCACAAATTAGTATAGAATCAAAGGAGATAGGTTCATCGGATGAGTCCTGGAAACGGAGTTCTTCACGAATGTGCTACTCTGAAATCACTACTTCCTTGTCTTGTATCTTGCTCTTAATAATGGCGGGCATGACAGTACAATCTACTTAAGCATTGTGGTAGATTCTCGTAAAATGTCTTTGTAAGGCACATGTGTAACAGTACTGATTTCTGAGAAGATTAACATGGACCTTTGTATGACACCCTAGGCAAATCCCACATCGGCCATGGCCAGGAGAGATCCTTGGTTCATAAGTAATCCAAAGCCTCTTAAATCACCAACGCGTTTTCGGCTTAATGCTAGTGGATGAGAGGAGAACTCCACAGTTAAGCGTGCTCAGGTGGGAGTAGTATCAGGATGGGTGACCTCCTGGGAAGTCTCCACCGGGCCGACCAAAAACAAATCCGTGAGCTCTGGATGGGCAACCCATCGTGGCAAAACGGACAATATTGGTGGCGAGAGAGGCCGGATGTTACAAATGGTATCAGAGCCACTTCTGTGCTGTTCGGGATACCTTAGAGCGAATTCTCAATAAGAATTAGGGTTTTGGCATTTCAAATCTTTTTGCTCTTTAGGATTCCCAGACGTCTCCTGATCAGAATTTATTCTATTTATTTCTTTTCTTTTTCTAGGAAATGACATAGAGGTGCCTTAGTTGTAGGCTCCGAACCCAACGTACGACACGTGTGCCACTCCTTTTTATTCTGAGAGATGTCCAGTTCACCCCAGATGTACCAACCTCTTAAAGACCAAGAAACCTTGGATTTTGGCATTCTATCAAACGAGATTTCGGTGCCAAGACCATATGCCAACGCACGTTAATCCACACATGTTTCAGTTAATTTAGGTTTATATCACCGTGCCGAACTTAGAAATGATTTTGAGCCTATTGACACATCATTGTAGAGGCTGCTTATCAGATCTAATTCTTTTAAGATTTAAAGGATTCAGATAGTCCACTGATAGTGCATATCATTTTCCATTTTTTTCACCAAATGAAAACTCAGATTTTTGGCCTTTTCAATTTTTTTTTATTTTTTTAATTTTCTAATGTTTTTGTATTTTTCTGATTTTTCTCCCCCTAAAAATCTAAAAATTTACGAAATGACAATATTTTTGGATTTTTCAAGTGTTTTGAAGAAAAATATTTACAAAAACGATCACCGAGTGAAGTTAATCCTGGTTTTCTTTAATGTTGTTTAAAAATAAACGGGTACTCAAAGAAAGGTCTATGAAAAGCTTTGGTGAATAAATCGGCACGTTGGTAATCAGTGTGGATTTTCACAACATCAATCAGTTTCTTTTCACTGCAATCGCGTATGAAATGATACCGAACGAGGATGTGTTTCGGCTTGGAATGATTTACTGTGTCTTTAGCAAATGCTATAGCGGACTCATTTTCACAGTAGATGGGAGTATTTAGAAATTTCAAACCGTAGTCTCTCATTTTCTGTTGTATCCATAAAACCTGGGAGCAGCAGCAGGACGCAAATACATATTCCGACTCAGAAGTAGGTAAGGATATAGAGGCTTGCTTCTTGCATTGCCACAAGACTAGTCTTGCACCCAAAAATTGGCATCCAGCCGATGTGGATTTGAGATTTGTCTTGCATCTGCCATTGTCAGCATCACTAAAAGCGATGAGGTCAAACTTATCGTCATTAGGGTACCATAGACCTTTGGTCGAACAACCCTTTAGATGACGTAAGATTCTCTTCACAACAATCAGGTGGGATTGTTTCGGCCTTGACTGGTATCTTGATAGTACGCACGTTGCGAACTTATCGGGTCTTGAGGAAGTGAGATACATCAACGAGCCAATCATCGCTCGATAGATGAAAGGCTCAACGGCTTGTCCTTTCTCGTCAACACCAATCCCGTGATTGGTTTGAATGGGGATGGCTACTGGAGTAGAGTCTTCCATCTGGAATCGGCTCAAGATGCCAGCAACATATTTGGTCTCGTAGAAGAAGATCCCCGACTGTTGTTGTTCTACCTGTAGACCAAGAAAGAATTGTATCTCCCCCATCAAGCTCATCTCGAACTTCTCCTGCATAAGCTTTTCAAATTCCCTGCATAATTCATTATTAGTAGACCCAAAAATAATATCATCAATGTAAACCTGTACCAGAAGACGGTCACTACCCTTTTCCTTGGTGAATAAGGTGCAATCTACGAGTCCACGGTTGAACCCCTTGGATATTAGATAGTTGCTAAGCATTTGGTACCATTCACGCAAAGCTTGATGGAGTCCGTACAAAGCGTTGTTCAGTTTGTAGATATTGTCGCAATGAAACGGATCCTCAAAGCCTGGCGGCTGTGCAACATACACATCTTCCTTCACTATATCATACAGAAAAACACTTTTCATGTCCATTTGGATACACCTTGAATCGTTTGTACGAAGCATAAGATAAGAACATTCAAATAGCTTCAAGGTGAGCAACTAGAGTGTATACTCCGTTGTAATCTATTCCTTCGATTTGTCGAAAGCCGGGTACAACTAGATGAGCCTTGTTTCTGATAACCACCCTGTAGTCATCCCGTTTACATTTATAGACCCACTTTGTTCCGATTTTCTTCGAGCCTGGAGGTAAGTCAACTAAGTCCCACACTCTGAGCTTTTGGAACTGCTGAAGTTCTGCTTGCATAGCTTCAATCCATGGTTCTTCCCTCAATGCCTCTTGGTTCTTGTTGAGATACATATAAGGCGAAGGACCAATCGTTCTGATGACCTGCTTTCCTGATGTCTAAGTATAGAGCTAGGGTACCTGCATTGTCACCTGAGCAAGCATTTCTGAGGTAACCATGTGCCATAACTCGGCTAGCTAGATTCCCAATCACATTCTGCAACGGATGTGTGTCGTGAATCCGAGATTCAGGGACTGCCGGAACTGGGTCATCCGAATGCAGATTGAGATTTTCCATGTTCTCTAATAGATTTGTCTCTGCAGCACTCGAACTAGAAGGAGCAGTGGGTTGCACATTAATCTGAGAGAGATCAACCCATATATTCATCCCTGGAGCTATAGAAGTAGAAGGACTAGCTTGATTGTTCTCGGTAGGAATGACTGGAGCTGTAGTGGTAGATTTACCATTTCCAGCTTGTTCCTTAGTAAGTGTTTCATGAGACTCTGCAAATTCCTCGTCTGAAGATGAAGATTCTTGAATCTCTGGTGACGCTTCCTGAAAAACTTCCTCTGTCTCAACTACTGTGGTTTTGTCAAGGGGACCCGTAGATGCTGAAGCATCAAATCTTGTTGGTGCCTTGACGACGATCTAACGCACTAGTGGTGAACTAGCTGCGTTTTGACACTCGTAATACATTTGTGCAACAACATCGTCAACGAAATTATCCTCGTTGAAAGAATCAAATAGACTTTTATAGTCAAACA
Source organism: Ambrosia x helenae (assembly GCA_030844895.1). Classification (NCBI taxonomy): domain Eukaryota; kingdom Viridiplantae; phylum Streptophyta; class Magnoliopsida; order Asterales; family Asteraceae; genus Ambrosia; species Ambrosia x helenae. Next base: position 65,276,515 of record CM061227.1, on the reverse strand, counting down.
ACCAATCGGGTCCAATACCAGGAACATTGACAGTATAGCGTTGAACATCGACATTAAGCCATTCTTCAACGCGCTGGGTTCTTTTGTTGTATACTCTCTTGTTAGGAGTGTTCTATCCAACAACGAACCCTTCTTCTGCCTTGGCTCCAAATTTTTCCTATGGTTGGATCATAGTGCATGGAGCTCCTATGGTTGGATCATAGTGCATGGAGCTCCGAATGGTTCTAGAAACTCTAAGTTCAGTTTCCTACGATTCAGAAATTCGTAAGAAATCTTACCATGATTCTTCACCGTAAGAACCCTATTTAGAGTGTAACACGCGCAGTGAACCACCTCATTCCAGAAGAATACAGGTATGTTCGAATCTACGAGTATTATCCTGGCCGCCTCTATCAGAGTCTGATTCTTTCTTTCTACAACCCCATTTTGCTGAGGAGTTTACGGAGCTGTGAATTCATGATGAATACCCTATTCTGCACATAACGATTCGATAGCATGATTCTTGAATTCTCTTCCATTGTCGCTTCGAATCCTGCGGATCTTCAGCTGATAGATATTTTCCAATTTGGCGAACAGATTCTTCAAGTATTCGAATGTCTCACTCTTATGCTGCATGCATACCACCAAGAGAATCTTGCATAATCATCAGTGACAACTAGACAATATAGATCTCCATTCTTGCTTTTCTGATTGACTATGCCAAAGAGATCCATGTGCAATCTTTCGAGTGGTAGACTGACCGAGTTGACCTTCTTGGGCTTGTGAGATTTCTTCTTCTACTTTCCCTTCTTGCACGAGACATAGACGTCACTTAGATGAAAACGTTTCACTGAGACACCTTCCACTAGCTGATTCGGAACCAGATGGTTCATCTTCCTCAAGTGGATATGACCCATATGTGTGTGCCACATGATTGATACCTTTTCTGTCGCCTTTGATAGAAAACAAGTGACTTGCCCCAAGTTTTCATAGCTTGGCTCATATCCAGAACATAAAGATTGTTGACCCTTGGAGCAGAAATCATGACCCACTCCTTAGGAACTTTAAAACCAAGTTTCAGAATGAAGCATGAGTTGTCATCAAAGAAAACAGTGAACTTGTTGTGAAATATCTGCGAAACACTCAGCAAATTATGGTCCATCTGCTTCACGAAGCTGATCTTCTCGAAGCTCACTATTCCATTACTCATGCTACCTTCTTTGGTGATATAACCTCCCTTATTACCATCAAAAGCAACATATCCCCCGTTGATATTCTTGATGTCAAATAGTAGGGATATGTCACCGGTCATGTGCCCAGAAGCTCCACTATCAACAATCCATAGGCTGCTGATAAGGCCCTATGGAACTCCCTTCACAAACATTCATAATTCAGTGGTTAAGGGGGACCCAAGCCTTTACGGTCTTGGGTCTTCCATCTTCACCTAAAGTTAGGAAATCAACCCATTTCCCCATTGGAGTAGGCGTTGATCCCGATGGTGTGGTAACTGAAATTGATGCTTCCCAGTTTTGGATGGTGACTTAGGTCTCCAAACTTGTTCCGGTCTCTTAGGCTTGGACTTCTTATTAGCTTTAGGGCTCGAAGGTCCAGCCTCGGATTCCTCTGGTGGAGCAGTATTTGGAACCACTTTAGACTTAACTGCACGTGGATCTGGCTTTGGGTTACCCTTTGGCTTGTTCACCGGTTTAGCTTGAGGCATTGCTGGTTCTTAAGCCTTTGTTGGGACTGGGCTCCCCTCACCTGATGAGCCTTAGCACTCTCCTGCTTTTGGTTCATAGCAATCTTGTTTCGATTGTCATAAACAACCTGTTTCCCTTGTTGTTTTTCAGAATTATTCGGGGAAACTGGTTGCTTAGACTTGCTAGAACTAGGAGCTTCATCAACTTCTGTTCTCCTGCGTCTACGTTCAGGGCACGCAGAAACAAAATGCCCACGTTCCCCACACTTTAAGCATTCACACTATTATTCAAACTTAGGGGCTTTAGTTTGATTCTCCCCTTTGTCCTTGCGTTTAGACTTACTGGCAAAGGTTTTCTTATGCTTCAGATCCTCAAGATATTGTTGCTGTAATGGGATCCTAGGCTGTTGATCTTCCTCATCTTCACTTTTGCCAGTAGGTCTAACAAATGCAGTGACATGTTTATTTGGATTTTGCTTTTAAGCTTGCTTAGGGGGTCATTTGTGTTTTCTTTTTGTTCTCATTGGTTTGATCTCCTTGGTCTTTCTTACCCTTACCCTTGCCGCATTTTTCTATTTCAAGAGTAATGGTAGATTCTTGCCAAATTTTAGCCACTAGACCAGGAGCGATAAATTTTATGGGAAGTTCCTCATCATAATAAATGTTATCAGACCCTTTCATCTTATAAAACACGTTTAATACCCCCTTAGCATTAATAGGTTGCACTTTCGGTATAGGCTCACAAGTCACTATGTGATTTTGAGGAGGAATAAACTCATCCTTAACCGGTGCATCCTTCTGAAGCACTTCAAGCTCATCATCAGACATGTCTGTGTCCTAGACACTTGCATCATCCTTTATCTCACTAGCTCCTTGTGTTGGCTTCACTTCAGGTTGAGGTGAACTTCCAACACTTGCAGTAGCAGCAGCTGCTGCCATATCCACAAAGTCCTCCAACGGTAAGACATCAAACGTGTGATTCTCAAATCTCATCAAAGGTGGACATTGTGCATAGATGGGGATAGTGGGATCCGGATTGTCGATTATCTGATCAAGAACATACTTGAAGTTCAGATAACTTTCAAGCTTTTTCTTGATCTTTTCTTAATCAACGTTTACTATGGCCAACTGCTTCTTTATGTCTTCGAACTCATTTATGTAAATGTTTATAGCAACTTGTTATTATGTAGAGTTTTAGACAATTCAGACACATCAATCTTATAATTTTCAATGGTGTTTTTAAAACCTTTTTCATTTGATTTCAAAACATCATTGGCACGTTGGCACTGTCCTAGATCAACTTTGAGGTTCAAATTCTCATCAGTTAAGACGTTGATTCTGTACCTCAGCTTGTCACACTCAACACAATCAGACTTAAAACCGGAAGCAGAACTTACCTTAGTAGATGACGCTATGATAGCCATGAGAGCATAGTGAGCTGTAGTCTTCTTGGGTCCAAATAATTCTGATAGATCTGTTTCTAGGCATTCAGCATCCACTAAGAAAGAACGCTTGCTGATGTATTCATCTGCTTCAGCTAGCAACTCTTCTAGATCCAACTCTTCTTCAGATTTGCAGTCAGAATCACCATCAGTTGTGTCAATTTCAGAAACATTGACTTCTTGAGCATTGCTGCATTCTTCATCTTCAACTTCGGGTTCAGAAACCTACTGGAAATAACATGTTGCACCACCCTGCTGAGCATCTTCTCCCTCTATGTGAAGGTTCCGGTAAAACCCTTCATCGGCTTGAATTACCAGGGCTTGTCCTTGATTGTTGTTGACAGGATCCCGCTGGTTCTGGTTTTGCACGGGGACGATTGCTCGTTCAGTATTTTGTTGAGGTTGTGTCTGAGCTTGCTGCCTTTGGTTCTGATTCCCTCTGTTGTTGAAGGGATTCTGATTACCCTGCTATCTAGGTCAATCACATTCCCTGGCAAAGTGTCCCCTCGTACCACAGTTGTAGCATGTCACCTTGCTCTTGTCAAACCCAAACCTTGTGTTGTTTATCAGCACATCTTTTCTCCCAGTTCTATCAATGTACCCTTTGGCTCTCCTAACCACGCTTGCAAAGTGCCACTGGATATCAATGAAATCCATTTCATCCTTATCAATTTGGGCATAATCCTTTTGAGTTAGATGAGGATTCTCAATCTATCCTGCGACTAACCCACAGTAGGAATTGACTAAGTTAGACAGTAGAGCCATATGTTCTTGAGCTAGCTCTACAGTCACCTTCTTAAATCCGGCTGTGTTTAGCTACTCTGCAATGGGATTTGTCTGATATCCAACACCTTGACCTGATGTGGAAGCACCTCCATAACCCAAACTCGACGCACCACCATATCTTGAAGATGAAGCTCCACCATACCCTGACATCGAAGGACCGCCAAAGTTTGATGTTGCCTGCGCTGGTTAGTATTATAAGACAAAGGTTACTGGTTTGTTTGTCCAAGAGGATAAACTGGAGGAGGAACATCTACTATGGGACCATAGTTTTCAAAAGCGAAGACATGATCCTGATTCAGAACAAAAGCTATCTGAGGTTTGGATCCTGCTACGCTCACATCTTGAGGAGCTGTCGCATAGTAGATGCTCGGGTTCTAAGGGATGAATGCCTTGTTCGCCCTCCTGATCTCATCAATTTCCTTGCTTTCTAGCTCGGCTATGAATTCATTGATTGAGATTGTCTGATAAACGTTGTTTGCCTTCTGGATGTCAAGCCACTGATGCCAGTGTGGTGGAAGCGCATCTGAAAACCATTCTACTAGTTATGCTGACGTATATACTACCCCATGCTGATACATCTCTGACATCAAATGATAGTAACGTGCTGTCAGATCCTGCAACGGCTCATTTCCAATGGCAGTGAAGTTCTCAAACTCTTTCTTGAGCTAATCCATCTTGATCTTTTGAGTATTTCCGTTTCCTTCATCCCGTTATGCTAATGCAAGCCAGAGCATCTGCGATGTTGTCCACTGATCAAACTGGTGCACTATGTCTTTCGGGAGAGCTTGTGTTAAAGAAGCTATTGCCTTCTTTTCATAATTGTACATTCTGCATTTATCATCAGTCATATCTTCTGAGGAGACAGGAATGTTGGAATTTTCGATCATCGACCTGGTATACCCATTCTCGATAGCTGCCCAAACTAACCTGTCAATACCCTCGACATGTGTCTTGAACCTGCCATTCCAGGAGTGGTAGTCGGCCATGAACTGCAGTTTCGGTGCCTTGTTAGAACTACCGGTTTCCATGTCACTGAGGAGTACCGAAATTAAGTGCTTTGTCTGTTGAGTAGCAGTGGCTGCGAGTGCCCATGTGTAGATGCATTATTGTGAGACTAATGCTTTGGATTACAATAAACATATGTTAATGGTGATTGTCGAACGGGCGAAGGAGTTTGAATGTGGGCGAAGGAAGAATTTACTAGGTGCGAAGGAGAAGAAACATACGAAGGAGAGACAAGGAGTGCGAGTGTAGATTTATTGTTATGAAGTGCTTGGTTCGCACAAAGTGATTGGGCGAACCTGCACATTCGACCATTCAATATGGGCGAATGTGCAGGCCTATAAATAGGTTAAGCCATTTTTTGAAAGTTGGTTGTTGATCATTTTATTTCCCTCCTGTTTTGTGTCTCTCCCTAGTGTTTTGTCAACTTATTTTCACGTCATATCTGATTGTTATCTTTATTAAAATGTGTAATTTGAGTTGATTATTAATAAGAAAAACCTTTGAAAGATGATATCTGTGTTTTGATTGTTTGATTATCATAATTGTGATTGATTCAGGGATTCCGCATCTGAATCAAACTTGTTTGATCAATCTCTTTGTAGATTTGACGATCCTAAGCGCATACAAAGTGGTATCAGAGCCATTATGGATCAAACAACCACAATTTGATAATTTTACAGCAGATTTGGACCCTATTTTGATCAAAAACTTTCTGTTTTCATTGATAACATTGAATTGGTGATAAATTGATTGATTAGAACTTGTTTTCATGGTTAAAATGCATAATTCTCTTTGATAAATTTGTTCCAAATAAAATCCGAATCAAAACCTGATTAATATCATCAAATTCTTTCAACTTTTGAAAAATTTGATCAAAATGAACTGATTTTCAAAGAATAACCGTTTTTGAAAAGTTCAGGGTCGAACCTAGGGAGAAATGGGCGAACGTATGTGTTAAACGGTCGAACCAAAGGATTTTTGGTCGAAGGTGGTGTTTTCAGTGGTCGAACCAAGAGTTTGTTAGTGTATTGGTGTTCATTCGACCATACCTATTTCATTCGACCATTCGGACGGTCGAAGGAGAAATTCAAACGGTCGAAGGAGATTTTTGTCTGTTATATCTTACATTCGTATCTTTGAAAACGGTCGAAGGAGAAGATTTTCTCTCATTCGACCATTCGACTCATACGAAGGAGTAAACTGTTTTAAACTTTTCTAATCTTTTCGTGTTTAAACATTTTCAGAACAAGATGTGGAACTTTCCAACTACACCACGACCCAACACGACACCACAACAGCAGACAACCATGGATCCTTGGTCGGTTGCTACCCAAAAGACTAGTTAACCATCACAACCTATCAACTATATGGCTATGACTGGTTCTATTCCTCAACATGTTGCGCAACCACAACCGCAACCGATTGGCGACTATTGGGGAGTAGCAGCAGCAGCAGCGGTTCACACACAGACGACCAATGCTATATCAACGCTTATTCAAGACTTGTCATCTGGAAGTGGAAACCGACCACCTAAGCTGATGGAAATGGTCGACTACAACACGTGGAAGACTAAATTCAAGATCCATTTGGAGGGTATGGGTTTAGAGGGTACTGAGGCATGGCAAATGATTGCGAAAGGCTATGTTGCTCCGATCTTGGAGAACACTGGAGAGCCTATTCCTTTGGAGAATCTAGCAGACGATGAGAAGAAAAAATTTGCTATTGAGAAAAAGGCGTTTTCTCAATTATCCCAAGCTATCAACACAGATTTGCTGCATCAGTTTGGTTCGTGCACAACTTCTAAGCAGCTGTGGGACATGTTGAGAAACAGACATGATGGGAATGAGAAGACTAGGAATCTAAGGATGGAGGAGCTTCGCAAAGAGTTTGAGAATTTTAGTTACATGGGTAACGAAACTTTGAAAGAATTGGTTCCAAGGTATTGCCACTTACTCACAGAGCTGTCAAGCTATGAAATTAGCATACCTATGTCCGAACTGGTGGACAAGTTTGCCGATGCGTTGCCACCGTATTGGAACCAGCATATTGAAGTGTTGAAAGAAAAGGATGCGTACCAGTATTGGACGATCAATGAGTTTATACAGAAACTGGAGAACAAAGAGATGGAGGAGAAGAGAAAAGCAAAGAGGGCTCAAATTCCTAAGAATTCGGAACTTTATCTTGGTGGTACATCTTCTTCCCATACTACTTCCAGTTCTACTACCAATGTTGCTCCACACATCGCATGTGTCTCTAACATCGTTGAACCACCCAAACAACCAATCAACTATCTTGCTCAAACATCTTCATATACCTCACCATCATATCCTACAATAACTACCTATATACCACCATTCTCACCCATGCAACATGCAGCGTGTTACTCTGCCAGCCAACCTCAACAACAACAATCTTACAACCCTCAAATGAACCAAATTCAACTTAACCAAAACCAACCAAACCAAAGCCCGATTGTGTTGGAGACTTCAAATCTGAATAATGTTACTGTTGAGATTGCACAACAGCATGTAGCATTAGTTTCAGCGATGGTAGCATCATACAATGGTCTGGTTGCAAGTCAAATTGGGAACAACAATTTGACCAATGAGGACTATGCATAGATCCACAAGAAGAGATGGAATTGATGGATATACAGTGGGCTTTCGCAAGCATCATGAGAAGAGCAACTGATTTTATTCAGGAGACCGGGAGAACGGATCTTTCAACTTCTCCTAACACCACTTATGGCTTCAACAAAGCCAAAGTAACATGTTTCAACTGTGGTGAAAAAGGTCATTTTAAAAGAGAGTGCACACAGCCAGCACAACAAGGTAATCGAAATCCATTCAACTCTTCATACCAAAACCGTCAAACTCAAAACCAAAACCAAGTATCATACCAAAGTTCCAACAATATCTCAAGATTTCAACCTCACAACAACTATCAAAACCGCCAAAATAACCAACAAAATAACAATGCTAGACAATCCACATCACAAAACCAAAACCAAACACAACAGAACTCAAACCGAACAATCATTCCCATATCTACACCAAACACACAAACTCAAACTGAAAACCTAAACCAAGCTTTAGTGATACAGAAGGATGAGGGTTTCGATTGGACCGGTATGCAGTTGGGTGTGGAAGAAATTATTGCTGGGAATGTGGCTTGTGTGGCACAGAAGATGAACTTGGATGAACCGGTGGAGGTTGAAGAAGAGGTTGTGTCTGAGAAGTTGAGTGAGTTAAAGATTGAAGAGGTAAATGATGAGATGAATGTTGATGTTGATTGTGCTGAGAAGAAGACTGGAATGGTGATGGATACTGTTGCTGATATTCCAGAACAGTTTGATTCCACTTATTCTGATGAGGAAAGTGATTCTGACTCTGAATCTAGTGTTAATTCACTGGATGACGATATTGACCAGCTGCTTGCTGAAGCTGATTTCTTGATGACTCGGAAGTCATGCATGGTGGATGATGCTTGCACCAGAATTGACTACTCCAAGTTTTTCGCTGGGAAGGAAGCTCATTTTGCTCTAATGCCCATGACAGAACCTCCTAAGCAGGTAAGTACTGAATCTACTGTTAATTCTACTTGTGTTAAAAATTGCAAATCTTGTGATAAATTGACAGATGAAAACAAGCAACTCAAGGTTCAACTTGAGAGTGCAAAAATTAACTGTCAATTATATCAAAAGGAATCAAAAGAATTCAACAGAGTACTTGATGGGTATAAGAAAGATATTTCTGAATTGAAAAAGACTTTGTCTTTAAAGCAAATGGCCATAAACAATTATATAAACGATTTAGAAAACACAAAATTGGAAATGGCCACCATCAAGTGCTTTGCCGAGAAAGTGAACAAAAAGCTTGAAAGCTATAAGCACATTGCTTATGTAATTGACCACATCATAGAAGAACCTTCACAGTCGAGTAGTGCAAACTACAAAGCTATCCCAGCTCCAGTGTTGTTCGAAAACCATAATTTGCAAGCGATAGCACCGGAGAGCTTAGTCAAATCTGACTCTACATCAGATAACGAGTCCAACACATCCAGTGTCGGAGACCCGTATTCTGATGTTAGACCTATTCTAGGAAACAATGAAGGTATGGTAGCTGCTGATGATTCTGATGAAGAGGATGAACAGTCTGAGACGGTTGTTGAAAAAGTGAGTGATATTCCTGATGAAAATCACATCATCACTACTGAACCGGTCTCACCATCTTAGATTGTCCATCCCATGGCTAATGCACATAGAAAAGAATCCATCAGCAAAGAATGTTGCCAAGAAAGTTGAGAGGTCTGTTGATAAGAATGTTGAAAAGAAAGTGGTTAATAATGTTGAAAAGAATGTTGTTAAATCTGTTGAAAAGAAAATAGAAAATAAAACCAAAAAGTCAAATGAAGTGAAAAACGAATCGTGTGATAAACCTGTGAAAGTTTTCTATCGGATGCAAGGCTCCGATAAGATTATGTCTGATGAAGAATATCCGATTCAATTTGCAAACTATTCTAAAATTGAAAAGATCTGGCAGGAAAGTACAATTTGGTTCCCAAAACATGAACGAACCAATGATATTCCACTAGCCATTTTAAAGAAAATTCATTCGGATAATTCTAAAGACCCAAAGGTCAATGTCACACAATTCGTTAAACCAACAGACAAGTAAAATAGTTTTATTGAGCCGGCTTACTCAAAGGACCCAGCTCCTGAGAGATTAAGAAGACAGTGTATGGTTGATCAATATCCCATTGCTAGTTATTCTAAGTCGAACATCAAGGAAAACTATGAAGAGTACTATGCGTGTTTTAAGTGCGGGGAAAAGGGACATTTACTTGCCACCTGCCCGTATGTACGACACAAGAGGCACGAGGTGGAGATGAAGCAAAGATATGACTGTCCGGTTGATAATTTCAGTTATTCACACAGACAGTTTTTCCCTCAACAAGCACCTTTTTATAACCAAAACAACTATTTCAAAAGGAGGGAAGATCGTTCGATGACTTATGACAGACGCAACCGGATAGCAACTGAGAAACCATTGAAGAAACCATTGGTGAACGCAACTGCTGGAAACAAAAAGGTTCCTACTAAACCTAATGTCAAACCAGCAGTTGGACCTGTCTCTGTTAAATCAAAGAAGGTAACCAAGAAGGTATCGTTCAAGGAAGAAGTAAAGAAACCGGCTGAGACCTCAAAATCTCAGATCCGGATCTTGAAACGGACTGAACAATCTTGGTAATCAAAGGGGTCCGAGGGTGCTTCAACTTCACAAAATGTGAAATCTGTGAAAGCAAAAGATTTGCGTGAAAAGAAAGAGGTTGATAAAACCCAAGATGTTTGTGAAACAAATGACTCTTTGAAACAATCAGTTCAAAGACCCAAGACCAAACAGGCTTGGGTCCCCCGAAAAATCTAACCTTTCTACTTGATATGTGCAGGGAGCTTCAGCTGGCCCTGTTAGCAGTCTTTGGATTGTTGACAGTGGAGCTTCTGGCCATATGACTGGGGATCTATCGCTACTGTTCGATATTCGAAATATTAATGGAGGCTATGTAGCGTTTTCCGGGAACAAAGGAGGATACATTACCATGGAGGGTAGTGTGACTAATGGGATTGTGAGCTTCGAAAGAATTTCTTATGTGAAGCAGATAGATTACAATCTGTTGAGTGTCAGTCAGATATGCGACAATACTGTCTTGTGGTTACTGATGATTACTCAAGATTCTCGTGGGTGATGTGCATGCAACATAAGAGCGAAACGTTCAACAACTTGAAAGTTCTGTTTACCCGGTTGGAGAAGATTTATGGTTTGAAGATCAAACAGATTAGAAGTGACAACGGGATGAAGTTCAAGAATTCTATAATGGATGAGTTGTGCGATGAAAAGGGTATTCACCATGAGTACAATGCACAATATACTCCACAACCAAGCGGCTCGTACTATGCTTGCAGATTCTAATCTTCTGGTTATGTTATGGAATGAAGCTATTCATGTAGCATGCTATACACTGAACCGTGTGTTGATAGTGAAGAAGTTTGGAAAGACTTCTTATGAACTTCTTAACAGATGCAAGCCGAACTTAGAGTTTCTAGAGCCATTCGGGGCACCATGTATGATGCTAAATCCTACTGAGAAGATTGTAACGAAGGCTGAGATGAAGGTTATTTTGTTGGATACGCGACACCACTTAAACGAGTATTTAACAAAAGGACTAGACAAGTTGAAGAGTGGGCAAATGTTGATGTTCAACGCTACACTCAGAATGTTCCAGGAAATGGGCCCGATTGGATGTTTGACTACTAAGAACTCTTTGATTCATTCAATCTAGAAAGCTTGGTTGAAGAAGCTGTTTTACGATTGTATTACGAGTGTGAGAATGCAATAACTTAACCGTTAGTGCATCCGATCACTGTGACTCCTTCATCAAATACGGGTAATGATCTGGAGACGGCAGAGAATTTAAATATTCAAGAGGTGTTTCCAGTTCCTGACAATCCAGAATCTCGGATTCATTAGATTCATCCGCTAGAACAGGTTATTGGTGATTCTGGAAGCAGTGTGATGACACGTGGACAACTGAGACGTGCAACATCACATGATAATATTGGAGCTCTTGCCCTGTATGCCAAAATCCATAAATCAGGTTATCAAAATGATTGGTCTTTTTCTTTTTATGTTTCACAGGTTGAACCAAGAACATACAAGGAAGCTTTACTAGACGAATCATGGGTGGATGCGATGTAGCAAGAACTACAATAATTTCAAAAACTCGGAGTCTAGACGCTGACCGATTTACCACCAGACGGGAAGAAGATAGGCACAAAATGGGTGTTTAAGTGCAAGAAGGATGATGGAGGCGTTATTGTTAGAAACAAAGATTGATTGGTGGTACAAGGGTTTTGTCAAACTGATGGAATGGACTTTAATGAAGTTTATGCACCGGTTGCGTGTATTGAAGCAATTCGAATGTTTCTTGCATATGCATCTTATATGAAATTCAAGGTGTATCAAATGGACGTTAAAAGTGCTTTTCTATATGGTGTGGTCAAGGAAGAAGTATATGTCGGGCAACCACCGGGTTTTAAGGATCCTATCCACCGGGATAAGGTCTACAAGCTAAACAAAGCGTTGTATGGTTTGTACCAAGCCCCAAGACAGTGGTACGAGGAGCTCAACACATATATTCTCTCCAAAGGATTCAAGCGAGGATTGGTAGACTGTACCCTATTCACAAAACGAACAGAGGGTGACTTGCTTCTTGTACAAATATATGTTGATGATATTATATTTGGTTCTACTAATGAACTTTTGTGAAAGGAATTCGAAAATATTATGCAGGAAAAGTTTGAGATGAGCTCAATGGGAGAGATGCAATTCTTTCTGGGATTGCAAGTTGATCAATTTCCGTCGGGGATCTTCACCCACTAGATGAAATACGTTTCCGAAATCTTGAGCCAATTCTAGATGGAGGATTTGAAGACAATTGATACTCCCATACAACCTAATCACGGGATTGGAGTTGATGCTAAGGGAGAGCTTACTGACCCCTTTACATATTGAGCCATCGTTGGATCTTTAATGTATTTGAGTGCATCCCGGCCGGATATAATGTTTGCTACATGTTTTGTGCTAGATTCCAATCGAAGCCGAAACATAGTCGCCCTACAGTTGTCAAGAGAATCCTATAATATCTGAAGAGTTGTCCCTCGTGTGGACTATGGTACCCCAATGATGATAATTTTGACTTTATTGCCTTTAGTGATGCAGATTTTGGCGGATGCAACATTGATGCTAAATCCACAACGGCTGGATGTCAATTTCTGGGGAGCAGGCTCGTGACCTGGCAATGCAAGAAGCAGACAGCAGTTGCTCTATCAACATGTGAAGCCGAATACGTGTCAGCCTCGGGTTGCTATTCACAGGTTCTTTTGATTCAACAGCATATGCGCAACTACGGTTTCCAATATCTGACAATCCCCATTCATTGCGACAATGAAGCAGCCATAGCACTCACTAAAGACACTGTAAATCATTCCAAGGCTAAGCATATCCGAATCAAGGATCACTTTATTCGTGATTGCTATGCTAAAGGTTTGATTGACATGGTCAAAATCCACACTGACTATCAGAGAACTGATCTTTTGACCAAAGCTTTTGACAAATCTCGATTTGAATTTTTACTAAAAGCTAACGGTATTAAAGAAACGCAGGACTAATCTGCTCATCTGTTTATCAATTTTCTTTTCTTTTATGTTTTTGAAAATTAAAAATCCGAAAATATTTTTTTAATTTCAGGGGGGTATTTTATTCTAGAAAAACCAAAAACATTTGACAAATTTTAAAAACAATAAAAATTGGAAAAACTAAAAATGATTTTTCCTGGAGGAAAAGTGGAGATGATAGTACATCAGTGAGGGTCTTTCACATGCTAAGGATTTGTAAAGTTACAGATCTGATATGTCATTGAGTTTGTGTGATGTGCTGATAGGCTTCGTAGACTTATTAATGCTTGCCTTAGTGATACAAACATAACGAACTGCTTACTATGTGGATGAACACCTCATAGGCATATGGTCTGAGTACCGTAATTTCGTTTGATAGGGTTTGTACAAAATCAGAGGTTTCAGGTCGTTATGTTGTTAGGGTATCATAACAAAAGAGCTTTAATGCCAACTGATCTTTTGTCATATTAATTTACGGACCTAGATCAGTCAGGGTATGTTAACAAAAGAGCTTTAATGCCAAAACCAAAATTTACCGAATTGAGGAACTTTAAATGTGCTAAGATAATCAAAGATTATCTGATGCATCATATCTAATCAATGATGCAAATCATGATTGATATAAGACCTCAACCTGGTAGAGTGCACATGTTACTCTGTAGCATTGTTTTGCTGACTTGTACACCTCTGTGCCTCATACCTTGTAATTACAGATAACAACTGCATAATCACGCGTTACAATGAATCTTTATGCAAAATTCCTTGATGCGGGAGTATGTCGTGTCTATGGGAACCACAAGTAAGTTAGTTATTAATACACCTAAGCGTATCATTTTAAAGCACTGCATAACGGTCTGCATGTGAGTTTATGTGGAAAACAATATCAGCAATTGCGGAGTCACATAGTTAGTAACGTTTAAATGAAATAGAACAATTATGTGAGTTGATCTCTCATAAACTGATATGACCCTCTCACCGGAAAATCACAAAAAGTTTCTTGTTTTTTGTTGATTTAGTTAATATACAAAAACTCAAAAAGATTTTTGGGCGTGTTTTAGCATAAATTTCAGAAAAACCAAAAGATTTTACATTTCTGTGTTATTTTCGATAACCGATGTTGGAAAATGTTCATTTTCTGAGGTTTGACAAGCCAATTTGAGCTTTGTATCATTTAAATAAGAAATTTTCAGAAATTGAAGGTTTAAATGTTTCAAAATGACAAAACGAGAATCGAATTGGACAAAATGGTAAAAATTAGTTTTTCCAGATTTGCATTCGACCTTTCGTTAGGTCGAATGAACTTCTGAAGTGTGGATTTAAACCAGTTTTCAAGGTCGAATGCGAGTGGTTCTTATAAAATTTCCATTCGAACCCCTATAATTTTCCTTCGCCCTTTAATTAGGTTGAATAAACATCATTGAACCTCATTCGAACCCTGAAAGAGTCAAATGAAGCTTCTCTATATATATATAAGTGTCTTCATTCGAACCGCCATTCAAACAGTTCTCAAATTTTGCTCGATATACCCACTGTTTTGCTCGTGATTTCTAGACCTAAGATTTTTGTTCCTTGTGTTTTCCTGATCATTTCGATACCAAAAACACAGGTAATGGATGCATATTCAGTTCAGAATCACTAATCATAAGAACCAAACCCTAGACTTAAAATTCATGGACTTAAACATGTTAATAATGAAAATTGATCTTATACATTAAAATATTCGATGGTTTTAGGGGGGGGGGGATACATCATATTCTAGTGCTTAACTTGTTTGATTATGATTATTGATTTTTTGAACCCTAGAATCATAGGAAAACCATCTAAAATTGAATGTTTGATAAAATTGATAGTTAATCAGTAATAATCGGCCATGTTAGAAGGTTTTTCAATCAAAAATGCAATGTTAACATGGATTAAACAAAGATTTGGTCATTTCAAATATGAAAATATGTTCATTCGACCACTTCGAAGGGTCGAATGAATATCATTGTGGTCGGATGAACAACTTTGATGTTCATTCGACATAAACCAAACTCATTCGAGCCCTCGAAAGATCGAATGAAGATGGAATTTTGACTATTTTTTATGTTTTATCTGAATTAACGTATTTAAGCATTGATTAATTGTATTTTTGCCGATTAAATGGCTGAACAACTGCAACAGAGTGTACAACAGCAGGCAGCAACACCTAAAGAGTTGAATTTCGAGCCTAAACACAATTGCTGTGCATATATTGGACCGGTGAATTCTAAATGTGAAGAATTTTCAAGGATTATTGATTACTTGCGAAGATCAAGAGTCGTACATGCCATTGCTCAACCAGCTACCATTTACGAAGACCATCAAGTGGAATTCTGGGATAAAGCTGCTATAACTTTCTGGGAGAACAAATCAGTGATTTAAAGCAGAATTCAAGGACAAATGGTGTTGGTGCAGTTAGAAGATTCTTATGATGATCCTATTGAACTACCATGGTATGTGTAGCGTGCTTGCTATCTCAGAATGAAGTATAACGGTCCTATCACAGATTGTCAACTGCACAAAGCTAAGCTGTGTCCTCCATACAAGTATTTGCTTCATGTGATACTTCATCTATTTCCTTGATACTAAACAAGCCGTTTAACGTATCTGGGATGATCTTTCATCATATGAAGGAGGTGCTTCAAGGTATGAAGGGTGATAAGTTTTTTACGTACCCTAGATTCCTACAGATGATTTTTGACCACAAGTACAAGGAGTTGAGGAAAGATCCGTTGCAGATAGTTAATCAAGTGCATATGAACCTAACTACTTTGAATCGTATGATGACTTATAAGGGACAAACTAAGGAAGAGAAGCCACCTCATAGGCGTTTGTTTGGGTATTTGAGTTTTGTTGCTTATAGAGATCAAAGTTTGGATAAAGTGAGGCATGCTGACAGTAATTCTGATTCTGATAGCCCTTTAGTTTTTGTAGACAAGAAAGCGAAAAGGAAACGTCAGGTGATTAACAAAGGTGCAAAGTCGGGTAAAGGCAAACAGAAGGTTGATGAGACTGAGACTAAGAAGAAGTAAGTTGTCAAAAGCAAAGGTAAAACAAAGACTTTGCTTGTGGATGAAGATTCAGAAGAAACAGAGGAAGATGCTGAGTGGGATTATGAAACGGAAACACCTAAGGATACTAATCCCAAGGCGACTAAGATCAGTACTCCTGAAGCACTTGAAAAGATTGCTGAGGAACAAAGGCAGAGAAGTTTAACCAAAGAAGATCAAGAGTTGAATTTAGATGTTGATGCTGACTTTGAAGGTTCTCCGGTTACTGGTGCGAAAGTTAATAGAGGTAGAGTCAAGAAGATGTTTAAGAGAGAACCTGCTAGAAAAAAGAGAGACAAAGAGATTAATATTTTGTTGAAAGGCAAGATGATGCCTGCAGCTAGCTCAAGCTCAAAAGCAGCAACACCAACAGCATCCCCAACAATGAAGAAATAAAAAGTTGTGCAAGAGGTTATCACTACTGAACCTGCTTCACAACTCAATCCAGAGAACATCTCATTATCACTAAAGAATATGTTGGCAACTATGAAAGCAAAGACTGCCAAACCTACTACTGAATCAAGCTCTACTCCTCAAGATACAGTTTCAAGCGATGTGATGGTAGCTGTAAATAGGCAGATAGCAAACATGATGAAAGCATTCAATCAACTAGCTTCTGAGATCAGAAAATTGAAGGAGAATGAGAAAGACATGTTTTAGATTGTTTTAGCTTTTCAGAATCGTCAAGATGATTTGGAAGAGAAAGTAAAGACGATTGAGGAATTGAAGGAGAAGGTAAAGTAGCCTGAGAATGAAAACAAAGAGTTGAATACTAGAAGCAAGAGAAACACAAAGAGGCTTCTGGTGATTCAACAAGAAAATGACAAGATGAGAAAGATTATTGATAGATTGTACGAATAAGCACCACAGCTTAAGGGTATAGAGGAGGAGGAAGAAGAAGAAAAAGTTGATTACAGTGGTACAGATGATGAGTCTGGTGAAGATGAATAAAAAGATGATAATGATGATGATGATGCATCAAGTGGTGGTAATGCGAATAAAGAAAACCCCACTAGTTCAAAGGATTCTGATGATGATGATCCTTCAAAATATTCCTTTGAACAGTGCCCGACTGAAGAAGGTGATAAGGGTACTTCAAAGAAGAAACCTGGAGAGATGTCTGATGCAGACAGAGATTTGTTGAAACAGATGATGAAGATAGGTTGTTATACTTTGGAGATTACTGGAAGGTTTCCTGAGATTTTCATGAACAACGATATGTGATTCCAGATTGAGTATGTTGATCTAGAGTTAGAGGAATGGGAAGTGAACAAGCAAGTTGGGAAGTCATTGGATGATATTCTGAGTGAGAAATAGATTCCTTATGTTCCAGTGATTGATCCAAATCACAGAGATGCCGATGACATTGAAGTTGATAAGTACAACAATGTTGAAGTTGAAGATATTTCACATGATATCCAGAGTACTACAACATTCACACAGATACCATCATTTCAGCCATAAACAAAGAGTCTCTTAGACAAGCAGAAGAGGTTGCTAAAAAGAAGAGTAAGAAGATAATTGATGAAGTCTTTGATAACGATGCTAAAAAGGAAAAAAGTCTTTAAGCAATCTGATTCTTTGAAGGAGTTGTTGAAAAAGCTAAGAGAGGATGAACAAAACCAGCCGAAACCAGAAGTTCAGGGTGATGTTTACAACTACCAGAACAAGATATTCAAGGGTCGTGCATTAACTTGGGAGTATTTTCCACAGTTAAGGTGCATTGGGATTAAATGGGATAAAGGTATCTTGTATTTCAGGCACTTTCATGAAATCAAGACATTACGATACTGGGCTGTGAGAGACATTGTTAGACATCAGATTTCGGGCTGTGAACATGCGAACATAGTTCATTGGATGGCTGAGAGAATGACAGAAGAGAGTTATACAAAATGGGATGCATGTAGACCACAATATTCTAAGCGTATTGTTCATAAGAATGATATTGATCTGAAGAATGGTCTTCCAAAGGTTACGTTGAAGTACAAACCTCCCAAAGACTTTGAATTCTGGTATTATGATTGGGTTACGGGAGAAGCTGTGATAGTATTGAAGGATAAGGATCTGAAGCTTATGGTGAAGAAAATACGCGTATTCGATCCCATGCGGTTGATTAATTGTGCTAAAGAAGACATCGTTGCGCTGTATTACAATCAGATTCACTTTGATGTTCGTGACATAGAACCTACTAGGTACTTTCAACGGGTTGCTATATTTTGTTTCGCATGGGGTATTAATGTTGACTGTGACCACGAGAAGCTGCTGGGAAAGACATTGAAGAAAGCTGAACTGGAAAAACGCAAACTGAAGAAACAGGTTTTACCTGAAATGAGTGAGCGTGAAAAGAACAAGATCAAGATCAAACTTCGCAACAAAGTTTTGGAGTATCAAGAACAATCCAAGCAATAGCCAAGGGGGAGTTTGTTAATGCATATGTGTGGCTATCGGTTTTGGATTGTTCAAGATTGCGAAAGTTTTGAAGAAATCAAGTTTTGAAGAAGTTCATTCGACCATGTCGTAGGGTCGAATGAATATGAAGAAGGTCGAATGAGTTTGATGTTTATCAGGTTGATTTGTTTATGTTGATTCGTACCTTGTAATGGTCGAAGGGATTGATTCGACCTCTGCAGAGGTCGAATGGAGTTTTCTATATATATATATGTGTGTGTTTTCTAGAGAGAGTCTAGAGTGTTCTAAAGTGTTTGTTTTCATTATAATCTATCCTTTGTAAGATTTATCACTTGATTATTAATGAAAATGATTATGAAATTCAATATTATAGTGTTCTGATCTAATTATTATCATTTTGCATGTGATCTAGAGTTTCCGCACCTAGATTACTCATACTTGTGTGATTATTTTGTTGATTTCTCAAATCCGATCCTTTACAATAAATACCCTTCACTCCATGAAGAAAGGGGCCGGTTCCTCTCACACTAAAACACACACTTTGTAGTACTCTAAGTTTTGTTTGAAAGATTGGTCGAAATATTCTTCCTATAATACTCGTCAGTAACCTTGTAATTGTGGTCACACATATCAATACAATCTCTTCGTATTTATTCATACATTATCATTGTTAGTCAAGTGTTATTTGGTTCGTGTTTCTTCATTGCCCGCTTTCCCTGGGGATACCTCTGCTACTGCGACGAAACAGCTTAGTCCCACCACACAAGAGAGCCCACAAGGGGGCAAGAGAAGTAAACAAAGGCACCACGCATTGCCTCACCATCCAAAGCTACTCATCACTCAACAACCACATTCCACTTTGCAACCGAAAATGCAACTCGACAGCAAGGTAATGGGAACAAAGAGGTCGCACAGGCACTCATCCTAGAGCCATGGTACTTAATGGAACACGAGGCGCTGCAGCGACGTGACAATGAGATATTCCACTAGCAGCACGACAAATATACCTCCAAGAAACCACCATTCGATGTAGTTCGGGTACACACAATCTCTGAGGGCCCATCCCACCCTCACACAAGAGAATTGTGCTTCAATTCTAAGGGCACGAGCTACTACAACAGTGGAAACAAACAAACAGAGCCAACATGGAGGGAAGACACCGTGGAATCACAAAGTCACTTCAAGTATAATCACATTCACTCGGATGACAACAATATTGCATATGGGCACAACCCGTCGTTTGGGGAAGACCTCACCAAACCCTACTACCCGCCGACGTTCAGTGAAAAGTCAAAGTTCAACCCCCGCATTGCGCTAGCACTGTTGCCCTCCAAAATGAAAATACCAAGTATCTTAGGCATGTACGACACTTCAAACCCTAATGACCACTTGAGAAGCTTTGAAACCGCGGGTAAGGTAGCAGGCTGGACCCTACCAGCTTGGTTCCATATGTTTGCGCAAACACTCATAGGTGCAGTGCGGTTGTGGTTTGAAAGTCTACCACCTAGCCAAATCGATGGTATAAAAGAGCTAAAAGACAAGTTCTCTAGCCACTTTAGCCAATAGTGTAGGGTAGAGCACGAATCCACAGACATCTTCCAGGTTAGGAGGTAGGAGAATGAGTCCACTGAAGACTACATCACCAGATTTAATAATGAAGTACTCCTGATCGGGCCGATTGGGTTTAAACTCATGAAGGTATCTTTCAAGCAAGGGGTCCAATGCGACAAGCTCATTCGCACCATCATCAGGAAGACCAGCATCCAGACACATGGGATGAGATCATGAGAGCCACGAAACTTTATGTGCGAATAGAAAGGGAACTATCCGTATGGAGCAGAATCCGCGCAACACATATTGAGAATTCGTTTTTAGGATCGTAATCACGAACCGTGATCACACGAATACCAACCGTAGGGTGCGGAATCCCCTCCGATCGTGCAAAATGATTCAGAAATAAACGTAAACGATCGTGATGAAAACAGATAACGAATCACCAAGCAATTTCCATAACTTTACTCGTGTATTAGATCAACTATCAATGATTACAAATGAAATCCTAGACCTAATACTGAGAATATCACACACACACAAAATGGGAAAATCTCAAAATGATAACTCTCTTACAAAATAACTAACTTTTCCCTATTTATAAGGTTTCCACCTTCGCCCCTTTCAAGAGGTCGAACGTGTTCATTCGACCCCTCGTGGGTTCGAATGAAGCCTTCTTCTTCAATCATTCTACATTCGGCCCAGACAAACTACATTCGACCTCTCGATTGGTCGAATGTTGATTGCTTGTGGTTTACATATATAAATATTTTAAGTTTCACAATCTGGTTTTAAAAATGGAATCACCAATCTAAACCACACAACACGGCAGTGTACCGATCGTAGTGTAGTAAAGTCGATAAGACCGAGTATCAATCCGTGGACACTGATATGCAACCCTCGATACTAAACCTCTATCGAGTCCTAATCTATATGAAAGAGCATGATTTTTCAACTAAAAAGATAACTAAAACGATAAACAAGTAAACAAATAAAATAAGACAAGAAACAAACAAGCAGCAAGGACGAGAAAACGAAGAGTAAACGCTCAAGAAAGAGGAATCATAAATGGAGAGGATGGCTGCCTAGACTGGGAATCCAATTGATAAAGCTGAAAGCTAACGATAAATGGATACTCGAATGACTACCGGGATCTACGGGTATAACCAACTCGGGAAACACTATAGTATCTAGATCTCCTCTTGGTCTCAGTAGAATAGTAAATGGAATCCTAAGCGGTCGTGAAGCTCACCGGGTAAAGAATGGATCACCTCTCGGTCTCACCAAACATACAAGTTTACGCACCCAAAGATTAGATCTCCTCTCGGTCTCACTAATCACCAAATACCTAACGGCATCAAGGGGTGAATCTATTCCTAAAGGTAAATGTTTGGGAAAGCGGATAAAAAGGATACCGGGAAAGAAATTCACTCTCGTGCAATATCTAACCAAATAAACCAACAAATCCTAACAAACCCACAACCTATCTCCTCTCGGTCTCAAGGTAGGTGACAAACCCAAAACGATGTTAAACACGCAATTTCTAGACCCTAAGTCAACATGTCAACCTATCAAATCATCACACGAAGCAAGTGAAAAAAATATGCAACCTTTAGTTTAAAAACACCAAGTAAATAAACCAAAGCCACATACGGGTCTAAAAATATAACACAAACATCATCCGGGTGATAAATCACAACAAAAACCAATAAAGTTTAGATTTTTATACATAAACTAGTGTCAAACGAGTACCAAATACCAAAGACAATCAACCAAAATCAAAATTCATCCCAAGTCTAGACAACCAACATAAAATCTAGCCAACCATAATATTGAAAGAAATAAAAATAAATCTAAAAGGTTCACAAACAAAAATCATAGAGAGACTAAACAAATACCAAACCGATAAGCTCCGTAGTCGCCGCCCCTCTTTGTGACCTTCACCTTTAAAGTAATAATTTTTTTTCTTTCTTCTCGTGGCTTGTCCTACCTCCACTCTATTTATTTTTCTTGTCTTGTACTGCTACAAGAATTTTTGAAGCAATTCCAACGTCACTTTTGTTTTTCACCTCCTAATTCCTTTTTTATTATTACTATATATATATTTTTGTTGTAATAAATGTTAGCTCCTCAAAATCTTTTCAACGTCACTCTGTTGTTTTATTCTTTTTCTTTTTGTTGTGACCTTTCGCCTCCTCTATCCAAACCAACGTGCAGCTCCTTTTCTTTTTATAACCTCCAACCGTGTCTTTCTTGCCCTACTTTTTGACATATGGGCCGAGCCCAATTCTTTTCATATAGACCTATTGTGGACTGCTCCTTGCAAGACCAGTTTGTTTAATTACTCAGCCCAAAATAAATATTGTGACCAGCCCAATTAGCTCCATGCTGAATAATCCATAGTGCAAGAAATAAATGAGCTCATCCCGTTTGAATCTTGGCCCATTAGTTCCTACATCATAAAAATTAGATAAGAATGTGTTCTAAATTAAATATTTAATTAGATGGCCCATTAAAATATTAAAAAATTTAGTGAGTCTCAAGTTTAATTCAAATGCGCCATTTTAGCTCGTTTTCTCTTTAACCCTTTAAATAAATAAAAGGAACCAATAAAGGGTAATATTTAATTAAAAGTAACCCAAATATTATTTAAAGTGTCGAGAATATTGATATAAATATATGTATATTTTAGAGCGTATCAAATGTATCTTCAGGTTAAAGTCTTGGTCGTTTTCTGATTATCTGAACCTTCGACATTCAGTACTGGATCACTAGCTGGGGACATACATGAATAATGCACTTACAATCTCCCCCTTGGACCTAGCTAGTGATGTACCAAATCAGAAAGTTGTCAATTCGTCAAGTCTTGCAATCATCATCTTGAACGAATTGAAAACATTCCATTTTCAAGCACGTTTGTGTTGAGGTTCTTGTCTATCTCTGCAATAAGCTTCAAAATCTTAGACAGAATCAAGAAATCTTGGCTTTGTCATTTGTTGGTCCAGAGATGAAGACAGACATCAAATCTTGAATTCTTCAATCTTCAATCGTTTGTTCTGGTGATCTTGATGTTCAGGTTTGGGTCTTGTTCAGTTTCATGCATTGTCGTTGAGTCTTGAGCAGTGCACCTGTTGTGTTTGATTCTGCAGAAAAATTTACTAAAAACTGCACAAACTACAACCATCGTTATACACGACAAAAATCTCGGAAGTACTCTTCACAATTTTTAATATGCACCAGAAACTTGAAAATTTGTAGTCTATTTCAACTTTTAAGTATCTGAGTATTCACATTAAGTATCCCATCATCGGTTATCAAAAACAAAGGCCTGTGCCTCCACCCACTTGGAAACATAATCAACCGTGACAAGAATATACTTGTTCCCTCGTGAAGACGGGAACGGCCCCATAAAATCAATCCCCCATATATCAAAAATCTCAACAACCTGAATGGGGTTCTGGGGCATCTCATCCCTTGATGAGACATTGCCAACCCTCTGACACGCATCACAACTCCTAACATACTCATGAGCATCCCTAAACACCGTCGGCCAATAAAAGCCCGAATCAAACACCTTCTTCGCGGTGTAGGTAGCTCCATGGTGGCCACCAGCTGGTTCCTCGTGGCAATGCTTGAGGATCTCCCTCGCCTCATCACCATACACACATCTCCTAACAACCTGGTCTGCACCGATGCGAAACAAATACGGATCCTCCCACAAGTAATGCTTGACATCCGCAAAGAATTTCTTCTTTTGCTGAAATGTCATGCCCTTCACAAGGACATCACTCGATAAATAGTTCGCAAAATCGGCGAACCATGGGAATCCCTCGTCCTGAGCGCTCACAAACAACAGACACTCGTGAGGGAAGCTGTCACCAATAGCCTCCTCTCTCATCTCCTCACGAGTAGGGTCCTCAAGTCGGGACAAGTGATCTGCTGCGACGTTCTCCGCACCCTTCTTATCTTTAATCTCAATATCAAACTCTGTAAGCAACAAGATCCATCGAATTAAACGTGGCTTAGCATCTTTCTTGGCAAACAAATGCCTCAATGCTGCATGATCCGTATAAACGATGGTCTTTGAGAGAACAAGATATGATCTAAACTTATCAAACGCAAAAACTACCGCTAGAAGCTCTTTCTCAGTAGTGGTATAACTCTCTTGAGCGTCATTAAGAGTCTTACTAGCGTAGTATATGGGGTGAAAATGCTTCTCTCTCCTTTGCCCCAAAACTGCCCCCACTGCGAAATCACTCGCATCACACATGAGCTCAAATGGTAAGCTCCAATCAGGGGCAATAAGAATGGGGGCACTCACCAACTTCTCCTTCAGCGTCTCAAACGCCCTCATACAATCCTCAGAGAATACAAATGGTGTATCCTTCTCCAACAGCTGGGTCATCGGCCTCGCAATTTTAGAAAAATCGCGAATAAAACGGCGGTAAAAGCTCGCATGGCCTAGGAAGCTCCTAATAGATTTCATATTCGTCGGTGGCAGGAGCTTGGAAATGGTCTCAATCTTGGCCCTATCGTCCTCAAGCCCTGCCTGTGAAATCTTGTGACCCAGCACAATCCCCTTGCGTACCATGAAATGGCACTTCTCCCAATTTAACATTAAATTGGTCTCCTCACATCTCGCCAACATGCGATCCAAATTCTTTAGAAAATGATCAAAGGAACTCCCAAATATAGAAAAATCATCCATGAACACCTCCATGGAGTCCTCGATCATGTCATGAAAAATCGCAACCATACACCTCTGGAAAGTCGCTGGAGCGTTACATAATCCAAAAGGCATGCGTCGGTACGCAAATGTGCCATAAGGACATGTAAACGTGGTCTTTTCCTGATCCTCTGGTGCAATGGGGATCTGGAAATAACCTGAAAAGCCATCAAGAAAGCAGTAGAACTGCTGTCCCGATAGACGCTCCAACATTTGATCAATAAACGGCAGGGGGAAATGATCCTTGCGAGTTGCATCACTCAATCGACGGTAGTCGATGCACACTCGCCAACCGGTGACAGTCCTGGTGGGGATGAGTTCGTTCTTCTTATTCGTCACCACCGTCATCCCACCCTTCTTGGGGACGACCTGAACTGGACTGACCCATGCAGAATCAGAAATAGGATAGATGAGGCCTGCATCGAGCAATTTGATGACCTCATTCTTAACCACCTCCTGCATATGTGGGTTCAGTCTACGCTGTGGCTGACCCACCGGTTTGTATTCCTCCTCCATCAATATCTTATGCGTGCAAAAGGAAGGGTTGATACCCTTTATGTCCATCAGCTTCCACGCAATCGCCTGTTTGTGCGATCTCAGCACAACTAACAACCTCGCCCTCTCCTCTTCCATCAATTTAGATGAAACAATGACGGGCAACTGAGAACCCTCATCAAGATATGCGTACTCAAGATGGGATGGTAGCTCTTTAAGCTCCAAGGATGGGGGTTTCTCAACAGATGGCCTCTCCTGAGGCTCCTCCCTCTCAATCACCTCGAAAACCTCCGGTACCGAGGGAGGGTCACTAGTCGAAGGACTAGGATCAGAAACAACACTCACCACCCCTGCTGGTGGTGCCTCACCTCCGCATATCCCGCTCAAAACGCTACCGACATGAGACATGATAGTATCAATGAAGTATAAAGTGTCGTCATGGTCGGCCGTGTGCCTCATTGACCTATTGATATCAAAGGTGACTGTGTCATCATCTACACGAAGTGTGAGCTTACCGTCGAAGACATCAATCAATGCTTTCCCGGTAGCTAGAAATAGTCGACCTAAGATCAGAGGGACATTCGCATCCTCATCCATGTCGAGGATCACGAAATCAACGGGAAAGACAAACTTGTCAACTTTCACAAGCATGTTCTCCACAATCCCCCGTGGATACTTGACCGTGCGGTCGGCCAACTGAATGCTCATACGGGTGGGAGATGGCTCTCCTAGGTTTAGCTTAGCAAAAACAGAATATGGCATGAGGTTTATGCTAGCACCTAGGTCAGCTAAAGCATTACTCACTGAAAGATTCCCGATCAGACAAGGGATAGTGAAACTACCCGGATCAGTCATCTTCTGTGGGACCTTGTTCTGCACGACTGCAGAAAACTCCTCACTAAGAGTAACAGTAGATAACTCCTCCAACTTTTTCTTATTCGTCAGAAGATCCTTCAAAAACTTGGCGTACTTCGGCATATGTGTCAATGCCTCAACAAAAGGAAGGTTCACATGGAGTTGCTTGAACAACTCAAGGAACCTGTTATACTGCTCCGTATCACGCTCTCTCCTCAATCTGCCCGGGTATGGAACTGGAGGTGTGTAAACTCTCACGGGCTCCTTTTGCTTCTGTTGCTCTGGGGGAGACTCCTGGGACTGTGCGGTACTTGCTGGGACTCGCCTAGTAGGGTGCACCTCGCCCTGGACCTCCATCTCAACCTCCTCATCGATCGGCTCATGAACAACTGTCGGCTCGATCTCAACGGCTCCTCTACCGCTCCTGGTGGTAACTGCCATCACCTGATCTTTCGGATTCTTCTCTGTGTTACTCGGTAGACCACCAACTTGCCTTTCATTCATCCGCTCCGCCAACTGACCAACAGTCCTCTCGAGATTCTGCATCACGGTACTCTGACTCTTCATGAAAGCCTCGTGCTCTCTGAATGTCGTCTGAGTCTCCTGGTATCTCTTCTCATCACGAGCCATGAACTGTGTCATCAACTGCGACTGCTGGGCCATCATGTCCTCTAGAGTGGGTTTCTTCTCTCCTCCACTCGGGCCCACATCCTGTCGGGGCTGCTGAAATAAACTCTCACGCTGAGATCTTAGTGGGAACCCTGGTGGGTTTCCACTCTTCCAACCAGAATTGTAATTATTACCATACGAAGTCTGGTTTGGATTCTGAACATAATCAACCTGCTCCTGATGCGCAACAACATCTACTGGACACGCGACCGTGTCATGCCCTCCTCGACATACCTCACACTTCTGCTCGCTCTTCTTCTGCATATCTTTCATCATCTTCGTAAGAGCCTCGACCTGAGCTGCCAACAAAGTGGTGGGGTCAACCGTGTGAACTCCTCTCTGAGCGGGTGCAGCTGGAGCAGTGTCCCTAGACTCCATATTCTGATAGCTGCGCATAGCTATCTCCTCAAAAAGCTGAACACACTCAGTGGGATCTTTGGTGTTCAACAAATTGCCACCAGCTATAGTGTCGAGCTTGTCCCTGGTAGCCAAAGTCGTGCCATGATAGAACTTCTCGACCAATGCCCAGTCCTCCATCCCGTGATTAGGACACCTATTCAACAACTCCTTGAAACGCTCCCACGTCTCATCAAACGACTCATCAGCACGCTGCCGATACTCCTGGATCATAGTCCTCAAATGAGCAGTCTTGGAAGGAGGAAAATATTTGTTAAGGAACTTCTCCTGCATCTCCTCCCAAGTACGAATGGATCCTGCTGGAAGGGACTCCAACCAGCTCTGAGCACGATCAACTAAAGAGAATGGAAACAAACGCAACTTGCACGCGTCCTCTGTCATGGTATTGATTTGAAACGTGTCACAAAGACGATAAAATCGAGAAAGATGAGCGTTTGGGTCCTCATTCGGCAACCCATGAAAAACACAAGTAGTCGAAATCAACGATATGATCTGAGGTGGAATCTGCCAGTTGTTTGCCTCGACAACTGGTCGGGCAATACTGGACCTAGCGGCACCCATGATGGGTCTCGCATAATCTGCTACCACACGGCGTGGTCGCTCCTCAGCCATGGTGATATCTGGCTCAACCTCTAACTCCTCAGCTACAGTTGATGCCTCTGGTGCAAGGGCGGCGTCCGTCTGGAATATCCACGCAAGTCCGAAATCCTGCTCGTGCTCCGTATCTGGTGCTAGATGCTCCACAACACGGTGTTGCCTCCGACCGTGAAAAACACGCTCCGGTTCTGAAAATGCAAATAGCTCAGGTGGTCCCTGTGCACGGGTGTGTCGCATGCACTGACAAGATAAAACGGTAAAATCACAACTAAAAAACGAAAATAAAAGAAAATAAAACGACTAATCTAACACGTAAAAACCAAACTCATGCAAAAGCAACAAGTAAACTAAGGCACGCAGAAAAACCTAAAACCAAACAAGACCTAAAAATACGACTAAACTAAAGCGGATATAAACAAAGAACGAATGACTAGATCCCCGACTCGGGTCATTCTCGAAGTCGCCAGTGTCCCCGGCAACGGCGCCAAAAACTGATTGCTTGTGGTTTACATATATAAATATTTTAAGTTTCACAATCTGGTTTTAAAAATGGAATCACCAATCTAAACCACACAACACGGCAGTGTACCGATCGTAGTGTAGTAAAGTCGATAAGACCGAGTATCAATCCGTGGACACTGATATGCAACCCTCGATACTAAACCTCTATCGAGTCCTAATCTATATGAAAGAGCATGATTTTTCAACTAAAAAGATAACTAAAACGATAAACAAGTAAACAAATAAAATAAGACAAGAAACAAACAAGCAGCAAGGACGAGAAAACGAAGAGTAAACGCTCAAGAAAGAGGAATCAGAAATGGAGAGGATGGCTGCCTAGGCTGGGAATCCTATTGATAAAGCTGAAAGCTAACGGTAAATGGATACTCGAATGACTACCGGGATCTACGGGTATAACCAACTCGGGAAACACTATAGTATCTAGATCTCCTCTCGGTCTCACTAGAATAGTAAATGGAATCCTAAGCGGTCGTGAAGCTCACCGGGTAAAGAATGGATCACCTCTCGGTCTCACCAAACATACAAGTTTACGCACCTAAAGATTAGATCTCCTCTCGGTCTCACTAATCACCAAATACCTAACGGTATCAAGGGGTGAATCTATTCCTAAAGGTAAATGTTTGGGAAAGCGGATAAAAAAGATACCGGGAAAGAAATTCACTCTCGTGCAATATCTAACCAAATAAACCAACAAATCCTAACAAACCCACAACCTATCTCCTCTTGGTCTCAAGGTAGGTGACAAACCCAAAACGATGTTAAACACGCAATTTCTAGACCCTAAGTCAACATGTCAACCTATCAAATCATCACACGAAGCAAGTGAAAAAAATATGCAACCTTTAGTTTAAAAACACCAAGTAAATAAACCAAAGCCACATACGGGTCTAAAAATATAACACAAACATCATCCGGGTGATAAATCACAACAAAAACCAATAAAGTTTAGATTTTTATACATAAACTAGTGTCAAACGAGTACCAAATACCAAAGACAATCAACCAAAATCAAAATTCATCCCAAGTCTAGACAACCAACATAAAATCTAGCCAACCATAATATTGAAAGAAATAAAAATAAATCTAAAAGGTTCACAAACAAAAATCATAGCGAGACTAAAAAAATACCAAACCGATAAGCTCCGTAGTCGCCGCCCCTCTTTGTGACCTTCACCTTTAAAATAATAATTTTTTTTCTTTCTTCTCGTGGCTTGTCCTACCTCCGCTCTATTTATTTTTCTTGTCTTGTACTGCTACAAGAATTTTTGAAGCAATTCCAACGTCACTTTTGTTTTTCACCTCCTAATTCCTTTTTTATTATTAATATATATATATTTTTGTTGTAATAAATGTTGCTCCCCAAAATCTTTTCAACGTCACTCTGCTGTTTTATTCTTTTTCTTTTTGTTGTGACCTTTCGCCTCCTCTATCCAAACCAACGTGTAGCTCCTTTTCTTTTTATAACCTCCAACCGTGTCTTTCTTGCCCTACTTTTTGACATATGGGCCGAGCCCAATTCTTTTCATATAGACCTATTGTGGACTGCTCCTTGCAAGGCTAGTTTGTTTAATTACTCAGCCCAAAATAGATATTGTGACCAGCCCAATTAGCTCCATGCTGAATAATCCATAGTGCAAGAAATAAATGAGCTCATCCCGTTTGGATCATGGCCCATTAGTTCCTACATCATAAAAATTAGATAAGAATCTGTTCTAAATTAAATATTTAGTTAGATGGCCCATTAAAATATTAAAAAATTTAGTGAGTCTCAAGTTTAATTCAAATGCGCCATTTTAGCTCGTTTTCTCTTTAACCCTTTAAATAAATAAAAGGAACCAATAAAGAGTAATATTTAATTAAAACTAACCCAAATATTATTTAAAGTGTCGAGAGTATTGATATAAATATATGTATATTTTAGAGCGTATCAAATGTATCTTCAGGTTAAAGTCTTGGTCATTTTCTGATTATCTGAACCTTCGACATTCAGTACTGGATCACTAGCTGGGGACATACTTGAATAATGCACTTACAATCTCCCCCTTGGACCTAGCTAGTGATGTACCAAATCAGAAAGTTGTCAATTCGTCAAGTCTTGCAATCATCATCTTGAACGAATTGAAAACTTTCCATTTTCAAGCACGTTTGTGTCGAGGCTCTTGTCTATCTCTGTAATAAGCTTCAAAATCTTAGACAGAATCAAGAAATCTTGGCTTTGTCATTTGTTGGTCCAGAGATGAAGACAGACATCAAATCTTGAATTCTTCAATCTTCATTCATTTGTTCTGGTGATCTTGATGTTCAGGTTTGGGTCTTGTTCAGTTTCATGCATTGTCGATGAGTCTTGAGCAGTGCACCTGTTGTGTTTGATTCTGCAGAAAAATTTACTAAAAACTGCACAAACTACAACCAGCGTTATACACGACAAAAATCTCGGAAGTACTCTTCACAATTTTTAATATTAACCAGAAACTTGAAAATTTGTAGTCTATTTCAACTTTTAAGTTTCTGAGTATTCACATTAAGTATCCCATCATCGGTTATCAAAAACAAAGTTGAAACAAAACATTTTTATTTTTCAAAGTTTATGCTAAAACACACCCAAAATCTTTTTGAATTTTCAAATAGATTTCATAAAAGTAAACTAAACATATTTTAGTGAATTTTCCGGTAAGAGGATCATATCAGTATTGGAACAGTCAGTCAAAACTCTATTTGACCAATTTTCTAGTTTTTAACATTGAGCATACTACAACCATTATCAGTATGTTTGTCCATTTAAACTCAAAATCATCATTTATTGTTCAACATTTCAGATACGTTATGGTAATATTAGATACTGAAAAATCTATGGTCCCCGTGCACAAAGCTTCATTGTAACGCGTGATTATATTGTAGTTATCCGTTAGTTACAAGGTATGAGGCACAGCGGTGACAGGTCAGCAAATTAATGCTTCAAAGTGACTTATGCACTCAACCAGGGTGAGGACTAATATCATACATGATTTTCATCATAGTATTGATACGATGCATTAGATAATCTTTGATTATCATCACCCATGTTAAGTTCCTCATTCGGTAACTTAAGGATTTGTCATTTAAGATCTTTTAATAAGATACCCTGACTGATCTAGGTCCGTAAATTAATACGACAAAAGATCAGTTAGGCTATCCCCAGATAACTAACAATATAACGACCCGAAAACTCCGATTTTGGCAATCTATCAAACGAAATTTCGGTACTAAGACCATATGTCAATGAGACGTTGATCCACATGATTATCAGTTAATGTTTTTAACTTTATATCACCATGCTGAACTTTAAACTTTGATTTCAAGCCTACCAATATATAATTGTAGTGGCTACTCAATGTTGTAACATCATTTTGTTTTCAAACTAGTCTGACAGTCCACTGATGTACTATCATCTCCTCTTTTTCTCCAGGAAAACTCATTTTGGATTTTCTAAATTTTTATTTTTCTGAAATTTTCTCCCCCTAAAAATCTAAAAATAAGCATATTTTTGGATTTTTAAACTTTTGAAGAAAAACAAAATAAAATGATATCCGATGCGGTTTACTCATTGAGTTTCAAAACCATCTTCCTACTCAGATTACTTGACTCACTTTGTTCTTTCAACTAGTAAAGCCATTAACAAAGATAAGAGAGTTTAGAATAAACCGTTTTGTCACATCTGTTGTTGAACTCCAGCACCTAAGAGCAATTGCATGAGATTGCAACTTTTTCTTACTTCAGAGGTAGGAAACATACAACATATACTCTCCTCTTTGTTGAAATCATGTTTTTCTTTTTCAATATCCCATCCTTTTTTACCTTCACCTCTCCAATAAATAGCGTGTATACAGATGCTCCACTATCAACTATCAAAAATAGCTAATAGGTCTGTCTGGAACAATCTGCACACTTGTTAAACAATTACTAGGAGAGAGGCACCCATCCCTTCGCAGTGATGGGTCGTCCAAGGTCATCAATCCTCGGAACATCAATCCATTCTCCTTTTGAAAAATCAATTGGTTTTTCAATGGATTGATTTGAAGTAGAAATTGCTATTGATTTAGAAAGTGATTTGGGTTTCCAAACACGTTCAGAGTTTATTTTAGACTTTGTTGAAATCGTTTTGATTGTTGACTTTTCAGATTTCTTATTTGAAACATGCTTTAGAACTTTGTTTGGAATCTTCTCAGACTTAACTAATGAAGATCCAGGTTTAGAGTTACTCTTAGGCTTAGCCTTAGAACTTCCCCTTACCTTAGCAACCCTATCACAATCTCCATTTTTATTCAAGGCAATTTTATTACGATTGTCATACACAACCTGTTTCCCCTTTTGTTTCTTGATTGGTTTTGGGGATACAGGCTTTTTGACATTGCCTGAATTTTTAGCAAATTTAACTTCGGTCTTTTTCTGTTTAACATACGGACAGGCAGCAACTAAATGCCTACACTCTTTGCAGTTATAACAAGACCTATGTTCCACAAAATCACATGCATACCCTTCATCCCAATACCAGTAGGGACAATGAGCAGCAATATGTCCAACATCACCACATTCAAAACAACTTCTCCATTCAACATAACCATGAGAATATTGTGAGAATCCGGTAAAATACCGAATCCAAGGATCGATTAAGCGAAAAACAACTCGGTTTCAGACGGGAGATTCGAGACGAGACAGAAACATACGATAACAAAGTCATCACAGATTCTTATTAATTCAGAAACGGTTACAGACACTGTCATCAGTAGGATAAACATCTATCTCGGGGCCGAGGGAGGTCGGGCATGACCTCCCCCTTGAGAGCATTCAAAGAATAAACTCAAATCTACAAATGAAAACCAACATATGAGATTGCTATTTATAGTCCAAAGCCATAAGCTACCTTCGCCCATTTAAGTAGGTCGAACCTGCAGATTCTGCAGGTTCGCCCTTTTCAAATGGTCGAACCTAGACTTAGGTTTTGGTCTATATTCACAAATGCAACAGATCCATAAAATGCCCTAATAGATCACCACAATCTCATGTAACACAATACATGACTCAACCCTAGTCTATTCGACAGTGACGTCCACATAATAGTGTATCAACATATTGTGGTGAGTTGTTTCCCCAATAACCATCAAATCGAGAGGTATATAAATAATCATAAGAGTCATATGATCTAGATGAAAAATTTCTTGAATTCTTTTGATGAGAATTTTTCATCTGATCATTACCTTTCGATTTGTTCGGTTTTGGTCCTTTTGCCTTAGGATTTTTCTTTTTGTTCCCAGGCTGATCCTTTTTATTCTCATGTTGGTTAGGACTGAGTTCAAAATGAAGATGACCAAATTGACTTCTAAATTGATTTATCAAATCATTGTTATCGACAAAGATACATTTAAGTAAAGATTGTTCGATATTATAAATTGGAAAATCTTTGTTAAAAATCAATTTGTCCTATCCT
The DNA here is from genome assembly GCA_030844895.1 of Ambrosia x helenae. Lineage (NCBI taxonomy): Eukaryota > Viridiplantae > Streptophyta > Magnoliopsida > Asterales > Asteraceae > Ambrosia > Ambrosia x helenae. Next base: position 65,242,595 of record CM061227.1, on the reverse strand, counting down.
ACCAACATATACGATCCTTCAACTCCTTCAGGAAACTTTAATATGGGTTTCTCTTCAGATTCAGGTTCTGAAGTTGCTACCACATTTTCAGTTTTCTCTTCAAACACAGATTTCACCTCAGAGTCAGGATCAATAACACAAGGTGTTGTGATTTCCAACTCTGATGTGTGGTTATTCTCTGAAATAGTGTTATGAAGTTCTGAAATCTCTTTCTTCAAAGATTCAATTTGATTCATAAAATGTCTTTCATTATTTGCCAAAAATTTATTTTCAATCTGAAATCTTTCAATTTTATTTGTTAAGTTCTATTTGTCCTCAAGAAGTTTCAGCACTTCATTTTTCAATTTGACACACACAGAACAGTTAGCACATTCAGATTTTGAATTTACCTCATCATCTGCATTATTACCATTTTCAGAATTTACATCAACATTTGATGTATCACTTCCTCATGATTCACTCTGTTCGTCATCATTCCCCATTTGTTTGACAAGACACACAACATTATTATTAACACTTTCTCTGTTAACACACTCATTCACATTAACCATCTTATCAGGTGGTTGCACAGCTGGTCATGTAACAGATTGTTGAATCATAGATGCAACAACTTGTTCCCATGTTAGCTTTTGTTGCATTGCAGCTTTTATCTGATCATCTTCTTTACATAGCCAAGAAATTTTTTACACCTTAACATTTGAAAAATATTATCCGAATATTCGTGGGTTCGAACCTGAAAAAATAGTCTTATTCGACCTTTAACAAGGGTCGAATGTATCTCAGTCTTGGTTCGACCTTAAGAAACGTAATCGAAGGCTCGAATGTGGAAAATTTCCAGGTTTGACCCTTTCCTCTGACTCTAATGTGAAAACTGTAAAACACTGATTCTCTTTCGACCACAAAATTCCAACTTTCGATCTCTCGTAAGGTCGAATGTACCAAAACTTGGTCGAATGTACAGAACAACACACACAACCTCTTAGTTCGACCTAAAATGGTTCACGTTCGACCAGAAAAGGCTAGGTTCGAGCCTCAAATCTCACATTCGACCTTTTCAGGTCGGTTCATCATCTTCAACCTCAAGAACACGAATCTGATCGGTTTTTGACAAAATTTTCACCAAATGTAATGAAATTTGATAGGTTTTGTGCGGATTTGAATTTAGACAAACATTTGTGAAAAGATTTTTGAAAACAACATCAAATTCAACTCCAATTAAATAAAAAACCATGGATTTATGAAAAGCTTCAAAATTTCGAGGGTTTTGAACTTTAAACCAGAATTCTAAGCTCTGATACCACTTTGTATGTGAGGATCAAATTATCAAACAAAGACTATGATCAAACAAGTCTATCAATTCAGGTGCGGAATCCCTGAATCGATTACGAAATGATAATATAATCAGCAAAACACAAAGATCTCATTCAAATTTTCATATCATTAATAAACAAGAAGATAATCTTTACAATTTGACGTTTACAATGATATATAACAATATCAGACTCAAAGACACCCTAGGGAGAGAACACACTCAAAGGAGGGAAACAAAATGACCAAAAGTTAAAGTTAAAAACTAATTCAGCCTTTATATAGACCTGCACATTCGACCAAACGAATGGGCGAATGTGCAGGTTCGACCAATCAATCTAGGCGAATCAGCACAATACATAAACAAAATCTTCCTTCGACCACTGAGTTCTCCCTTCGACCTTCTGTATCTACATTCGATCAAACTATTCCACCTTCGACCGTCCGTAAGTGACAAAACAAAATAGTATTCGCAATTAAATAGCATTAGTCGCACTTCGTGAAATCGAACCTGGCTCTGATACCAATTGAGAATTCGTTTATAGGATCGTAATCACGAACAGTGATCTCACGAATACCAACCGTAGGGTGCGGAATCCCCTCCGATCGTGCAAAATGATTCAGAAATAAACGTAAACGATCGTGATGAAAACAGATAACGAATCACCGAGCAATTTCCATAACTTTACTCGTGTATTAGATCAAATATCAATGATTATAAATGAAATCCTAGACCTAATACAGAGAATATCACACACACACACACAAAAAAATGGGAAAAGCTCAAAATGATAACTCTCTTACAAAATAACTAACTTTTACCTATTTATAAGGTTTCCACCTTCGCCCCTTTCAAGAGGTCGAACGTGTTCATTCGACCCCTCGTGGGTTCGAATGAAGCCTTCTTCTTCAATCATTCTACATTCGACCCAGACAAACTACATTCGACCTCTCGACTGGTCGAATGTATCTTCAGGTTAAAGTCTTGGTCGTTTTCTAATTATCTGAACCTTCGACATTCAGTACTGGATCACTAGCTGGGGACATACATGAATAATGCACTTACACATATCCATGCCAAGATGGGCAAACAAATAAAAAGCATCAAAAGGCATGGTTAAACGCCTGCTACACAAAAACAAATTGTGTGGTAAGACACAATTAAAGCGAATCGCTTGTAACCAATAGTTGGCAACTAAAAGCGTAACAAACAAAAAATGAAAACAAACAAAGGAAAGCAACCAACAAATATTTATAATCAACACAAATCAGTGTTTAAACATATTATAAGCAATCATGGTTAGTGCATAGGTCCACCTCCTGAGCCTCGAGGGTATCCCGTTCGTCGGTAACTTTCACCAACGAAGAGTCGAGCTCCGAGTATTTCTCATTTAAGGATGAGAGTTCTTACTCCTTATCCAGGGACACCACAAGCTCGCGAACCTTTATGCGCTCGCCCTCAAGTGCCAAACGGCCTTCCTCAACTAGCTACTGTTGAGCATCGGTCTCCAGCTGCAACGCCTCGTAGGCTTTCTGTTGCTCCGCCTCGTGAGCCTTCAGTTGCTCATCCTCTGCAGCCCTCACGTTTGCAACCCCAACATCCCTCTCCTGCTCAAACTTCCTCTTCATCTCCTTAAACGCTTCCTCTCCGCAACATGCTCCACCTTGACCTCTTGAAAGCCAACCCACTCTCGCACAATCATTGATGTCGTAGAGATGACATTGGCCCATGCCATAACATGTTCATTCATCAAATCTATGCATGGGCGGGACTCTTTATATGCCATCTCCTCAAGAGGGACGACACCGGCAAGGAAGTTGCTGCACACCACCGGGTCAATACACCGGCTCCCCTCGGTCAACTCCCAATTCAGTATATGACGACGAGTAGGGTCGATGAGAGTATCGACCTCCACCGTAGAGGCCCCTCCACCAGAAGTTGACCACGGGGAAGCAACGGCCAAGATAATATTCTGCACAAGAGTTTGAACCTCCTTTACAGCTGAGCCATTGGCATGAAAAACAAAGGAGGGAGCAGTAAATGGTGCGTCTTGGTGTGGAATAACCAAGTTAGTGCGCACGGGCGACTACCTCGAGGAATCACGAATTTTAGCTGCCACCTTGGCACTCGCATGATCCATCTTCACCAGGCTAGTTGTACGTACAAAGGAAATTTTTATGAAAAACAAAACCAACAGAAAAACAAAATCAAGTTAACGGACGCTTACCAAGCATCGCCTGCTCCGCATCAAGCACATTGTCCTCCAATGGCGCTTTCTTCTTGAAGGGGGAGGTAAGGCCAAAAACGCCAAGATCCAGATCACAATAATCCTTGTCACGAGGAGGAGCCCCTTGCTTACGTGAAGAACCCGCATCAAGATGCGACTCAGAGGTATCCATTCCTGACTCCATGATGGCAGGTTCGCTCGTAGAGATGAACACGTCGGTCAACTCCACAGACCCGCGCTCACGAGGATGTTGGTTGGGATCCTTAAAGCCCTCTAACTGATTAACATCACTCTCATTCTCACCATCATCATCATCCTCGTCCTCAACACGGACAATCTCAGAAGGGCATGAATTCCAAAATATAATAGTTAACACCACACACGACACATACAAGCACAAATAACCTAGTAAATCGCTCACCAGCGGTTGTCGGCAACAACGAGGCGAGCACTTGGCGAACAGCCTCGGACATAGAATTAGGTTAACAAACAAGTCAGCAGTTTCATCCAAAAAGAAATGCTGACCCTCAGCCACGGGCTCAAAATGCCCTCCAAATCAGGACCGAAAAAAATATCAGAATAAATACTGCAAACTGCATAAACGCTAAGCATATAAGAAAAATGCCAAATAAAAGACAAAGAATTATCAGACACGCTATGCGTAGAACAAAACTTACCAGCATCACGATGGCGGAGAGCAGGGTTCTCCCTTTCCTCTCCCTACTCAGACACACTATAGACACCATCTTGGCAGGATGAGAGACACGCGTGTTATACCAAGCCTACCCCTCATGTTCGATGCAGGCAGTCGTCGGGATCTTCCACCCACCTTGAGAAAAGACATCTTCCCGGGAATGACCCCATCCGCGGCTCAAAAGAATTTATCTTTCCAATCATAATAACTCTTATGTGATACCCCGCAATTTTAGGTTCTTACTTTAACTAAACTCTAGTTACATTCTTTTCATTCTACTTAACTAGGGTTAGCTAGATAGGTCACACGTTGCATAGTTATAGGTTAATAACTTCATGAAGTGGTAATTCGGGGAATTACCAGACTATATACATGATTAGTGAACCCCGGACGTTGGTGAATGGTGAAATTAGATAATTGTGAATTAATTGATTGAGATTGATTGCAATTACGTGCTTCTGTGAAACTCTGTGAAACTATGCGCAAACTGTATGTGATTACGTGGACTTAAAACGAAAGCGTTAATAAAAATCGTAATGGGTGGACCGTTAGGATGGTTCGGGTGTGAACACATGGGGTTGCACTTGTTATGGTCCAAAATAGCGAAAACATCATAGAAAACATGTTGTACAACGGACCAGGCCACCCGGAGCGAGCCGAGGGGAGAGTGAGCGGCCGCTCACTCTGGCCGCGCGACCGCTTGCTAGCTGCTGACGAAACCAAACCGCCTCAATCACCTATTTAAACAATCTTAAGCTCCAAGTATCCCCTAAACTCAACCCTAATCGCCCCCTACTGCCTATTTACGAACACATTAACCTCAAACACCTGCTAAGGCTCAAAAACATCGATCGGGAAGCTTGGAGAGCAATCGGTTGGTGGTTTTGAAGTGCTTGTGATATAATATTCAATCTCTTATGTATTAATCTTCTTTAATATGTTTTTAAAACATCATAACTGATTTTTTCCAGGTCTGAAATGTTTTGATAAAGATTAAAACTTGATGTTTATAAAGATTGAATGGGTAAAACTTAATTTTATATTATTATTATTTGATGAGTTGCATGATATGCATGTTTATGATGTTTTAGACTTCTAGGGTTTTTGGTTGATGATGTTTAGCATGTATTTTGTAAGGTTCTGATCATGTTATGTCTTGTGAATGTCGTATGATGGTTTGTGAGTATTGTTGATCGATTATATGCGTACATGAGTAGTTTTAATTGGAGTTTATCCATGATTAAAATCTGGACAGGATGTTTGTGTCGATTTGTAGGGTCTGTTAAGTGACTTAAAAGTTTTACTTTTGATGATCTCTTGCATGGTTGTATTATACATGGTCTTACCTTTTCATAATCGGTAAAATTGTCTGATTTGGACGTCATTTGATAAGTTTTTGGAATTTTCTTTGATTAAAGGTCATATCAGATTTTTGGATTAGTAAACTGGGTCAACTTTAAACGATCATAACTTGAGTTTTACAAATAATTAAATTATGAAATTTGAAAAGTAGGTCAACATTGGAATAACTTGGCTTCTCAAGTGGATTTATCCCGTTTGGATGAATACACAATATTTGGGAATTTTTCTACTAATCTGATCTGTTGTGAGTATTTTCTGGACATAGCTGTATTGTGTGATTTTTCATCATTTTTGTGAATGGTTTTATCATGAACTAAAAATATGGACTTGTCCGTTAGCTCCCCTGGAATACTTAGTAAACTTTTGGGAGTCTAATTCACTGGATAAGTAATTTTAGTAAATTAGTTTTCACAACGCATAATCTGTCCTAAAAACGCAGATTATGTAACATACACTTATGTGACTATTTGGAGTCTTGTATGACTTGTAATTGACATGAACTTGTATGAGCACTTATATGAGGTGTATATGAAGTGCATAACTGATGTTAATCATTGTGTTCACCAACGGGTCCGTAGCGTTTACTTGTGCATTTAGAATCATTAGGTGTCACTTACATGGTTTTGAACTTTTATACGTCTTGGACAAACGGGTTATATGGTGTAATGATATTACACATATACTCACTTCATGTAATAGGGAGTCGGTAGCACATCCTATTCGTGAAGTTTGGATTAATTGCTTGCATCTTAAGGTGAGTTTCAATACTTTTTCTTCAAAAGCATGCGTTTCGGGTTTGAGACAACTTACTTAACTTTTTCTAGTCCGGTTTGGGACTACTACACATCCCGGGTTTTAGGATGCTATGACTCCTTGTGTAGGTCAGGTTTTGCTAGTTTCACACTCTGTGTCCTTGATGAACTAAACTGCATTCTATCACAGAAGTCCTTCACTATTTACCGAATGAGTTGCCGGGTTATGGCAAGCGGGTTACTAGTTGATATCGCTATTAGGTTTGACAAACCTCACACCGTGCTGGGAGCCGGGCGTGAACTACGACCTTAGATTTTATCATTGTTGATAGGCAATGACGGGAGGCAAAAACCAGCTCACAGGGCGAGTGCATCGTTTGAATAGCAATTCGGTATATCATTGTTTAGTTATCATGAATGGGCTAGCTACCCTTGGCATACGCTGAGCTAGTGGTTCTTGGTTTTGGTTATTGATTACTATTTTTGGGTTTGAGAAACCTAACTATCTTTCTTGGTTTGGGAAACCTACACTTTTACTTACCTTACTTTGTGAACTCACCAACTTTATGTTGACACACGATAGCATGCTTTTGCAGGTCTCTAGGTTCGGAGCACGATAGGACATGCATCATTGTGTCATGGGTTGTGAACAATACTTAACTTATACTTTGCTTTACACTCAATGGTTTTATTTTAGGCGTGTTGTTTTGCGCATGAACTTAAACAATTATGTTTGATTTACGCTTCCGCAACTTATCTAAACTTTTTGGTTAAATGTTAAAACAATATTTTTGAAAACGAGCTAAATGGTTTGGGCATTTAGAGTCGTTCATATGACTTATGGCTATGGGGATCCTGTTATGTCACGCTCCTCGCGGTATAAACTCCGTAATGGAATTTGAGGGTGTGACAGATTGGTATCAGAGCGATTGGTTATAGTGACCTAGGACTGCATGGTGAGTCTAGTCTTTAACTGTCATAGTATAAGCATTGCATTAGTACACTCACAGCTTAAGTGCACAACTAGCTTTCGGGATATGTATACTTGCTTAACAGGTTGTAGGAGATACCTAATCCTTTAACACTAACTCCGATATTGAGCACATCTTGGGTGAAGGACGAAAGCTAGGACCGATAACAATGTCGTGACGGGTACGTGTTCCTTAAACGACACTCTCGCTTCTGTTTTATATGATACTGGTGCAGACTATAGTTTTGTGTCATTGAAACTTAGCAAACAACTAGGGATGGTTCCTACTCTTCTTCATACCCTGCATTCTATAGAATTAGCTGATGGGAAGCCTGTTGAGGTAACCCACATCCATCATGACTGTAAGCTCGAGCTAGATGGGCAATTATTTGCCATCGATCTTCTACCAATCACCCTATGAAGCTTTGCTCTTGTGGTTGGCATGGACTTGTTGTCCAAGCAACACGCTGAAATTCTCTGTCAGGAGAAGATTGTTCGTATCCCCCTCCCTAGTGGAGAACTATTATCTATTCAAGGTGATCGTGGTGATTCCATGGTGGCATCATCTCCTTCTTGAAAACCCAGAAGTGTATTCGAAAGGGCTATCCAACCATTCTGGCTAACATATCTGATGCTCGAGCTGAAGTTGAAACAAAAATTGAGGACATCCCAGTAGTTTGAGATTTCCTAGATGTATTCCTAGAGGAACTACCTGGACTTCCACCTGTTTGTCAAATGGAGTTTTAAATTGATCTTGCACCTGGAGCGGCTCCAGTTGCACGCGCACCATAACGCCTGGCACCAGGCGAACTTCAAGAACTATCTACCTAACTCCAAGAGCTATTGGATAGGGGCTTCATTAGGCCTAGTTCTTCATCTTGGGGAGCCCCAGTCCTCTTTGTTTAGAAGAAAGATATGAGCTTCTGCATGTGTATTGACTATCGGGAGTTGAACAATGTGACGGTTAAGAATCGCTACCCTTTGCCTCGTATTGATGACTTGTTCGACCAGCTTCAGGGTCGAGCTTCTATTCTAAGATTGACTTGAGGTCAGGGTATCATCAGCTGAGAGTCCGAGAGGAGGATGTGGCACAGACCGCCTTTCGAACTCCTTATGGACATTATGAGTTTTTAGTGATGCCATTTGGGCTAACCAATGCACCGGCTGTGTTCATGGATCTTATGAACCGCGTGTGTAAGCCTTATTTGGACAAATTCGCCATAGTGTTCATAGGTGACATATTGATTTATTCTAAGAGCAGGGAAGAGCATGAGCAACACCAACAACTGATCTTAGAATTCTTGAGAAATGAGCAACTGTATGCAAAATTCTCCAAGTGTGACTTCTGGATTCGAGAAGTCCAATTCTAGGGCATGTGGTTAACGAGGCAGGAATACATGTCGATCCCGCCAAGATTGATGCTTTTAATAAGTGGGAGGATCCTAAGACTCCTACAGAAGTGCGCCAGTTTCTTGTTCTTGCGGGACATTATCACAGATTCATTGAGGATTCTCTAAGATCGCTCAACCCCTCACTGCTTTGACACAGAAGGTATTACTTACAAGTGGGGAGATGCCCAAGAATCTACTTTTCAACTATTAAAGGAAAAGCTTTGCAGTGCACCTATACTATCACTACCTGAGGGTACAGAGGACTTTGTGGTGTATTGTGATGCGTCTATCCAAGGGTTGGTGTGTGTGCTGATGCAGTGTGATAAGGTGATCGCGTATGCTTCACGTCAATTGAAGGTTCATGAGAAGAATTACACCACCCATGACTTGGAACTAGGAGCGGTGTTTATTGTTCTAAAGATCTGGAGGCATTATCTCTATGGGACGAAGGGTACGATCTTCACTGATCACAAGAGCCTCCAACACATATTCGATCAGAAGGAGCTGAACATGCGACAACGTCGATGGGTCGAGCTTCTGAATGATTATGACTGTGCCATCAAATATCATCCAGGGAAAGCTAATGTAGTAGCGGATGCCCTTAGTCGTAAGGAAACAAAACCCAAACGGGTGCGAGCTTTACAACTTACCATACATTCTAATCTTCCTGATAAGATACGCGAAGCCCAGGGCGAGGCTTTGAAAGAAGAAAACATCAGGCTGGAAACTTTACATGGTGCTAATAAGCACCTAGAACTAAGGACAGATGGTCTTCAATACTTCATGAATCGAGTTTGGATACTACGTTTTGGGGATCTCAGACAACTGGTGCTCGATGAATCTCACAACTCTCGATATTCGGTACATCCTAGTTCGGATAAGATGTACCAAAATCTTAAAACTCTTTACTGGTGGCCTAACATGAAAGCTGAGATAGCCACTTATGTTAGTAAGTGCTTGACTTGTGCAAAGGTTAAGATTGAATATCAGAAACCTTCAGGCTTACTCCAACAACCAGAAATCCCTATGTGGAAATGGGACGGAATATCTATGGACTTTAGCACAAAGCTCCCTAGAACGCCAACTGGCCATAACATAATTTGGGTTATCGTCGATCGTTTAACCAAATCGGCACATTTTCTTGCAATAAAGGAAACCGACTTGCTAGTGAAACTGGCCAACCTCTATGTCAAGAAGGTTGTCTCTAGGCACGGGGTGCCTACTTCTATCATATCTGATCGTGATGCGCGATTTACTTCTCATTTTTGGACTACTCTCCAAGATGCTTTGGGGATTCGCTTAGATATGAGCACAACCTATAACCCACAAACAAATGGACAAAGTGAACGTACCATCCAAATATTGGAAGATCTGCTACGAGCGTGCGTGGTGGATTTTGGCAACAGTTGGGATAAACACTTGCCTTTGATTGAATTCTCATATAGCAACAGTTATCAAACTTCCATTTAGTGTGCGCCTTTTGAGGCACTTTATGGATGCAAGTGCAGGTCTCCCATCTGCTGGACTGAGGTTGGGGATAGCCAGTTGACAGGTCCCAAACTCGTGCATGAAACTTCTGAGAAGATAGTGCAAATCAGAAACCGGATGGCTGCTGCTCATGAGCGACAGAAAAGCTACGCTGATGAGCGTAGGAAACCTTTGGAGTTCCAAATAGGGGACAAGGTACTATTAAAGGTGTAACCTTGGAAGGGGGTGATACGCTTTGGAAAACAGGGAAAGTTGAATCCGCGATACGTTGGACCATTCGAGATTGTCGAAAGGATTGGTCCAGTAGCTTATAGGTTAAACCTGCATGATGAACTCAGTGGGGTGAACAATGTATTCCACATATCAAATCTAAAGAAATAATTATCGGATACGACACTGGTAGTGCCACTGGAGGAGATCCAAGAAACTCAGACAGAGCACTATACCTATTGTTAAGGTACGATGGAATTCCCGTCTAGGACCGGAATATACGTGGGAGCGCAGAGATCACATGCGGCTCAAATATCCACACCTCTTTACTGAACCTGAACCTGTGCATAAATCAAACGTTGAACATAAAGCAGCTCGCTCAAAGTGAATTTCGGTGCGAAATTCCTTTCAACTTGGGATGATGTGACATCCGGGAACCAAGCACACATTGTTATGATGGCTTTACTGTTTACTAACTGAATTTCGGGATGAAATTCTTTTCAACTTGGGGATGATTTGATACCCCGCAATTTCAGGTTCTCACTTTAACTAAACTCTAGTCACATTCTTTGCATTCTACTTAACTAGGGTTAACTAGATAGGTCACACGTTGCACAGTTATAGGTTAATAACTGCATGAAGTGGTAATTCGGGGAATTACCAGACTATATACATGAGTAGTGAACCCCGGACGTTGGTGAATGGTGAAATTAGATAATTGTGAATTAATTGATTGAGATTGATTTCACATACGTGCTTCTGTGAAACTCTGTGAAACTATATGCAAACTGTATGTGATTACGTGAACTTAAAACGGAAGCGTTAGTAAAAATCGTAACGGGTGGACCGTTAGGATGGTTGGGGTTACAATTGTTATGGTCCAAAATAGCGAAACCATCGAAGAAAACACAATGTACAACGGACCAGGCCACCCGGAGCGAGCCGGGGCAGAGTGAGCGGCCGCTCACTCTGGCCGTGCGGCGGCTCGCGGGCTGCTGACAAAACCAAACCGCCTCAATCACCTATTTAAACAATCTTAAGCCCCAAGTATCCCCTAAACTCAACCCTAATCGCCCCCTACTGCCTATTTACGAAAATATTAACCTCAAACACCTGCTAAGGCTCAAAAACATCGATCGGAAAGCTTGGAGAGCAATCGGTTGGTGGATTTGAAATGCTTGTGATATAATATTCAATCTCTTGAGTTTTAATCTTCTTTAATATGTTTTTAAAACATCATAACTGATTTTGTCCAAGTCTGAAACGTTTTCATAAAGATTAAAACTTGATGTTTATAAAGATAATGGGCTAAACTTAATCTTATGTAATTATTATTTGATGAGTTGCATGATATGCATGTTTATGATGTTTTAGACTTCTAGGGTTTTGTGGTTGATGATGTTTGGCATGTATTTTGTAAGGTTCTGATCAAGTTATGTCTTGTGAATATCGTATGATGGTTTGTGAGTATTGTTGATCGATTATATGCGTACATGAGTAGTTTTAATTGGAGTTTATCCATGATTAAAATCTGGACAGGATGTTTGCGTCAACATGTAGGGTCTGTTAAGAGACTTAAAATATTACTTTTGATGATTTCTCTACATGATTGTATTATACATGGTCTTAGCTTTTTATAATGGGCAAAATCATCTGATTTGGAGGTCGTTTGATAAGTTTTTGGAATTTTCTTTGATTAAAGGTCATATCAGATTTTCGGATTAGTAAACTCGGTCAACTTTAAACGATCATAACTTGAGTTTTACAAAGAATTAAATTATGAAATTTGGACAGTAGGTCAACATTGGAATAACTTGGCTTTTCCAAGTGGATTCATCCCGTTTGGATGAATACATAATTTTTGGGAATTTTTCTACTAATCTGATCTGTTTTGAGTATTTTCTGGACATAACTGTATTGTATGATTTTTCATAATTTTTGTGCATAGTTTTATCACGAACTAAAAATATTGACTTATCTGGTAGATGCCCTGAAATATTTAGTAAATGTTTGGGAGTCTAATTCACTGGATAAGTATTTTTAGTAAATTAGTTTTCACAACGCATAAATTGTCCTAAAAACACAGATTATGTAACAAACACTTATGTGACTATTTGGAGTCTTGTTTGACTTGTAATTGACATGAACTTGTATGAGCACTTATATGAGGCGTATATGAAGTGCATAAATGATGTTAATCATTGTGTTCACCAACGGCTCCGTAGGGTTTACTTGTGCATTTAGAAGCATTAGGTGTCACTTACCCGGTTTTGAACTTTTAAATGTCTTGGACAAACGGGTTATATGATGTAATGATATTACACATATACTCACTTAGTGACGCATGTAATAGGGAGTCGGTAGCACATCCTATTCGTGAAGTTTGGATTAATTTCTTGCATCTTAAGGTAAGTTTCACTACTTTTTCTTCAAAAGCATGCGTCTCGGGTTTGAGACAACTTACTTTACTTTTTCTAATCCGGTTTGGGCCTACTAAACATCCCGGGTTTTGGGATGCTCTGACTCCTTGTGTGGGTCGGGTTTTGCTAGTTTCACACTCTGTGTCCTTGATGAACTAAACTGCATTCTATCATGGAAGTCCTTCACTATTTACCGAATGAGTTGCCGGGTTATGGCAAGCGGGTTACTAGTTGATAGCGCTATTAGGTTTGACAAACCTCACACCGTGCTGGGAGCCGAGCGTGAACTATGACCTTAGATTTTATCATTGTTGATAGGCAATGACGGGAGGGAAAAACCAGCTCGCGGGGCGAGTGCATCATTTGAATAGAAATTCGGTATATCATTGTTTAGTTATCATGAATGGGCTAGCTACCCTTGGCATACGCTGAACTAGTAGTTCTTGGTTTTGGTTATTGATTACTACTTTTGGGTTTGGGAAACCTTTTTGGTTAAATGTTAAAACAATATTTTTGAAAACGAGCTAAATGGTTTGGGCATTCAGAGTCGTTCATATAATTTTTGGCTATGGGGATCCTGGTATGTCACGCTCCTCGCGGTATAAACTCCGCAGTAGAATTTGAGGGTGTGACATCTTAGGACAAAGAGTAAAGAGGGACAAAGCCAAGATGGAAAACGGAAAAAGAACCAGTTGTCAGCAACCTTCAACACGTAAAAAATGGTGAACCGCTCTAGGGTCGGCTCAACCCCCTGCGCCTTACAACAAATTTCAAACCAACAAATTTTGCTCTTGTCACCCAGGTGCACCTGGCTGACATGCAGATGGTAATTCTCCAACACCAACTTAGAAAATCTTGTCATAGGCAGCCAGAAGTTGCAGATCGTGAAGATCGCCTGTTACAATCTTATCTTTCCCATGGGAGGCGTGGTTATAACCTAACCGGGACTGGGGAAGGTAGGCTCGTAAGCGGGCAAGATCCCGTAATAACTACAAAATTGACTGAACTCAACATATGTCCAGATCGCGGTCACCTCACCAACGAGCGGAGCGCCGCAATTATCCTTTTTATCCTTCCGTTTCTTGCTCGTAAAGTCCTAAGAAGAATTCATTTCAGCGAGCAAAGCGGGTGAAAATTTTCAAAAATGCAAGGGTTCTGAAAGAGGGATTTGAGCAAAGAGACAGGTAAATCGTCAAAAAAATGGCTCCTCTTCCTTTTATAGGGAGAGCAATCAGTGCTCCTCGAAACACGGGCATGCAAGCTGAATACTAAATCAATAAAAACGTGCCATGTTGAAGAGAGATGGAATCGTACCACCGATTCTGTGACACCCGCCAGATTTCCAGGTTAAGATCCGTACACACTCTCACCATTTTGTCAATTCCAGTAATGCATTATACATTTTATTACAATACATTTGTCACCCCAATTCTAGCAAAGCCCATGATAGCTCAGGAATCCATTATAGAGTCCCATTTACCGATGCAAACCCAGACATTCACGAGACATTTTGTGAATACTCATCTCATGAAATCATGAAATTTCACCATTCGTTGATTTAACTCTCTAGACAAAAATACCATGAGTTAACAGGACAAATCAACGTATGTTCAAACATAAAATTAACACATGAAATTGTATAGGTTTAATACCACGTTGTTATCTGTAACACCCCAAAAACATATGTTCGCCTAACTACGCCATTAGGCGTGATTAGCGAAATAATAAAACGAGACTCGATCAACAAGAACTTGGGTTATGTTCTATAATGAAAAACAAGTTAATGAATGTTATTATCTATGTAATGGAAATAATATTAGAAGCTAGCTTGGTAAATTAAGTTTTAATAGTAAAACGAACCGACAATAAACTTGAGGGACCATAGTTGCATAAATGATAAACTTGGTTTTATCATTATCAAAATTAAAAGAAAAAACACACACACACACACTTGGTGTGTCACGAAAAACATCAGGAGGTTTACCTCCTTGAACCTCAAACCCCGAAACACCAATTTCAAGCTCAAATCCAAGCCAAATCAAGGGGCTTTTTGATGCATTCGCATGAAACGGGTTATCTAAGTCCTATAGAACATCAAGGTACCTTTTATTTGGTAGAAATTGATGTTACATTCATTTTTGATTCTTATGAAAATCTAGGGTTTTGTTAAAAACGTGGAATTGATGGTTAATATGGGTTACCCTAGTCTTGGGGAGCCTTAAACATGTATAATACAGTTACAAATCACACTAATATGTGTATTTGATTTTGATCATATGCTTATGGATATGTGTAGAATTTTGGGGTTTAACCTCTAGGTTGAATCAACTTATATCTAGTAATCCTTGTAACTCTTAGGAGTTGTTAATATGAGAAATTAGATTAAGAAGTCTAGCTAACATGATATGGTGATGTTTAGCTAAATGGGTATGCTTTGGCTAACTTAAAACTCATGAAAAATCAATCAAATTGGTGGGTGCACACCAAGTGTTTGATTAAATGCCAAATTGGTGAACACTAGTGACACTATGAAGTTAGAATCATGTAAGAGCTATTAATCGTATGTGATATTGGTTTGTAATAAGCCAAGTTAATTGCATATTCTATATAAGAAAATGGCTATGGATTTAGCTATAAATGGGTAATGAATACATGATTTATGGATAATGAATTAATTCCATGTTATGTATTCTAATAATCAAGTTTGACATATCCCTAAGTAGGTACAAGAACTAGGGATGCAAACGGGTCAAACGGATGCAAGCAATGCGTATGGAAGCAAGAACGGATATGAGGTAAGTTGTACTTACACCACTAGACTATAACATAGCATAATTGTTCTATACATTCGTCTCGAATCTAGTGTATGTGATAATGGTAAATCCCAAGGGGTGGAATGTATTAAATGAGTTGCCTTATGTGCACTCAAAACAAAACGTGGTTTACGACTTTAATCGAGACAATGAGTTATGACCGAATGGTGAAATTTATCAAACGGGTCAATTAAGAAGGTATGTGAGAAATGATGTTTTAATCCAAATGGAATCAATTGAATGAAATCATTAAGCATGATGTTAAATGGGTCAAGTTGTGTCACTTGAACCAAAAACTTGTGTAATATAGTAACTTGAACTATGGGTCTAAACGGGTCAAATGGTGAAGTCCTCATCATTTGAGTCGAATACTTGATGCTTGTATTTCAAGCAATAAGATTCGTGAGGTTAAACGGATCAAATGGCAAGGTATTACCATTTGAGTTTTGAGGAATTAATGTGTATATTTAGAAAGCACGCAGGTAGATGCATTTGCGCATGCACGCTTGATGCTAAGAATCGTGGAGGATACGCACAAGGTATGAGAATGGGTCAACACCATCCGGTAAGTCCGTAGTCGAATAAACGCCTTCGGGCGAAGCAACATAGGTGATAAAAGTACTCACATGTGGTGTGGGTGCAAATCAAGTAAGTTATTTTCATAAATGTGTCAAATGCGCGCTAATGCGCTTAGAATTGACTAAACAAGTGAAAACTTGAGAAAGGATGAAACTCTAAGTCCGGAAGGACTTAGAGGTTTTTAAACAAGTCATTGAGTCAAAAACATTGGATTTGAAACAAGAAGTTTCGCCACAAATGGCTAAATTGAAAGATTTGGTCATGAGGGGCATTTTGGGGATTTAAAGGATTAATAAAGGTTGATTCTAAGAATCTAAGTCGTAATGAAACAAATCGGACAAACGCTTTTGTTGATCAAGTGTCTAATGACTTGACAACTCAAACGGTATGCAATTTAAGTGGTCAAAAGTGCCTTGTTTGATTTAAGGCCTTAATGGGTCAAATTGGGTAAAAGTCGCCATAAACATTCAAAACTAAGAACCGGATCATGGCGACATAAACCAGACCATAATTTCAGTCAAACAAAGGTTTATTTAGTCGGCAAGTTATTACTTAGGCTTCGGGAATCATCAAATGCAGTTGCGATATGATTCCCATGCTTAAAAAATCACCAAAAAACGATTAGAAGCTTTGCGCGGGCCGCGCGCTTAAACTGACCGGCCGTGCGCTTTGACCTGCATGCCAGCACGATCTTTAAAATTCCATATAAAATCGTATAAAAATCGTTAGGAGGTGTTCTTTATATGCCTGGAAAGCTCTCGCAGCGTAGAACAATTCTTATTTGAAAGTCAAAGTCAGATTTTGGGTTTTAGATGGGGCAAAAGCGATCCGAACAGCTGCTGCGCATAAGTTGCAGCAGTTTGTTCTCCTGATAAAGGGTCGTTTGGCCTGGTTCGTTCCATTTCGACGTGTAACGCCTATCGTACTAGTTAAATGTTTCATTCGACCACTCACTAACCATTCTTTGTGTAATGGTGTTAGGTAAACATGTGATGGAAGTCCCGGAGCAAGGATCAAGTCGCGATAAGAGCCGAACACGCCCGATCACTCATACAAGCTTCTGCACTAGAATCTAACGAACTCCCGTTAAAAACACAAACTTTAATACATTCTTTTTTTGTATTAATGATGTAGAATTTGTTGGAACTAAACGTGTATGGGATTCATTAAGTTGGGTTTTCATAATTTACCAAAGTTTTAATCAGGAGTGGTTTAAGTAAGGTCCAAACCCGTATGATTTGGGCGTTGATCGCGTGATTACGGGTTAGGGTCTTACAAGTGGTATCAGAGCCATAGGTTTGAGGGATCCGAGTGTCGGGAAGGATACTTGGACTCAAACCGTGCACTCAAGGTGTTGAATGGTGTTCGGTTCAAGACTTGATCAAGGAATCCGGTAAGTAATACCTATAATGAACATCCGTTGTGATCGGAAATTGTTATAGGTAATCAATAGTGATATCGTGTAGATACACGCTATCTCAAAAGCTTGATAAGGAAATGGTTAGGTACTCATGGGGCCTATCCCAAAAGATTGATTCGGGCAACGAAAATATCATATAACAAGAATTCTAACATCACTATTGCAGTGATGCATACTAATACTGAAATGTCATGTTACTAATTAATTGAAATTATACATGTGACAGGGATGATAACATCTTATTTGATCGAGAGAGGATCAAATGATTCACCAAACGAGGTTGTAGATGTTTCGGGAGCACGACTGATAACATGCTCACTAAGGACCAAGTCAAGTAACGACTCGGATTCACAGATATTTAACAAAAGGGAATACAAGGGCAAGTATTAATCAGTCAGGTACATGCTCTAAATTATATTAAGCGTATTAGTATGCAAGCATCACATGAAGGATGGTACTTGCATAAACAAGCAAGAAGCTAAATGGGAAATGTGCATTGTTCACACTAGTGAACAATCAATATACAAACGTAACTTGAACATTGAGACCGGGTTGGGGGTAATCATCCCAAACTAACGTTTAAAATCAAAGGATGCTAGAAAGGCGTTGTGATCATACCAGTGAGTGTGATCACACAAAGCTTTACAAAACGAAAACACAACGTTTATTCTTAATAAATGAAGGTAAAACCTAACATGGAATAATTTATCAAGGAAGGGTTTTACCAAATAAAATAGGGGGCACAAGCATGAGCTGAAAATTTGTTTGCATAGGGTGTGATGCCTTAATTATAATAAGTCTGTGCGTACCATATGCGAATTACTTACCCTGGCCAGGTAAGTGTTAAACATATGATACCATGGGTTTCTTATGATTAATACATATACAACCTATGTAACAAAGGCTTAGTAAGTGTGAGGTGTCAGGGGATTTTGGACGCAGTCCACTGTCTAACACGGCAGGGATGCGATCCATGCAAGACCTTGAGAGAGGCACCAGCTAGAATACGCTGGGCTAGCAAAGGGGACAACAAACCGGAGCGTTTGGACGTAGTCCACTGTCTAACACGGCAGGGATGCGAACCATGCAAGACCTTGAGCGAGGCACCACCTATAATACGCTGGGCTAGCAAAGAGGACAACAAACTGGAGTGTTTGGACATAGTCCACTGTCTAACACGACAGGGATGCGATCCATGCTAGACCTTGAGCGAGGCACCAGCTAGAATACGCTGGGCTAGCAAAGAGGACAACAAACTGGAGCGTTTGGACGTAGTCCACTGTCTAACACGGCAGGGATGCGAACCATACAAGACCTTGAGCGAGGCACCAGCTTATACATTGGGCTAGCAAAACGGGCAATATACGATACGAGTTATCCTGGGTTGATACAAAGATTGACTTGAATCTTAATCAAGGCTTAGTCATAAATAGATTCAGTTCGGAAATAAACTTGAACCTTAATCAAGGTTGAGTCATAAACAGATTTAGCTTGAAAACAGACCTGGACCTTAATCAAGGTTAAGTCATAATTAAACTCAAACTTTTGTAGAAGGTTAAATTCGTAAACGGGGACTTGAACCTTTATCAAGGGTTGAGTCAAGATCACATTCGGGTAAGTCATGAATCTTGGGATTAATGACCTAAAACAGCGGATTGGGGCTGTGATAGACCAGTAAATCATTCAACCCTCGTGTAAACTGTGAAAACATTGAATTGTATAATCGGTACAATCTAGTGAAAATCGGGACAACAGGAGATTAGCCGATACAATAAGTTGTAATGACCAATCTACACTCTGTTTTATGAAAAGAAAACCGACCTCAATTTATAATGCGATCAGTAATCATAAAAAAAGGACTTTTAGAAACTAAGCGTTCTAAATATATATAAACGATTTGAAATCTAAAACTCAAAAATCTTTAAACGAGTCGGTTGGGGCAATGACCACCAATCGAGTTAACAAAACGGGAACTTGGGTAAACCAAATAAATGGCAAATTCTTAAAATAAGGATTAGCCAAAGAAAGGAAGTGATAGTGTAAAGCAAGGTTTGTTTATGACATTATAGCAAACCAAAAAGAAACGAGGGTTGGATTCGGGGATGAATCCAAGAAGCTAGAAAACGACTATGTTAAAAAGCATGGTTAGTCTTGGAAACCAAGACAAATTACTTGTTAGTAATAGACGCATAGACACGTATGCATATGCATGCTACAACCGAGTATTACAGTAGATGCCCTAAGGTGCATGATAGAATGGCCCCCTTAAACATTACATCATTCGGGATAATGGTAGACGGGGTAGTACACGGAACTAAGGAAGACCTACGAAGAACATAAGTAGCTAAAATGTCGGGTAGGGGGTAAGTATGTAGATATTGCCCCTAGTTAACCGAAATAATAGAATGACTCAAGTCATATTATGAAAGCTAAGGCTTCCATATAATAAAAGTTAGGAAGCCGGCTAAAGGAATACAAACAATAAGTATATAGTACTACTTGTTAGACTATAGAATGTCAAGGGATTGAGCGGTGCTCAAAAATTGATTAGAGACACTAAGGTTCCTTGGTGTGACCAAAGCAACAACACAAGAAAGGTTTCGAGGACGAAACCTCTTTAAGGAGGGTAGACTTGTAACACCCCAAAACCATCCGTTCGCCTAACTACGCCATTAGGCGTGATAAGCGAAATAATAAAACGAGACTCGATCAACAAGAACTTGGGTTATGTTCTATAATGAAAAACAAGCTAGTGAATGTTATTATCTATGTAACGGAAATAGTATTAGAAGCAAGCTTGGTAAATTAAGTTTTAATAGCAAAACGAACCGACACTAAACTTGAGGGACCATAGTTGCCTAAATGATAAACTTGGTTTTATCATTATCAAAATTAAAAGAAAAACACACACACACACTTAGTGTGTCACGAAAAACATCAGGAGGTTTACCTCCTTGAACCTCAAACCCCAAAACACCAATTTCAAGCTCAAATCCAAGCCAAATCAAGGGGCTTTTTGATGCATTCGCAAGAAACGGGTTATCTAAGGCCTATAGAACATCAAGGTACCTTTTATTTGTTAGAAATTGATGTTACATTCATTTTTGATTCTTATGAAAATGTAGGGTTTTGTTAAAAACGTGGAATTGATGGTTAATATGGGTTACCCTAGTCTTGGGGAGCCTTAAACATGTATAATCCGGTTACAAATCACACTAATATGTGTATTTGATTTTGATCATATGCTTATGGATATGTGTAGAATTTTGGGGTTTAACCTCTAGGTTGAATCAACTTATATCTAGTAATCCTTGTAACTCTTAGGAGTTGTTAATATGAGAAATTAGACTAAGAAGTCTAGATAACATGATATGGTGATGTTTAGCTAAATGGGTATGCTTTGGCTAACTTAAAACTCATGAAAAATCAATCAAATTGGTGGGTGCACACCAAGTGTTTGATTAAATGCCAAATTGGTGAACACTAGTGACACTATGAAGTTAGAATCATGTAAGAGCTATTAATCGTATGTGATATTGGTTTGTAATAAGCCAAGTTAATTGCATATTCTATATAAGAAAATGGCTATGGATTTAGCTATAAATGGGTAATGAATACATGATTTATGGATAGTGAATTAATTCCATGTTATGTATTCTAATAATCAAGTTTGACATATCCCTAAGTAGGTACAAGAACTAGGGATGCAAACGAGTCAAACGGATGCAAGCAATGCGTATGGAAGCAAGAACGGATATGAGGTAAGTTGTACTTACACCACTAGACTATAACATAGCTTAATTGTTGTATACATTTGTCTCGAATCTAGTGTATGTGATAATGGTAAATCCCAAGGTGTGGAATGTATTAAATGAGTTGCCTTATGTGCACTCAAAACAAAACGTGATTTACGACTTTAATCGAGACAATGAGTTATGACCGAATGGTGAAATTTATCAAACGGGTCAATTAAGAAGGTATGTGAGAAATGATGTTTTAATCCAAATGGAATCAATTGAATGAAATCATTAAGCATGATGTTAAATGGGTCAAGTTGTGTCACTTGAACCATAGGTAAAAACTTGTGTAATATAGTAACTTGAACTATGGGTCTAAACGTGTCAAATGGTGAAGTCCTCATCATTTGAGTCCAATACTTGATGCTTGTATTTCAAGCAATAAGATTCATGAGGTTAAACAGATCAAATGGCAAGGTATTACCATTTGAGTTTCGAGGAATTTATGTGTAAATTTAGAAAGCACGCAGGTAGATGCAATTTGCGCATGCACGCTTGATGCTAAGAATCGTGGAGGATACGCACAAGGTATGAGAATGGGTCAACACCATCCGGTAAGTCCGTAGTCGAATAAACACCTTCGGGCGAAGCAACATAGGTGATAAAAGTACTCACATGATGTGTGGGTGCCAATCAAGTAAGTTATTTTCATAACTGTGTCAAATGCGCGCTAATGCGCTTAGAATTGACTAAACAAGTGAAAACTTGAGAAAGGATGAAACTCTAAGTCCGGAAGGACTTAGAGGTTTTTAAACAAGTCATTGAGTCAAAAACATTGGATTTGAAACAAGAAGTTTCCCACGAATGGCTAAATTGAAAGATTTGGTCATGAGGGGCATTTTGGGGATTTAAAGGATTAATAAAGGTTGATTCTAAGAATCTAAGTCGTAATGAAACAAATCGGACAAACGTTTTTGTTGATCAAGTGTCTAATGACTTGACAACTCAAACGGTATGCAATTTAAGTGGTCAAAAGTGCCTTGTTTGATTTAAGGCCTTAATGGGTCAAATTGGGTAAAAGTCGCCATAAACATTCGAAACGAAGAACCGGATCATGGCGACATAAACCGGACCATAATTTCAGTCAAACAAAGGTTTATTTAGTCGGCAAGTTATTACTTAGGCTTCGGGAATCATCAAATGCAGTTGCGATATGATTCCCATGCTTAAAAATCACCAAAAAACGATCAGAAGCTTTGCGCGGCCACGCGCTTAAACTGACCGGCCGCGCGCTTTGACCTGCATGCCAGCACGATTTTTAAAATTCCATATAAAATCGTAGAAAAATCGTTAGGAGGTGTTCTTTATATGCCTGGAAAGCTCTCGGAGCGTAGAACAATTCTCATTTGAAAGTCAAAGTCAGATTTTGGGTTTTAGATGGGGTAAAAGCGATCCGAACAGCTGCTGCGCATAAGTTGCAGCAGTTTGTTCTCCTGATAAAGGGCCGTTTGGCCTGGTTCGTTCCATTTCGACGTGTAACGACTATCGTACTAGTTAAATGTTTCATTCGACCAATCACTAACCATTCTTTGTGTAATGGTGTTAGGTAAACATGTGATGGAAGTCCCGGAGCAAGGATCAAGTTGCGATAAGAGCCGAACACGCCTGGTCACTCATACAAGCTTCCGCACTAGAATCTAATGAACTCCCGTTAAAAACACAAACTTTAATACATTCTTTTTTTGTAGTAATGATGTAGAATTTATTGGAACTAAACGTGTATGGGATTCATTAAGTTGGGTTTTCATAATTTACCAAAGTTTTAATCGGGAGTGGTTTAAGTAAGGTCCAAACCCGTATAATTTGGGCGTTGATCGCGTGATTACGGGTTAGGGTCTTACATTATCCAATAACATTCTATGCACACAGTGCCAATAATATAGCAAAACATCATTAACATAACATGATGACTCAATGTAGTTTTTTTTTTAGAAAATTGAACACATGATCCTGTAACAAACCGGCCATGGCTAAACATATGTCTACGTGGAACTGAAACACAATCTATGAAATGCCACTTCATATATGTGTATATATATATATATCACAATCGCCTATACATGCACACACATCACCATCTCACCATTCTTATCCAAACCATTTCACAACCCTAGGAATTTTTCACTAACATGGAACCATGACACCAAATCCCTCATTCCTACTAGAGTTGACCAACCCAAATTTCCCTATTCCTTTCCCCACATTTCGGCTGATCAATTCCCAAGGTCAACTTTTTAGATCAATATGGAAACTCACTTTTGCACACCTAAAAAATATGATAGTTGACTTCCATAATTGTTAACCAATCCACTTCCACCCTTCCTCTCCCTCTCTTGTATATATATGTATGTATGCACAACACAAGGGATCACCATAACAATCTAAACACTTGAACAACTACATCACACCTTCAGCTCTCTTCCTTTTCCTTCATTACCCTTTGGTCGAGCCCCAATCAAGTCCAAAC
This sequence comes from Ambrosia x helenae, assembly GCA_030844895.1. Lineage (NCBI taxonomy): Eukaryota > Viridiplantae > Streptophyta > Magnoliopsida > Asterales > Asteraceae > Ambrosia > Ambrosia x helenae. The sequence continues at coordinate 65,218,696 of CM061227.1, read as the reverse complement.
AGACTGTTTTTGGTCAAGAGCTACAATCATGCACTAGCTACAAGCCATAGTCAAGCGCTTGGGAGTCACATTGTGGATAAACAATTGTATTCATCTTACCTTTCCTTTGGTTATAGCTAAGGTTTGTTGGATCGAGTCAAACTTCTCTTTTCCTTGATATTTTGATTGCATATAAGGTTCACCCGAACACTCACCATCGAGCACACTTGCACACACGAGTAGAACACATAAAAACTGATTAAACACTCAAGTTTTACATCATTAGTTCGATATATAGTCACACACATACATTCATACATACGATATATATGCATACCTAGGAGGCACATTCGAACATGTATATACGCACACATACAAGTGTGTGCGTGTATGTACAGGGCCGAGAACAAGCCATCAACCCATGAGGTTTAACATAAACCATAACTTGTTTGTTAAAGACAACTTCGGAAACATGTGTTAATGTAAAAAAACATATGTTAATAAGCTTTAACATTAGAGTCTTCTTCGAAACATATGTTAATGACCAAAGTGTATGTGTTAACAAAGGCAAAATGCATGTATGTGTTAGTTTGATACAAAATGGCCAAAAATATATGTTAATATGTCACTTTTGGATGCAAATGACCACCACACCTATAACACATGGTAACACATAGGAATCCAAGACAACTGTTTTGCCACTAATTGCTAACCATGATTACAATAACAACAAAAACGAGCTTTTTCAACACATACAGTGTGTGACATATATGGACAGTGGTACAGAAACACACAATCCATAGGTGTTCAAATCGGGTGAACAAATGCATGGTAAATAGTACAACCATAGACTTAAGTTTCCTTTAATGAATCTAGGGCATCAAAGTCTAGACAATTTCACGTCGAATACAGTCCAGTTTAGCAGCCAGACATCAGGTGAGTTCCCACGGCCCCATTTTTACTGTTTTCATAATTTTTGGGGGAAAAACATGCGTACAAGTTCCATTACATTTTTTAATATTATGTGATCATGAGACAAAAAGGTTCAGAGTACTCATAAGCTCTCGTGTCATACATTTACTGCAACCATTAGCTATGGACTTAGCCATGAAACACCGGAATAGATCTATTGGATTGACACCCCCACTCTTGATTAGTCCCTCTAACCGGATAACATATATCAAAAGAGTGCTTGTATTTCACGTTACATTCATTGTCTTTAGTGTACAATTGGTGAGGCATAACATTCGTCAAGGTTTGGTTACGGCCTTACGGGCTCATGACAGTCACATAATGATTATTGTCTAAGCTAGGCAATGATCCAATCACCCATTGTTTGCATATAACTGAAAACCTGTGACCTCACCAACTTAATTTTTGACATATTTTAATTGCATGTTTTTCAGGCAAGTAGTTAAGCATCATGGAACTTGGAGTCGCGCATGAGCATCTCGAGGATAACATGAACCTTGTTTTCGAAATGATTTTTGACATGTCATTTTAACTATGGTTTTTAAGACAATGTTTTGTTTATTTTTGTTAAACACTGTGGTCTTTTAATATATCTCCTATTTGTGAAATTGATGCCTGTGTGCTTGAAAACCTTTCGAAGTTACATCTCGCGTTTCCGTCTTGCCAAGGTGTGACATATTCTTAATAAGGTAACTGACACAAACATTCCGACTGCTCAATAACATTACTTCACACTCACGGAAAAAAAAATTGTGACACGCGTTTATTGTTGTCAGCCGCATCTACCGCTAACCCGCAAAAAGTACCAACAAAAAAGCACCCGCATAAATACATCCAAACTACATAAAGTCTATCATAGTTTGCGCAAGCACAAAGGATAATAAACTAGGGGGACTTGAAGGATATATGTACCAGTACGCGCATTCGCATGGCCAACATAACGACTTATGCACATGAAAACATTGAAGGAACATCCATGAGAACCTCCTGTGGGGCCTGCGCGACACCTAGTACGTGACAGCTGCATGAAGAGGATGAAAAGGACGTCTGACCAATCACAAGCATTCATTCCCTTCTCCATGATCTCCTGCAATCAGCAACGACATAAAGCACGAGTATGAAGCATGTCCGGCCAATCAGAGGAAGACAACAACAATTCCTTCAACGACCTCACCTGTGGTGCCCACACGAATGAGCTGTCAATTATTACTAGCACCTAAGGCTGACCTACATATACTATAAATACCCCTTAACTCCATGAAGAAATGGGTCAGCTTCTCTCACACTAAACACACATTTTGTAATACTTTAAGTTTTGTTAGAAAGATTGGTCAAAATATTCTTCATGTAATACTCGTCTGTAATCTTTGTAATTGTGCTCACACATATCAATACAATCTCTTCGTATTTATTCATACATTATCATTGTTAGTCGAGTGTTATTTGGTTGGTGTTTCTTCAATGCGCATCTCCATAGTTGAACTTCTTAAATTCAGATTGTCTTTTATCAATACAATGTACATTATTCACTTGGATGGAAGAGGTTCTAGAAAATTTTAAACAGTTGTTTTAACTACTTATGCTAGGAATGTCTTTTTCTATATACTTCATTGATGTTAGAAAAACCCTCGTTGGAAACCAATTGCTACACATTTACTACACAATTTTGAACGTATTTCCTACGAAAATATGGTGTAGGATATTTGCGATGTATTTCGCCATTTTTCTACGCAATTTCCTAAGTGTTTGTCCTTATTGTGTAGCAAATTTGTTTTATTTAAGTAGGTTTTTTTTTGTCATCACAAATGTGTAACAACTTTGTCAAAATTTATGACGCATTTTTTTCGGAAAAAACACACGTAGAAAATGTTCAATTTTCTAGTAGTGTGTCACATTTTACACTTGGATTGAAGAGCTTCCAGAAAATTTTCAACGATCTCTATTACTGCTAAACACATCACATCAACTGAGACAGCATATGATAGTATCTAGTGATCAAGTATTCCAATGCTTTGTTTGGCATATGTATAAAGATATCAAAAAACTTCTGCTGGAAATATGGTGAATGCATGATATTGAAATTATAATTTAATAAATTATAATTATTAATAAGACCTTAATGTGGTGAATTAAAGACTAAAACTCTTGAGTAGAGTTTTATGTCTTTGATTAGAGGTTTTTATTACTTTTAATTAGAGATTTTATGTCACTTAATAGTGTTTATGTCTCAAATTAAATCTCTAATTAAGAAGACTCTTCATACTATGGAAGGCTTTGTGCCTCATTTGGACATGTAGAAAAGAGATACTTACACACACACACATATATGTAGAGAACAAACTCAATCGAAGTCCGGTTATCTTTCAGGCAAGTGGGATAGTCCGGCAGTGCACCATCACTGTTAAGAAACCGGTGTACCCTGGGAATAGACTGCAAATCTGTTTAAGGGAATTGTGTCAAACACAAGCCCGGTTCATGTTGTCGATTTCATCTTCGATCTCAATGTAAGTTTTCTAACAAACTTAAACATATTAGTAAACAAACTTTCGTGTTCATCCTAAGGAAATTGGGTTACCGAAAGTTTGTACATGTTTTTTCTTTTGGTACATAGAATCTGAAATCCTTTTTATTAAGGATATGTGGGTACAAGGAAGTTTTAATCAAGATTCTGTCTTGTTAATGTTTTCTTTTGGAATATGTTGTATGAATCAGATTAAATTCATGTTGGGAGTGCAATCTTTAATCCGAAATAATTGTTACAAAAGAAGTATTTGATAAAGTATTTTTTGGATTCATGGGTTTTTATGTCATGTTTAGATAACTGGATTATTAACAAGTATTAACATTTTACACGTTTTGATATACTACATTTCTAATTAGAGTATTAGAAAAGTCATAATATTTGTAAACCCATGTAAAACGTTTGATAACGTTTTCTTTCTAGTAAGCGTATTAGAAATATAATTTCAAAGTATTTGAAATGTATACATTTTCTAATAAGAGTATTGGAAAATAAAGGGTTTCAAAATATAAGGTTTTGAAACATGTATTTCTAACAAACGTGTTAGAATCGACGACGTTGAAAGAATAACGTGTCATGAAACATTTCTAATAAGCGTATTAGAAATTATTATTTACAAATTCGTAAGTTTAATTTGTAAACTTATATTGATTTCTCTAATGGGCATGTTAATAGAAATTGATGATTTTGTAAAGACAAAATAAGATGTGTATATTTTCTAACAAATGTGCTGGAAAAGATTATTGTATAAAATACACAAATGTGTTGGAAATGATTATTTTGGAAAATTTTGTGAAAATAAAAAAAAAGAAAGTTATGAACTTAGATTTTTTTTATTGAAGGTTTTAGTACGAATACTAATTAAATCTCCAAAGTTGAAACTTATAAATAATAAGAATACCATTAAGTTGGGTCAAATATTCTTAAAGGTTTTAATGGGGTGTTTCAACTCATGGGATTATGGAGAATTGGGTGTTTCAACCTTTTTCAACATTAAACCGGTTTGGTTAAAATTTGACGTTTTCTAATGAGTTTGAAACAGGAATATCCAATATATATATCATTTATGTAGATGGTTTAATTTTCTAACAAGGGTGTTAGAAACGGTTTATTTTATATAAACCAACAAGGACTAAAATGATTGTCATAATCGTGTATTTCTAACAAGCAGGTTAGAAATGGTTGAGAATATAAACCAATGACCTTTAAAATGATTTTAGTAATCGTTTATTTCTAACGGGTGTGTTAGAAAAAAAGTTTATTTAATATAAACAAAACCCTATACGATGAAACGTGTAATCGTTTGTATTCTAACAAGTGTGTTAGAAATTGTTGATTCTTTTTAATCGTATATGTTTATACAGTACACGTATAGTTTATAATGAGCGAATTAGAAGCGGTTAATCATGAAAACCATATAATTTAACAAGTGAGTTTGAAATGGTTTAAAATAATGAAACTATATTAGAATATATAGTTTTGATTTGTAATCAAAACATAAATATGTATAGTTTATGGAAAATACTTGTGAAAGTAGAAATGTTTTGTATGAATAAAACATGTCTTTTGAAAATTAAAGTAGAAATGTTGTTTTGGACATATTTACTTATTCGACTACTTGTGAGTAGTTAAGTATAAACAACTTTGTTGTTTTGAACAGTGTAATGAGGGAGTACCTCGAAACATGCCACGAGACGATATAATTGCTATTATTTCGTTGAACGATAAAGTGTTGAAGAGAATAACACTTTGAGATTTGATGTTTATATATCCTTATATGAATCTGTTGGGTCTGCTGACCTGGAAATAAACATCATTTACAAGATACTTCTCCCAAAAGGCTGTTGACCCTAACATCTGCTATACCTTAACAACTGTTGGAACAACTGCTGCTGCAAAGGACTGTTGGATAACAATTGCTAGAGAACAATTGCTGACTAAAAGGTCTAATGAAGAACAACTGTTGATCAAAGTGCTGAAGACTAAAGGTCTGTTGGAGCCAACAGCACTTAGGCTCTAACAGATTATACAAGACCATCAGAGTTTTCTCAACAGCAGTTTACCTTTCAGAGTTTTATAATGTAACAGTAGTTTGTATACAACAGATGTTTTATGTTTTTTATTCTGTTAGAGGTCGCTGTCTTAGGTGACGTCAGCTTAGATCATCAGTGGTTTAGATTTGTCTATAAATAGAACAGTGCTTGTACTGTTCTATTTATCACTCAAAACATTGTCTCAGAAAAATAATTACAGAGTGATCGGGCTGAGGGGGAGTATTGATTGTAATCATTAGATTTATGAAAGCTTTCGATTGGAAACATTTACTCTCTTGTTTTGATTAATAGTTTATTATTCCGCTGCACTTTCCATTTATAATTCACTCCGTTTATCACATCTTTACTTAAACAATCAAAACAATCAAACTCAGATCCTAACAATTGGTATCAGAGCTTGGTCAATTAAATTCAATCTAACAAATCAATTTAATATAAACAGATCAGCTCACAATTATTGATATCGTTTGTTTGGCGGATTGAAAATAGAGTAATAGTTTATTTTCGATTCAACCGTTTGTAAACAGACTTTGTTTTTGAAAAATCAGAAAATGGCTTCAATCAATCATGATACACACAACACTGGCATGAACAACAAGCCACTGATGCTTGTCAGATCTGAATACAATATCTGGCAACGTTGGATGAGCCATGTTCTAGCTCAACAGAATACTGGGTGTTGGAAGTCGGTTATCTTCGGACCACATGTTCCGATGGTGCCGAGTACTGAAGTTCCCAAGGTTCAGGAGCCTAAGAAACTTGAAAACTACTCCGACCAGGATTTTCAGAAAATTGAGTTGGATGCCAAGGCCTTCAGTATTGTGGCCATGGCTCTACCAATGATATATATGCTGGGCTGTTACACTGTAACAGTGCAAAGGAGTTGTGGGATGCACTGAAAGAACAATTTGGTGGGACTGAAGAGGTTATTGAAAACAACCGAGAAATACTTAACCAACAATATGAAACATTCAGTCATGTTAAGGGGGAGTCATTAACTCAACAATTTGAGAGGTTTAACTGTCTCATTAGTGAACTAAAACTGGTTGGTCTAACTTACCCATATTTAACTTTGAAGCATAGGTTTTTTAGGTCATTACCTGATAAATGGGACACTATTGCTATAGTTATGAGAAACTCAATTGGATTTAAGGACCTATCACTGACCCAGCTTCATGGTAAGCTCATGACTTATGAGAGAGAGCTTAACCAGAAAAAGAAGCTCCAGGACTCTGGAAAAGTGTCTGATGATTATGTATTTGGGAATACAACACTTTTGGGTCATGATGAGGTGCCTGGTAATAATAAGGATCAGAGTTATGATCATTTCATTAACATTACTTCAAGTTTTAACTCAGGTTTTAACTGTGATTCTTATTCACTAAACTATGCTTTTACAGCAAGTGGTGGTGTATCCAGGCATCTGACAACATATCCTTTGAGTATGATGACTTAAAATACTTTGACCCTGATGATTTGGAAGAAATGGACATTATGCACCAATTGGCCCCTCTTAGTGTAAGAACTAACAATTTTTACAAGAAAACTGGGACAAGGTTTCCAGGGTTAACTGGCAGGTCAAAAGTGGGGTTGAATAAATCAAAGATTAAGTGTTATAAATGTCATAGACTTGATCATTTTGCTAGGGAATGTAGGAGTCAACATGGTATACCTATGATTACCTATCCAAATCAAAGGCCACAGACCAACACTTATCAAGTTTCCCATAATACCCCTAGACCAAATGTGCAAAACACTGCTCATTTTGCACAGTCCTTAAACACTGTTCCTATCCAGTTTGTCCAAACCACTGTTCCTCATATCCACTATGTGCAAACACCTGTTGCTCAGGCACAAATGCCAATGACTGCTGCTCCACCCTCTGCCCCTGTAAAGACCAGTCAACAGAGTTTCTTCTCACAAGGCTTTGTTGATTGGAGCAGTCTACTAGATGAGTTGACAGATGAAACTTTTGCACTAGTTGCCAAAGCTGAAAATGAACCAGAAAATTTTTGTTTCATGGGTATGGTAGAAGAGGTTGAATCTGAGGAGGTGGTAACTGAATCTGTAGTTGTGACTGATGATATTGTTGATGAGGTAGTTGCAGGTGAAAAATCTGAAGAAGAGGTTGTGAGTCTCTCAGATCCCTGGGTGCATCTGATGATTGTGAGTGCAAGTGTGATTGTGCATTGATGGCTGCTGCTAAGGTATCTCCTCAAATCCTTAAAGATTTGTGTTCTGACAAATGTGTAATAGCATTTGCTAACATCAAAGAGGTGAATGAAAACCTTAGGAAGAAAATTTTAGATGATGAAGTTCAATTTGAAAAACTTTCAAAAGAGTTAAAATCAAAATTGACTGAAAAGAATCTGAAATAAGCAGCTTAAAACATGAAGCAACTATAACCAAAGACCAGCTCCAAACTATAATAACTAATTATCATAGTTGCAAGAGTGAGCTTGAGACCACCCAAGTTGAATGTCAGAAATTGGTGGAATCATGCAAAGGTTTTGAGATGCTCCTCAACAAACAAACCAAAAGTCTTGTGAAGTTTGGTTTTGGTTTTGAAACCACTGCCCCAGCTTTTGAAAACACTGATGGTGAAGGTGGAGGAGTAAAAAGAGAAATAGCCCTGGGAGAGGGGCTTGTGAACATATGGCCAAGTGACTCAAATGTATCATGATGTGGTTCCCTTGGCTTACAACATGATCCTTTTGTGAGGATGCATGAGGAGTTTGGTCAGGTTGAGATATTTCCAACTGTTGTGAGGAAGTAACAACAGTGGTTTCTAGTTGCTTTTGTGTTGCAACAGAGTTATCTTCTGGTCTCTCATCTTCCAGAATTCTCTTTTGTGGTGGAGCGGTGGTTTTTGTGGATGGACGTTTTCTTTTGGAAATGGCTGGTGTGGGTTTCACAGCACTGGATGTAGTGCCATGATCACCAGGAGCAGTGGGCTCAACAACAGAGGTTTGGACAACAGTTGTTGTCTTAGTCCTCTTTGTTTGTGTTTTTGAAACTTTGGACACTTTTGATACCTTTTCTTGGGTGTTTGAACCCAACATTCTTGTGAAAGTTTCATTAGTTAGACTCTTCATTTGCATAGACTCACCCTTTTTGAAAACTTTTTCTGGTAAAACCTTTTGAAGGATTACACTTAAGATTCTTGGGTAAATTAGAAAAACATTATTTGACCCAGACTTTATGGCTTTCACATTTGACACTAGGTCCATAAACAGTCCCCGGGAAAGATTGAAGTCAGAATCTGACAACATAGCATAACGCAAGTACTGAATCCTCAATGGGATTTCATTAAAGGATGTGGACTTAGCGTAGACACAGAGAAGAAGGGTATGGAAGAAAAATTTCATGACTGGTGGGAAAAACTTTTTGAAAAGTGTTGACCCAGTCATCTGAGCATCATACCCCCTTTCCTGAAACTCTGTGTGAAGCTTTGTTTTAGGGAAAGAGTCTGTTAGGACAAAGAGGATTGGTGAAACCACTTTTGTAAACCTTAGTCTAATTCACTTCTGTCATTTTGGCTAAGTATAGAAGTACTGAAGAGAAGACAAGAAACTGCTGATTAGAAGATATGAGAAGTGCTGAAGAAGCAGAAGTTCTGAAGTCCAAACCAGACAAGTTCACTTCAGAAGTACTGAAGACAAAACTACTCTTCAGTAGTTTGTCCTTCATCAGCACTTAGCATCAGATATTTGCCACCGCCTTTGCATCAGTAGTTTGTTGTTTATTATTACTTTTAGCTGTATTTGTTTCTTTCAATGTTGCAACTTGTGCAACTTGTTTCTGTTGTTTCTGTACTTGCTTATTGGGCAAGATACATGCATGTAAACGTCTATAAATAGGAGGCTTCAACCTTCTATTTTAGACATTGATTTTAATAGAAAAATCCTTCAAACACTCTCATTGTTCTATTCCATTTCTGTATTTATTGTGAATCTTTCTAAGTATCTAATTCTCATTTACAGCTTACATTCATAATAAATACTTTGTCATTTATTAGTTTCAAACATCAAGGGGGAGTTATAACTCTGCCTTAGTGTAAAAAGTGTTGCTTTAACTTATAACATTCCGCTGTGCTTATAATCTGATTTACAAGGACTTGCTAAACACTTAAGTGTCAAGATAGCAAGTTCTTACTTAGCAAAAAGAGCAAACTGATCCAACAATTAGTATCAGAGCATTGGTTTATCTGATCACATATCAATCTAACAAATTGAGAATCAGACACAAAGCTCTTATTGAATATCAATAAAAAGATCAAAAGTTCACTTTTTATCAATATCCATCACTTAAAAGAGTCGTCTGACAAATCTATACTCTTTAAAAATGGATCCACATAATACTGGTTCTGCCACCAAACCTGCCATGCTTGTGAGAAATGAGTACAACATATGGCAAAAGAGAATGGCACATACCTTGTCACAAACCAACACAGTTTGTTGGAGATCTGTGATATATGGTCCTCACAAACCAGTAAATATAAATCTTGAAACTAAAGAAGGGATTCCAAAGGAACCCAAAGACTATACAGATGAGGATTTCCTAAAACTTGAGCTAGATGCAAAAGCATTCTCTATGTTGGCAATGGCTCTCCCAAATGAAATATACTCTGGCCTTTTACATTGTGAAAGTGCCAAAGAACTTTGGGACTGTCTTAAAGAACAGTTTGGAGGAACTGAAGAGGTGATTGCCAACACCAGAGAAATTTTAGCTCAACAATATGAAACATTTGCTTATATTAATGGGGAAACTTTGACTCAACAATTTGAAAGATTCTCCTCATTAATATCTGAGCTAAAGTTAAATGGTCAAACCTATACAACAGTGTCTATGCTACATAGATTTTTAAGGTCTTTACCTGACAAATGGGAAACTTACTCCATTGTTTTAAGATCCTCACCAGATTTTAGCTCCCTCACTCTTACAAAACTCCATGGGAGATTACTTACTTTTGAGAGAGAAATTGATCAAAAGAAGAAGTTACAAACATCTGGTAAAACAACTGATGACTACCTACCAGGTAGTACAGCACTTTTGGGACAAGATTCACCAACTTGTTCCTATGGATCTTATGACAATATTGACATAACCACTGGGATCTCATCAGAAAGATCTTTCCCAGGTTATGACAATGATGACCAAAGTCAAACTGCTGATAATCTATGTTTTATCATGGATGATTTGAAAAATTTTAGCAGTGATGACTTAGAAGAAATGGACATATTACACCAACTGGCCATGCTAAGCATTAAAACTAACAAGTTTTATAAAAGGTCAGGAAGGAAATTTTCAGGATTGACCAGTAATACAAAAATTGGTTTTGACAAATCTAAATTGAGATGTCACAAGTGTCAGAAGTTGGGACACTTTGCTAGAGAGTGTAGAAGCTCTAGCTTTAACCAATCACAATCTGGAAATAACTATAACCCCAATTATAATAGGAATAATGGAACTCAAGGGAGTGCTCATTTTGTACAGGCACAAGCTCCTCAACAGCAATATATGCCTCAAGTACAATATGTTCAAGTGCCTGCTCAACAGATGCAGAGCCAACAATCAATCCCTCCCTTTCCAGCTGCTCAACTTCCTCCACAGCCTCAACAACCCTCACAACAAAGTCTTTTTACCTCAGGGTATGTTGACTGGAGCAGTCTCGCTTATGACACCACAGAGTGCAATCCTGATGCAGACAACAAAGTGTTTGACATCAACTGGGGAGAACCAGACAATGGCAGAAAGAACTTTGCCTTAATGGCATTTGAAGGCTGTACTTCAAAATCTGCATTGTCACAGGTATCAAAAGAATCTTTGACAAAACTTTGCTCAAATTCTTGCAAAGAAACTTTTGCTCTCATAAGAGAGACAAACCTGCACTTACAAGGCAAAGCCAATGATTTAGAAAGAAAATACACACAGATAAAATGTGATTTAGAAAGAAAACTGTGTGCTAAAACAAAAGAAGTTTCTAAATTAACTGACTCTGCTATTGAAACCCAAGCACAAATCAAAATGATGCTAAATGACCTGGGAGATGTCAGACAAGAGCTTGCTGACACCAGGATCACTTGTGAAAAATGGGTGGAATCTTGTAGGGGGTATCAATTATTGCTAAACAAACAAAGTGCTTCAAATGTTAAGTTTGGCATAGGATACCATCATGTTGAAACACCAACAGATTTTTCTCCCAAAACTACTGAAGATGGGAGAAGAATTGTTTCAAATGAAGCTTCTGAAGGGAAAGAATGCACATCTTTCCATGAAAACTTTCTAAACAGAAATCCTGGCATTTTTAAAGAAAGTACTTCAGAAGTATTTACAAAATCTGACAACAAGCCATCAGTAGTTTCATCTACATCAGGTGTTGAGACCCTGAAAACTACTGATGAGCAAAATCTTTTCACAAATGTCAGAAATTTGCCTTTAGATCAAAAACAAAAGGCAAAAGAATGTGAAATTTGTGGCCTGTTCAACCACAAAACTGAATTTTGTAGATACAGAAAAGGAATTCAGTTCAATCAAAAATTTAAACAACAGGTTGTGGGAAATCAAATCAGAAATGATTATGAAAGAGTCTTTAAACCCAAGAAACAACAACCTGAAAACACCTTTTCTCAGAAAAAGATAAAATCTCAACCAAAATCTTTTTCTCAAAATTCCTTGTCAGTAGTTAGACCAGAATCATCAGCAGTTTCACAAACTGCTGAGATTCAAAATCTAAAGAACATGGTAGAACTACTGATGACCAAGGTTGATGGTGGTCCTAAAAAGGATACCACCATGGTTCTTAATGAAAAATCCATTGCCAAAAAGACATGGATTTCTCAACCTGGTCAAGAACAAACTGTAACTGTTCTCAAGAGCAAACCCAAAGCCAAACAGGCTTGGGTTCCCAAATCTAACTAATTTGCTTTTATGTGCAGAGAGTTTCCAGGGGCTTGAACAGCATATGGTATGTTGATAGTCGAGGCTCTATGCACATGACTGGATGCAGATACCTGATAAACAACTTTATCAGCCAAAGAGAAGGATCTGTATCCTTTGGGAACAATGCTAAGGGATATGTGCTAGGACATGGCAATGTCTCCTCTGGCAAAATACAGTTTGACAAGGTCAATCTGGTGGAAAACCTTGAATACAACTTGCTGAGCGTGTCACAAATGTGTGATAAAGGATATTCTTCCTTTTTTCACAAAGACAGCTTGCAAGATCATCTCACCAGAAGGCCAGAAGTTGATAGAGAAGATTATAGAAGATCATACTTTGCTGATTGCCAAAAGATGTGGCAATGTCTATGCAGTGGACATTGAGAAAGACAAAGTATTGAACAACACTGCCTGTTTCTTCTCAAGGGCATCAACTTCAGAAACAGATCTCTGGCACAGGAGACTTGGCCATGTGAACTTTAAAACCATAAATAAAGTCACAAAAATGGGCTTGGTCAGAGGTCTACCTTTGAAAGTATACCAGTGTCAAGAACACTGTGTATCCTGTTTAAAGGGAAACAGCATAAGTCCTCCTATAAGTCTATTGAAGAATCAAAAACAACTGCATGTCTTCAACTACTCCATATGGACTTATTTGGACCTGTCAAGATTATGAGCCTTGGTAAAAAGAAGTACTGCTTAGTCATCATTGATGACTACTCAAGATTCACATGGGTATTCTTCTTATTTTCCAAGGATGAGGCTGCTGAAATCATCAAGTTCTTCATTCTACAAGTAGAGAAACAATATTCTCTATCTGTCAAAACCATTAGAAGTGACAATGGGACAGAGTTCAGGAACAAAACTCTGGATGAATTCTGTTTGTCTAAAGGGATTATTAGACAATACAGTGTTCCCAGAACTCCTGAACAAAATGGTGTAGTAGAAAGGAAGAACAGAACATTGATAGAAGGAGCAAGAACAATGTTAGCTGATTCTGGACTGCCATTGTACTTTTGGGCAGAAGCAGTTAACACATCATGTTATGTTCAGAATAGAGTTCTTGTGGTCAAGAGACATTCCAAAACTGCCTATGAAGTTCTTCATGGCATGAAGCCCCTTATCTCCTTTTTCAGGGCTTTTGGGTGTCAATGTTTCATCTTGAACATCAAGGAATCTATTTCAAAGTTTGCTGCCAAAGTTGACTCAGGTTACTTTCTTGGTTACTCTTCTACTAGAAAAGCCTACAAGGTTTTTAATTCTCACACCAGGATAGTAGAAGAAACATTGAATGTCAAGTTCAATGAGTCAAAACACACTCTTATTCCAGCACATCCTGCTGAACTCTTTGACCTTGACAACTTTCACTTTGGACCTGAAAAGACTGTTACTTCTTCCAAACCTACTTATTATGGTGATCAAAGGTTTGAAGATGAGGATCCTACACCATGGACTCCTCAAACAGTCATTAAGTCAACTACAACACCATCAGAAGTTTTTCAAACTTCTGATCAAACAAATACTGAAGGCCAAACTCAAACATCTGCTTCAGCACCTGCAACTACTGAAGAAGCTGAAACTGCTGCACCAGATATTATAGACCTCAGTAGTTTGTTTGAAGAACAAGAGCCACCTACACCTGTCAGTGGTTTACAACAACTGATTGAACACAGAGATCATCCACTTGATCAAATCATGGGTGATATAGCTTCAGGTGTTCTTACCAGAAACCAGCTCTCCAACTTTTGCCTATTCTCAGCCTTTATTTCACAGTTGGAACCAAAGAAGTACCAGGAAGCCCTCAAAGACAATAATTGGGTGCAAGCTATGCAAGATGAACTGCTTCAGTTCAACAAGCAACAGGTCTGGGAAATCTGTCCTTTACCTCAAAACAAGCAACCAATTGGTACAAGATGGGTTTTCAGGAACAAACAAGATGAAGCTGGTATGATAATCAAGAACAAGGCAAGACTGGTAGTTCAAGGGTACTCTCAAGAAGAGGGAATTGACTATGATGAAACCTTTGCTCCATTTGCAAGGCTTGAGGCCATCAGGTTATTTCTGGCCTATGCCATTTCCAACAAAATTAAAGTTTATCAAATGGATGTGAAAAGTGCATTTTTGTATGGAAAAATCAAAGAGGAGGTGTATGTCTGTCAGCCACCTGGGTTTGAGGATCCTTCTCATCCTGAGTGGGTGTACAGATTGGACAAAGCTCTTTATGGGCTTAAACAGGCTCCAAGAGCCTGGTATGATACACTCTCCACCTTTTTACTCAAAAATAACTTTACAAGAGGTGCCATTGATAAAACACTTTTCATTAAACATGTTGGAAATCATGTCTTACTTGTTCAAATTTATGTTGATGATATCATTTTTGGTTCAACAAACACAAAACTGTGTGATGATTTTAAGAAACTCATGCAATCAAAATTTGAGATGAGTACCATGGGAGAACTGCAGTACTTTCTAGGACTGCAGATCAAACAACAAACAAATGGAACTTTTATACATCAATCAAAATATGTTAAAGAATTATTGAACAAATTTTCTTTAAATGACTGTAAATCATGTTCCACTCCCATGACACCAATCACACAAGTTGAACCTGATGATCAAGGAAAACAGGTTGATCAAACCATGTACAGATGTATGATAGGTTCCCTTTTATATTTAACTGCTTCTAGACCAGATATTATGTTTTCAACATGTGTCTGTGCTAGATATCAATCAGCACCAAGGGAATCACACCTTATAGCAGTCAAAAGAATTTTCAGATATCTGAAAGGAACTCCAACACTGGGAATTTGGTATCCTGCTTCAAGCAATACCAAGTTATCAGCTTTTTCAGATAGTGACTATGCAGGGTGTAAGATGACAAGAAAGTCAACATCTGGTGGTTGTCAATTCCTGGGTAACTGTCTAGTGTCATGGCAATCAAAGAAGCAAACATCTGTTGCAACTTCAACTGCTGAAGCTGAATACATTGCAGCTGCAAGTTGTACATCATAGATACAATGGCTCCAATATCAACTTCTTGATTATGGAATCAAAGAGACCAAGACACCTTTGTTTGTAGATAGCAAATCTGCCATTAGCATCATTCAAAATCCGGTACAGTTCTCAAAAACCAAACATATTGAGATCAGGTACCATTTCATAAGAGATTGCTATGAAAAAGGCAAGATTGAGGTGAAGCATGTAGCAACAGCTAATCAAATAGCTGACATCTTCACTAAGCCCCTTGACACATCAACATTTCAGAAGTTAGTATCCATGCTTGGAATGCTAAATTTGTAAGTGTTTACTTTATTTTTTTTTTTAAACTTGTATGCATATCAGTTAGAATCCAAGTTAACACTTGATTCTACCCAACTCTACATCAAACTTCTACATCAATCACTACTGTTATGCATAAAACATCAAAATTTTCTTTTTCCTTTTTCCATCCTTGATTCCATCCTGTTTACCTTGGTGGAATCCAAGTTAACCTTTTCCTTCTTTTTTTCTGGTTTTCACTTACAAAAGACAAAAGTCTGAAACAAAACTTCTGAAAAACAAAACTACTGATTAAACAAAAATCAGTATGAGAGAAACTACTGATGAACAAAAATCATCAGTATGGGGGTAATTTTCTGAAAAAGTGTGTAACTTCTGATAAAATAACCTTCAGAAGTTATGAATAAAGTATTTATAAAAACATTTCTCATCAGATGTTAAAACTACTGAAGAGAAAATGGGAACTACTGATGAAGTAATCCTTCATCAGCAGTTTAAGTCAAAAGGGCAAATCTGACTTTTCCCATCATCAGAGGTTTGACCTAATCAGTTTAAAACCTCTGATAAAGAGATTTTTAACCAAAGGCGGTTTTAAAACTTCTAATAAAGAAGATTCAAGCGGTTAAAACTTCTAATAAATACCTTTTCTACACACTTATCCTTTCAAACTCAAAATATCCCTTCTTCTCTCTCAAAACTCTCTCAATAACCTATACCTACAAATCCACTGTTCGATCAAAAACCCAAACCACATGGCTCTAGTTCTAAAACAGGGACACAATCAAAGGGCCTTTCTTGAAAAACAAGAAGGCTGGTCCCAATACGACGAGATCATTGATCTTGTCGTCAAATCCCAATATTTTACTGCTCTCACAATAAACCCACCAATTCACACTGAAACTCTGAATGAGTTCTGGGCAAATGCTGAGACGGTTACAATGGGTGATGAGGTCATTTCCCTCAACTCTAGAATAAAAGGGAAACAACTGACCATCACACCGGCCACACTAGCAACAAGACTGGGTCTGGATGATGTAACTGCCCCTGACCATGTTGCTAACACTGATATTCATCTAACCATGACTGAGTGTGGTTATCAAGGTACTCTCTCCCATGCTACAATATTCAAAAAATATTTTGAACCAAAATACAAGCTTTTGTTTCATTATATTATTATGTGTTTGAGTCCAAAAACAGGGTCTTATGACCAGATGCCCTCCACTTTTCAACCAATATTTCATTCCATTGTGAATGAAACTAAATTCAGGCATCAAAACTATTTTTCAATGAGTTGGTGTTACATCACAATAATACCAAGAAAAAGTTTTTGTTATACCCAAGGTTCATTATGCAATGCATAATAGGGGAACTGGGTAATGAGGTGCTTGTGGGGAAAATTTCAACTTTAAATCCTTTAACATCACAAGCATACTCAAGGCATAACAAACCGGCTGCCTGGCCAGAAGATGATCAGGGAGAACAACAACAAGTCCCCCTGAAGCCCACATCTTCCAAACTCACACCACCAAAAGCCAAAAAGCCCAAGCCAACAAAAACTGCACCCCACCAACCCAAAAGAAAAGCTGTTCAGGAGGTTGAGATGCTGAACATGCTCATGAGCATTCTGCTCTTCAAATAAATGAGACTGAAACACCCTCTCAGTCTCATCCATCTCAAACCCCACCAAGAGCACCCAAAACCATTTTATTCAAAAGAAAAAGACTTAGAAAAACATATGAAACACACTCTTCTTTTGAAACTGCTGAACAACAACTTTCACCACCTATTGCCCAAACTACTGAACCAACCCCACAAATTTCTGAACAAGAGGCAATAGAAATTGCCAAACTTCTCTCTGGGCTAAAAGAGAATGTCCCATCTGATCATGTCTGTTCCCTACAACCACAACAAACAGGGGACATAACTACTACATCAGACATGGATGTGGACATCTCTAGCCCTATCCCAAGAGATGAGGGTGGACCAGAGTCTTTAAGCCCAATTTTAGAGACTCTTGGGGCATCTGAGGCTGCTACTACTCAGTTACCACCCAGTGGTGGATCTGAGGATAGAAGTAACATAGCTAAGACCTCAGATGTGGCAACTACTGATGAAGGCTTGATGCCTGAAGTAGGAAATCCTCAGTACCAAGAAAAAGAGGTTCATGAGAGAACTGAGTTGGGCTCAGCTCATGATTTAACTGAGACAGTCCTCATTGAGGGCAACATCAGGGATTCAGATGATTCCATTAGTTTGGATGATGTTTCACACACTCAAACTACTGAATTGACGGCACTTTCTGAAGGTCCTGTTTCAGGGGTATCCAGGCTCAAGAAGCCAGTCACCTCTGCACAGGTTAAAGCCCACTCAATCCCTAAAACCCCTAGAGTGGCATCCTCTGTACAACATGAGGATCTCCCAAAAACACCCCCTTCACAACAAATGCCTACCTAATTCCCTGGGCAAACAAGCATAGACCTGAACCAGCTATGCAGCCCAGAGGGTCCCCTGTACCACATGATGAATACACTCATCAGAAATCACTTCCAAACATATACAGCTGACTTGGAGCTGTCCATCAAGAACCAATTTGGAGTGATCAAGACCAAGATGAACGATCTGTCCAACAAAATAGACTTCAACAGCAAACAGATTGCTCATCTTCAAGGACAATTCTCCCAACCCTCTGCTTCAAGGGTTAAAATTGATGAATCCAAAAAGGGGAGAAGATCAGGGAACCTAAGGAGTCATTCCAAGCCAGGATAAGGGCAAGAGTGGCCATCCTTGAAAGAGATCAAAAAGATCAGGCCAGGAAAGAAAAATTGGCCAAACAGTTTGGTGTCTCAATAGAAGAAATTGAAGCAGCAGAGAAAGAAGATGAGACCCAAACATCTGAAGAATCCCTAAGGCAAAATGAAGAAACTTCTGATGACAAAACTTCTGATGAAGAATCAGAAAGTACTGAAGACAATCCTTCAGTAGCTGACAAACCATCAGCAGTTGTCAACACATCAGAAGTTAACACTTCCAAACCTCAAACAACTGAACCTTCCAGAACCACTGCTCCCATTCAACCAACATCTGATCCCATCAGGCCTACAACTGTTACTACAATGACTGTATTAAACCCTTCTCCTATCTCTCAATCAGCTGAACTATTAGAGAAGAGCTTAATTGCAGCCAACAAGAAGGCCAGAGAAGATCAGATTTGGAAATCTCTGGAAGAAAGGGATGATTTGGATTTAAGCCATGAAGAAAAACTTCAGGCTTATGCAGCTGAACTACAAAGGCAGGCTAGCCTTGATGAGATTGCTGAACAAGATAAAAGACAACAACTGGTGTCTTATATTACCAAGAACAGCAAGACTAAAGCATTTACACTCAAAGGACCTCTATGCAAGAGCTGACAAGAAGAGCACAACTGCTTGCAGACAAAGTGGCCACAAGCAAAGATGGAAAGGCCAAGAGAGCCCAGATAATAGAAGAGTTAGTAGCAGAAGGATATGGTTCAAAAGCCTCAGTATCCAGATGGAAAGAAGAAAGACTGATGGATACTTATAGAAAATACTTGGCTGCCAAGGCTGCAAATCCTGAGAAGTTTCAAACTGCTGATCCTTCAAGATCAGTAGTTAGAACTTCTGGTGCATCTAGAAGAACTGCTACTCAGAAGAAGAAGGCTGAGGACAATGTCAAAACTGACTTCAAAATGGTACTACTTGAAGGAAGTTCAATAGTCCACTCAGATTTTGACATTGAGGAGAAACCTCTATTAACACAATTCAGGGATCCTTCCACTTTTGCTTATCAAATACAAAAAACCATCAAAGAAAAGCTGCATACCAGAGTAGTGACTGAACACCATCTCCCAACTGTTCAGATGCCTGATATGCAACAACAACAAGGAAGACAATCCCACCTAAGGCTATCTGAAACTAAAGACATCCAGCACTCAGGACCATCAACCCAAGGGACAAGTCTGGTTCCCTATTCTTCTGACTTTAACAAGTCAAAGATCCCTATCATCAGATGGTCACTTACTGATAACAACTCAGTACTGTTAACAAGAAGAGACCTCTCAAGCAGGGCTTACAAGAAGATCAGTGATCTGAAGAAACTGTCAACACAAGACCTGCTCACAATTCAACATCTAGAACCACAGAGAGGATCTCTATCTGATGGTCAGTTAAACCAGCTCAAGAACACCATGTACAAAGAGATATGGAAGATTGTTCAAGACAGAAGAAACACATAAGAAATTAGTAAGGTTTTGGCTTCATCAATCCAGGGGGAGATTGTTAGGACAAAGAGGATTGGTGAAACCACTTTTGTAAACCTTAGTCTAATTCACTTCTGTCATTTTGGCTAAGTATAGAAGTACTGAAGAGAAGACAAGAAACTGCTGATTAGAAGATATGAGAAGTGCTGAAGAAGCAGAAGTTCTGAAGTCTAAACCAGACAAGTTCACTTCAGAAGTACTGAAGACAAAACTACTCTTCAGTAGTTTGTCCTTCATCAGCACTTAGCATCAGATATTTGCCACCGCCTTTGCATCAGTAGTTTGTTGTTTATTATTACTTTTAGCTGTATTTGTTTCTTTCAATGTTGCAACTTGTGCAACTTGTTTCTATTGTTTCTGTACTTGCTTATTGGGCAAGATACATGCATGTAAACGTCTATAAATAGGAGGCTTCAACCTTCTATTTTAGACATTAATTTTAATAGAAAAATCCTTCAAACACTCTCATTGTTCTATTCCATTTCTGTATTTATTGTGAATCTTTCTAAGTATCTAATTCTCATTTACAGCTTAGATTCATAATAAATACTTTGTCATTTATTAGTTTCAAACATCAAGGGGGAGTTATAACTCTGCCTTAGTGTAAAAAGTGTTGCTTTAACTTATAACATTCCGCTGTGCTTATAATCTGATTTACAAGGACTTGCTAAACACTTAAGTGTCAAGATAGCAAGTTCTTACTTAGCAAAAAGAGCAAACTGATCCAACAGAGTCTTTACCTGACAGGTCATTAAGTGAGAAGGTTGTGGATATCAGTTGAGGGGTATTGACGATACTTGTTTCACCAATTTTTGAGATAATGGAAGTAGGCTTTTTGTCTTGAAGCAAGAACTCAGCATTCAACCAGAATTCTTGGATAGTATCAAGATAGATAGGGGCGTCAGCGGTTAGGAGTGTCAGGTATTGGGATTTTAGGATGATGTCGATGGTGGAATGGAATGGAATATTTTCATCTGTTTTTACCAGATATGGAAGATAATTGTGGGTGGCTTTAGCTTGAAGGTCCATTGTAATGGATTCCGAAGTTGAGAATGAGTGGAATTTGATTGAGGGTTTGAGAATGAAGAAGGCGGTTTCAGTATTTGAATACAATGAGACAGTGTAACGACTGTTGTGATAAAACAGGGTTTTTATAGGCTCTGGTGAAACCGCTGATGTGGCCAAAACTCTGCTTGTAGGAGCATATGTGGCAAACATCTGATGGGTAAAACATCTGGTGGAGGACAGCTGTTTTGGCAAAAAGCTGATGCAAACAACTATTTATTTTTTTATAGATATATGAAAATATATATATATATATATATATATATATATATATATGGATAATAAAACAGTTGTTTTATCTGATCAGAGGTTTGAAACAGATTTTTCAACCAACAGTGGATAAAATGAATGAAATACTGGTTGTTTTATCTTGAACAGATTTTTCATCAAAAAAAAAACTATTTTTAAGGATGAATATTGATTTTCTAAAAACATTTTAATGCTTTTATTAAAAACATTTTGTTGTTTAATCCATGTTTAGCATACCAATTCTAGAAATTAGATTTGTAAAGGTAGATGGGTCTAAAGCTTTTGTCAACACATCTGCCAACTGATCCTCTGTTGGAACATGGTGTAGAGAAATCAAACGTTTTTCATAGTTGTCCCTGACAAAATGATGTCTGATGTCGATGTGTTTGGTAGTGGAGTGAGAGACTGGATTTTTGATGATATTTTCAGCAGCTTGACTATCCAGCATGAGTGGAGTCTGTAATGCAGTTATCCCAAAATCCAGCAATTGATTTTGAAGCCACATGAGTTGGGCTGTACAGCTTGCAGCAGCAATGTATTCAGCCTCAGCTGTTGAGGTGGAAATAGCAGCCTGCTTTTTGCTTTGCCAAGAAACTAAGGCATTCCCTAGAAATTGGCACCCTCCTGATGTGGATTTCTAGTGGTGTGAAAGCCAGCAAAATCACTATCTGAATAACCAGAAAGCTCAATGTTTCCATTAGCAGGGTACCAGATACCAAGTGTGGGAGCACCTTTTAGGTATCTGAATATCCTTTTCACAGCAATAAGGTTTGACTATCTAGGTGAAGCCTGGGATCTTTCACAGACACAAGTGGCAAACATAATGTCTGGCCTAGATGCAGTTAAGTACAATAAAGACCCAATCATGCATCTATAATGTGTTTGATCAACCAGTTCATCCTTGTCATCAATAGTGAGTAGCTTGACTGTACTCATGGGTGTACTACATGGCTTACAGTCATTCATCTCAAATCTAGTTAGCAAATTCTTTACATATTTATTTTGATGAATGAATGTGACATTTTGCAGTTGTTTCACTTGGAGACCAAGGAAACACTGAAGTTCACCCATGGCACTCATTTCAAACTCTGCTGTCATGAGTTTCCTGAACTCTTCACACATTTTGTTACATGTGGATCCAAAGATGATGTCATCCACATATATTTGAACAATCGTTAAGTCTTTCCCTTTCCATTTCAAAAATAAGGTTTTATCAATTTTACCTCTTGTGAAGACAATGGATAAGAGAAAAGTGGAAAGAGTTTCATACCAGGCCATTGGTGCTTGTTTGAGTCCATACAAAGCTTTATTAAGCTTGTAGACATGATCAAGATGGAATGTGTCTTCAAAACCAGGTGGTTGACATACATAGACTTCCTCCTGAATTTTGCCATAAAGGAAGGCACATTTGATATCCATCTGATACACCTTGATGTTGTGGTTGACAGCAAAGGCTAGAAAGAGTCTGATGGCTTCTAACCTTGCTACAGGAGCAAAGGTTTCATCATAGTCTATTCCTTCTTCTTGTCTGAAGCCTTGAACCACAAGCCTGGCTTTATTCTTGACAACAATACCCCTTTCATCAGTTTTGTTTTTGAAGACCCACTTTGTACCTATTGGACAAATATCCTTGGGTAGTGGTACAAGTTCCCATACTTGTTGTCTTTTGAACTGAAGGAGCTCTTCTTGCATAGCTTCTACCCAACTGTTGTCTTTCAGTGCCTCTTGGTACTTGACAGGTTGTGTGAGAGATAGGAACCCTGCAAAAAGACAGATATTGGAGGATTGGCTTCTTGTGAGCACACCCTCTCTGATGTTGCCAATGATCTGGTCTGGTGGATGAGCTCTTAGGTAGATAAGATCTCCCTAATATGGTATGATGGCATTTTGAGGTGAGGGACAGAGGTTTGGAATGGAGGTGGGGGAATGGGTCTAAGTGGTGTAAAACTGGACTGACTTTTGTCAACAGATGTTTGACTTTTGTCAACAGATGATTGTTCAGTGGTTGTGAGAGGTGAAGCAGTGGTTTGAGGGTAAGACTAGCCAACAGTGGTTGACTCAGCTGTAACAGAGTTTTGACAGTTGTTTTGAACAACTGCTTCCTCTGATGCAGAATAGATTTTATAGTGACTGGGGATCACAACATTTGTTCTGTAATCTTGTTGTGGAGACTGTGGAATACCTGCATTGTTAGTTTTAACAGTGATATCTTCAAATTTGAATTTATATAAATCAAACAGTTCAGCAGGATTTGCTAGGATTTTTAGGGATGAAAGTTCATTGAACTTTACATTCAGAGTTTCTTCTATTGTCTTGGTCTTTGTGTTAAACACTTTGTAAGCCTTGGCAGTAGAAGAATATCCCAGAAAATAACCACAATCTACTTTGGCTGCAAATTTTGAAATGGAATCTTTGAGATTTAAGATGAAACATGGGCAGCCAAAGATTTTGAAAAATGAAATTAATGGTTTGATTTTGAACAAAATTTCATAAGCAGTTTTTTGATGTCTTGGGTTGATCGAAACTCTTTTTTTGAACATAGCAAGCAGTGTTTACAGCTTCTACCCAGAAGGACAATGGCAAACCAGAATCTGCTAGCATGGTTCTTGCAACTTCTATAAGAGTTCTATTTTTCCTCTCAACCGCCCCATTTTGCTCTGGTGTTCTTGGGATGTTGTACTGCCTCACAATCCCTTTTGACACACAGAAATCATCCAACTCCTTATTTTTAAACTCTGTTCCATTGTCACTCCTGAAGACTTTTACTGGCAAGTCATATTGTTTTTCAACTTTGGTGACAAAGTCCTTCAAAATACTTGCAGTCTCATCCTTAGAATGTAAAATGTAAATCCATGTAAACCTAGAAAAATCATCAACTATGACAAGACAAAATCTTTTTCTTCTTAGACTCATGATTTTAACAGGGCCAAACAAGTCCATGTGCAACAATTGTAGACATTGACTGGTTTTGGACTCATCAATGGATTTGTAAGAGCTTTTATGTTGTTTCCATTTTAAACAGGAAACACAATGCTCATCACATTTGAATTCTTTTGATGGTAAGCCTCTGACAAGACTTTGTTTAGAGAGAGTGTTGATAGTATTAAGGTTGGTATGACCCAGTCTCATATGCCACAATTATGTCTCCTTTGTGGAGGCAGCAGAAAACAAACAGACATTTGCCATAGGATTGTCCTTTAACATATCAACAATATACACATTGCCACTTCTATGAGCAACAAGTTGTGCTTTGCTCTCAGCAATGATGGTATCAATCTTTTTCACCACTTCTGGCCCAATAATCTTACAAGTTTTCTTTGTGAAGAATGAGCCATAACCTTTGTCACTCATTTGTGAAACACTCAGAAGATTAAACTTGAGATTATCAATAAGATTGACATTTTCAAACTTGAGTTTCCCAGCTTGTACAGTCCCTGAACCCAACACCTTACCTTTTGAATCATTACCAAAGGATATATCACCCCCTCCAAGAGCTAAGAAGTCCAGAAGAAGGGCTCTACATCATGTCATGTGCCTGGAACCTCCACTATCTACATACCAAAGACTATCTAAACAAGCAGAAGCTCCCTGCACATCAGTAATGGATTAGTTTTGGTGAGTGTCCAAAGCTAGATTGGCTTTGGATGGGTCCTCAGACTTTTCAGACTCCAGCTTTGGAAGATGATCAGTGGTTTGAACTAATTTTTGAATCAAGTTCAACAACTGCTGCTGACCATTTTCTAGTGCTTGAATGTCAACACTTGGGGCAACAGTTGTATGATCACTTCCAGACGTATGATAATACCTATAGGGATTTATGTTCACTCTTGATTTAGAGGGTCTTTTTGGATCCTCATAAACATGTGACAGACTATGACATGGTGGTTGTCCATATCCTATTGGGTACTTGCTTGTGGGTGGAGCATCTGTAACTTGGACATCCCTAGGAGCAGAAGTTTCAAGACTTTTAGTAACAGATGTTTGGACATGAGTGAAAGTCTGTTTGGGCTTTCCTTTTGAAGTACTCACCCCAGGATTTGCAAGAGTTTTAGCTTTGTACTCTTGTATTTTCACATCAAAATTTTTGAGATACAAGCACTCTTTGGTTTTGTGATTCTTTTTCCCACATATTGAACATGTGGCTTTGGAATCACATACACTTGTTCCTTTGTTAATGTCATATGCTTTTAGAAGAAAACAGTTTTTAGTGACATGATTCTTCTTTTCACAGAAATCACAGAACAAGTGGACAGTCTTTTCTTTCTTCTTCCCTTTTTCAGCCTTCTTTTCAGCAGATGTTTGAGCATCTGCTGGAAGGTTTTTCAAGGGAATGATTTTTGCCTGAGGAGCTGTCTTTCCTTCAGGAGTTTAAACTCAACAGGTTTAAATTCTCAAGAGTACCACACTCATCAGACCAAGTAGGTTTGAATTCATACTTTTCAAGTTCAGTGAATGATGAGGAACCTTCTGGTTTTTCTAGAACAATTTTCTTACCATTTGGTTCAGTGATTTTAATCTCTTGACCCTGCAAGTTTGTTGGTACTATCTCAACAGACTTTTGATCCTTTTTGTCAGTGTTTTCAAAAGCTGGAGCAGTTGTTTCAAAACCAAAACCAAACTTCACATGACTTTTGGTTTGTTTGTTGAGTAGCATTTCAAATCCTCTACATGATTCCACCCATTTCTGACATTCAACTTGGGTGGACTCAAGCTCACTTTTACAACTCTGATATTTTGTTATCATAGTTTGGAGCTGGTCTTTGGTTATGGTTGCTTCTTGTTTTAAGCTGCATATTTCAGATTCCTTTTCAGTTAAACTTGTTTTTAATTCTTTTGAAAGTTTCTCAAATTTAACTTCATCATCTAAAATTTTCTTTCTAAGGTTTTCATTCACCTCTTTGATGTTAGCAAATGCCATCACACATCTGTCAGAACATAAATCCTTAAGAATTTGAGGAGATACCTTAGCAGCAGCCATCAATGCACAATCACACTTGCACTCACAATCATCAGATGCACCCCAGGGATCTGAGAGATTCACAACCTCTTCTTCAGGTTTTTCAGCTGCAACAACTTCATCAACAACATCATCCGTCACAACATTAGATTCACTCACCACCTCCTCAGATTCAACTTCTTCTACCAAAGCCATGAAACAAAAGTTTTCTGGTTCATTTTAAGCTTTGGCAACTAGTGCAAAATTTTCATCTGTTAACTCATCTGGTAGACTGCCCCAATCAACAAAGCCTTGTGTAAAGAAGCTCTGTTGACTGGTCTCTGCAGGAGCAGAGGATGGAGCAACAGTCGTTTGCACAGGTGCTTGAGCGACAGGTGTTTGCACATAGTGGATCTGAGGAACAGTGGTTTGGACATACTGGATAGGAACAGTGTTTGAGGACTGTGCAAAATGAGCAGTGTTTTGCACATTTGGTCCAAGGGCATTATAGGAATTCTGATAAGTGTTGGTCTGAGGTCTTTGATTTGGATAGGTGATTATAGGTGTACCATGTTGACTCCTACATTCCCTAGCAAAATGACCAAGTCTATGACATTTATAACACTTTATCTTTGATTTATACAACCCAACCTTTGATCTGCAAGTTAACCCTGGAAACCTTCTCCCAGTTTTCTTGTAAAAATTGTTAGTTCTTACACTGAGAAGGGCCAATTGGTGCATAATGTCCATTTCCTCAAAATCATCAGGGTCAGAGTATTTCAGGTCATCATACTCAAAGGATATGTTATCAGATGCCTGGATATCACCACCACTTGCTGTGAAAGCATAGTTTGGCGAATAAGAATCAGAGTTAAAACCTGAGTTAAAACCTGAAGTTATGTCAATAAAATGATCAAAACTCTGATCCTTTGTGTTTCCAGGCACCTCATCATGACGCAAAAGTGCTGTATTCCCAAACACATAGTCATCAGACACTTTTCCAGAGTCCTGGAGCTTCTTTTTCTGGTTAAGCTCTCTCTCATAGGTCAAGAGCTTACCATGAAGCTGGGTCAGTGATAGGTCTATAAATCCTATTGAGTTTCTCATCACAATAGCAATAGTGTCCCATTTGTCTGGTAATGATCTCAAAAACCTATGGTTCAAGGTTGAATGAGGGTAGGTAAGACCAACCAATTTTAGTTCACTAATTAAGCAATTAAATCTCTCAAACTGTTGAGTTAATGACTCTCCTTTGACATGACTGAATGTTTCATATTGTTGGTTAAGTATTTCACGATTGTTTTCAATAACCTCCTCAGTCCCACCAAACTGTTCTTTCAGTGCATCCCACAACTCCTTTGCACTGTTACAGTGTAACAACCCAGCATATATATCATTGGGTAGAGCCATGGCCACAATACTGAAGGCCTTAGCATCTAGCTCAATTTTCTGAAAATCCTGGTCGGAGTAGTTTTCAAGTTTCTTTGGCTCAAACACTTTGGGATCTTCAGTACTCGGCACAGTCGGAACATGTGGTCCGAAGATAACCGACTTCCAACACCCAGTGTTTTGTTAAGCTAGAACATGGCTCATCCGACATTGCCAGATATTGTACTCAGATCTAACAAGCATCGGTGGCTTGTTGTTCGTGCCAGTGTTATGTGGATCGTGATTGATAGAAGCCATTCTCTGATTTTTCAAAAAAAACAAAGTCTGTTTAAAAACGGTTGAAACGAAATTAAACTATTACTCTGTTTTCAATCTAACAGACAAACGATATCAATAATTGTGAGCTGATTATTAAATTGATTTGTTAGATCGAATTTAATTGACCAAGCTCTGATACCAATTGTTAGGATCTGAGTTTGTTTGTTTTGATTATGTTTAACTAAATATGATAAAAGTGAAACGAATATAGATCAAAGTGCAGCGGAATAATAAACTGTTAATCAAAACAAGAGAGTAAATGTTTTCAGATCGAATGCTTTCATTTATCTAAAAGATTACAATCGTACAAATACTCCCCCTAAGCCTGATCACACAGTGATTGTTTTTCTGAGAGAATGTTTTGTGTGTGATGCAATAGAACAGTACAAGCACTGTTCTATTTATAGACAGACTCAAAGCACTGATGACCTAGGCTGACGTCACCTAAGACAGTGACCTCTAACAGAATAACAAACATAAACATCTGCCTATTACAAACTACTGTTACATTGAAAGCACTGATATTAAACAGCTGTTGTAGATAAACTCTGATGGTCTTGTATCCACTACTGGAGCCTAAGTGCTGTTGGTTCCAGTAGTGCTTTGGTCTTCAGTACTGGTATCAGCAGTTGTTCTTCATCAGACCTTTGGTCAGCAGTTGTTCTTCATCAGTTGTTTACTCAGCAGTTCTTTGTATCAGCAGTTTTTGAGCAGTTGTATGGATAGAACAGTAGTTAGGGTCAGCAGTCTTTTGGGAGAAGTAAGTTGTAAAGACTGTTTATTCAAGGATCAAACTGATAGCATGTTTTGGCTTTCTAATCATCTGTTCTTCTCCAGGTCAGCAGACCCAACAATCTCCCCCTAGAACAGATGATGCCAAAACTCAGCTTTATTTATTGATCTTTATTCCTCATCAGACTTTCTCTGATTTGACCTTTGAATTGTAATTCAAAGTTCAGAGCAAATAAGTCTTCTTCATCTCTTTCTAGGTCCAGATTTAGCAATGTTTGGTGATCTTCTGCACATAGGCTGTAAGCATCATCCATGCTGATCTTCTGAACCCTTCCATCTAACCTGAGCAATGTCAATTCGTGGTTGTCTTTGTTGACTTTCCACTTTAGAATTTTTGAGTCAGTGGATTTGCTGAGATGAACTTTTATTCTTGATGAGTTGGGTGAAGGAGGTCTTCCAATGAGTTCTCTGAGCTTCTCTGTTGTAGGATCAGAGAAAAAGTGTATTTGATTGAAGAGCCCTTCTTTGATGAATGTATCAGCAAACTTTCTTTGATCTTCCTCTGACATCTCCTTCTGCTTCTTGAACTGTCTTCTTGCAGCAGTTGTTAGATCAGAGGTTTCAAGTAAGCTATCCAAGTTAAAGGTCTGTTGGGGTCTCTTCATCATTGGTTCATCAGTGTAAATTGGTTTCCTTGGTAGGCTGGGATCCTTCTTCCTATTTTCTTCCAGACTTTTGTAAGTTTCAACCAGCCTTAACTCGGACCATCTGGAAACTGACCTCATCTCCCCATAGTTGGCAGCTACAATCTCCTGCCTCATCCTTTTGAACTTCAAGGCTCTGACTAGGTCTCTGCCTTTGCCAAAGTTAGGAGTAGAGACTTTAGCCTTGGGGTCTTTGGCCATTTCTTCAATCCTGAGTAGTTCTTCTCTCAAAGCATGAGTAGTCCAACCATTGAACTGCTTTTTGTTTGCTTTGTAAGGCTTGGTTGCCATTATCTGTTCAAGAAGAGATTCCCTTACCTCCTTTTCCAAATCTACACTGAGAGCATTGAGGACATGGAATTGCTCAGGGTCTTAGCAAAATCTTCAATCCTTCTGAGTTTGCTAAGCTCTGCTGAATGGATGCCCTGAGCAGTCCTGTCATCCTTCCCTTTACATTTCTCCCTGATGATGGCATCCACCTGTTCACCCTTGTATTTCAGATAAGTATCAATGTTGAGGGGAACAGGGAAGTTTGGGAGAGATGGGAAGGATCTTTAGATGGCTGTTCAGTATTGTAGAAGGATTGTAATTCCCCCTTGAGTAGATCAAGTTCAAGGGGATACTGAACAACCAATGGTGTAATAGTTGGTGGTGGTCTATGAGATCTGAACTTGGATGTGTGTGGTGAGAATGATGTGATTGGAATAGCTGTGATGGGAGGAGTGGATTGGGCAGTTGAAATGGTGTTTGGTGATGTGTGTATGTTTTCATCATGTACAACAAAGGTTGATTTTCTCTTCCTTGTGTACATGATTTTTGGTGATGGTGATTTGGTAGCAGTGGTTGGATTAACATCTGTTGGCCTTTTAGTAGGTCCAGCAGATGTTTGGGATTTAGCTGGTGATGTATGTTTGGTGGTTGTATGTTCAGGTGTGTTTGTTGATTTGGGTATGTTTGTTGGTTTGGGTGCAGTGGTTTGGGTAGCAGTGTTTTGAGTAGTTTCAGTGTTTTGGGTGGAAGTGTTTTCAGTAGCGGTGGTTTTATCAACAGAGGTGTTCAACTTAGATGGTGGTTTTCTAACATGCTTAGCAGGTCTTTTTCATCCTTTTAGAGGATCCCACATCTTCAGTTTTCCTTTGTTGTTTCTTTTTGAGTTCAATTAATGACTCTGCTTTAACTTCCAAAGTGTCAGCTCTTTTCTGTTTCTCTTGAGCAGCCTTTTCAGCTTCTATGTTTGCAGAGTCATTACTGCTTTATTCTTCTCAGTGGTTTGTTGTGGTGGTGCTGTTGTTGCTTGTTGTTGTTGTGGAACTTGTTGTTGTGGAGCTGATTTGGTAGACTCTGGTTTCTTGGCAGACTTGGCTTGGCCTTTTTGAGAAGGAGGACAACCAAAAGGATCTAGTTTTGGTAGCCTATCTCTGCCACTCTCCCCCTTTTTGGCATCATCAGCCGTGAAAGCATCATCATTTTCATCCCTGAGGATGGTGGTAGGGGCAGAGCCAGTAGTCTTCAGCAGGTGGTCCTTGATGGCTTTGATATCAGCATGGGTATCTTTGTACCTTGCATCTACCATATTCCTGATCTCAGCCATGTAAGTTTCATGTGTCTGATCAGCCAGTTTTCTGTGAGCTATGATGATGGGGAAACTGATTTCCATAACTCACTGGCTATATCAGCTGTGGATGGTTGACTCTTGGAAAGGTCTGCAATTGAGCTCAGTATAAGCTTGACATCAGATTTGTTGTCAGCAACAGAGGTTTCAATGACAGAAACTCTGTCCGTCAATTCTTGGTATTTTGACCCATCTCCTAAATTAATAGGATCATCTGAGTCCCTACCAGTGGTAGTTCTACCTGATTCAGTCCTAATAGGTGAATCAGATGCCCCTTTGTCTTGGTACTGGGGACTTCCAACTGTTTTTGGAGACACTATAGTGGCTTCAACAGTTGTTGCCTTCAAGGGAGTCTTAGCTATGTAATCACTGTCCTGATGTGAGACAGTGGTCTCTACATCAGTAGTGGCTGCTCCACTTGAAAACTCACCTAGAGTTTCATTGAACTCAGGTGGTGTAACCTCCTCTTCTGTTTGTGGGATAGCAGATTGTATATTCTCAGGACCAATCACTTGTTGGAGTATACTCTCAGTGACAGGTGGAAGAGAGGAACTGGGATCTTCCTGAGATTTGTCAATTGCTTCAAACAGAGGTTGCATTGTTTGTGGGACATGATGTGATGGTGAGGGTGGAGGAGTAATAAGAGAATTAGCCCTGGGAGAGGGGCTTGTGAACATTTGGTCAAGTGACTCAAATGTATCAGGATGTGTGTCCCCTTGGCTTACAACATGATCCTTTTGAGTGGATTCATGAGGAGTTTGGTCAGGTGGAGGTATGTCCAACTGTTGTGAGGAAGTAACAACAGTGGTTTCAGGTTGCTTTTGTTGTGCAACAGAGGTTTCTTCTGGTACCTCAACATCCAGAAGCCTCATTTGTGGTTGAGTGGTGGTTTTTGTGGATGGATGTTTCTTTTTGGAAGTAGCTGGTGTGGGTTTCACAGCACTGGATGTAGTGCCATGATCACCAGGAGCAGTGGGCTCAACAACAGAGGTTTTGACAACAGTTGTTGCCTTTGTCCTCTTTGTTTGTGTTTTAGAAACTTTTGACACTTTAGACACTTTTTCTTGGGTGCTTCCACCCAGCATTCTTGTGAAAGTTTCATCAGTTAAGCTTTTCATTTGCATAGCCTCACCCTTTTTGAAAACTTTTTCTGGTAAGACTTTTTGTAAGATTACACTAAGAATTCTTGGGTAAATAAGAAAAGCATTGTTTGACCCAGATTTGACTGCTTTCACATTTGATACCAAGTCCATGAACAATCCCTGGGAAAGATTGAAGTCAGAGTTTGACAACATGGCATAACCCAGATATTGCATCCTTAATGGAATTTCATTAAAGGATGTGGACTTAGCAGAGACACAAAGAAGAAGAGTATGGAAGAAAAATTTCATGACTGGAGGAAAAACTTTTTGAAAAGAGTTGATCCAGTCATCTGACCATCATACCCTCTTTCTTGGAACTCAGTGTGATGCTCTGTTTTAGTAAAGGAATCCTTACCTGCCAGATCATTCAGTGTGAAGGTTGTGGATATGGTTTCAGGGGTAATGACGATATTGGTTTCTCCAATTTTGGAAATAATGGAAGTAGGCTTTTTGTCTTGTAGTAGAAACTCAGCATTCAACCAAAATTCTTGGAGTGTATCAAGATAAATGGGGGCGTTAGCGGTTAGGATGGGTAAGTATTTGGAGTTAAGGAAAATGTCGATGGTGGAATGAAATGGAGTGTTGTCATCTGTTTTAATCAGATAGGGGAGACAATTGTGTGTAGCTTTGGCTTGAAGATCCATTGTAATGGATTTCGAAGGTGAAGATGATTGGATTGTAATGGATTTCAAAGGTGAAGATGATTGGATATTGATGAAGGGTTTGAGAATGAAGAAGGCGGTTTTCAGTATTTGAATACAATGAGACAGTGTAACGTCTGTTGTGGTAAAACAGGGTTTTTATAGGCTCAATGAAACCACTGATGTGGCCAAACCTCTGTTTATATGAATAGACGTGGCAATCATCTGATGGATGAAACATCTGGTGGAGAACAGCTGTTTTTGGCAAACAACTGATACAAACAGCAACAGCTGATACAAATAGCTGTTTTGGCAAACAGCTGATACAAACAGCTGTTTTTTTTTTCATAGTATATATATAAGGAGACAGTTGTTTTATCTGAACAGATGTTCTGAAACAGATATTTCAACTAACAGTTGTTTTATCTGATCAGATGTTTTGAAACAGACTTTTCAACCAACAGTGGATATGAATGAAACAGTGGTTGTTTTATCTGATCAGATGTTATAAACAGATTTTTCAACCAAACAGCTATTTAAAAAATTTGATTTGCTGAAACATTTTATTAAGATTTATTGAAACTTTATTTGTTTAATCCATGTTTAACATACCAATTCTGGAAATCAGATTTGTAAAGGTAGATGTGTTTAAAGCTTTTGTTAACACATCTGCCAACTGATCCTCTGTTGGAACATGGTGTAAAGAAATCAAACCTTTTTCATAGCTGTCTCTGACAAAATGATGTCTTATGTCAATGTGTTTGGTAGTGGAATGAGAGACTGGATTCTTGATGATATTTTCAGCAGCTTGACTGTCCAACATGAGTGGAGTCCTAAGTGCAGTTATCCCAAAATCTAGTAGTTGATTTTGAAGCCACATGAGTTGGGCTGTACAGCTTGCAGCAGCAATGCATTCAGCTTCAGCTGTTGAAGTTGAAACAGCTGCCTGCTTTTTGCTTTGCCATGAAACTAAGGCAT
Source organism: Ambrosia x helenae (assembly GCA_030844895.1). Taxonomy (NCBI): domain Eukaryota; kingdom Viridiplantae; phylum Streptophyta; class Magnoliopsida; order Asterales; family Asteraceae; genus Ambrosia; species Ambrosia x helenae. Next base: position 65,184,908 of record CM061227.1, on the reverse strand, counting down.
TCCCTAGAAATTGGCACCCTCCTGAAGTGGATTTTCTTGTGGTGTGACAGCCAGCAAAGTCACTATCTGAATAACCTGAAAGCTCAATGTTTCCATTAGCAGGATACCAGATACCAAGTGTGGGAGCACCTTTGAGGTATCTGAATATCCTTTTCACAGCAATAAGGTTTGACTTTCTGGGTGAAGCCTGGGATCTGGCACAGACACAGGTAGCAAACATGATGTCTGGCCTAGATGCAGTTAGGTACAATAAAGACCCAATCATACATCTATAATGTGTTTGATCAACCAGTTCATCCTTGTCATCAATAGTGAGCAGCTTGACTGTACTCATGGGTGTGCTACATGGCTTACAATCATTCATCTCAAATCTGGTTAATAAGTTCTTTACATATTTGTTTTGGTGAATGAATGTGCCATTTTGCAGTTGTTTCACTTGAAGACCAAGGAAACACTGAAGCTCACCCATGGCACTCATCTCAAACTCTGCTGTCATGAGTTTTCTGAACTCTTCACACATTTGGTTACATGTGGATCCAAAAGTGTTTCCCTTTCCATTTAAGAAATAAAGTTTTGTCAATTTTACTTCTTGTGTAACATCGCAAAATTTTCCCCAAATTTTAATACATAAAAAGCCCTTATATATATATATATATATATATTATTACACCTTTATCATTAATATTATACAAATGTGCGTAAGTCTTTATTTATCCTAACTCACAACTTATATACATACATAAATGTATATAAATAATAATATGATTCTAAATTCTTTTTTTTTCACATACAAGAATTTTTTTTTTTAAATAAAGCCTTGAGTCAAATAGTCAAAGTCCTAGTCAAAGTCTTAGTCAAACAGTCAAAGTCTTAGTCAAATAGTCAATTCATCATAAAACCTTACTTTATGGTGTTGACCAATTTTAATGGCTAATTGACTCCAAAACTAGTATAAAAACCCACCTATGACCCATTATACTTTGCACCTCTAAATCGATTGTTTCAATCCGATTAAACTTTCCCTCATACCTTTCTTCTATAGTCTATTACTTCTACAATTGAAGCTTTGATTATAAGCTCTTGTAATTGGCGAATTGGGAAGCTTGATATTCTTTCTTTTTCGTTTTCTTCAATTTGGACTAGCTACGTTGTTGAGTCTTTGGGATTCGCCTCGCATACATTCACAACACATTATTCTATTTTTTTTACAAGACATAACATTTTGCTAAGGTGAGTTTTACATAGCCCCTTTTCTATTTATCACCATTTTTGGGGTGAAACATGTTACAACATTATTTATGCAATTCAATCATCAATGTGTCTATGTGTATTTCTATGTTGCATTATGTCTTGAACATGACTAGGGTAAGCACAATTCTAGCATAAACATTCATCAGCCAAACGGTATACATTGATAGATCTATTGGACTGACAATCCCACCCGGATACGTGCCTCCTACAAAGGTTGCGTGGGTGTTTGTTACTGCAATATAAACGAGTGAACCATGAGCGTATGGGATGTACCACAATACAACAGTCACAATGGTTGATTATGCACTCGATTTACTTCTAGTATGTTTTCACATATGGACTAGATTGCCATGACACATGAATTGCACAACAATTTTATTCGATTATCAAAACCTATGTAATTCTCACCAACTTTTGTTGACCCAAAATATTTTCAACTTAACATGTTTCAGGTTCTAGTTGCTTGAAGATTTGAATTGATGCTTGAAGATGTTTGCATAGTTTAATTCTGTTTGATGTACAAATTCTTAGAACAATTGTATGTAACGTATTTAAATTATTTAATGAAATTTATTATTCACCATGAGCTACTGAACAATCATCAATACGTGACATCCCGATGTTTCCGCCATCGGTTGGGGTGTTACAGATTGGTATCAGAGCCATGGTTATAGGGAATTAGGTTATTAGAAAAATAATCTAGTCTATAACCATAGGATTTAACCAGTACTTGCTTCTTTTACTTGCTATTCTCTATCTCCCTCCTACTTCTTATCCCTACATTAATCCCTACGAGAAGGTTGCTCTCCATCACTGGATCTACTCTTAGACTAATAAGGCAAAACCCTCAGGTTTAACCTGAACCACCTTGAGATCTCGTCGAAGTTCTAGATTTTAATAACGAACACGTGCAATCTGGAAGGGTGAACGCCTGTATTCTGAGTGTTCTGTCTAGGCTGGCATTGCGCATATATCCCAATCAGACGAGGGACCCGGATGCCTACCTGGGAATTCTCGGGATGAGTGTTCACTTATAGGCTAAAGCATGTCTTCACTATGTTGTTGGAATCTGGAATCTTTGATACGTCAACGTTTTCGTTTATTCGTTTTAATTAATGAATAAATGATTACATTCCTTATATCACCTCATTCATTTCATGCCACATTGAACCTTCATTGTGTCCCTTACAGATCATGTCTCCACGTCGCAGCACTCGCAATAACAGTGGTGAAAACCAAGAGGAAAGTAACAACAACCACAACACCAACCACAACAACAACAAAAACAACAAAAACAACAAAGGTGTTGATGCCCAACTGGCTGCGATTATTTCCCAACAAATGGCGCAACAAATCACAACTCTGGTTTCTAACTTGTTGGCTCAAGTCATCCCAATGAATGGGAACGGCAATGGAAATGGAAATGGCGATGGAAATCACATAAAGAACGGGACCTTAGTTCGGAAAGGCGAGAAAACAAGTATTGTGGCCGCGGTAACTACCGAGAACCAGAAGCGCAAGACCAGGGATCCTAATGTAAACCTCACCACACAAGCTTCTAACAAGAAACCCTATACAAGAAACTTTCCATTGTGTAACACATGCAAACGACATCACCCCACTGTTTCAGTGTGTCGCCTGTGCACCAATTGTGGTAGGTATAGCCATCTGGTCAACACATGTCGTGAGTCCCCAAACCCTAACACCAACCAACCAACCAACCCTGCTCAGGTTGCTAATCTTAATCGTCCTGGTAAATACAACTATGGTCAATGCTATGAATGTGGAAACCCAAATCATTTCCGTAACCGATGCCCTAAACTAAATCGAGATCAAGACCATCCAGCTACTTAACAGCAAACCCCACCATTTGAATGATGTCTACTTTTTAATTCTATGTATTGACACTTTTTGATTCACGTAATAAATTCAAGTATTATCATAACATCTGAGTGCATGCTTGTTTGAATGTGAACTAATTGCTATAATCATACTTGCTTACTTGCACAACAATTAGTTGACTACCAAACAACCTACTCAACGATTGGTAGAGGTCATCATGTCTTTCCAACAGTCGGGAGAGGCCCTACAACCTGCTCAACGACTAGTGGAGACTATCGAACCTGCTCAACAATCGGTAGAGTCATAAAAGGACGCAAAACCCTAATGTAAGGTAAATTGATAATTACGGTCCGGAACGTAATCATGAATTTACAGGTACGTTAAGGTAGTGAGAAATTTTATCAAGGTTTTCGGTAGTCGACCAATTGTATACCTGGTGTTTTTCTTTTAACTTCGGGACGAAGTTCCTAAAAGTAGGGAGACTGTAACATCGCCAAATTTTCCCCAAATTTTAATACATAAAAAGCCCTTATATATATATATATATATATTATTACACCTTTATCATTAATATTATACAAATGTGCCTAAGTCTTTATTTATCCCAACTCACAACTTATATACATACATAAATGTATATAAATAATAATATGATTCTAAATTCTTTTTTTTTCACATACAAGATTTTTTTTTAAATAAAGCCTTGAGTAAAATAGTCAAAGTCCTAGTCAAAGTCTTAGTCAAACAGTCAAAGTCTTAGTCAAATAGTCAATTCATCATAAAACCTTACTTTATGGTGTTGACCAATTTTAATGGCTAATTGACTCCAAAACTAGTATAAAAACCCACCTATGACCCATTATACTTTGCACCTCTAAATCGATTGTTTCAATCCGATTAAACTTTCCCTCATACCTTTCTTCTATAGTCTATTACTTCTACAATTGAAGCTTTGATTATAAGCTCTTGTAATTGGCGAATTGGAAGCTTGATATTCTTTCTTTTTCGTTTTCTTCAATTTGGACTAGCTACGTTGTTGAGTCTTTGGGATTCGCCTCGCATACATTCACAACACATTATTCTATTTTTTTTACGAGACATAACATTTTGCTAAGGTGAGTTTTACATAGCCCCTTTTCTATTTATCACCATTTTTGGGGTGAAACATGTTACAACATTATTTATGCAATTCAATCATCAATGTGTCTATGTGTATTTCTATGTTGCATTATGTCTTGAACATGACTAGGGTAAGCACAATTCTAGCATAAACATTCATCAGCCAAACGGTATACATTGATAGATCAATTGGACTGACAATCCCACCCGGATACGTGCCTCCTACAAAGGTTGTGTGGGTGTTTGTTACTGCAATATAAACGAGTGAACCATGAGCGTATGGGATGTACCACAATACAACAGTCACAATGGTTGATTATGCACTCGATTTACTTCTAGTATGTTTTCACATATGGACTAGATTGCCATGACACATGAATTGCACAACAATTTTATTCGATTATCAAAACCTATGTAATTCTCACCAACTTTTGTTGACCCAAAATATTTTCAACTTAACATGTTTCAGGTTCTAGTTGCTTGAAGATTTGAATTGATGCTTGAAGATGTTTGCATAGTTTAATTCTGTTTGATGTACAAATTCTTAGAACAATTGTATGTAACGTATTTAAATTATTTAATGAAATTTATTATTCACCATGAGCTACTGAACAATCATCAATACGTGACATCTCGATGTTTCCGCCATCGGTTGGGGTGTTACATCTTGTGAAGCCAATGGATAAGAGAAATGTGGAGAGAGTTTCATACCAGGCCCTTGGTGCTTGTTTAAGTCCAAACAAAGCTTTGTTGAGCTTGTAGACATAGTCAGGATGGAATGTGTCTTTAAAACCAGGTGGCTGACATACATAGACCTCCTCCTGAATTTTGCCATAAAGGAAAGCACATTTGATGTCCATCTGATACACCTTTATGTTGTGGTTGACAGCAAAGGCTAAAAAGAGTCTGATGGCTTCTAGTCTTGCTACAGGAGCAAAAGTCTCATCATAATCTATTCCTTCTTCTTGTCTGAAGCCTTGAACCACAAGCCTGGCTTTATTTTTGACAACAATACCCCTTTCATCAGTCTTGTTTTTGAAGACCCACTTTGTTCCTATAGGACAAACATCCTTAGGAAGTGGTACAAGCTCCCATACTTTTTGTCTTTTGAATTGAAGTAGTTCTTCCTGCATGGCCTCTACCCAACTGTTGTCTTTCAGTGCCTCTTGGTACTTGACAGGTTGTGTGAGGGATAAGAAACCTGCAAAAAGACAGATATTTAAGGATTGGCTTCTTGTGAGCACACCCTCTCTGATGTTGCCAATGATCTGGTCTGGTGGATGAGCTCTTAAGTAAATAAGATCTCCTTGATATGGAACAATGGCATTTTGAGGTGATGGACAGAGGTTTGGTGACTCTGTTGGTGTAACATCTGTTGGTACTTCTGTAGTGCCATCAGATGTTTGGAATGGTAATGGAGGAATGGGTCCAAGTGGTGTAAAACTTGACTGACTTTTGTCAACAGATGATTGACTTTTGTCAACAGATGATAGGTCAATGGTTGTGAGGGGTGAGGCAGTGGTTTGAGGATAAGACTGGCCAACAGTGGTTGACACAGCTGTTGCAGAGTTTTGACAATTGTTTTGAACAGCTGCTTCCTCTGAGGCAGAATAGACTTTGTAGTGACTGGGGATCACAACATCTGTTCTGTAATCTTGCTGTGGAGACTGTGGAATACCTGCATTGTTAGCTTTAACAGTGATATCTTCAAATTTGAATTTATCTAAATCAAATAGTTCAGCAGGGTTTGCAGGGATTTTTAGAGATGAAAGTTCATTGAACTTTACATTCAGAGTTTCTTCTATTGTCTTAGTCCTTGTGTTAAACACTTTGTAGGCCTTAGCAGTAGAAGAATATCCCAGAAAATAACCACAGTCTACTTTGGCTGCAAATTTTGAAATGGAATCTTTGAGATTTAAAATGAAACATGGGCAGCCAAAGATTTTGAAAAATGAGATTAATGGTTTGATTTTGAACAAAATTTCATAAGCAGTTTTTTGATGTCTGGGATTGATCAAAACTCTGTTTTGAACATAGCAAGCAGTGTTTACAGCTTCTGCCCAAAAGGACAGTGGCAAACCAGAATCTGCTAGCATGGTTCTTGCAGCTTCTATAAGAGTTCTATTTTTCCTCTCAACCACCCCATTTTGTTTTGGCGTTCTTGGGATGCTGAACTGCCTCACAATCCCTTTTGACACACAGAAGTCATCCAACTCCTTATTTTTAAACTCTGTTCCATTGTCACTCCTGAAGACTTTTACTGGCAAGTCATATTGCTTTTCAACTTTGGTGACAAAGTCCTTCAATATACCTGCAGTCTCATCCTTAGAATGTAAAAAGTAAGTCCATGTAAACCTAGAAAAATCATCAACTATGACAAGACAAAATCTCTTTCTTCTTAGACTCATGATTTTAACAGGGCCAAACAAGTTCATGTGCAACAGTTGTAGACACTGACTAGTTTTGGACTCATCAATGGATTTGTAAGAGCTTTTATGTTGTTTCCCTTTTAAGAAAGAAACACAATGCTCATCACATTTAAATTCTTTTGATGGTAAGCCTCTGACAAGACTTTGTTTGGAGGGTGTGTTGATAGTATTAAGGTTGGTGTGACCCAATCTCCTATGCCACAATTCTGTCTCCTTAGTGGAGGCAGCAGAAAACAGACAGACATTCGCCATAGGATTGTCCTTTAACATATCAACAACATACACATTGCCACTTCTATGAGCAACAAGTTGTGCTTTGCTCTCAGCAATAATGGTATCAATCTTTTTCACCACTTCTGGCCCAATAATCTTACAAGTTTTCTTTGTGAAAAATGAGCCATAACCTTTGTCACTCATTTGTGAAACACTCAGAAGATTAAACTTGAGATTATCAATAAGATTGACATTTTCAAACTTGAGTTTTCCAGCCTGTACAGTCCCTGAACCCAACACCTTACCTTTAGAATCATTACCAAAGGATATATCACCCCCTCCATGAGCCAAGAAGTCCAGAAGAAGGGCTCTACATCCTGTCATGTGCCTGGAGCCTCCACTATCTACATACCAAAGACTATCTAAACAAGCCGAAGCTCCCTGCACATCAGTAAATGGTTAGTTTTGGTGAGTGTCCAAAGCCAAGTTGGCTTTGGATGGGTCCACAGACCTTTCAGACTCAAGCTTTGGAAGGTGATCAGTGGTTTGGACCAATTTTTGAATTAAGGTCAACAACTGCTGCTGACCATTTGCCAGTGCTTGGATGTCAACGCTTGGGGCAGCAGCTGTTTGATCACTTCCTGACAGATGATAATACCCATATGGATTTCTGTTCACTCTTGATTTAGAGGGTCTCTTTGGCTCCTCATAAACATGTGGCAGACTGTGACATGGAGGTTGACCATAACCTCTTGGGTATTTGCTTGTGGGTGGAGCATCTGTTACTTGGACATCTCTAGAAGCAGATGTTTCAAGCCTTTTTGTAACAGATGTTTGGACAGGGGTGAAGGTCTGTTTGGGCTTTCCTTTTGAAGTACTGACCACAAGGTTTGCAAGAGTTTTAGCTTTGTATTCTTGTATTTTAACACCAAAATTTTTGAGATACAAGCACTCTTTGGTCTTGTGATTCTTTTTCCCACATATTGAGCATGTGGCTTTGGAACCACATTCACTTGTTCCTTTGTTAATGTCATATGCTTTTAGAAGAAAACAGTTTTTGGTGACATGATTCTTCTTTTCACAGAAATCACAGAACAAGTTGACAGTCTTTTCTTTCTTCTTCCCCTTTTCAGCCTTCTTTTCAGCAGATGTTTGAGCATCTGCTGGAAGATTTTTCAGGGGAATGACTTTAGCCAATGGAATGACCTTTGCCTGAGGAGCTGTCTTTCCCTCAGGTGTTTTAAAATCAACAGGTTTGAAATTCTCAAGAGTATCACACTCATCAGACCAAGTAGGTTTAAATTCATACTTTTCAAGTTCAGCAAAAGATGAGGAACCTTCTGGTTTTTCAAGAACAATTTTCTTACCATTTGGTTCAGTGATTTTAATCTCTTGACCCTGCAGGTTTGTTGGTATTACCTCAACAGACTTTTGACTCTTTTTGTCAGTGTTTTCAAAAGCAGGAGCAGTGGTTTCAAAACCAAAGCCAAACTTCACATGACTTTTAGTTTGTTTGTTGAGTAACATCTCAAAGCCTCTACATGATTCCACCCATTTCTCACATTCAACTTGGGTGGACTCTAGCTCACTCTTGCAACTTTGATATTTTGCTATCATAGTTTGGAGCTGGTCTTTGGTTATGGTTGCTTCATGTTTTAAGCTGCTAATTTCAGACTCTTTTGCAATTAAATTTGTTTTCAAATCTTTTGTGAGTTTTTCAAATTTAACTTCATCATCCAAAATTTTCTTTCTAAGGTTTTCATTCACCTCTTTGATGTTAGCAAATGCTATTACACATTTGTCAGAACACAACTCTTTAAGAATTTGAGGAGATACCTTAGCAGCAGCCATCAATGCACAATCACACTTGCACTCACAGTCATCAGATGCACCCCAGGGATCTGTGAGATTCACAACTTCTTCTTCAGGTTTTTCACCTGTAACAACTTCACTAACAACATCATCAGTCACAACATCAGATTCAGTTACCACCTCCTCAGATTCAATCTCATCCACCATAGCCATGAAACAGAAATTTTCTGGTTCATTTTCAGCTTTGGCAACTAGTGCAAAATTCTCATCTGTTAGCTCATCAGGTAGACTGCTCCAATCAACAAAGCCTTGTGTAAAGAAGCTCTGTTGACTGGTCTCTGCAGGAGCAAAGGATGGAGCAACAGTCGTTTGCACAGGTGCTTGAGCAACAGGTGTTTGCACATAATGGATCTGAGGAACAGTGGTTTGGACATACTGGACAGGAACAGTATTTGAGGACTGTGCAAAATGAGTAGTGTTTTGCACATTTGGTCCAGGGGCATTATAGGAATTCTGATAAGTGTTGATCTGTGGTCTTTGATTTGGATAGGTTATCATAGGTGTACCATGTTGACCCCTACATTCCCTAGCAAAATGACCAAACCTATGACATTTATAACACTTGATCTTTGATTTATCCAACCCAACCTTAGATCTGCCAGTCAACCCTGGAAACCTTCTCCCAGTTTTCTTGTAAAAATTATTAGTTCTTACACTGAGAAGGGCCAATTGGTGCATAATGTCCATTTCTTCCAAATCATCAGGGTCAAAGTATTTCAGGTCATCATACTTAAAGGATATATTGTCAGATGCCTGGATATCACCACCAGTTGCTGTGAAAGCATAGTTTGGTGAATATGAATCAGAGTTAAAACCTGAGTTAAAACCTGAAGTTATGTCAATAAAATGATCAAAACTCTGATCCTTTGTGTTTCCAGGCACCTCATCATGACCCAAAAGTGCTGTATTCCCAAACACATAGTCATCAGACACTTTTCCAGAGTCCTGGAGCTTCTTTTTCTGGTTAAGCTCTCTCTCATAGGTCAAGAGCTTACCATGAAGCTGGGTCAGTGATAGGTCTTTAAATCCTATTGAGTTTCTCATCACAATAGCAATAGTGTCCCATTTGTCTGGTAATGATCTCAAAAACCTATGGTTCAAGGTTGAATGAGGGTAAGTAAGACCAACCAATTTTAGTTCACTAATTAAGCAATTAAATCTCTCAAACGGTTGAGTTAATGACTCTCCTTTGACATGACTGAATGTTTCATATTGTTGGTTAAGTATTTCACGATTGTTTTCAATAACCTCCTCAGTCCCACCAAACTGTTCTTTCAGTGCATCCCACAACTCCTTTACACTGTTACAGTGTAACAACCCAGCATATATATCATTGGGTAGAGCCATGGCCACAATACTAAAGGCCTTAGCATCTAGCTCAATTTTCTGAAAATCCTGGTCGGAGTAGTTTTCAAGTTTCTTTGGGTCAAACACTTTGGGATCTTCAGTACTCGGCACAGTCGGAACATGTGGTCCGAAGATAACCGACTTCCAACACCCAGTGTTTTGTTGAGCTAGAACATGGCTCATCCGACGTTGCCAGATATTGTATTCAGATCTGACAAGCATCGGTGGCTTGTTGTTCGTGCCAGTGTTATGTGGATCGTGATTGATAGAAGCCATTCTCTGATTTTTCAAAAAAAACAAAGTCTGTTTAAAAACGGTTGAAACGAAATTAAACTATTACTCTGTTTTCAATCTAACAGACAAACGATATCAATAATTGTGAGCTGATTATTAAATTGATTTGTTAGATCGAATTTAATTGACCAAGCTCTGATACCAATTGTTAGGATCTGAGTTTGTTTGTTTTGATTATGTTTAACTAAATATGATAAAAGTGAAACGAATATAGATGAAAGTGCAGCGGAATAATAAACTGTTAATCAAAACAAGAGAGTAAATGTTTTCAGATCGAATGCTTTCATTTATCTATAAGATTACAATCGTACAAATACTCCCCCTCAGCCTGATCACACAGTGATTGTTTGTCTGAGAGAATGTTTTTGTGTGTGATGCAATAGAACAGTACAAGCACTGTTCTATTTATAGACAGACTCAAAGCACTGATGACCTAGGCTGACGTCACCTAAGACAGTGACCTCTAACAGAATAACAAACATAAACATCTGCCTATTACAAACTACTGTTACATTGAAAGCACTGATATTAAACAGTTGTTGTAGATAAACTCTGATGGTCTTGTATCCACTGCTGGAGCCTAAGTGCTGTTGGTTCCAGCAGTGCTTTGGTCTTCAGTACTTGTATCAGCAGTTGTTCTTCATCAGACCTTTGGTCAGTAGTTGTTCTTCATCAGTTGTTTACTCAGCAGTTCTTTGTATCAGCAGTTTTTGAGCAGTTGTTTGGATAGAACAGTAGTTAGGGTCAGCAGTCTTTTGGGAGAAGTAAGTTTTAAAGACTGTTTATTCAAGGATCAAACTGATAGCATGTTTTGGCTTTCTAATCATCTGTTCTTCTCCAGGTCAGCAGACCCAACATGTCCCATTTGTCTGGTAATGATCTTAAAAGCCTATGGTTCAAAGTTGAATGGGGGTAAGTAAGACCAACCAGTTTTAGTTCCCTAATGAGACAGTTAAACCTCTCAAATTGTTGAGTTAATGACTCTCCCTTGACATGACTGAATGTTTCATATTGTTGGTTAAGTATTTCACGATTGTTTTCAATAACCTCTTCAGTCCCACCAAATTGTTCTTTCAGTGCAGCCCACAACTCCTTTGCACTGTTACAGTGTAACAGCCCAGCATATATATCATTGGGTAGAGCCATGGCCACAATACTGAAGGCCTTAGCATCTAACTCAATTTTCTGAAAATCCTGGTCGGAGTAGTTTTCATGTTTCTTTGGCTCCTGAACCTTGGGATCTTCAGTACTCAGCACCATCGGAACATGTGGTCCGAAGATAACCGACTTCCAACACCCAGTGTTCTGTTGAGCTAGAACATGGCTCATCCGACGTTGCCAGATATTGTATTCAGATCTGACAAGCATCGGTGGCTTGTTGTTCGTGCCAGTGTTATGTGGATCGTGATTGATTGAAGCCATTCTCTGATTTTTCAAAAAAACAAAGTCTGTTTAAAAACGGTTGAATCGAAATTAAACTATTACTCTGTTTTCAATCCGACAGACAAACGATATCAATAATTGTGAGCTGATCTGTTTATATTAAATTTATTGGTTAGATCGAATTTAATTGATCAAGCTCTGATACCAATTGTTAGGATCTGAGTTTGATTGTTTTGATATATTTAGAATAAGATGAGAAATGAATGATATAAGTATATATGGAAGGTGCAGCGGAATGATAAACAATAATCAAAACAACAGGAATAAATGTTTTCAATGATCAAATGCTTTCATTAATTGAAAGATTACAATCAGTACAAATACTCCCCCTCAGCCTGATCACACAGTGATTGTTTGTCTGAGAGAATGTTTGTGTGTGATACAATAGAACAGTACAAGCACTATTCTCTTTATAGACAAACCTAAACCACTGGTGACATGTGCTGACGTCACCTAAGATAGTGACCTCTAATAGAATAACAACATAAAACATCTGCCCTATACAAACTACTGTTATATTACAAAACAGTGTAAAGTAAACTACTGCTAAGGGAAAACTCTGATGGTCTTGCAACATCTGTTGGAGTCTAAGTGTTGTTGACTCCAACAGACCTTTAGTCTTCAGTACTTGATCAGCAGTTCTTTCTTCATCAGACCTTTGGTTAGCAGTTGTTCTCTATCAGTTGTTCTCTATCAGCCCTTTGTATCAGCAGTTGTCACAGCAGTTGTTTGGATGGAACAGTTGTTAGGGTCAGCAGTCTTTTGGGAAGAGTATGTTGTAAAGACTGTTTATTTGTGGAATCAACTGTTAGCATATTTTGGCTTTTTAATCATCTGTTCTTCTCCAGGTCAGCAGACCTAACAATCTTGAAGGACTGTGTCACCAAAGTTGAAAAACAATATGACTTGACAGTAAAAGTCTTTAGGAGTGACAATGGGACAGAGTTTAAAAATAAGGAGTTAGATGACTTCTTTGTGTCGAAAGGGATTGTGAGGCAGTACAACATCCCTAGAACACCAGAGAAAAATGGGGTGGTTAAGAGGAAAAATATAACTCTCATTGAAGCTGCAAGAACCTTGCTAGCAGATTCTGGTTTGCCACTATACTTCTGGGCAGAAGCTGTAAACACTGCTTGCTATGTTCAAAACAAAGTTTTAATCAACCCAAGACATCAAAATTCTACTTATGAAATTTTGTTCAAAATCAAACCATTAATCTCATTTTTCAAAATCATTGGCAGCCCATGTTTCATTTTAAATTTTAAAGATTCCATCTCAAAATTTGCAGCCAAAGTAGATTGTGGATATTTTCTGGGATATTCTTCTACTGTCAAGGCCTACAAAGTGTTTAACACAAGGACCAAGACAATAGAAGAAACTCTGAATGTAAAGTTCAATGAACTTTCATCCCTAAAAATCCCAGGAAATCCTGCTGAGTCAGCCACTGTTGGCCAGTCTTACCCTCAAACCACTGCTTCACCAACTACATCTACTGCTCAATCATCTGTTGACAAAAGTCAAACCTCTGTTGACAAAAGTCAGTCCAGTTTCACACCTCTTGGACCCATTCCCCTACCTCCATTTCAAATATCTGTTGGCACTACAGAAGTGTAAACAGATGTTACATCAACAAAGTCACCAAACCTCTGTCCTTCACCTAAAAATGCCATCATACCATATCAGGGAGATCTAATCTACCTAAGAGCTCATCCACCAGATCAAATCATTGGCAACATCAGAGAGGATGTGCTCACAAGAAGCCAATCCTCAAACATCTATCTTTTTGCAGGCTTTCTATCTCTCACACAACCTGTCAAGTACCAAGAGGCACTAAAAGACAACAGTTGGATAGAGGCCATGCAGGAAGAGCTCCTTCAGTTAAAAAGAAACCAAGTATGGGAACTTGTACCATTGCCAAAGGATGTTTGTCCAATTGGCACAAAGTGGGTCTTCAAAAACAAAACTGATGAAAGGGGTATAATCGTCAAGAACAAAGCCAGGCTTGTGGTTCAAGGCTTCAGACGAGAAGAGGGGATAGACTATGATGAAACCTTTGCTCCTGTAGCTAGGTTAGAAGCTATCAGACTCTTCCTAGCCTTTGTTGTCAACCACAAGATCAAGGTGTATCAGATGGACATCAAATGTGCATTCCTATATGGCAAAATTCAGGAGGAAGTCTATGTATGTCAACCACCTGGTTTTGAAGACACATTCCATCCTGATTATGTATACAAGCTCAACAAAGCTTTGTATGGATTAAAACAAGCACCTAGGGCCTGGTATGAAACTCTTTCAACCTTTCTCTTATCCATTGATTTCACAAGAGGTAAAATTGATAAAACCTTATTTTTAAATGGAGAGGGAAAGACTTAATGATTATTCAAATATATGTGGATGACATCATTTTTGGATCCACATGTAACAAAATGTGTGAAGAGTTTAGGGAACTCATGACAGCAGAGTTTGAAATGAGTGCAATGGGAGAACTTTAGTGCTTCCTTGGTCTCCAAGTGAAGCAGCTGCAAAATGGCACATTCATTCATCAAAACAAATATGTGAAAAATTTGTTAACTAGATTTGAGATGAATGACTGTAAGCCATGTAGTACACCCATAAGCACAATCAAGCTACTCACTAATGATGACAAGGATGAACTGGTTGACCAGACACATTACAGATGCATGATTGGGTCCTTATTGTACTTAACTGCATCTAGGCCAGACATTATGTTTGCCACTTTTGTTTGTGCAAGATCCCAGGCTTCACCCAGAAAGTCAAACCTTATTGCTGTGAAAAGGATATTCAGATACCTAAAAGGTGCTCCCACACTTGGTATCTGGTATACTGCTAATGGAAACATTGAGCTTTCAGGTTATTCAGATAGTGATTTTACTGGCTTCCACACCACAAGGAAGTCTACATCAGGAGGGTGCCAGTTTCTTGGGAATGCCTTAGTCTCATGGCAAAGCAAAAAGCAAGCAGCTGTTTCAACTTCAACAGCTGAGGCTGAATACATTGATGCTGCAAGCTGTACAGCCCAACTTATGTGGCTTCAAAATCAGTTGCTGGATTTTGGGATAACTGCACTAAGGACTCCACTCATGTTGGACAGTCAAGCTGCTGAAAATATCATCAAAAATCCAGTATCTCATTCAACCATAAAGCACATAGACATCAGACATTACTTTGTCAGAGATAGCTATGAAAAAGGTTTGATTTCTTTGCACCATGTTCCAACAGAGGATCAGTTGGCTGATGTGTTGACAAAAGCTTTAGACACATCTACCTTCACACTGGTTTCTAGAATTGGTATGCTAAACATGGACTAAACAACAAAAATGTTTTAAATAAAAACATTAAAATGTTTCAGAAAGTCAAAATTCATCCTTAAAAATAGCATTTTGGTTGAAAAATCTGTTAAGGATAAAACAACCACTGTTTGGTTGAAAAATCTGTTTCAAACCTCTGATCAGATAAAACAATTGTTTCATTATATATATATATATATATATTAATGAAAAAAATAAGTGTTGTTAGCATCAGCACTTTGGTAAGACAACAGCTGTTTGCATCAGACCTTTAGCAACAGTTGTATGCCAACAGATGTTTGCCACATCTGCTCTCAAAAGTAGGGTTTTGGCCACATCAGCGGTTTCACCAGAGCTTATAAGAACCCTATTTTACCACAACAGTTGTTACAATGTCTCATTGTATTCAAAATACTGAAACCGCCTTCTTCAATCTCAAACCCTTACTCCAATTCCTCTCATCCTCATACTCGAAATCCATTACAATGGATCTTCAAGCAAAAGCCACCCACAATTATCTCCCATATCTGGTCAAAACAGATGAAAACGTTCCATATCATACTACCATTGACATCATCCTCAATTCTAAATACCTGACAATGCTAACCGCTGATGCTCCCATCTATCTCGATACCCTCAAAGAAGTTTGGTTAAACGCTGAGTTTCTTCTTCAAGACAAAAAGCCTACAACCATAATCTCAAAACTTGGAGAGACAAATGTCGCCATTACCCCTAAACTGATATCCACAACATTCTCACTTAATGACCTATCAGGTAACGACTCTTTCCCTAAGGCTGAACTTCACACAGAGTTTCAGGAAAGAGGCTATGATGCACAAATGACTCGGTCAACTCTGTTCAAAAAAATTTTCCCACCAGTCATGAAATTTTTCTTTCATACCCTCCCTCTCTATATCTCTGCTAAGTCCACTTCCTTTAATGAAATCCCATTGAGGATTCAGTACTTGGGATATGCTATGTTGTCAGACTGTGACCTCAATATATCCCAGGGTCTGTTTATGGACTTAGTATCAAATGTGAAGGCCATAAAGTCTGGGTCTAATAATGCTTTTCTAATTTACCCAAGAATTTTGAGTGTAATCCTTCAAAAGGTTTTACCAGAAAAAGATTTTAAAAAGGGTGAGTCTTTTAATATGAAAAGTCTAACTGATGAAACTTTCACAAGAATGTTGGGTTCAACCACCCAAGATAAAGTATCAAAAGTGTCAAAAGTTTCTAAAACACAAACAAAGAGGACTAAGACAACAATTGTTGTCCAAACCTCTGTTGAGCCCACTGCTCCTGGTGATCATGGCACTACATCCAATGCTGTGAAACCAACACCAGCCACCTCCAAAAGAAAACGTCCATCCACAAAAAACACCACTAAACCCAAAAAGGGGCCTCTGGAAGATGAGATACCAAAGGAAAACCCTGTTGCAACACAAAGGCAACAAGAAACCACTGTTGTTACTTCATCACAACAGATGGATATATCTCAACCTGAGAAAACTCCTCATGAATCCTCACAAAAGGATCATGTTGTAAGCCAAAGGGAATCCCATCATGATACATATGAGTCACTTGACCATATGAGCATCAACCCTTCTCCCAGAGCTACTTCTCTTTTCACTCCTCAACCCTCACCATCACATGTCCTTCCAACTATGCGACTACTGTTTGAGGCTATTGATAAAACTCAGGACAATCCCAGTTCCTCTCCTTCACCCATTAATGAGAGTATACTTCAACAAGTGACTGGGCCTGAGGAAAATCAATCAGCTATCCCACAAGCAGAGGAGGTTACACCCTAGAGTTGAATGAAACTCTAGGTGAGTTTTCAAGTGAAGCAGCCACTACTGATGTAGAGACCATTGTCTCACAACAGGATAGTGGTTACATAGCTAAGACTTCCTTGAAGGCAACAACTGATGAGGCCACCATAGTGTCCCCAAAATCAATTGGAAGTCCCTAGAACCAAGACAAAGGGACATCTGGTTCTCATCCTTTGGACTCACCTCCTAGGACTGCACCAGATACAACTACCACTGGTAAGAACCCAGATGATCCTATTAACTTAGGTGATGGGTTGAAATACCAAGAATTGACAGCCAGAGTACAATCCATAGAAACATCTGTTACTGATATCAAATCAGATATGAAGACAATATTGGGATCATTGGCTACTCTTACCAAAAGTCAACCATCCAGAGAAGATATTTCTAGTGAGCTATGGAAATCTGTTTCCCCCATCATCATAGCTCACAGAAAACTAGCAAATCAGACACATGAAACATACATGGCTCAAATAAGAACTATGGTTGATGCTAAGTACAAAGATACCCAAGCTCACATTAAAGCCATTAAAGATCACTTGTTGAAGACCACTGGCTCTGCCCCTACCACAATTCTCAGAGATGAAGATGATGATGAATTCACTGTTGATGATGCCAAAAAGGGGGAGAGTGGCAGAGATAGATTGCCAAAGCTAGATCTCTTTGGTCGTCCACCATCACAAAAGGGAAAATCAAAAGTTGCCAACAAACCAGGATCTACCCAAACAGCACCACAACAACAACAACAACCAAATGTTCAAACCTCTGCTGATACTGAAACTGTCAAAACCAGCAAAGCAAAGGAAGTTGACACCTCTGCTAATGTCAATGCTGAAAAGGCTGCTGAGGAGAAGCAAAAGAGGGCTGATTAAGAAATTATGAAATCAAAATAAAAAAAATTATGAAATTAACTTTGAAATTACCTCAGCAACCATGTTCAACTCCTCCCTAACATTTTCCAACAGCTTTGAAAGAGCACCATCCCATTTGCAGAATTGCAATTCCCTACCATTCAAGATCACTGCAGCCACCTAGATTAAATTTATAGAAATCAAAATCAAAAGCAAAATCTTAACTAAGACCCATGTTTTAAGTATTCAAACCATTCAAGCCACTAATCTAACCTTTTTTCAAACAAATAAGAATAAATATCAAAAGTAAATATGCTTTGTTATTCAAACAATAACAACAGATAACAATCGTGGTCTCAATGGAATTTTCATATTACAAGAGGTTTGGTGTATTAGACTAATGCGTACAGTAGTGGAAGTCAAATGTACACATGTGGCTTGTGAAATCTACCAAACAACAAACTCAGATCAAACAATTAACAAACAAATTATTAAAGAAATTAACAACCTTTGGTAAATCTTCATATGCAACAAGAACAATTGCGAGCTCTTGCCTCCATGTGGTTTTTGTTAGAGCACCACGACAATTATGGATAAATTGTTCATCGTTACTAAGCATTCGGGTTGAAAACTTGGTTTAAAAAAGCGCACCTCGCATAAAAGCGACGAGGTCTAAGCGCATCGCACAAAGCGCAAAAAGTGTGGGATTTTCGTACCCGAAGCACACACTAATTATATAATTTTTTAATATATCCCATGAGTTTTTAGCTTCATTTACCTAAAATATAGCTATTAATAAGGGTTTTATGTAATTTTACTTATGTACAAGACTAAAACACCAAGGTACAACATTTTTATGCATAAAATACATGGTGTACGTGAGGCACGTGCCTCATGGTCAAAAGCAAGAAATTGGGTAGGCGCAAAGCCCTGAGGCGCCCTAGGCTGCGCCTGGATGTGCTTTGCGCCTCAGGCGCGCTTTTTAAAACCCAGGTTGAAAATCTGACTTTTAGCGAGTCGGCTCCACCACAACAAGTGCATCACCCTCGCTAGTATCATCAATGTCCAAAGTGGCTCCTCTTTTGCATATTCATTCTAATAAAACAAAGGCAAGACATTAATCAATAATTTAGGTAAATATGTCAAATAACAATGAAGGAAGATAGAGTTTAAAGGAACTCATTTACTTGTTCAATGCAATTTATGATGCTACCATCTGTTAATTTCCATCCAAATTGGTGACATGGAAGACTGTAGATGACGAGAATAACCAAAATGAGTTCAAAAACTTGCTTATCGAATTGAGATTATAAATTTACCAAAGTTGACCTGTATATAGACACAAAAAACACAACTAAGTAAACAAGGTTATCTGGAGTGTCTCTTACTGAACCAATAACACATCTATGTAATGATACCCATCCCCAAATTTTGGTTCTATTTTATGTTGTTTTCAAATAGCTTGTGCTATACATAATGCTAAGACTATTGCTTTACAATAAAACGAAAAACCCAATGGACAAACAATATATATACTTCATAACAGTAACAAAATGTGTTTAGAGTCCAACTTAATAGGAAAAAAAATAGTCTTCACCTTGTAAAAGCATAGTATCCAATAAGGTGTAATTCGCACACATGTATGTCAAGATTATTTTCATTTGTTGTTGGAACCACTATTAAACATTATATTTCAAGTAATTTTTTCAACAACATTTTACAATGAAACAAAACCAAATAACAATAACAAATCTATTTATCATAAACAGACACACATTATATGATATAAAGAAGAAAAGATTCATGGATAGCACATGAAATGGAAAGTCAGTAACCAATCAAGCAGATCTTACTTAACAGGTTATGCTTTACCATACCTGGGGGGAAGAGAGATTAATGTAACTGATAGAAAATGTGGATGACATGAAGCGAGATGTTTGTGTTTGAGAACCCTAACGGCGGCGAGGGAGATGGTATTGTTGAAGATGCGGTGAAGAAGATTGTGGTGAAAACCCCCTACCGCTCATCAACCAATGTCACTTGTCAATGGTGAAGAGAAACAGAGTATGTTTGATAAGTCTGCATACTTATGCTATAACTCCCGTAACCACCGCCTACCTCCGCAACTTCGATCTTTATCTACAACAAAAATTAATGTTAGATGTGAGAAAATTTTAAGCATAAACTGAAAATTGAACTTACCTAGAAACAGATCAAGAAGGTAGGATTTCTCTCTATCGTCTACGTGCTTTCTCTCTCTGGTAAGTTGTCTGTACAGCAAAAAGGGAAAGGGAACAAAAGAAAACGGGAGGGTGATAGAGATTGGATGCTGGATATGGCTGCCCAAATTCGATGAGTGGGAATTCAAAATTTGGATGAATATTTAGGCCGCCCAAATGAATTTTGCATTATGTAGCTGTACAAGATGCATTACAAATTGCACCCAAAATGAAGTTTAAGAGTTTTATGCATCATATTCTTATACCTAAAGCTTCTAAGCATTGTACGTTGTAAAAAGACCATTTCTACCCTTCCTATATGCTTATTAATATAGTATAGATAAATATTCGCAATTAAAATATATATATATATATTGCGCAAGTAAAAAAAATTATCGACTACGACGCGTTTTGAATAAGCGACCCACGCCTTAGCTAATGCATCCTCTTCAACATCGGACCATCGCCTAGCTACTCCATCTTTTGGTTTACCACGTCTCGGTCCTTTCTCTTAGGTTTGCCTTTGCGTTTGCCAATAGATTTTTCGGTGGGTGGCGTGGCTTGGGTTTCAGGAATTATTTATCATCGATTTCCTCCTCCTCCTATACGGGTTGAGATGGTCCGATAGGTGTAGCAGGTTGTGGTTGTGGAGAAAATTGTTGGGTAGTTTGAAACGATTGCATTTGTGTCATTGGTTGGATATAGTGTTGCATTTGCATATATTGCCAAACTTTTTCACGGTTGAGAAGTTCATAAGATGTATTTCCAAACTTTTTCACTGTCAAAACTCAGTTCAATGTATAATAAGCAGCATGAATCGCCTCGCTCCAGAAAATGAGCAGAATATTTGAATCAGGTAGCATTGTTCTAGTCGTCTCAATTAGAGTCACGTTCTTGCATTCTGCAACACCATTATGTTGTGGAGTATAAGGTGCACTGTAGTCATGATGAATACCATTTTCAAAACACAATGCCTCCATTAATGAATTCTTAAACTCCGTCCCGTACTCCCGTTGTCACTTCGAATTCTCTTGATCTTTAAACCATAGATATTCTCCAAACGGGTAAACAGAATCTTCAAGTTGTCAAATGTTTCGCTCTTGTGTTGCATGCACATCACCACACGAAAATCTTAAATAATCATTGGTAACCACAAGACAATATAAGTCTCCGTTGAAGCTTTTACATTTCAGAGGTCCAAAGAGATCTATGTGTAACTGTTCAAGCGAGTTACTCACTAAGTTTACTTTCTTGGGTCTGTGGGAGTGTTTGTGTTGTTTGCCCTTTTTACAAGAAACACACTTTTCGTTCAAATGGAAATTCTTCACATTGACACCATCAACTAGACCATTCTTCATAAGATTGTTCATTTTCCTGAGATGAATATGGCCTATTCTTCGATGCCACATGACCAATTCCTATTCCGTACACTTCGACAAGAAACATGTAACTTGGCCCTTTGAAGTTGTCGCCTTGCTCATGTTAAGAATATTCAAGTTGTTAACTCTTGGAGCTTGCAACATTATCCATTCTTTTGGAATTTCAAAACCGGGTTTTAGGATGTAACACGATTTGTCATCAAAGTGGACTGAGAACTTCTTATCACATATTTGCGAAAACTCAGAAGATTGTAATCTACCTGCTTTACATACGATATCTTTTCAAAGCTTACGATCACATTACTTACACTTCCCCCCATCGTAATATAACCACCCTTGTTACCGACAAAGGTAACATAACCGCCATTGATATTTTTAATGTCAAAAAGGGGTGACATGTCTCCTGTCATGTGCCCAGAAGCTTCGCTGTAAACAAACGAAAGACTGCTAATAGGGTCAGCTGGAACTCCCTGCACTATCAAAAAATGGTTAGTTTTTTGGGGTACCCAAGCCTTCATGGTCTTGGGTCTTGAAATATCAACATTCATTGAAATATTTTTCTTTTCATCAGTTTTCTGTTCTAAAACTTTCACTGATTCTTGTGAAGTTGAGGTAGAACCACTCGAAGAACACTTTGGTAACCAAGTTTACTCAGGTGGTTTTAAAATTCGAATTTGTTTTGAATTTTCAGATTTAACATTTTCTGGTTTCTTTGAAATGACTTTTTGAGGAGCATCCTTAGTAACCTTGTCTGACTTAATAGACGAAGGTCTAGTAACAGACATAGGAGCTGGTTTAGAATAAATCTTCTGCTTTGTAGATGGATATTTCATAAATGTGTCTGTAGCTTTTGGATCGTCAAAGTCATTTGTGTTGGATTGTAAAGTTAAAGTTTCTATTTGTTATTTTGGTTCGGGTTGTCGAGAAGTAGAACGAAAACAGAATGTTTTGGTTCGTGACAAAGTCAGGGTCGAAGGGGTTGGTTATAGGTGTAACATTGTGATGGTTATTCAGTTATGTTAGTAGGTGTATGCATATTCTAGAGAATTCAAAGCCTGTCCAGTTACACCTTTAAGTGTGTGTTTTCATCTAATCATGTCTGTAACTGTTATTATCACTTTAATGATTAATGAAAACGTTGAAAATGAAATCTCTTGCGTATTGCTTCGTATTTTTATCATATTGCATGATCATTAGGGTTTGCGCACCTAGTATATCAGTATTCATGTTGATTATATGTTAATTGTGTGAAAACCGATCCTACAAATTGGTATCAGAGCTTAGGCTCGATTTCATGATTGGAAACTGATCTTAATTGGTGAAAACAGATAAAAATTCTGGTTTAAAGTTCAAATTTTCTAGGGTTTTGAAACTTTTCACAAAAAAATGGTTTTTGATTGATTTGCTGTTGATTTTGGTGTTGTTTTCAAAGATTATTTCACAAAAGCTTGTCTAAAATAAATTTCGAACAAAACCTATCCATTTTAATTACATTTGGTGGAAATTTTTCAAAAACTGATCAGAACGTGTGTCCTTGATCTTGAAGATGATGAACAGACATGAATTGTACGAACCGGAAAGTCTTGAGGTCGAATGAACATTTTTCTTTCTCATTCGTGCTAGTTTTTGGGTCGAATAGACATTAGATCTTTTCATTCGAGCCTTTGAAATTCATTTGTGCTACTGATACGTGGTTCGTGCTATCGAGAGGTCGAACCAAATTCATTTCTTTCATTCGTGCTAACTTCAAGTTCGAACAAGAGTTTATTATTTTGATTCGTAACCTCGACATCCAATTCAGAATTAGCCCAAATTTTTCAAATTTTAAGGTGTAAAAATTTCTAAAATTCGTGGAAATGTTATTTTGGGAGAGATCAACTAGAAGTTGTACGATAACAATCACAGAGACAAAAACCTCAACTTGATCCATGGGGACGAGTCATTGTACCTATAATTCAACAATCTATTACATGACCTACAGTTGATGTGTGGGGTAACTTGATAGCTCCAGCTGTGCAACCAATCAATAAAAGAGTACATGTTGATGAGTGTGACTTAAGAATGTTAGTGTGACTTACTTAGAGTTTCTTGAGAATAGCCGATCCCTCAAGGTCTTGTGCTTCTTTCTTCGTGCTTGGTCCATCCAAAGTGGCTTGTAGGCAGTCAGATTTGTAGTGATGGTGAGGGTGGCTTGGTGTGGGTGGTTTGGCCGAGAGGAGTGAGGAAAGGAGTGGGATAGTTGTGAGTGTTGGTGCAAGAAACTTTGGGGAATGTGGAGCTCCTTATATAGGCCGATTGGAGAGGAGGTTTGTCATAGGGTTACAAGAGCTAGTTAGAGGTTAGTTTCCAATTCCATATAAACTTCTAGGTGGCATCGGCTCATGCATTCCCACAGGTGGCCGATTGGTTTGAAGCTTTAGGATGTTAATCATGGTAAGTGGCTTCTTGTAAGAACCTAGAGGTATTGGGGTAGGATTCCATGTTGATGCTAGTTTAGGAATTAGATGTAGATAGTGACATTTCATAGGATTTTGATGTATTTGTCTTGTTCTTCCTTGAAATCGTGGGCTTAGTGAGACTCCAAGGGGGCCGATTGTCTCCTAGTGTCTTTCAAAGGGAAAGAGTCGACTCTATGTATGTTGGCATCCATAGGTGACTTGCCTCATTAGTGTAAGAAGTTGTCATGAGTGTGAAAGTGACTTGTGGTCTTATGTTGTGTGAGTTCGGCCAATTAAAGGACAAGGAAGCAATCTTACATGATTTAAGGTAGGTGATCACACCTTGGGGATAGTTGCTAGTATGTATAGGTGCTTAATTTGAGGAAAAATCCAATGTTTTTTTTGTCTTGTCACCTCGGCCGAAGGTTGTAAGGAAAAAGGGGCATGTTTGTTGTTAGTTATTATAGATAAGGTACGGTTAGTTTTGTGAGGAGTGGTGTTGTGGAGTTAGTTATACCTATTTTAGTGTAAGAGTAGAAGGAGACAACTTTGATGCATTAGAGTAGGTGTATAGCATGCTTAACCAAAAGAGGGGTGAATGGACTTGTATGCAAGTTTACTTGTATAACACTTTGGTGTAAGTATTACACACTTACATGTATGCATGCATGTGTATATATATACATATGTGAGTATGTTTTGTGAAGCCCCATGATAATACCTTTATTATGTTCCAAGTCTTATCATGTTTGGTGAGTAAATCGGCCTATACATATGTTAATGAGGTTGAGTTTGCACATTGTGTCCATTAAATAGTCTCTAGTACCCCGTTGATATAGGAATATCATCCGGTTTCACAAGGGTAAGAGTTAGTTAAGTTCTATGCCTCTTGATGACGGCGTTAACATGTATTTTGTTTCATAGGTATCATGTGTTTAATAAATGTTAACCCATGGTGGTTCTTGTATTCCCATACGTGTGTTAAAGGTGAGCAATCATGTGTTAGCGTGTAATAGCCTCATGAAATGCTTGTTTGGTGGCATGTCCGGGTTTTGTATGCATAAACAGTTGATCTCTGTTGAGTTTTCTGATTAACTCTTGCTTCACTAGACTGGGGGGGTATAGTGTATGCAAGTTGTCTAAATATGCACATATAAACAGGTAATAAATGAAACGTGTATGGATATTGACCTGGCTTGTTGACTGTTGTCACACCACATCCGTTCAAAACTAAACAACCACTGCCATAAGAACCTTGATGAATGATTTATCAACCGGAAATGGGAATCGACCCCCAAAGTTGTTAGATATGATTGAATATCCATCATGGCAGAAGCATTTTAGGATTCATTTGGAGGGATTAGATGGTAGGGAAGCTTGGAAAATGTTCCAGAAGGGATATGTGTAACCGATGATTGAGAATTCTAACACACCAGTTGCACTAGATTATTTATCCAATACCGACAAGAAGAATTATGCAGCTGAGAAAAAAGCTTATTCTCAATTGTTCCAAGCTTTGACAACTGATTTGCTTCATCAGTTTGGACCATGTACTACATCAAAGCAACTTTGGGAAGCTTTGAAGAGCAGGAATGATGGCAACGAGAAGACAAGGAAGCCCAGGATGGAGGAGCTAAAGAAAGAGTTTAAGAATTATAGTTTTGTTGGGAATGAAAGTTTGAAAGAATTAACTGCACGTTTCTTTCATTTATTATCTGAATTGTCTAACTATGAAATTGTTTATCCAATGCCAGAATGTGTTGAGAAAGTTGCAGATGCACTACCAGTCTATTGGAGTCAGCATGCGGAGGTACTGAGGGAGGACTTGTTTCCATTCTGGACAATGAACGAGTTCATTCAGAGGCTGGAAAACAAGGAAATGGAAGAAAGAAGGAAGGCCAAGAGAGCTCAGATTCCTCAAAATCCGGAGCTGTATTATGCTAGTTCATCATCTTCGACCGTTCCAGGTGTTGGTATGAGTTCAGCACCACAAACCGCTTTTGTCTGAAATGTGGAACCAACCAATGCTGATAGTTACTATGGTGTGTCTGCAACTTCATCATACACACCCACTCAACCTCCAATGCAACCCACAAGTTATTATGGTGCTCCATCAGTGAACATGACTCAGCAATCATCACCTAATGTTGGTCAAGCTCCATCCAACTCAAGTTCCATTGTCTTAGAGACATCTAACATGGATTATGTGACCGTGGAAGTAGCCCAAAAGCATGTTGCTTTAGTCTCAGCCATGGTTGCTTCATATAATGGACTTGTATCAAGTCAAATTGGTAACAACAATTTGACGAATGAGGAGTACTATCAGATTGATAAGGAAGAGATGGGATTGATTGACATTGAATGGGCGTTTGCAAGTGTTGTGAGAAGAGCAACTGAGTTCATGGAGAGAACAGGAAGAACTAATCTTGCTACATCACCAAACACTACTTTTGGTTTTAACAAAGCAAAGGTGACATGTTACAATTATGGAACAAAAGGTCACTTTGCTCGTGAATGTACCAAACACAAACAACAAGGAAACCGAAACCCTTTCAAATCCAACTACCAAAACCATCAAAACCAAAGCAACTTCCAAAACCAAAACCGACAAATCACCTCAAATAATTCCAAACAAAGACAAGCATCAACACCTAATCAAACTCAAACCACACCAAAACATGAAAGAAACATTGTTTCAATATACACTCCCACCAACCAAAACAAAAATGAAAACCAAGCGTTGGTGATACAGCAAGATGAGGGATTTAACTGGAATGATATGCAACTTAGTGTTGAAGAGATTACTGGAGGTAACGTTTCATGTTTCGCACAAAAGGTTGTGACTGAGGAAGTCGTGAAAGTTGAAGAATTGGTGAAAGAAGAAGTTGCCGAAGAAGTTGTGAATGAGATGGTGGATGAACCGGTAGTGGAGGAAACCATGTCTAAAATGGTTGTTGAACAAGTTGGTGATGTTTTTGATGCACATGAGTCTGAATATTCTGATTCTGAGAGCGAGACTGATCTGAGGCAAGTGTTAACTCACTTGATGATGATGTGGAACAACTTTTTGCAGAGGCCGACTTTCTTATCAGTAACATGTGTTAACAATGTGTTACCCTAAAAATTATTTATTTTTTTAAACAAAAAGTGGTCGGCGATTTTTTTATTTTTTTGGCTCAAAATATTTAAAATCATGTATATTACATACCCTAAAATTGTCATAAAAAAAGCTCGGGAAGTTAGAGTTTCTAGAGTTTTCACTATATATATACATATATATACTAGCAAGGTGCCCGCGCGATGCGGTGGGGAACACATACTTTTCTAAGGGTGTGCGTAGTTCAATTCAATTCGGTTAATTGATCGTATTAACCAATAATTTAATTGGTTTGGTTTATTTTGTTCGATTATCGGTTTTCAGTTCAGTTCGGTGTATTTCCCTTAATAACCAAAACCAAACGTTATCTAATTTTTTTGCCTAGAAATGTATGAAATGGATGTATAAAGACATGCAATATATAAAAGATAAAAATATACGAATACATGATGTTTCTCTTTCAGTTTGGTTAATTTCGGATAACTAAGGGTACAAAAAACCGATTGTAAGCGAAAGATTTTAACTAAAACAGGATAATATGATCATACAAGTCACAAAACCAGGTGCGGAAACCCTAGTTCTGAACAAAATGATAAAACTCTAATCAAAACACAATCAAGATCATTTTCAACATCTTTTCATAGATTAACTTTTGTCAAATAAGCTTTTACAACGACTTACACGTTAATCTAGATCAAACACACACTATCACAAAATGACCTCGAACTTGACCTGAACACATACACAAAATGACAACTCTCTTACATTGACAAAAACACAAACACTATATATAGATGCTGCACGTTCGCCCATTAGCACTGGTCGAATGTGGATCTTTTCCATTTCACATTCGCCCACTTCATTGGTACGAACGTGTATCTTTGTCAGCTCCAGTCTACCTTCGCCCATTATCAATCTACCTTCGCCCACTTCTTTCTACCTTCGCCCATATAACAAATCTTTAACATATGTTAGTTATCCAATCATTAGTCGCAAAACGCATCTACAAACTCCCCCTCGACTATTGATTGGATAGTTTTCTCTGTTGGTCCATTGTTTTGTTCATTAACTTGATTCTGAGCTGTTTCTTCTGCTCAGTAGTCATTGGAGGCTCAAATGTTCTCTTCACTGGTTTAGACACATTCGCTATCTTCACCTTCTTACCAAGCTTATTCTCCAAATTGCTTCACGCATTGATGTCATAAGCAAAACAAACTCCTACCACTTGAGTATACTTTCTTGCTTGAGCAAAGGCTTTTGGTTCAAAGTAAATCGGATTGTAGAAAAGCATGATGATGTCTTCAAACGTGCAATTAATCAACCACATAGGATCAAATACATGAACATGCTTGTATTTATCCTTCCCATCTCTCAACACAATCACCGCTTCAGCCTTTCTCCAATCATAATACCAGAAGATAAAATCAGCACTGAAATGTTGTGGCATAGGCATCAAAGGTATCTTTCTCATCACTTCAGGTGCTTTGTAGATCAAAGTAACTCGTTTCATATTGGTTTGAGGATCAATATCCCTATGAACTTTCCTTCGGGGATATTGAGGCTTGAACCTATTCCATCTTGTTCGACTTTCCCAAACCAACTTATCTGCGCACCAACCAACATGCGAACCATTCACTTCTGCACCTGACATTGGGAATCTACATAAATCTCTGACCGCCCAGTACGGTAGAGTAAGCAAATCACAGAATCTATTGAAGTACAAGATTCCTGTTTCCCATTTCGCAGCTATGCACTTCAGCCTGCCTAAATATGTCCACCCGAGAGCTCTGCCTTTGAACTTGGCATTGTGGAATCTATAAAAGTTACCTTGAGCTTCAGGCTTCGGTCGGTTCTCATCCATTTCCCTCAACTTCTTCAAATAACTCTTCAATTCATCAGACTGATTTGAAGGTCCTTGCTTATCAGCACCAAATACCTTCTCCACAAACTCTGCACTTCTTTGCTGAGCTTTCTGCTTCGCTGAATTGTTTGGTACCTCAGTAAAATCAGGAAATACCTCTTCTTCATCAGTTTGTCTGAAGTACTGAGGAAACTCTTCATGAGTTATATCTTCCATCTCCACTTCATCGTTCTCAGGAGTCTGCATATCATCTGAGTGACTTCCAATATCCTTTTCAGGAATATCTGGAATCGACTCGTCCACTAAAAACTCCTCAAAAGTCTTCCCTACTCTCTGTGCAAGACCATCTAGGATTTCCTTTGCCACAGATGCAGGTAATTCTCCTTCCTCAAGATCAGGATCTTCATATTCCAATTCATATCGCATATCATCAGTTTGGAATATTTCAGTAAAGCATCCTGTGAACTCAATGGTCCATTCTCTTTTCTCCAACATATCTTTGTACAACTGTTTAGCATCATCAGATAAAGACCTCACCTTCTCATTCCAGAAGATACTTTCATCTGAATCAACGTTCTCACCTTTCTTCTTAGAACTTGATTCTCCAGTACTCTTCTTTTTGGATGTAAGTTCTTCAAATGTAAACTTTGAAGTATCATCACCTCCATCATCATCATCATCACTCTCACTATCATCCTCTCTCTGTTTCCCAGATCCTTCAGCATCATCATCATCATCATTATCTTCCTCATCATCATTTTTATCTGACTCATCATCATCTTCATCATCATCTTTCTCTTCATCCGATTCAGAATCTTCATAATCAACTTTCTCTTCTTCTTCTTCTTTATCTTCTTCACCCTCCTTCAACTTGGGTGCAGTGTTATACAAATCATCAATCAAATCACTAAGGCGTTTGTTCTCAGCCCTTAGTTCTTTGTTGTCTGCTTTAATCAACTTAATTCTGCTCTTGTTTCTTGCACACTTTCCTTCAAGCTTTTCATTCTTAGCTTCAAGCATCTTAATCTTTTCATTAATCTCATCCTGATTAGATTTAGAAGCAACCACAATCTGAAGCATTTTCTCTTCATTCTACTTAAACTTAGCTATCTCAGCTTGTTGAGCTACAATCATTTTCATCATATCATCCATTTTCCTGTTCACCTGCTTCATCACATCATCATCCACAGTAACTTTCTTGGATTTGGATTTGGATGGCTCAACTTCTTTTTATTTCTGAGGCTTTCTGAACATGTCAAGTACATTGTCCAGTGCAACATTAAGTTGATCAGCTGATATTGGTTCTGCCTCTTTGGATTTCTTTTGTTTCTTGGCGATAGGTGAAGATAGCTTAGATGATGTACCAGCATCAGGCACTCTTTTCCCTTTCAACAATTGAGCTAACTCTTTCTCCCTCAACTGTTTAGTACTTGTCTTCTTTGACATAGTCTTATGCTTGGCTTTGGGTAGGTTAACAACCACAGTCTCTCCAACACTCAATTCTGCCAAGTCAACACCTAGACTTTCATCTTGAACAGACTTCTTTCTTTTCTCAGCTTCTTCAATCGACTTGTTCAAAGATTCAGACTCACCAACCATAGTGGCCTTACGTTTGGTGGCCCTAACGTTTTCAGCATCAGAATCCCACTGCTCGTCTACCTCAGTCTCCTCTGAATCAACTAACTCTTCATCCACCAAACCTGAACCTTTCTTTGCCGTTGATTTTTGTCTAACCGCCTGTTGCTTTGAGCTTCCCTGATCAATCTTTCCCTTGCCCTTCCCTTTAGCTCCAGGATTGACTACTTGTCTCTTCCTCTTAGTGCTTGCATCAACATATACTAAAGGATCATCATTATCAGAATTACTATCATCATGTCTCGCTCTGTTCTTGCCAGGATCAGTGTAATCCTGACTAGCCAACGCTCCAAATAATCTCCTGTGAGGTGGCTTTTCATTTTCTGGCACACCTTTGTATCCTTTCATTCTCACCAGGGTACGAATGTTCATGTGATCTTGACCTAGGATCATAGTTGGATCCTTCTTCAATTCTGGATACTTGTGGTCAAAGATCATCATCAGAAATCTTGGATATAGCATGAACTTCTTGTTCTTCATACCTTTCAGCATCTCCAGCATATGGTCTAGAATCATACCAGCTACGTTAAATGGTTTGTTGAGAGTCAACGCAACCATTAACGAACTCAAACTTCTTCTCATAACGTCATATCCACCGCTCACACATCCAAATACATGAATAATGACATGTGCAAAGTACTTGAACTGCACACTCAGCTTCCCTTTATACATAGATCCATCAGTGATCGGACCTTTGTACTTCATCCGTAAGAAACAAGCTTTCTGCTCAGTCCATGATAACTCTCTGGGATCTTCACTGACTTCAAACTTGATCTGCAGTGCTTCCCGTATATCAGACTCTGTCAAAAACATCTCCATATCTTGAATCTTGCTCTTGATAATCGTCTGATTATCCCAGAAGTCATACTTCAAATTTTGGTAGAAATCTTCAATAATGTCTCTATATATGATCGTCGGTGTGGCTAATGCATGTACAATTCTGCTCCTTCTCAAGAACTCTATGATCCTGGTGAATTCTGTATTCTTCTCAACGTCACCAAGATACGCGCAGCAGTTGTGAGATCGCTCGAATGGCCAACTGCTCGGAACAGATGCTTCAGCCTCTTGCACCGGAACTGGAACAACATTCTCTGCTGGAGCTTCCACATTTTCTACTGGTGCCTCAACGTTTTCGGATTGATCAGCCATCTGCACATCAAAAACAGAAAAACACGTCAAAATGCAAAAACGACAAAAAGTTAAAAATTTTAAGGTTTTAAAGTCTGCACATTCGCCCGTTTTAACTGGTCGAATGTGTAAAATTGTGGTCGAATGTGTACTCCACTGGTCGAATGTGTAAAGATTTCAAGTAACAATCACATTCGTCTGTTTTATACTTACATTCGCCCATCTATTTCCACTTTCGCCCGTTTTTTGGAACCGAAGGTGAAAACAGATAATCCCCAAAATTTAAAAATTTGCCAAAGTTGTTTTTAACACATCATTTTGATCCAAATATGTCCTATAATGACCGATCAACACTCGTGTACCATCAATTTTACTGATTATTCAATTTTCATTAGTTTTAAAGTGGAATTAGGGTTTATAAGCTTCAATCGATCAATCAATCATCTAAACTTTGTTATTATCCTAATTCCTCATACTATCTCCCCCTAAAACTGATGAAGATTGAATGTGAATCAAAATCAAGCATCAAAACAGACTATAAGACCCCTAATGTTTAAACCCTAAGTCCGAAGACAAAATCGATGATTCTGCACTGGATAATGCTCCAATACCTGTGAAAGTAGTGTAGAAATGATCAGGAATGTATAGGGAATGAAAATCACAATCAAAAGAAATCTCAGCAACAAGGTCTGGTATCTTAGAAATTTTGAAAAATTTTGTGAATGAAGACTCGAACCTGGAATGGTATATATATAAAGTCCACGTTCGCTCGTTTTAGACGGTCGAATGTGAGGTGATTCCACATTCGCCCCAATTTAATGACCCGAAGGTGGAACTTGTCACCCGAAGGTGGAATTTATACCCGAAGGTGAAAATTACCCACATTCGTCCAAACATAAACGGTCGAGAGTGAGATTTTTCCACATTCGACCCAATTAAGGGGCGAATGTGAAATGGAAAAATCTGAAAATTTCGCCAAATCACGAATTCGAATCCCGTTCAACATTTTTCAATCTGTTACACTTCCAAAACTCAAATTTTCACATTTTGAATGACACAAAGCCCAGATGGTTTTATCAAATCTCAGAAATTGACCAGCAAGCATCCCCGGTTATCAAAAATAAAGCAGAAATGCAAATCTTTTGGGTTTTCTGAAATTTTAGCAAAACACACCTAAAATCTTTTTGGATTTTGTATCTTTTTGACAATAAAAAAAATGCAACAAAATAAAATGCATCAAAGTAAATGAAAGCAGTAAATATTTTGTGATATCCGGTAAGAGGATCATATCAGTTTTCTGAGAAATCTGAGCACAGCGTTGATCTGTTTTAATATTATCATTAGAAACAATATGTCACACGGCAATTGCTGCTATTGTGGTCCACGTAAGCTCACATGCAGACAATTACGCAATGCTTTAAAATGATACGAGTTAGGTGTTTTAGACTAACACATTGTGGTTCCCACACACACGACATACTCCCGTATCAAGTAATTGCACAAAGCTTCATCGTAACGCGTGATTATGCCAGAGTTATCCGTAAAATTTACAAAGTATATAGCACAGAGGTGTACAGGTCAGCAAATAAATGCAGCAAAGTAACATGTGCGTATACACTAGGTTGAGGCTGATATTAACCACTGATTTGCATCAGAAAGTCAATACGATGTAATAATGATCTTTGATCAATAAAACATAAAGTTCCTCAATTCGGTAACTTTCGGTTTTGGCAATAAGCTCTTTTTGCAAATATTCTGATGAAACTAGGTCCGTAAATCAATACGACAGAAGTTTAATCAGAATATCCCGGATAACAATAACATAACGACCCGAAACCTCAGATTTTGGCAATCCTATCAAACGAAATTACGGTACTAAGACCATATGCCCATGAGGTGTTCAGCCACGAACGCGTAGTTTGTTATGTTTGTATCACTAATGCACGCAATATTTAGTCTACGAAGCCTATCAGCATATCACACATAATCAACATACGTCTCATTATACTATACAATTCTTTAGCCAGGAAATCATTTTGATTTTTCTAATTTTTTAGGTCTTTTGAAAATTTTTTTAATGTTTTTGGTTTTTCTGATAAAATGACTCCCCCTAAAATAAAGAACATATTTTTGGGTTTTTAATTTTTTTCTGAAAAACAAAACAAAAAATTTGAAAGAAACAATCCACTTGAAAGCATCAACTTCTTTGAGGATTAAACAATCCCCTCGAAAGCATCAGCTTCTTTGAGGATTATGATAGTAACGAGAAATTCCCAATTAGCAAAGAGAAATTCTCAATTAGCAAAAATTTATAACTAAAACTAAAAAACAAAAAAAAATATGATAAACCGAGGTGCCGATTAGTCCTGTTTTTCCTTTATATTGTTTACTTTTAAAAGATATTCAAAGCGGGATCTGTCAAAAGCTTTTGTAAACAAATCTGCACGTTGGTACTCAGTATGGATTTTGACCATATCTATCAATTCCTTAGCGTAACAATCACGGATAAAATGATATTTAATCCGGATATGTTTCGCTTTAGAATGATTTTCAGTATTTTTAGTTAATGCAATTGCGGCTTCGTTGTCACAGTGTATAGGGGTTTTAAGAAACTGCAAACCGTAATCCACCATCTGTTGTTGGATCCAGAGTACTTGCGAACAGCAACTTGAGGCTGCAATGTACTCAGCTTCACAGGTAGACAGTGCCACGGAAGTCTGTTTCTTGCATTGCCAGGTAATTAACCTGCTCCCTAAAAACTGGCAACCAGCTGTAGTTGATTTGCTATCTTTGTCACAGCCGCCCCAATCTGCATCACTAAAAGCAATAAAATCAAAATCATCATCATTAGGGTACCAAAGTCCTTTTGATGGACAACCCTTCAGATATCGAAGGATACGCTTGACCGCCGTCAGATGACTTTGTTTCGGCTTCGATTGATAGCGAGCACAGAGACACGTTGCATACATAATATCTGGTCGAGACGCTGTCAAATACATCAGAGATCCGATGATTGCTCTGTATGTAAATGGATCTGTCAGCTCCCCCTTAGTGTCCACTCCAATCCCGTGATTGGGTTGAATCGGGGTATCCATCGGCTTAGAGTCCTCCATCTGGAATCGGCTCAAGATGTCGGATACGTATTTCGTCTGGTGAATGAAGATCCCGTCGGGTCTTTGGTCCACCTGCAAGCCGAGGAAAAACTGCATCTCCCCCATTGCGCTCATTTCGAACTTTTCTTGCATAACAGTTTCGAATTCCCTGCATAAAAGTTCGTTAGTTGAACCAAATATAATATCATCAACGTAAATCTGTACTAGAAGCAAATCATCTCCCGTCTTCTCCGTGAAGAGGGTGCAATCGACGAGGCCGCGCTTGAATCCTTTGGAGATGAGATATGTACTTAGCTCCTCGTACCACTGTCTTGGAGCCTGGTGCAAACCATATAAAGCTTTGTTCAGCACGTAGACCTTATCCCGGTGGATTGGGTCCTCAAAGCCTGGTGGCTGCCCGACATAAACCTCCTCCTTGACTTTCCCGTACAAAAATGCGCTCTTGACGTCCATTTGATAAACTTTGAATTTCTTGTATGAAGCAAACGCGAGGAACATCCGAATAGCTTCAATCCGTGCTACTGGTGCATAGATTTCGTTGTAATCAATTCCTTCGATTTGATGGAAACCCTGCACGACCAATCTGGCTTTGTTGCGAACAATAACCCCACGATCATCCTTTTTGCACTTAAACACCCATTTTGTGCCTATTTTCTTCCTTCCCGGCGGCAAATCTGTGAGCGTCCAAACTCCCAATTTCTGGAATTGCAATAACTCCGCCTGCATTGCCTCAACCCAGGCATCCTCATTCAAAGCGTCCTTGTATGTCCTTGGCTCTACCTGCGACACATAACATGCAAACGACCAATCATTTTGACTACCAGATTTTTGAATTTTGGCATATAATGCTAAAGCACCAAAACTCTCTGGCGAGTTAACGCTTTTCAGCTGCCCTCTGGTCATAACACCACTTCCAGGATCACCGATAACTTGCTCCAGCGGGTGAATACGATGAATCCGAGATTCCGGATAAACAGGTACAATCACTCCCGTCTGAGCAGTCAAGTTTTCTACAGCATCCAGATCATGACCCGTGTTTGATGATGAGGCAACTTCTGGAGTTGGAGTTGGGTTCACTGGTTGCGCCTCTAATTCTTCTGCATTTTCAAGAACGGCTTCTTCAAATTGTTCATCTTCAGATTCTGAAGTGTCTAATGAAGTTGAAGCCTCTTGAAACACCTCTTCCTCTTGTATAGGAGCACTGGTATCATTAGAAGCTGGTAGGGGGTTCACGGTGATTGGACGCACCAATGGTGAAGTCGCCGCGTTTTCACACTCGTAAAGTAATCTGATAACAGCTTCTTCAACCAAGCTATCTAGGTTGAATGATTCAAAGAAATCTTTGTAATCAAACATCCAATCAGGACCCGTGCCTTGCAAATTTTGAGTATATCGTTGAACTTCCACGTTAGCCCAATCCTCCACTTGACGAGTTCGCTTGTTGAATACCCGTTTGAGCGGTGTTGCATATCCAACAAAATATCCCTCCTCAGCTTTAGGACTAAACTTCTCACCTGGATTCAACATCGTGCATGGCGCCCCGAAAGGTTCTAGATACTCTAAATTGGGCTTTCGTCGGTGTAACAGTTCATAAGATGTTTTTCCAAACTTCTTCACTGTTAAAACCCGATTTAATGTATAATTTGCTGCATAAATCGCCTCATTCCAGAACATTACCGGAAGATTTGAATCAGCGAGCATTGTTCTAGCCGCCTCAATTAGAGTCCTATTCTTTCGTTCAGCAACACCGTTCTGTTGTGGGGTATACGGAGCCGAATATTCATGATGTATCCCTTTGCTTTCACAAAGTTCATCCATCTTGTCGTTTTTGAACTCCGTCCCGTTGTCACTCCTGATTCTTTTTATCTTCAAATTGTAGATATTCTCCAATCGAGTGAACAGAACTTGTAGGTTAGTAAAGGTGTCACTTTTGTTCTTCAAACACATCACCCATGAAAATCTTGAATAGTCATCAGTGACAACTAAACAATAGAGCTCTCCAAGATGACTTTTGCGCTTGACCAGTCCGAATAGGTCCATGTGCAATCGCTCAAGCGACATCTCTACAGAGTTAACTTTCTTCACTTTATGGGACTGTTTGTGTTGCTTCCCCTTCATACAACTTACACACTTGTCGTTCAGAAGGAAATGTTTCACGTTTACTCCATCGACAAGCCCATTTCTCACAAGTTGATTCATTTTTCTCAGATGAATATGCCCCATTCTGCGGTGCCACATTATTGATTCTTTCTCAGTCGCTTTGGATAGAAAACATGTTATTTGCCCCTGTGATGTCATCGCCTTGGACATGTCAAGAATATAGAGATTGTTGACGCGAGGTGCCATCAACATTATCCACTCCTTTGGAATTTTGAAGCCCGGTTTGAGAATATAGCAGGATTTGTCATCAAAATGCACAGAAAATTGTTTATCACATATTTGACTGACACTCAACAGATTATAGTCTATCTGTTTCACATAAGATATCCGCTCGAAAGTCACAATCCCATTACTCACGCTTCCCTCCATTGTGATATAACCACCTTTATTACCCGCGAAAGCGACATACCCTCCATTGATGTTTTTCACGTCGAACAGCAATGCGAGATCCCCTGTCATGTGGCCTGAAGCTCCACTATCAACAATCCAGAGACTGCTAATAGGGCCAGCTGAAGCTCCCTGCACACAAAAAGTAAATCATTTAGTTCTTTCGGGGGACCCAAGCCTGAGTCTTGGGCCTTTGAACATCGGCTTTCAAAGAAACATCCTCATTAACTTTTTCAACAACTTTTTGTTTTGGATCAATCTTTTTCTGATTGTTCAAAACATTTTCCTTTTTCTCACTTACCTTTGAAGTAGAAGCTCCTGGATTACCATTGGGTGACCAAGATTGTTCAGACCTTTTAAGAATACGAATTTGAGATTTTGGTTTTTCAATTGGTTTCTGAACATTGTTAACAAAAGTAACTTTCTTGGCTACCTTATCTGAGTTAACAGACTTAGGTCCAACATTTGATTTGACAATTGGTTTTTGTGGAACCTTTTGCCTATCAATTGTTGCGTTCACCACAGGCTTTCTCCATGATTGTTCCATAGCAATCCGATTTCTTTGATCATATTGGATTGGACGATTGTTCCTCATTTGATGAAAATTGTTTTGATTATAAAACTGTTGTTGTTGAGGAACAACTCGTCTATGTGGTGGAACATAATGATCAATCGGTTTTCTCATGGAATTTCTAACTTCAACCTCATGTCTTTTATGCCTTACATATGGACACTGAGCAAGTAAATGCCCACGTTCCCCACATTTAAAGCATTTGCGATACTCTTCAAAAACATAATGAGCATTTGGTGGAGCAAATGATCTAACAGGATATTGATCATTATACTGTTGATTCCTCAAACTCTCAGGAAGTGGTCCTTTTGAGTAAGTGGGCTCATGAAAACCATTTGCTTTGTCATTTGGTCGAATGAACTCTGTGACATGGACCTTTGGTTCTTGAGGAACATCCAAAAACAATTTCTTTAAAATTTCTGGTGGAATTTCGTTTGTTCTCTCATGTTTTGGAAACCAAATAGTGCTTTCTTGCCAAATCTTTTCAATTTTAGCATAGTTAGCATTTTTGATTGGAAATTCCTCATCAGAGATGATTTTATCAGATCCTTCCATCCGATAAAACACCTTGACAGGTTTGTCACTTGGTTCATTCTCAAGATCCTTTCTAATGTCATTCTTTTCAGACTTTTTCTCACGATGAACAGTTGCCATCGGATGCACATGTTGAGATGGTGACACTGGTTCAGTAGTAATGATGTGATTTTCTTTTGGAATCTCACATGCATTAACAGTTTTGTCACTACCAGTATCATCATTCTCTGAGTCTGAATCCACACTTTCAGCATAAACACCCTCATCATTCAAGCCTAAAATCGGTCTCACATCGGAATGAGGATCACCAATACTCGAGGTATTAGATTCCATTTCCGATGATGAGTCTGATTTTACCGAGCTCTCCGGTATAACTTGGTGATAGTTATGATTTTCAAATAGAACCGGAGATGGTACAGACTTGTAATTGGTGGTGTTATCATCAATGATATGGTCTACCACATAAGCAATATGCTTATAACTTTCCAACTTTTTGTTTACTTTCTCAGCAAAGCATTTTATGGCTGCCATTTCCAACTTGGTATTTTCAATTTCATTGATATAGTTGTTAATTGCCAATTGTTTCAATGATAAAGTATTTTTCAAGTCGGAAATGTCCTTTTTATAGCCATCTAATACTTTGTTGAAAGCATTCAACTCTTTGCGAGTAGATTGACTGTTTATGATAGCACTATCACGTTGAATTCGGAGTTGTTTATTCTCCTCAGTCAATCTATCACATGTTCCACAATATTTATCACTCCTAACATCAGTGCTAGATTCAGAACTTACAGGTTTTGGCGGTTCAGTCATGGCCATCAATGCGAAATGAGCTTCCTTTCCAGTGAAAAACTTGGAATAGTCAATCTTGGTGAAAGCATCATCAGCAATGCACGACTTCCTCGTCATCAAAAAAACAGCTTCTGCTAACAACTGATCAATATCATCATCTAAAGAATCAACACTTGCCTCTGTGTCCGATTCACTGTCTGAATCTGAATAAACTGATCTACACTCCTCAGGAACATCAGAAACTGTATCAATCACCATTCCAGAATTAGTTTCTTCAACCTTAACCTCAACAGGTTCATTCTCCACATTCATCTCAGTCTCAGAATCATCACTATCACACTCCTCAGTTTCTTTCTTTTCTTCCTCCATCACTGACTCTTCAATATCAACCTTGCAAGCAACACAAGCCACATTTCCACCAGTAGTGATTTCCTCCACTCCTATCTACAATCCCGACCAATCAAACCTTTCATCTTGTTGAGTCATCAGTGCTTGATTCTGACTCGTGTTCTGTTGTGTCTCATTTGGTGTAGTGATCGGTATAACTGTTCGGTTAGTGTTGTTAGGAGATTGGTTTTGGATCTGGTTTGATGTGTTAGGTTGTCTGTTTTGGTTGTTGTTAGAGTTGTTTTGACGGTTTTGGAAGTTGTTGTTGTTTTGGTAAGAAACTCGGTTTTGGTTTTGTTGTTGACGATTCTGATAAGTTGCATTGAATGGGTTTCTATTACCTTGTTTTGG
Source organism: Ambrosia x helenae (assembly GCA_030844895.1). Lineage (NCBI taxonomy): Eukaryota > Viridiplantae > Streptophyta > Magnoliopsida > Asterales > Asteraceae > Ambrosia > Ambrosia x helenae. The sequence goes on along the minus strand of CM061227.1, from coordinate 65,145,052 downwards.
TGGCTGGGTACATTCACGTTTAAAGTGACCTCTTTCTCCACAATTAAAACAAGTAACTTTCTCCTTGTTGAACCCGTAGGTTGTGTTAGGAGAAGTTCCCAAATCTGTTCGACCTGTCTTTTCAATAAAGTCTGTTGCTCTTCTCATGATGCTTGCAAAAGCCCATTGGATATCAATTAGTTCCATCTCTTCCTTGTCGATCTGTGCATAGTCCTCATTGGTTAAGTTGTTATTCCCAATTTGACTAGCAACAAGTCCATTGTAGGATGAAACCATTGCTGAGACTAGTGCAATATGTTGTTGAGCAATTTCCACTGTCACATTGCCCAAGTTAGAAGTCTCCAAAACCACTTGTTGTTGATTAGGTTGAGTAACTTGGTTCATTGGTTGTTGAGATTGACTAGCAGTATAGAAACCAGCTTGTTGCATTGGGGAGAATGGTGAAATGTAAGAATTGTTGTATTGTTGTTGTGGTGGTGGTTGTGTGTATGATGGTTGTGAGTAAGATGAAGTTTGTGCCATGTAGTTGATGGTCGGTTTTGGTGGTTCCATAACATTGGAAATGCAAGCAACATGTGGTGCAACTACCCCTCCTGAACTTGAGTTACTCACAGGAACTGAAGTACCTCCAAAGTATAAGCTAGGATTCTGAGGAACCTGTGCTCTCCTAGCTTTCCTCTTCTCTTCCATTTCCTTGTTTTCCAGCTTCTGTATGAACTCTTGAATAGTCCAGTACTGATATGCATCCTTCTCCCTGAGAACTTCCACATGCTGATCCCAGTAAGGTGGTAGAGCATCTGCAAACTTGTCCACCAAATTCTTCATCGGAATCTGTATACCATAACTAGACAATTCAGTTAGCAAATGACTATATCTAGGAGTTAATTCTTTTAAAGTTTCATTCCCAATATAAGAAAAATTCTCAAACTCCATTCTCAGTTCATCCATCCTCAAACTTCACGTTCTCTCGATCCCATCATGCCTCCTCTTAAGCACATCCCACAATTGCTTAGAGGTTGTACAAGTCCCAAATTGATGCAGCAGATCATTTGTGATTGCCTGAGTCAATTGGGAAAAGGCTTTCTTTTCCACCACATATTTCTTCTTCTCATCCTCAGTTAAGCTTTCCAAAGGAATCATTTCACCTGTATTCTCCAAAATTGGTGCTGTGTATCCTTTAGCAATCATGCTCCATGCCTCTGCTCCTTCCACTCCCATGCCCTCCAAGTGAATCTTGAATTTGTTCTGCCACTGATTGTATTCTGATATGTCCATGAGCTTCGGTGGCCTATTCCCGCTACCTGAAGACAAATCGTTAATCAAAGTAGAAATAGCATTAGTAGTTTGAGTGTTTACCACCGCCGCTGCTACTCCCCAGTAGTCATGTTGTGGTGCTGGAGGTGCTACACTTTGAGGCATCGAGCTCGTCATCGCCATGTAGTTTATCGGTTGCGAAGACTGTGTGCTCGTCTTTTGTACTGCCACTGTCCATGGGTCCATCACTTGCTGTTGTGGTTGTGTCGTTGCTGGTCTCGGTGTAGTCGGAAAATTCCACATGATCACGAACTTAGAAAACTTCAACACTTAGAAAATTTTCCAAAGTAAATCCTAGGTTCGCCCAAAATGATCCTACTTTCGTCCGAAATCTAACACTTTCGTCCCTTCTGATTCTACGTTCGCCCAAACAGTAACACCCGAAAGTAGAATTCACCAGAAAGTAAAAACAAACTAACACACTTCCACTTTCGCCCAAAGTATACCGGTCGAAGGTGGAAAAATTTACCCGAAAGTGAAAATTTCAACAACAATTTTCAGGTTCGTCCAAACTACTACTCAGGTTCGCCCAAAAACACTCAGGTTCGACCACTCAGGTTCCAGGTTCGCCTATTTTGCCCAGATTACACTTTTGAAAAACGGTTACACTTTGAAAAACGGTTATTATGATCTCAGATTTTCAAAAGTTTATGGATTTGAATGATCTTAATCAGGTTATGCTTCGGAATTAATTTGGAGCAACTTTAATTCTTGGAAAACTTGATTTTAACCACTAATTCAACTCTAAATCAATCAAAAACACTCAAAAACCATGTTTATGCAAAAACAGATGTATTTTGATCAAAAACATGTCCAAATCAGCTCTGAGTTTATCAAATTTGTTGTTGTATGATCCGTATGGCTCTGATACCACTTTGTAAGCGAAAGATTTTAACTAAAACAGGATAATATGATCATACAAGTCACAAAACCAGGTGCGGAAACCCTAGTTCTGAACAAAATGATAAAACTCTAATCAAAACACAATCAAGATCATTTTCAACATCTTTTCATAGATTAACTTTTGTCAAATAAGCTTTTACAACGACTTACACGTTAATCTAGATCAAACACACACTATCACAAAATGACCTCGAACCTGACCTGAACACATACACAAAATGACAACTCTCTTACATTGACAAAAACACAAAACACTATATATAGATGCTGCACGTTCGCCCATTAGCACTGGTCGAATGTGGATCTTTTCCACATTCGCCCACTTCATTGGTACGAACGTGTATCTTTGTCAGCTCCAGTCTACCTTCGCCCATTATCAATCTACCTTCGCCCACTTCTTTCTACCTTCGCCCATATAACAAATCTTTAACATATGTTAGTTATCCAATCATTAGTCGCAAAACGCATCTACACCGATAACCGATTTTAAGTTAATTCAGTATTTGATTAATTTTAGTTTGGTTGTCTTCTTTTGGTTTACAATTCAGTTATTGCTCATCTCTAGATATTTTTAATCAGATAACACATCAATTTTTTTTAAACAAAAAAATAGCAAAAATATACTCAAACTATAGATAATAAAATGCTTGTTCGGCTGTGAGAAATGTGATTGTCGAAGACCGTTTATATCTTGTATGCGGCATTGACAGTGAAACTGCAGGCCATCTGTTAGTGGCATTTTTGCGAAAATGGTTTGGTGGCTGGTTTGTGTTTGGGTGAAAGTCCCAATTCTGGTTACCTTCTACTTTGTTGCTCAGATGCTATTGCTTTGTCAATCTTTGAAAATGGTGTCAAATGGGAATCAGGTCCTATATACTATATTTCTTTTGACGCTTTGGAGGATCTGGAACAATCGCAACAAGAAACTGTTTAACAGGATATACAACTCCACTATCACTCTTTTGGAGGAAATTAAAGAATGCTCCTTTTGGTGGGTATAAAGGGTGCAATACTATAGGTCTAGACTTGGAGAATTGGAGTAACGTTAGGGGTTTGGAGTTTGGCCAGTCTAGTGGTTCTCTTGTTTTGTTATTCTTTCTTTTTTTTTTTTCGTTTGTATGCTGCTATTGTTTATTGTCTCCTTGGCTACTTGCTAAGTGGACTTTTTTGTTTGGGGAGAGGATGGTTTTTTCTTGGCTAATAGAAAAAAAAAAAAACAAGGGGATGGTAAGACAATTTATGCCTTAAGTAATCATAGTAACTTTCACATGCATTGATTGCAAGTTATATTGCTCTCTAGCATCAAAAATGAGAAATTTAAATACATAACAACCTTTTCTAAATTAATGGTAGGCAGGTTCATCATCAAAGGGAAAATGTATTACAATCTTGTAAAGACAGCCAGAGAATGTGAAGCCAAAACTAATCTTGCCCTCGTCCTTTTGACTTTTTATAACTTCCAGAAGTCACTCGCTGACCAACCTCTCAAGTTCTAGAGTTGAAAAATCAAGTCTTCTGCAACATCAATGAGAGAAAAAATACAGCAGATCAAGTAAAAAATGAATGAGAGAACAAAAGAAGGTAAGATGAACATTGCAAACATACTACACTGAATAAATAACAAAAAAAAATTACATAGGTAAAGTAAATCTTATATTCACAATTAGTTTTATAAATATGGCACTCAATCGGCCCGTCTTCCAACTTTGCTAGCTCTTGGAACAAATATTAACTCACCAGAGTCTATGCCTATTCATGGAAATTAAAGATAAGATAATATAATCAATATTTTGACTAAACTAACAAACTAATCTCATTATTACAACATATGTAGGTGCATGATTCATAGAACAATATACTCGAAATAATTCATCTGCTGGACTTCCTGAAGTCAAATCAAAACATGTCAATAATCTAACTTTATCATATATTACCATTTCAAAAGTCAATAATCAATAAGCCTAACTAACTTTTCAATTCCTTTATACTTCAATTCCACCATGATGAATAATATGATATTTTAAGACTTTCTTTTCCACTTTTAATAAATTCAGAGGGCAAAAGCTCTGCTTTCTGGGTTTTGCAGTTTAAAATCCCCTAATCCGTGGAGAATAAAATCCTTTGAGATGACAAAGAAGAAGCAAAACATCTTGTAGTTTCTTTGTACATGACCAGGTTGCACTCAAAAGATGACAACTTCTGCAAGTAAAGAAAGAAAGTGAGATTCAAGTAACAATTAGACAATGCAGTACTTGAAGCCACTGAACCGGCCATGAGGCCTCTTAGAATGAAAACATGTATGAAGATGAAGTGGTGTTGACACAATCTGGGTTGAAGCAAATCTTGAACTGGGCCACCATCTGTCAAATGTTCTTAAGTGCTTTCGAGAATACCACTTCCTTCGCCTCTTGGCTTCATCAGACCTGCACCAATATCACCACTAGTAAACCATCTAACAGAACAGCATACTAATCACAATTAGCGATAAAAATCAACAATAGAGTTGTAAATAAGCTTGTTGATGAGAAACATTAGCAAACAAATTAGATGCAGATGTAGCAGCAGCCCCACCTGATGTCTCTAGAAGCATAAATTCAGACTCCAATCTTCTCCACTTCTTTAAGATATGAGCAAACGCCTGGTACTTCCTGATGTCTTTGTAACTCAAACTTCTTTAGGCATTGTTATTGGAAAAGAAATGATTATGAGTCAACCAGAACCAGCCCGATTCAGCCAATAGTAAAACCAAGAAATATCTTGCAAGTGTGGACAAGTGAAAACAGTTAACCTATATGATGTCGAATTGTCGATATAACATTATAAACTTACCTTTGGAGTGTAAGCTCATCCATGAGATTAATATAATAAGGGTTCTATAGATATCTATCTTTGTAACCTTCGCTCTCACAATGAATTAATTGCTCTACAGGCGGCTGGAACTCAGGCGACCAAAGTTTATCAGCATGAAAAAAAATGGTAAAATTACAATTTGTCCGCTTTATAATTTTGTATAAGATATATTATTATTGAAAAGACAATACTATTATGAAGGAATCTAAAACTTAGAAAAAAAAACAATTTTTAAGATAGTCGCATAAAAACACACTTAAAATACCTTTCAACACTTCGACATGTTCCTTTTTCCTAACTCTTTCAATTTCACCCATTAACTGTCTAAGATATGAAAGAAAATAATAAGTAGCACTTGTGTGATACTTTTAAATCAATACTTTAGAAAAAGTCAGGTACAAATTCAAAGAAACATAAAAGCATATATATATATGTTCACAATAGACTCAGAAAACTTCACAATACTGTTTGCAACAGTGAGTCTTGCAGATCAGGTACATTAAAAGAAACATAAAAGCATATATGGCAACCACACATCATTTAGAAATGTCATATATACTAAAACACCCATATCTAAATAAGCAAGTTAAGATGTACATTTGTCACATGCTAGAAAGCCATAGCAAACATTGGTAAGCATTCAACCAAATTTCATTCCGGTCCATGAATGCTTTAACAACACCAGAAACAAATCAATGTAGTTATAGAACCCATTCTTTCACAAGCAGATAGAAGCAAAACCCGCAGTTGCACAGTCACCAACAGAACTAATTAAAGTAACAAAAAAAAAAAGACAAGTCAATGCCCGAGAGATGTTGAGGAAGAATTATAGAACATACCAATGCTTTGTCAGCCAATTTGCTCATACAGTATATAGGCCTATAATTATGCATAACATGACCATTTTAAGTGTTAAAATGACTAAAGCTCACATAAAAAAGAAAAATGATATAGAAACAGATAACTTACATTAAGGTGAAAGCCCAAGGACACTGCAATAATCAAGTATATGTTCCTATGTGATTAGACCCTGAATCATTCTCACCAAACAACATATGTAACCGCTAAAAAGTCTGAGGCATGAGATCAAGCTCTCGGACACATGGATTTTCTGGAACCACATTGTTAGATCTGATAGAGGAGATAATGTTTACGGTTTGGGGTAGGAGGAACCCATCGCTAGATCTGAAATGATTTGGTGTTTGGATTTTTGGTAGGGGAGAAGTTGATGTTTCTTTACTCAGGGGAAAAATGAAAGCGGACAATGTTAGAGCCGGAAGGTTTTCAAAATGGATGGTATGGATTATGATCGTGTGATGTATATGTTAAGAATGGATGGTGTAGATTATAACTTGTATGTTGTGTTTTATTGTGCTTAAAGGTTAGTAAACTATGCTTCAAAATTTGTACCCCTCAAAAACCCTAAGAGTTGTAGCATCAATGTGTTGTACATAATGCTTTAAGGTCATGTACCAATAAAAAAAGTGGCAAATGACCATTGATACCCTTCCTATCTCCATATTAATATAGTGTATATATATATATATGGGGAGGATCAAATGTGACTTTGCAACTCAACCGTAGATGATGGAATCATAAAGGATTTGACCTTTTCAAACTCTTCCTAGTTTTGGCAATATTGTTAATCAATTCCATAATGAGTATGGTTTTACCCACAACATCTCTCCAAAATAGTCCGATTTTTCCTCCACGGCAATAAGGGGCTAAAAGATCTACTACTTTTTTTTTTTAAGTCTTTGTTCAGTGGAAATCCTTTTACAACCCTAACCTAGTGGTCCTAAGTTCGAATCCCTACCCACACACCGGTGTCCTCTTTCCTAAGCTCAAACCGTCACGAGAAATTTTTTTTATGGTGTGCAAGGATCGAACATGTGACCTACCCCTAGGATGGGAACCCCTAAGGGAAAACTCACCCTACCTCAAACCAGTTGGACTTGAGACCCTTGGCAAAAAGAAAAAGGCCAATTACATTAACCATGTGAGAACAAAAAGAAAAAGTTACCTGATGGATAAACATTAAATAGTTTAACTCTTCTTACATTAATTATCATCAATTTAATTAATTAGTCATTAACACTTTATCTTACACATTATCAAAATTTGTCCTACACATATAAAAATTCATCCTACATATATCGAAATTATCATATGTTTATCCTACACATGTCGAGATTATCATACGTTTATCCCGCACATCTAAAAATTCATCCTACACATATTAAAATTACCCTTCACATTGATTTTGAATAGCAAATTTTAAAAATGAATTATAAGTTTCATTTATTTAACTAGTTTAGAGGGGTTATAAAAGATTAATAATCAATTTAACATTCAATACAACTTTTAATTTTTAAATGATTGCTTCCTATTGGTTACAATTTGTTTTTTTTTTCTTACAAAATATTTTGTTCTAACTCTCAAATATATATATACACATTGTACCACCAATAATAAATGCATTAAAATCATTAATAAATATGTTCGATGTATTTGAATATCTTATAGTGAATTTGTGTTTTATGTTTAGATTATGGTAAATATATTAAATTCGATACTATTTCAATATATATAAATATACACACACCCATGATAAAATTTTGTGTGTCTTTCTACTTGTAAACATAATCAAGTTTGTGTGTCTTTCTAGTTGTAAAGAGTCTGACTATGAAGAACATCTTGATTTTGTGTGTCTTTCTAGTTGTAAACATAATCGCTTCTTCTCATGGTAAAATTTTATTTTCATTGTATTCGTAGTACATTTTTTATTTTGTTAAAAACTAATTGTAATTTATTTAAAGGTTTTGTTTCATATCTTCAGGAAAAGAATTACGAAGTGAGATAAATGGAAATTGCACTAAAAGATATAAATTTCTTTGTATCACTTGGTTTCGTGATACTAAGCGCAAACGAGAGTGGGATCCGAAATCTACTGGGAAGTGCGTGAGCACTTTAGTTTGTGAATGTAGCAAACTGTTGGACATATGGTATGTCCGATGTAATTAAAAGTCGAGGTCAACGTAACCCGACCCGGTACGTTCCGAAGAGTTACACGTTGGTACACGAATCAGATAAGTTCACGCGTTGGTGGATTATTATTTATGAAATAATAATTGTTTTAGTCTTGAGGGACTTAATATTAATAAGATTAATATTAAGGATTATTAAGATATTTAGCAAGGGGGTTTATTGCAAGTTGTTGTCTTATAAAAGGAGGGTTAAGAAGTAAACCCTAATCACACCTTTATCAAAACAATATACCTCTTGCCTCCTCTCTATTGTTTGCGGCCGCCACCCCTACAAAAAGGGCCGCCGCCGCTTTTTCTTTTGGTCCACCCATCAACCACCACAAACCACCACCTTCTTCTTGCAAGTGTTGCTTCCTGGTTGGTTCGTGCACGGTGTGAACTTCCTACTAGCGAGGATTCGTTGTAACCCGCGTGTTATAATTCCGGTGTAGTCGTCAAAGGTTGATTACTAAACCCCCTATGGTTGTTTATTATTTATTTGTTTATACGCGTTTAACTGAGATCCTGATTGGGAATATTTTATTAATCGGATTAATAAAATTAAATATATATTTATACAAATAAATCGGCTAATATTATATAATGTATATAATCGATTTTTTCTAATAAATATAAACCGCTTTCGCTGTGTATACGATACCATGATTCCCAACAGTGGTATCAGAGCCACGGTTACGCGCGTATAGATGGTAAAATTATAATTTTGATCTATGTTTTATTTATCAAAAATTTATTTTTTTTGACAAAAGATCAAAAGCTTTTTGTTGTTCATGGATTGTGATGTGAATCGAGCCCTAGGTATTTTAACCCTTGTCATGGTTGTGTTTGTGATGTTTTATTTTTTTTATTGATTTGTATTTTTTTATTACGGATATTGGATCCGGTGTAATAGATAGGATTAGAATAGATTTGTTTTATTTGTATTTCAAATTTATTTGTAATCCTATAAGTACAAGATCAAGATAAAGATAAAAAGACGAACAGGTTCCATGAAGATAGAGATCTCGTGTCAAGTGGGAGCTATATCAAAATAGTTTTGAAACCCTTTTGACTAGTTCGTTTCGTTTCTGGCTAAAACGAAACGGACAACCTATTAGGGGCTCGATTCGTTTAATTTTATTATTATGTTTTGTGGTTGTGGTTTATTTATTGTAAATAATTTAGATAACCCAAGATAAATAAAATTTTCACAATCATGGCAACGGTTTTATTAAAACAAGTTTTATAAAAACCGAAAAGCATATTTAATAAAAGGAGTTTTATTAATATTAAAACAAGTCCATTCGCGATAATACGACCAACGTAGTTTAAATAGGGTATTTAAAATTATACCGTGTCGAGTGTTGAAAGGAGTTTCAATTTTTACGAACAATATAAAATTGGATTTTATAAACTATTGTGTGACTCACATCATGCTAACGAGTCATTTAATATATTTAAGGTAAATATTAAAATTAAATCCCAATTTTAAATTGATGTTTCATGCCTCCCTTAACGAGTTAACACTCCATTCTATATCGAACTCAAATGTTAGTGCTGACCCTGCATCTGGGCGTTGATCATGAGTGAAGGTAATCATCGCGGTTCCTGTGTAACATAGGCCGGTGTTACAGTTAACAGTAAAGGACCAAACATCGCTGGTTACAAAAGTGGGCATAGTTGGGGTTAAACATACATCGCTTTTAGCGATAACCCCAAAAGGAGAGTTGTGTAGTGGACACAATTAACAATCGTTGTTTACCTACCTAATCGTGCCAGTGGACAGTGCTAAGCCAGTTCATCGTGTATTGATGAATCGGGATCTCATCCTAATTAATTTTGCTTTTTTGGGTCATAAAATAATTAGGATACTTAAAACACATGAAATACTAATACATAATTTTGAACTTTGTAGATGTCAACTGAAAACAATTCCACCTCCCATTTCTCTCTCAAGTCCATCTTAGAGAAGGACAAACTGAACCACTCCAACTTCATGGACTGGCACTGCAACTTGAAAATTGTTCTCAAAGCGGAGAACAAATTGTATGTTTTTGAAGAACCAGTCCCTGATGAACCCATAAATCCCAAGAGTGAGCTTTATAAAGCCTTGGCTAAGAATTTTGATGACTCTTTGAAAGTCTCATGTCTGATGCTGGCTTCCATGATCCCTGAACTTCAAAGGACCATGGAGGACATGGATGCATACGACATGAATCAGCATCTGATGGAAATGTTCCAACAAAAGGCTCGCCATGAGAGGTTTGATGTGATGCGATCACTTATAACCACTCTTCTGCAAGAGGGTTCACCAGTTGGCACTCATGTGCTAAAAATCAAGGCATATGTTGATCACTTGGCTCGTTTGGAATCCCCCTTGAGCGATGAGTTAGCTGGGGATATCATCCTGAACTCATTGCCCAAGTCATATGACCAGTTCATTATGAACTATAATATGAATGGGATGGAGAAGAAAATTGCAGAACTGCATCAAATGCTCAAAACTACTGAGGTAAACATACCTGGCAAAACTACACCAGTGCTAATGATCAGGGAGGGTCAGATTAAGAAACCTAAAACCAAGAAGAGGGGCTATCAAGGCAAAGGGAAGGGAAAGGGCAAAGCTGTTGCCAACAAGAAACCTTTGAAAGATGTCAAATGTTTTCATTGTGATGAAACTGGGCACTGGAAAAGGAACTGTGCTAAGTATTTAGCTGAACTGAAGCAAGCCAAGGCTTCTGGAGGAGAGTCCTCAGGTATATAGGTTATTGAAATCTTTGTTTTTTTTTGGCAAAACATGGGTGTTTGACACAGGATGTGGTTTCCACATTTGTAATGTTTTGCAGGGACTAAGAAAGATTAGAAAGCTGAAACAAGGTGAGGAGGTCCATGTTGGCAATGGACAAAGAGTTGCAGTGAAGGCAATAGGAGAATATGTTCTTTTACTACCTTTTGGTTTAGAACTTGTTTTAAACAATGTTTATTACATTCCTAGTGTGACTAGAAATATTGTTTCATTTCATGATTTGCGTAGACAAGGTTTTGATTATCGTCTTAATGGTGAATTTATTTCTGCTTATTTTAACGATGTATTTTACTTTGATGCAAAACCTAACAATGGGATCTATGAGATAGAAATCCAAAACGATAACATATTATGCATTATCTCCCATAAACGTAATAAGTTGGACTTTAATGATACGTATATGTGGCATTGTAGACTTGGTCACATAAGTGAGAATCGTGTTAAACAACTCAAAACCGCAGGAATCCTGGATCCCAAAAGTTCGGAGTCGTTTGGAAAATGCGAATCATGCTTAAGTGGAAAGTTAACAAAAGCACCTTTTTCAAATGTTGGAGAAAGAGCTAATGATCTGTTAGGACTTGTACATACAGATGTATGTGGTCCATTCAGAATAATGTCAAGACAAGGAGAAAGATACTTTGTTACATTTACTGATGATTTCAGTAGATATGGTCATGTTTATCTTATGAAGCATAAACATGAAACTCTTGAAAAGGTCAAGGAATACCAAAATGAAGTAGAAAATCAGCTAAATAGAACTATTAAAATGCTTCGATCAGATTGAGGCGGTGAATATCTTAGTCAGGAATTCATCGACCATCTAAAGGATTGTGGAATAGTTTCACAACTCACTCCACCTGGAACACCGCAACATAATGGTGTGTCTGAGCGGAGAAATCGAACTCTATTAGATATGATTCGATCAATGATGTGTCGAACAAACCTTCCAAAATCCTTTTGGAGTTATGCTTTGGAGACCGCCGCAAGACTTGTGAATATAGCTCCGACGAAAAAGGTTACTAGAACGCCTTATGAGATATGGCATGGAAAGAAACCTCATGTATCCTACCTTAAAGTCTGGGGATTTAATGCTTATGTCACTCTAGAATCTTCGGATAAACTAGATCCTAGAGGCGAAAAAGTGGTTTTCGTTGGATACGGTAAGAAGATCGGTTACCTGTTCTACCACCCCACTGAAAATAAGATTTTCACCAAACGCAGAGGCACTTTCTTAGAGGAAGAGCTTCTGGCGCGAGGGATTGGAGATAACTATGTGGATCTTGAAGAAATTCGAGAATCACAAGTGACTGAACCAGCTGTTCAGACAGAACCAGATGTAACTGTTCCAGTTGTTGAAGTTGAGCCTGAGAGGACTCACGAAACAACAGAAACACCAAGTGTTCGGAAAAGTATTAGGGATCGTCGTGCACCGGTAAGGTATGACGATATCTTCATGATTGATGAAGCTGAGCCTACTACTTACAAAGCTGCAATCTTGGATTCAGAATCCAAGAAATGGCAAGAAGCAATGAATGCAGAGATGCAATCCATGTATGATAACCAAGTCTGGGATTTGGTTGATCTTCCTACCGAATGTCGGACTGTGGGAAACAAATGGATCTTCAAGAAGAAGACTGACATGGATGGGAATGTGCAAACCTACAAAGCAAGGCTTGTAGCGAAAGGTTTTACTCAGACTCAAGGAATTGACTATGAGGAAACTTTCTCGCCAGTAGCCATGCTTAAGTCTATTAGAATTCTACTTGCCATTGCTGCATATTATGACTATGAGATATGGCAGATGGATGTCAAAACCGCGTTCCTTAATGGACAATTACTGGAAGATGTCTATATGGTTCAACCTGAATAAATCCATCTATGGATTAAAGCAAGCATCTCGCAGCTGGAATCTCCGTTTTGATCAGAAAATCAAAGAGTTTGGTTTTATCAAGAACGAAGATGAACCGTGTGTTTACAAGAAGTCTAGTGGGAGGTATATTACTTTTCTTATACTGTATGTAGATGACATACTAATCATTGGAAACAATATCCCCATGCTTAAAGATGTTAAGACCTGGTTGGGTAAATGTTTCGCAATGAAAGATCTTGGTGAAGCCGCTTATATTCTGGGAATAAAGATTTATAGAGATAGATCAAAGCGGTTATTGGGTTTGAGTCAAAGTACATATATTGATAAGGTCTTACGACGCTTCTCAATGCAAGACTCAAAAAGGGGGCTCTTGCCCATGGCACATGGAACCATTCTTGATAACAAGCAGTGTGCAAATACTGAAGAGGAAAAGAAGAAAATGGAAGGTGTTCCATATGCTTCTGCAATTGGTTCTATCATGTATGCCATGTTATGTACTAGACCTGATGTCTCGTATGCTCTTAGCATGACGAGTAGATATCAACAAAATCCAGGAGAGAGTCATTGGGCTGCAGTGAAGAACATTCTTAAGTACCTGAGAAGGACTAAGGACATGTTCTTAGTATATGGAGGACTGGAGAAGGAGCTGTCAGTTAAGTGTTATACTGATGCAAGCTTCCAGACTGATCGTGATGACTCAAGATCACAAACGGGATATGTTTTCATTCTGAATGGTGTTTCATTCTAAGCAAAGTGTGCTTGCTCAATCCACCTGTGAATCAGAATACATTGCTGCATCGGATGCTGCAAAGGAGGCTGCCTGGATGAAGAAGTTCATTACCAATCTCGATGTTGTGCCTAGCATAAAGAAACCAATCGAGATACTGTGTGACAACACTAGTGCCATTGCTCTTGCAAAGGAGCCAAGGTCACATCAGACCGCAAGGCATATACTCAGAAGGTTCCACTATATTAGAGATATAGTAGAACGTGGAGACGTCGTGATGAACAAAGTTCATACAGATCTAAATCTGGCTGACCCCTTTACTAAGCCTTTACCTCAAGCTAGACATGAGGAGCATGCTAGAAATATAGGGCTTAGAGTTGTTAGACAATGGGCATGATCTGTAATTAGTATTAATGTTTTATTTTGAACTATGACCGTTATGTTGAATGTTTATTTGATTTAATGGGTTAAATGCAAATTTAATATTTATTAACTGTGTTCATTTATTCGTATGTTTAAATCCTTGAATAAGAGTATTCTAAATGTCCGTAGTCGATCAAATTACATGGGAATGAATTTGAATGTAAGACTATTGTGAATTAGAATGGTTATATTCATGAGATGAATAGCTCAAGGGTTGAGGATCATAATTCACAAATATTATTAGGGAATAATATTGGATGTAACTCGCTTCAAAACGATCTCCATGGATCTATGTCATGAGATGTTTTGATATTGATATGTTCAATCTGTCCTTTTTCCTAAGGCACATATTAAACTACATTGATCAAGGACTATCTTTGATGTTATCTTACACTATCCTGAAACATGGGTAGCAATAAGGGTAGCATTGGGAGAAATCCAAGATTAAGTGGGAGTTGTATGATGCTAATGGAATTCTGTACTTCTATATGATTAGAAGTCTAGACATTCTGGCGCCCTCGTAAAACTCAAACTGTTATAAACGCGTGGCCACGCTCGGACTAAGGTAGTTCGTTAGACCATTTTGAATTAGAGACGAGAATAGAGAATAGTTGATCACTATATAAGAATGAATGATCCATGTCTTATGATCAACTGATGTCTATACAGAAGGGACTTATTGATATAATTATCAGGACTATAGTATTTGGTTAAGTAAAGCGTTACTTGAACTCAAAGAACTAGTTGACGACTGTAACTGTCATACTGGTTTGGGTGCAATGCGATGCAGCTAGGCGTCCAACTCTGCGCACGTTGACTCATTTAATTAAAATCGTCCAAGTGGGAGATTTTTGGACATATGGTATGTCCGATGTAATTAAAAGTCGAGGTCAACATAACCCGACCTGGTACGATCCGAAGAGTTACACGTTGGTACACGAATCAGATAAGTTCACGCGTTGGTGGATTATTATTAATGAAATAATAATTGTTTTAGTCTTGAAGGACTTAATATTAATAAGATTAATATTAAGGATTATTAAGATATTTAGCAAGGGGGTTTATTGCAAGTTGTTGTCTTATAAAAGGAGGGTTAAGAAGTAAACCCTAATTACACCATTTATCAAAACAATATACCTCTTGCCTCCTCTCTATTGTTTGCGGCCGCCACCCCAAGAAAAAGGGCTGCCGCCGCTTTTTCTTTTGGTCCGCCCATCAACCACCACAAACCACCACCTTCTTCTTGCAAGTGTTGCTTCCCGGTTGGTTCGTGCACGGTGTGAACTTCCTACTAGCGAGGATTCGTTGTAACCCGCGTGTTACAATTCCGGTGTAGTCGTTAAAGATTGATTACTAAACCCCCTATGGTTGTTTATTATTTATTTGTTTATACGCGTTTAACTGAGATCCTGATTGGGAATATTTTATTAATCGGATTAATAACATTAAATATATATTTATACAAATAAATCGGCTAATATTATATAATGTATATAATCGATTTTTTCTAATAAATATAAACCGCTTCCGCTGTGTATACGATACCATGATTTCCAACACAAACCATGTTGAAAAGCAAATTTATAATGTAATTTACATTATAAAAAAATAAGTTATGAAAGAAGTGTTTGAATTTCGAATTACTCATTTACTTGAACCTCTTTTCTAAATTGGTTATATATTTCAAATTGTATGAGAATCGTTAAAAACAATAAAGTAGATAACATGTTCATTTTAAATATATTCGTATTACAATTAAAAAGAATTACAAAAAACAAATTACAAAAAGAAAGAACTACTCTAAAACAAGAGTTTTAAGACTATCTGTTATGGCCCGTGAGCAGCCTGGCGCAAGCCACAATGTGATTCAGGTGGATAGCCTGGCCCATAACGTTGGTCAGGGAAGGGTGCCACGAGCTAGCCCAAGCGACGAAGCTCGCGTGAGCTAGCCGGTGAAATTCCAAAAGTCTTGGCCGTTGGCAGCTAGCTAACGGTCAAAAATTAAATAAGGTAATTAAATTTTTGCTTGATTTTATAAAATTTTACATGTATATATATATAGATCTTTAGGTTAATTTTTTTTTATATTTGTTTTATCTTTCACTTGAACAAATGGCTCGTAATTAATATAGAGAAACACACAATGTTAACTACCCACATGAACAAACATGGAGACTTATGAGAGGAAATTTTATAGTGTAGTCGTCTTCTTTTTTTTGTTTTTAATAATGTTTTGATTTTTTAATTTTATGTTTTTTTATGCAATGGAATGTTTCTTTTATTTTTAGTTTAATGGTTTTTATATAAAAAAAATGTGCTAAATAATATATTTGGTAAAAAAAATAACCGCTAACCTTTAACCACAATACCCTGCCACGAGCGATCGCCTGGCACTAACCAGTGCCATGTAGGCGTTAACGTGGTTAAATATTATTCGATAAATCTATCACTAGGCTCTACCCACAACGGATAGTCTAAGGGTTGAATAATCTAGAAATTCGTTGGAGCTTGTGTAGGTGTTTGAACCATACGAGTAACTCGTTTTGTGTGTATAAAATTTAATAAAACACTAAGCTCTGTTTTTTTTACAGCAAAAGCTATATATATATATATATATATATATATGGGAAATTTAATTTGAGAACACCTATATTTCATGCGAACTGTGAAAACGGCATCTAAAACCATTCAAGCGTATACGGAAATAAATTGTTTTTACACATGTGTAAAAAGTTAATTTGAAAGTGTTTTTGCAAGAAAAGATAAATTATTTGGAAAGAAAATTCATTTATTATTGTTGTATTTTGATTATTATGAGGTTTGTATTAAATTTTTTTGATTTTGATTGATTTTTTTACTTAAACTCACGGTTCTCACAATATTTAGCGTTATCAAGATAACCCTCCCCTATATATGTATGTATATATATATATATATATATATATATATATATATATATATAGGATAAGTATTCTGTGAAAACCCTCTTGAGTTGTGAAAACCCTCTTGAGTTGTGAAAACCCGTAAAAACCCTATGTAACAACATTGTTTTTTTCTAATTTTTTTAGAATAGCTTGTATACTTAATTGTATGAGTTTCGGCCTAAAAAAAAATCAAAAAAGCGCCGAATAGATTTTTTTAAAAAAAATTACGTAACACAGATGTTACATAGATTTTTTTTTGTTACACATAAAAAATTTTACGTAACACATATGTGTAACAAATAATCTACTTGGCGCTTTTTTGATTTTTTTTTTTTGCAAAAACTAATAAAATTGAATATAAAAGCTATTCTGAAAAAATCAGGAAAAAAAATGTTTTTACATAGGGTTTTCACGGGTTTTCACAACTCGAGAGGGTTTTTAATTTAACCCAGCCCTATATATATATATATATATATATATATATACAGGGGAAAGTTAATTTGAGAACACCTATATTTCGTGCGAACCGTGAGAACGGTATCTAAAAACCATTCAAATTCAAAATTTCTTTTTACACTTGTCTTTATTACTAAAATACAATCTAAAAAACACAATTTACGCGTAAAAATTCACACGTATACGAAAATAATTTGTTTTTACACGTGTAAATTTACTGTTTATACATGTGTAAACTGTTTCATTTACACATGTGTAAAAAGTTAATTTAAAAGTGTTTTCGCAAGAAAAGATGAATTATTTAGAAAGAAAATTCATTTATTAATGTTGTATTTTGATTATAATGAGGTTTGTATTAAAAAAAATTGATTTTGATTATTTTTTTTACTTGTTCTTACGGTTCTCACAATATTTAGCGTTCTCAAGATAACCCTCCCCTATATATATATATATATATATATATATATATATATATATATATATATATATAAAGATCCAGCAAGGGGCTGGGAAAAACGATTACAAGAAAAAAACACCAAACAAGAAACCTGACCCCAAATACCAAACAGACCAGCCGGAAACAGTTACAGACATGACGTAACATTAAAGTCGACCCAATCGTCCCAGGCCAGCATCTTCAGAGTAGACCTGTGAGACAGCCACACATACGAATCCTCTTTGACAGGTTCCATAGTCTTCCACAGGGGGATGGAGATATTATCAAACAGCTTTTTATTTCTCGTGACCCAAATACTCCACACAACTGTGTACACGACAGTGACCACAATGCGCTTCCAATTTTTTGAGCCAGGTCTGCAGTAAACGAACTCCAGCAAGTCTTTGAGGGACGAAAAGGAATCCGGAACTGAAATTTTCATCCAAACAAAGAGATCCCACCTGATAGACTTAACCACGAGGCAAGAAACAAAGGTATGATCTGGGTTTTCATCATCGATGCCGCAACGAACACAGGAACAATCTGCAATCTGAATGTCCCGAGTAATTAGCTCCGATTTGACAGCCACTTTACCCAATGCAGCTCTCCACGCAAGCGTAGAGCATTTCGGAGGAACCCACGAGTTCCACCGAAAAGAACAATAATCCTACGATGACCCGTTAGCAGCCTCTAGATCCAGCCTGACACCTTTAACCGAGAAATCAACACCAAACGCATTTGCCCACCCCATCTGTCCCGATTATTGCTCAGAACAACCTGACCCAGCAAATGTTGCAGCGCAACAAGTTGTGACCCAACGGCACTGTTCAGCGGATTCGAATTCCATTTTAGAGCCCATTTGTCCCCAGATGAATCACCGTCCCAACATGCAGCCATGAGCGCATCTTTGTCAGCCGATAACCTGTACAGATCTGGAAAAGCGAACCGAATTGGCTCATTTAACAACCAATTATCCCTCCAAAAATGCGTTAGCTCCCCGTTCCCTACCGTCACTTTCAGTCTTTCCTGGATACAAATCCCATAATTCAGTAGCTTAGTTTAAACCCCACAAATGTCCTTCCAAACCCAGGCATAGAACTTTTACACTGGACCATGTTTTTGTTACTTTTGGATGTATGTATCGCCTTCACAACCTTCGCCCACAGCTGCTCGGGGCTGTCCTTAAGCCGCTACCACCATTTAACAAGCATGGCGGTATTAAAATCCGCAATACCTCCAAGGCCGAACCCACCAGCTTTTTTAGACTTCACTATTTTCGACCACCTTATCCAACGCACTTTGTTACACGAACCTTTTTTCCCCACACAAAATCCCTCCTAAGGCCTTTAAGCTTCTTGATAATACACTTAGGAGCTTGGAAGATAGATAAAAAGTATGTCAGAAGACTTCCCAACATGGCTTTGGCGAGAGTGGCTCTACCCGCCAAGGTAAGATATATAGCTTTCCATGATGAGAGCTTCTTGTTGAACTTGTCTACAGTTGGCTGCCAAAAACAAGCTCTTTTCATATAAACTCCAATGGGGATTCCTAGATACACAAACGGAAACCCCCTTCCTTACAATTAAGGAGTCTTGCCATATGATCAACTTCAACACGATCCACTCCCACACCAAACAAAAGGCACTTTTTATGATTAACATTAAGCCCAGATAACAAGTTCACCCATCTAAGGAAGCACAAGAGGCTGACCATATTAAATCTAGATCATTCGCCAACAAAAATAACGTCGTCGGCATAGCATAGATGTGATATAACCGGCCCTTCATTTGGAAGTTTCACCCCATGGAACAAACCCATCTCCACCGCCCTATTGAAAAGAATTGTGAGGACTTTCATCGCCAAGATAAAAAGGAAAGGGGATAGGGGGTCGCCTTGTCTTAATCCCCTCTTATATTGGAATTCATTGGTTGGATTACTGTTGATGAGAACCGAACCCCTACCCGACCTTAGGCACCCATTAATCCATTCAACCCACTTCTCGGGAAAACCCATCAAGCGCATGGCTCAAAGTAGAAACTTCCAGTTTAAGGAATCATAAGCTCTTCGAAAATCCACCTTGAAAATTAACAATTCTAGCTTAATCTTCTTGGCCCAAGACACAATTTCACTTATCATGAGAGGTCTATCCAAAATGTATCTCCTACCAAAAAAGGCAGATTGCGTGGGCGAGATAATCGCAGGCATAACATCCTTCAATCTTTTCATAAGGGTCTTGGCAATAATTTTATATAGGACTCCAAGAAGGGAAATGGGTGAAAGTCCTCCAAGTCTTGTGGGTCTCCCTTTTTATGTATTGAAGCTAGGAATAAGGCATTGCAGCCAAAAGATATATCCCCCAAGTTAAAGAACTCATCCATCATCTTAGAGATACCGGGTTTCAAGAGGTGCCAATACTTTTTAACAAATTTAATAGTAAACCCGTCTGGCCCGGGGGCTTTACCACCGTCACGGTCATGAATGGCAGCCCAAATCTCTTTCTCATCAAAAGGACAGGTCAAATCAGACGCTTGAACATGGTTTAGCTTGGACAACCCCAAATCTCTAAATACCGGTCTTCTCCTTATCTGCTCCGCGAACTGCTTTTTAAACCATTGTATTGTCCTCTCTTTAATACCAAGTGGGTCCTTAATCCAACTCTCCCCAAATTTCAGCCAATTAACTCACCGACTAGCAACTTTAATATTAATAACTCTCTGGAAGAAGCTTGAATTATCATCGCCGAACTTAAGCCGCTTCACACGCGCCTTTTGTTGCATATCTCGGGCCATATCCATCTCCAACTTGTTAAGTTTAGCACGGAGCTCGACTCTCATTTTCTTTTCCCTAGTCGATAATTTGGCATGCTACGCCATAGTATCCAACTCCTCCACAACTTTAGAGAGAACCCCACGATTTCTTTGCTCTACAATATTGACAATACTCCTCCACTTTTTAATATCATCCTTTAACCGCTTTCAAAACATCCGTTAGAGCTCTATCGGCCCGACCTTCCAATCCCAAATTATCCACCTTGTTCCTGACAATAACATCTAGTTCAGGGGACCCGATCCATGAGTTAAAGAATTTAAACGGAGGTGGCCCGAAGTCCGACTCCAGACAAGTTAGAGACAGCGGGCAATGATCAGAAAATCCCTTCTTATGCACCTCCAACTTGGCGGCTGGCCACTTGTTCATAAAGGCATCACACACAAAAAATCTATCTAATTTACTAAGCTTGGTATCCACGTTATCGGAAATATATGTGAACCTGCCTCGCGACATCCGATACTCCAACCACCCAGCATTAGCCACAAAACCGTTAAACACCCCTGCCATACCAGCATCAAAAACGGGAGTTTACTCTTAACGCCACCCAAAGGGCATCAAACTGAGCTCTAATCCCAAAGTTGGCACCTTTTAACATCATCGTTCGGCGCATATACATTTAAAACATTAATCTTTTAGCCCACCCCTGACATATACCCCATAACCAGGATGAAAGACTGACCAGTGACCATATCAACAGCAGAGAAAACAGAAGGATCCCACAAGGAGACTAGGCCACCTGACCGCCCATCTGCATCCACCGCGACAGAACAAAAGGGCGATTGATCCCAGAAACGGGACCAGAAAGCATCTTCAACCCCAGCTTCATGCGTCTCCTGCAATCCCAAGAAAGACAACTTGCACTTTCTCTTCAGGTTTCGAACCCACCCAGGCTTGTTGAGCCCAGTAACCCCCCTGATATTAATGGTCATAAAATTTATTGCTTTGGGACGATCTCCATTTCCCCCTTAATGAGCTTTCGCACGTGATTGTCAAAACCTTCAGTCTCGATTCGAACACAGTCACCATAAACCATAGTTTCAGCCACTTCCTCTTCGAGATCGAACGGTTCATCCATCTCCAAGACATAATACATACAAGCATGATCTTCACAATCAATGTCGCCCATATCTCTAGAGGCACCCACATAACTATCAAGATTCCTTTTAGCCCTAGAATACTCCTCAGCATCACGGTTAATCTGATCCTCCAGGCTAAAAAGATCTGGGCTTGTTGGGTTACTAAGATCAGGAGTCTTAAACAACTGGGCTTTTATCTTCTTGCCTTTTATTTTATCTTTCTTTCTATGAGTAACAAAACTAAGCCCATGCCCACAACCATTATTTCTACAAGGTGACATAGGCCCATTATTATTTAATGGAGATTAATATCAGGAAAAGGGGTGTTGGGACCACCACCTCGGTCCACACCAACATTCTGCTGATCAGCCGTAAAGTGCAAGTCGGCCCCACCAGAATCCATACCCGACCCATTCCCCAAGACTGAACAGTGATCTTTCCCATGCACATTAACCCTGCATTCCTCTTGGTCTTCCACCTTTTCGCCTTCCTTCGTTTGCACATTCTTGGTAATCACCGATCTGATCACCGAAGCATCCACATGAGGGCGCGACGGCCGGTTGACCTGACTGAAGGATGGAACCCAGAATGGTTCAGTCTCCTACACCCACACTTTAAACTTATGCTCTTTCCAAGTCATAACAAACTCCTCTGAAACCTTGCATCCAGACGACACGAGCACCGCCAAGGTTTCCCCGGAGAGATCAACGTCCTCAACATTCGCATCCGAACCCAGTAAAATTCTCCCACACCTTTCTCCAACCCTATTGAACACATGCCGATCCCATAAACTGACTGGGACTCCGGTGATTCTAATCAAGGCAACCATATAAAAGACCGGCGGGTTACCATCCTAGACGTATAGTCTTGAAAACCATTCTGTCTACGTATCGTATTGTTCGTTCAAGAACTCCTCTGCATCAATGCACTTTTCAAATGTTAATAAAATCTTCAAACCACCCAAGTATCTAATATCCAACCCAATGGCCGAAGCATCAGCCAGAAGTTCTTCGATTTTCTTTAAGAACCTGAGTTCTTTGAGTTCACTAATTAGAGATTTGTACTCCCATGTTTTTTTCGCATTGGTTGCCATAGGAGGGAGTTCAATGTTACTACGTGATGTTTTAACACTCGGGTACTCATCATCAGTCAGGACAGCCTTGAAGGATTTACCTATGTCGCCACCCTGTCTCTCACACCTGTCACTAACATCGTCCTGACCCGACTCATCCGATTGTTTGCCAAGCCTAGTGAACACCGAATTATGCCTATATCCCGTCTGTTGTTGCTTCCTGCTACCATCTCTATTGAACCGGGCCAAGTTAACATTGACAATAGCTCCATCTACAGCGACACCATTGAGCCTTTCCAACAAGCTATCCACACTTACCACATTGGAAAATCTAATAAAACCAAACCTATTACCCGACCCATCCACTTTCTTGGGGACAAAAGCATCCTCCAAATTATGAAAATCCTGAAAAGCTCTCCAAAGAGTATCCCCGTTACAACCAGCCGGAAGATTGGACACAAAAAAAAGACGTCGCCTTCTGAAACCTCTCCTCCCTTGCTACAAACTTCTTTTCCAACCTAGCTTCCTTCTTGCTTAAAACCTTTTGCCATTATTCATCTTCTCCTCTCTTACGATTCTTTAGATTGTATTGTTCTTCTGCTTTCCTTCTTCTAAGGTCTTGAAGGTCTTTGGTCGATCGTTGTTGATGATGATGTAACCCGTTGTTGTTGTCGCCTCTTCGTCTCCCTGTGATTTCTGGTCCGTTTATATTGTCGTGTTAGATTTCGATTTGAACAAGTTCCATATGTCCCTAAGCTAGATATGATACATTAACAACTAAACATAAAAAAAACACTAAGCTTTGTATCAATACAAAACAAAAGCATTCGAAAAGTCTGACACGAGTTCAATATAAAATTTAATTCGGAATTCAATGTAATCAATTCCAGCACTTTACAGGTAAGAATTCCAACAGTCTTGACAATATCAGTTAACCAAGTCAATCCACAAGCTCAATACGCACCTAGTAAAAAAAATACTAAATATGACTCTCAAGTGGCTCGTGACAATGCGAAGTACAAAGTGTGCCATCAAAACGCCATATTGCGGCCATCATCCTCCTTGTCCAGATCCTAGTTCCATGCCAGGCTTAAGCGTGTTGGATGCTTAGCTCCCTCCTGGTTGCCACTAGTGTATCCTGACACTACTAGAAAACTGAGCAATTGCGACCGCATTTCCGATCGCAAAACGGTTGCAATTGCCCTTTTGCAACCGTTTTACGAATAGAAATGTAGTCGAAAAACACTCAACGCAAATGCCCTATTGCGACTAAGTTGTGACCGCTTCTATTTTTTGCGACTCGGATTTCGCGACTGTTAGAATGATCGCAAATATTACGACCGCTCCACTTTGTTTCGAGATGATCGTGCTGCGACGTTTTTGCGACCGCATAAATTGTGACTGTTTTGTGACTGCTTGCATTTTACAAAATTGTGACCGTCTTTGCGGTCGCAAAATATATTTTGTATTATTTTTTATTATTTTGTTAGCCGTATGCTATTTTGACATGCTTAATGTCATTGTTTTTAAATTTAAGCATTTATCAAATTTTCACAATTATATAAAACGTTCAACTTAAAATATCCAATACCCGAGTTATCATAACAAGATACATATTCAAAATAAAGTATTTATATCCTAAGTCTATGATTAAATTCCTTGTAACCTAACTTTTAAAATTTCTTCAACGTTTGCCATTCTTTCGTTCATAGCCTCTTTCTCCGCCTTATCTTTCTATTTTTCCATCACCAACTCAGCAATAATTCCATTCAACCTTTCTTTCTCTTCTTCTTTCACCATATCTTGGATGATCGCGTTCAACTTTTCAATCTAATAAACCAATGCAAAGTGTTAAGATCAAATTTATTAAATTTAAATTGAAACACATCCATTATTAAGTGGGATTCCTGATATGGTAATATCACCTTCAAATCCCATCACTCACAAATAAATATCATACCTACTGATTACTGTAGCATAACAATGGGATTGAAGGCCTTTTGCCATTTACAATGACATGAAATTTGAAGTGATTAGTTCAAACATTTATTATAGGAAAGCATAACTGTTAGGATCTGAGTTTGATTGTTTTGATTGTTTAACTAAATATGGTAATAATGAAATGAAAATAGAATGAAAGTGCAGCGGAATAATAAACTGTTAATCAAAACAAGAGAGTAAATGTTTTCAGATCGAAAGCTTTCATTTATCTAAAAGATTACAATCGTACAATTACTCCCCCTCAGCCTGATCACACAGTGTTTGTCTGAGAGAATGTTTGTGTGTGTGATACCATAGAACAGTACAAGCACTGTTCTATTTATAGACAGACTCAAAGCACTGATGACCTAAGCTGACGTCACCTAAGACAGTGACCTCTAACAGAATAACAAACATAAACATCTGCCTATTACAAACTACTGTTACATTGAAAGCACTGATATTAAACAGCTGTTGTAGGAAAACTCTGATTGGTCTTGTATCCACTGCTGGAGCCTAAGTGCTGTTGGTTCCAGCAGTGCTTTGGTCTTCAGTATTTGTATCAGCAGTTGTTCTTCATCAGACCTTTGGTCAGCAGTTGTTCTTCATCAGTTGTTTATTCAGCAGTTCTTTGTATCAGCAGTTGTTGAGTAGTTGTTTGGATAGAACAGTTGTTAGGGTCAGCAGTCTTTTGGGAGAAGTAAGTTGTAAAGACTGTTTATTCAAAGGATCAAACTGTTAGCATATTTTGGCTTTCTAATCATTTGTTCTTCTCCAGGTCAGCAGACCCAACAATCTCCCCTAGAACAGATGATGCCAAAACTCAGCTTTATTTATTGATCTTTATTCCTCATCAGACTTTCTCTGATTTGACCTTTGAACTGTAATTCAAAGTTCAGAGCAAACAAGTCTTCTTCATCTCTTTCTAGGTCCAGATTTAGCAATGTTTGGTGATCTTCTGCACATAGGCTGTAAGCATCATCCATGTTGATCTTCTGAACCCTTCCATCTGACCTGAGCAATGTCAATTCATGGTTGTCTTTGTTGACTTTCCATTTTAGAATTTTTGAGTCAGTGGATTTGCTGAGCTGAAGTTTTATTCTTGATGAGTTGGGTGAAGGTGGTCTTCCAATGAGTTCTCTAAGCTTCTCTGTTGTAGGATCAGAGAAGAAATAGACTTGATTGAAGAGCCCTTCCTTGATGAATGTATCAGCAAACTTTCTTTGATCTTCCTCTGACATTTCCTTCTGTTTCTTGTACTGTCTTCTTGCAGCAGTTGTTAAGTCAGAGGTGTCAAGTAAGCTGTCCAAGGTAAAGGTCTGTTGGGGTCTCTTCATCATTGGCTCATCAGTGTAAATTGGTTTTCTTGGTAGGCTGGGATCCTTCTTCCTATTTTCTTCCAGACTTTTGTAAGGCTCAACCAACCTTAACTCAGACCATCCGGAAACTGACCTCATCTCCCCATAGTTGGCAGCTACAATCTCTTGCCTCATCCTTTTGAACTACAAGGCTCTGACTTGGTCTCTGCCTTTGCCAAAGTTAGGAGTAGAGACTTTAGCCTTGGGGTCTTTGGCCATTTCTTCAATTCTGAGTAGTTCTTCTCTCAAAGCATGTGTAGTCCAACCATTGAACTGCTTTTTGTTTGCTTTGTAAGGCTTGGTTGCCATAATCTGTTCAAGAAGAGATTCCCTTACCTCCTTTCCAAGTCTACACTGAGAGGCATGGAGGACATGGAATTGCTCAGGGTCTTAGCAAAGTCTTCAATCCTTCTGAGTTTGCTAAGCTCTGCTGAATGGATGCCCTGAGCAGTCCTGTCATCCTTCCCTTTGCATTTCTCCCTGATGATGGCATCCACCTGTTCACCCTTGTATTTCAGATATGTATCAATGTTGAGGGGAACAGGGAAGTTTGGAAGAGATGGGAAGGATCTGTCTGATGGCTGTTCAGTATTGTAGAAGGATTGTAATTCCCCTTGAGTAGATCAAGTTCAAGGGGATACTGAACAACCAATGGTGTAATGGTTGGTGGTGGTCTATGGGATCTGAACTTGAATGTGTGTGGTGAGAATGATGTGATTGGAATAGCTGTGACAGGAGGAGTGGATTGTGCAGTTGAGATGGTGTTTGGTGATGTGTGTATGTTTTCATCATGTACAACAAAGGTTGATTTTCTCTTCCTTGTGTACATGATTTTGGGTGATGGTGATTTGGTAGCAGTGGTTGGATTAACATCTGTTGGCCTTTTAATAGAACCAGCAGATGTTGGGGTTTTGGCTGGTGATGTAGGTTTGGTGGTTGTTTGTTCAGGTGTGTATGTTGGTTTGGGTACAGTGGTTTGGGAAGCAGTGTTTTGGGTGGCAGTGGTTTCAGTAGCAGTGGTTTTGTCAACAGAGGTGTTTAACTTAGATGGTGGTTTTCTAACATGCTTAGCAGGTCTTTTCATTCTTTTAGAGGATCCCACATCTTCTATCTCCTGCTGTTGTTCTCTCTTGAGATTCACCAGCAACTCTGCTTTAGCTTCCAAGGTGTCAGCCCTTTTTTGTTTGGCCTAAGCAGCCTTTTCAGCTTCTATGTTTGCAGAGTCATCTACTGCTTTATTCTTCTCAGTGGTTTGTTGTGGTGGTGCTGTTGGTGTTGCTTGTTGTTGTTGTGGAGCTTGTTGTTGTGGAGCTGATTTGGTAAACTCTGGTTTCTTGGCAGACTTGGCTTGGCCTTTTTGAGAAGGAGGACAACCAAAAGGATCTAGTTTTGGTAGCCTATCTCTGCCACTCTCCCCCTTTTTGGCATCATCAGCCGTGAAAGCATCATCATTTTCATCCCTGAGGATGGTGGTAGAGGCAAAGCCAGTAGTCTTCAGCAGGTGGTCCTTGATGGCTTTAATATCAGCATGGGTATCTTTGTACCTTGCATCTACCATATTTCTGATCTCAGCCATATAAGTCTCACGTGTCTGATCAGCCAGTTTTCTGTGAGCTATGATGATGGGGGAAACTGATTTCCATAACTCACTGGCTATATCAGCTGTAGATGGTTGACTCTTGGAAAGTTCTGCAATAGAGCTCAGTATAAGCTTGACATCAGATTTGATGTCAGCTACAGAGGTTTCAATTACAGAAACTCTGTCCGTCAATTCTTGGTATTTTGACCCATCTCCTAAGTTAATAGGATCATCTGAGTCCCTACCAGTGGAAGTTCTACCTGATTCAGTCCTAATAGGTGAATCAGATGCCCCTTTTTTCTTGGTACTGGGGACTTCCAACTGTTTTTGGAGACACTATAGTGGCTTCAACAGTTGTTGCCTTCAAGGGAGTCTTAGCTATGTAATCACTGTCCTGATGTGAGACAGTGGTCTCTACATCAGTAGTGGCTGCTCCACTTGAA
Source organism: Ambrosia x helenae (assembly GCA_030844895.1). NCBI lineage: Eukaryota > Viridiplantae > Streptophyta > Magnoliopsida > Asterales > Asteraceae > Ambrosia > Ambrosia x helenae. The sequence continues at coordinate 65,116,980 of CM061227.1, read as the reverse complement.
AACTCACCTAGAGTTGCATTGAACTCAGGTGGTATAACCTCCTCTTCTGTTTGTGGGATAGCAGATTGTATATTCTCAGGACCAGTCACTTGTTGGAGTATACTCTCAGTGACAGGTGGAAGAGAGGAACTGGGATCTTCCTGAGATTTTGCAATTGCTTCAAACAGAGGTTGCATGGTTTGTGGGACATGATGTGATGGTGAGGGTGGAGGAGTAACAAGAGAATTAGCCCTGGGAGAGGGGCTTGTGAACATTTGGTCAAGTGACTCAAATGTATCATGATGTGTGTCCCCTTGGCTTACAACATGATCCTTTTGGGAGGATTCATGAGGAGTTTGGTCAGGTGGAGGTATGTCCAACTGTTGTGAGGAAGTAACAACAGTGGTTTCAGGTTGCTTTTGTGGTGCAACAGAGGTTTCTTCTGGTACCTCAACATCCAGAAGCCTCATTTGTGGTTGAGTGGTGGTTTTTGTGGATGGATGTTTCTTTTTGGAAGTGGCTGGTGTGGGTTTCACAGCACTGGATGTAGTGCCATGATCACCAGGAGCAGTGGGCTCAACAACAGAGGTTTTGACAACAGTTGTTGTCTTTGTCCTCTTTGTTTTTGTTTTAGAAACTTTTGACACTTTAGACACTTTTTCTTGGGTGCTTCCACCCAGCATTCTAGTGAAAGTTTCATCAGTTAAGCTTTTCATTTGCATAGCAGCACCCTTTTTGAAAACTTTTTCAGGTAAGACTTTTTGTAAGATTACACTAAGAATTCTTGGGTAAATAAGAAAAGCATTGTTTGACCCAGACTTGACTGCTTTCACATTTGATAGCAAGTCCATGAACAATCCCTGGGAAAGATTGAAGTCAGAGTTTGACAACATGGCATAACCCAGATATTGCATCCTTAATGGAATTTCATTAAAGGATGTGGACTTAGCAGAGACACAAAGAAGAAGAGTATGGAAGAAAAATTTTCATGACTGGAGGGAAAAACTTTTTGAAAAGAGTTGATCCAGTCATCTGACCATCATACCCTCTTTCTTGGAACTCAGTGTGAAGCTCTGTTTTAGTAAAGGAATCCTTACCTGCCAGGTCATTCAGTGTGAAGGTTGTGGATATGGTTTCAGGGGTAATGACGATACTGGTTTCTCCAATTTTGGAAATAATGGAAGTAGGCTTTTTGTCTTGGAGTAGAAACTCAGCATTCAACCAAAATTCTTGGAGTGTATCAAGATAAATGGGGGCGTTAGCGGTTAAGATGGGTAAGTATTTGGAGTTTAGAAAAATGTCGATTGTGGAATGGAATGAAACGTTGTCATCTGTTTTAATCAGATACGGGAGACAATTGTGAGTGGCTTTAGCTTGAAGATCCATTATGATGGATTTCGAAGGTGAAGATGATTGAAGTTTGATGGAGGGTTTGAGAATGAAGAAGGCGGTTTTCAGTATTTTGAATACAATGAGACAGTGTAACGTCTGTTGTGGTAAAACAAAGTTTTTATAGGCTCAATGAAACCGCTGATGTGGCCAAACCTCTGCTTATATGAGCAGACGTGGCAATAATCTGATGGATGAAACATCTGGTGGATAACAGCTGTTTTTTGGCAAACAACTGATACAAACAGCTGATGGATCCAACTGTTTTTTTTTTAGATATAGTATAATATATAAGGAGACAGTTGTTTTATCTGAACAGATGTTCTGAAACAAATTTTTCAACTAACAGTTGTTTTATCTGATCAGATGTTTTGAAACAGATTTTTCAACCAACAGTGGATATGAATGAAACAGTGGTTGTTTTATCTGATCAGATGTTATAAACAGATTTTTCAACCAAACAGCTATTTAACAAAATTTTGATTTTCTGAAACATTTTATTATGATTTATTGAAAAATTTATTTGTTTAATCCATGTTTAACATACCAATTCTGGAAATCAGATTTGTAAAGGTAGATGTGTCTAAAGCTTTTGTTAACACATCTGCCAACTGATCCTCTGTTGGAACATGGTGCAGAGAAATCAAACCTTTTTCATAGCTGTCTCTGACAAAATGATGTCTTATGTCAATGTGCTTCGTAGTGGAATGAGAAACTGGATTCTTGATGATATTTTCAGCAGCTTGGCTGTCCAACATGAGTGGAGTCCTAAGTGCAGTTATCCCAAAATCCAGTAGTTGATTTTGAAGCCACATGATTGGGCTGTACAGCTTGCAGCAGCAATGTATTCAGCTTCAGCTGTTGAGGTTGAAACAGCTGCCTGCTTTTTGCTTTGCCAGGAGACTAAGGCATTCCCTAGAAATTGGCACCATCCTGATGTGGATTTTCTTGTGGTGTGGCAGCCAGCAAAGTCACTATCTGAATAACCTGAAAGCTCAATGTTTCCATTAGCAGGATACCAGATACCAAGTGTGGGAGCACCTTTGAGGTATCTGAATATCCTTTTCATAGCAATAAGGTTTGACTTTCTGGGTGAAGCCTGGGATCTGACACGGACACAGGTAGCAAACATGATGTCTGGCCTAGATGCAGTTAGGTACAGTAAAGACCCAATCATACATCTATAATGTGTTTGATCAACCAGTTCATCCTTGTCATCAATAGTGAGCAGCTTGACTGTACTCATGGGTGTACTACATGGCTTACAGTCATTCATCTCAAATCTGGTTAATAAATTCTTTACATATTTGTTTTGGTGAATGAATGTGCCATTTTGCAGTTGTTTCACTTGAAGACCAAGGAAACACTGAAGCTCACCCATGGCACTCATCTCAAACTCTGCTGTCATGAGTTTTCTGAACTCTTCACACATTTGGTTACATGTGGATCCAAAAATGATGTCATCCACATATATTTGAACAATCATTAAGTGTTTCCCTTTCCATTTAAGAAATAAAGTTTTGTCAATTTTACCTCTTGTGAAGCCAATGGATAAGAGAAATGTGGAAAGAGTTTCATACCAGGCCCTTGGTGCTTGTTTGAGTCCATACAAAGCTTTGTTGAGCTTGTAGACATAGTCAGGATGGAATGTGTCTTCAAAACCAGGTGGCTGACATACATAGACCTCCTCCTGAATTTTGCCATAAAGGAAAGCACATTTGATGTCCATCTGATACACCTTTATGTTGTGGTTGACAGCAAAGGCTAAAAAGAGTCTGATGGCTTCTAGTCTTGCTACAGGAGCAAAAGTCTCATCATAATCTATTCCTTCTTCTTGTCTGAAGCCTTGAACCACAAGCCTGGCTTTATTCTTGACAACAATACCCCTTTCATCAGTCTTGTTTTTGAAGACCCACTTTGTTCCTATAGGACAAACATCCTTAGGAAGTGGTACAAGCTCCCATACTTGTTGTCTTTTGAATTGAAGGAGTTCTTCTTGCATGGCTTCTACCCAACTGTTGTCTTTCAGTGCCTCTTGGTACTTGACAGGTTGTGTGAGGGATAAGAAACCTGGAAAAAGACAGATATTTGAGGATTGGCTCTTGTGAGCACACCCTCTCTGATGTTGCCAATAATCTGGTCTGGTGGATGAGCTCTTAAGTAAATAAGAACTCCCTGATATGGAACAATGGCATTTTGAGTGATGGACAGAGGTTTGGTGACTCTGTTGGTGTAACATCTGTTGGTACTTCTGTAGTGCCATCAGATGTTTGGAATGGTAATGGAGGAATGGGTCCAAGTGGTGTGAAACTTGACTGACTTTTGTCAACAGATGATTGACTTTTGTCAACAGATGATAGGTCAGTGATTGTGAGGGTGAAGCAGTGGTTTAAGGATAAGACTGGCCAACAGTGGTTGACACAGCTGTGGCAGAGTTTTGACAATTGTTTTGAACAGCTGCTTCCTCTGAGGCAGAATAGACTTTGTAGTGACTGGGGATCACAACATCTGTTCTGTAATCTTGCTGTGGAGACTGTGGAATACCTGCATAGTTAGTTTTAACAGTGATATCTTCAAATTTGAATTTATCTAAATCAAATAATTCAGCAGGGTTTGCAGGGATTTTTAGGGATGAAAGTTCATTGAACTTTACATTCAGAGTTTCGCCTATTGTCTTGGTCCTTGTTTAAACACTTTATAGGCCTTGGCAGTAGAAGAATATCCCAGAAAATAACCACAGTCTACTTTGGCTGCAAATTTTGAAATGGAATCTTTGAGATTTAAAATGAAACATGGCAGCCAAAGATTTTGAAGAATGAAATTAATGGTTTGTGTAACACCCCAACCGATGGCGGAAACATCGAGGTGTCACGTAGTGACGATTGTTCAATAGCTCATGGACTAAAATGTAAATTGAATACATTGATTAAATAATTTATTACATTGAAATGAAAAATACAAAGTACATGATTCTAAAGCGTCAAGTCTAACTAGATTACAATGAATCCAAAATCTAAATAAAATTCCAAAAGCTTAAAAGTCATCTCATAAACAACCTGAAACATGTACGAAAATAGTATATGTCAATACAAAATGTATTGGTGAGCATACCCTGTTTGTATACATATAGTAGAAAAAGAGTTTCGCAATTCACGTGTTATACTGTCTACAATTTAGTGTTCAAGCTATGTACAAATGCTACCCAAAATCAAACCTTTGTTTAATGAATCAAGAGTCACATATATATAGTATTCGCTCATAGTAGGCGATGAATAATCGTTCACACATAACAATAATTAAGTACTATTTATTGCTATGCTAGGCCGCAGAACGGTTAATGATTCAGGTCATAGGTACACACTATCAACGAATCAACAAGTAAAACACATACAAGAATTGCGATTGTGAATATATGATAAACCATGATTAAGTGAGTGAAGTAATAAGTGTACATGAGTCACCCCAAAAGTGTAAAACAGTAAAAAGGGGAAAGATATACTCACAGTTTGCGAAAGCGATTAAGATCCAACTTAAGCGGTCGTGAGCTAAGTAATGGGAATTCCGAAGAATCCAACCTATAATGTATGAGAGTACTAATAAGGAAATGTCTAAAAAGTCTAAGGTATCTAGGGTCTAAGGCATTAGGGTTTGCTAAGTCGATTTGGGGAATTAGAGTTTTTTATGATAAGTCGCGTTAATGTAAAAGTTAATATATGAAAGGTTGTAAATGTGGTTAAAAAATATAATTATTACCAATTGAGTACTTAGTTAAAAAGATGTTTAAATAATTAAGACAAAATAATTTAGTTAATTATTAAAATAATACGATAATCATAAATATATAAATAACTAATTTTTGTGTTACACAATGATTCAATAAAAATAATTAAGACATTAAACCATATGAGTATTTCTATTTTATAAGAAAAATATTTATAAAATAGATGTTTAAATTGTGTAATTTAAATAAATGTTTAATTATGTCTAATTAAACGTAAATAAAACTAATAATACCATACATGATCCAAAAATACTAATTTTATAGAAAATGGATGCTTTCTTATGTAAATCAATGAAAAATAATTTTCTCATAATTTTTATAAACTTAGTTATATTTAAAACTGATTTAATGAGAATAAAGCATGTTTAAATGATTAAAAATAGGAAAATTAATAAAAATAAATGTTTTCTAAACCAATAATTTTTATTTCAGATTAAAATGCTTAGAAATAATTATCCTAAAATTTTGAGATTAAAATCATTAAAAATGAATTTTTAATTAATTAATTATGATTAAAACAATTTAAATTAATAAATATAAAAAAAATAAACATTTTTCAGAAAATAAAAGTGTAGTAATTTTCTTTATGGTGTCAAGATGCTACACCTAAATTTTCAGAGTTTTTGGAGCAAAAATGGATTTACTATGAATATTTTAAGTTTAACAAGGTATATATATATATAAAAAAAATAAAAAGAACTATATAAAACGTTAAGAACAAAAAATATATCCAAACCCGTGAGTTCAGGGATTCGAACCCGGGTTCTAGAGTTAACCAATTGAAATCTCAACCACTAAGCCAAGGCAGCCAATTGTTGTTTTATTTGATATCTCATAATATTTAAATAATAACCACTACTCATCTTCTTCCCCAAATACATACCTAGAACCCTAACCCTAACCTTGATTTCAATAATCAAACCCAGACAAGATTAAGCATAGAAAACTTGGGGGTTTTGATCGAAAGATTAGAAAAACAAAACAGCAACATAAAACTTGACTCACAAACTCGTTTGATGGCTCGAAACTCGATGTGTAGGTCCGAAAATGGAGAAGCGATTTAAGAGGTTGCAGACCACGATTTGATATGTTTTAAAAGTGGGTTTTGTCGTGAATGTGTGCAGAAACAAAACCGAGTGGTGTATATATATATATATTCAGTTTTAAACGGTTAAAATCGAGCATTTTAAACTTTCCGGTCGGTTACGTTTTAACTTATTAAATCAGACGATTAGTGACCCATTAAACGTAATAACTTCTTTGTAACTGGTCGCAAATGATGAAGATACGTTGGTTACACCTAAAAACGAACTTACATAGTTGTAATAGGGGAGTTTAAGCCTTGGCCGGAGTTTGGCCGGATCCGGCCACTCCTTTGCCGGAAAAACGTGATGGGGACAGGAGGGAGACAAAGGTTTTTAAAAGTTGCACTTCTTGTCACAATAAGTCCCTCCCTTATAACTGAGTTTGTTTTGATTATAACTTGGTTAGTTTTTCCTTTATAAAAGTTAACTTGGTTAACTAACCCAACTTAAAAGCTTTTTAAAACTTTTTTAGAATTGTAACTTTTTATAAAATCTTTTATAAACACGTTTTAACATACGCATTTAATTAAAACTTATACTCGATCCATAATAGATATAAATGAAAAAAAAAAAATAAAAAAAAAATATAAGTAAATAAATAAATATTTAGTTCGCTCAAAAAATAAATAAATTTGAAAACGACGAAATTTACAAGGACTATCATGGAAAATTTTGAAGGACTATTATTGTCAGTTTGACGAAAGACGAAGGTGACGAATGTCACAGTCTCCCCTACTTTAGAAAATTTCGTCTCGAAATTTCTTTCAAATGCGTTGTAAAAGTCAACTAAATTTTTAAAAGAAAATTTCACCATTTATGATTTGACCCCAAAGTAAAAGTTTCAAAATCTTCGACAGTTAACTCAAAGTTAGAAAGTTGGTAGTTTAAATGAGAAAGGTTTTTAACTGAACTTTATTAAGGTACGTAACAAGATTTCAAATAACAGAGCGTGTAAGGGTATACCAGATTTGTGTTTTCTGTGGGGGTGGTCAAGAGAAAGACTCTAGGAAGGCGAATGAAGCTTACGTAAGAATGTTCTTATTGAAAATAATAGCTATTAGTCAACTATCTAATGAGGAGGTAGTAATAGGTAGGTTATTGTTCAGATTCCTAGTCCACTCCCGCGGTATCGTTTATGCTTATAGGGTGTACCGCAGCTAACCCACCACACTCCCGATACTTTGGATTCGTACTGATTGTCTACCAACAACCTAATTAGAATTACACACCACCCTCATGTACCTGTAAGCCATGATTGCGTTCCGGACCGTAATCATCAATTTACCTTACACTGGGGTGTTATGCTTTTCCATAACCCTATCCTAAGTAATACTAGAAACAAATGCGTGCAATTAGGATATGCAATAGCCACTATAATGAAATAATGTTCAATCATGACATGGTTAGAGGTCCTTCCCTTTCGGGTTTACCCTTTAACCGTAATGAGAATGACATGTAAGTATAGGACATGGTTAGTGGTTCTTCCCTTTCGGGTTCACCCTTAACCGGTAACTTCTGTTCACATCGTTGGCTCTAAACACCCATATTGATAAACTCTGAGATTTACACTGTTCCCCTCAGATTAAAGAAATACTCTAGTCCGAGTCGTACGTGGGCACCGGCTTAGATCTCATACGAGTTAACAACTAGTATGTTCGTTGGCCATGATGATGAACAAAATAATGTAAAGTATAACAGGGTTTTGCTCAAAACAGGAAAACATATGCATACAAAATATGCGTTCATGTAAGTATAGCATAAAAGTTCGATTGAAAGAATAGTATAATATAAATCGAGTAAATCGCACGTTTGCTCAAAATGAAAGTAAACGAGTTGTATTAATGCAAATAGGCAATGTGAAAATAATCACAAATAACGTGTTAGAAATAATTATGAATAAAGTGGTGCAAGAATAATAAAGTTTTACGCAAATGAGAGTACGCAACACAGACGTATAGTCTACTGACATAAGGGATTAAATTTAGTTAGTTTTACATATATGCGTTATACTATAAAAGACATTTAGCAACATTCTGATAAAAAGATATGTCCATTGTTTTGTTTAAACCAAAAGTTTTGTAACTGAAAGAGTATAAGTGTAAAAGGTAAATTTTCGCAGTTTACTCGACTTTGTGATATTGTTGAAAGAATAGTAGTGATGCATGAGAATAAATTTTTAGAAATCGAAGTGTGTTTTAGACTCAAAACAGGTTCATTTGAAAAATCTTCGTAAATACACATTTTCATGTGTTTAAGTCGAGTTTGAAAAATGTTATAAGGCTTATTATTAGTTGCAAAATTTATTTATTATTATTTTTTTTTTATTTTTTTTTTTTCCGAAAACATATATTGAATACGTCAAAAGGTTTACATTTGACCTTTAAAATATGCAATAAATGCAAAATGAAACCATTTCATGAAGTATGTGTAAATCCAATGTGTTTTGAAAGACCAAGATTGAAAATGACGTGAATGATAAAATTAACGTATGTAATAGATTACCAATATTTAAGAAAATTCATAATCAACGAGATGTAGAAATAGATCTTTGAGATGTGGATTTCACTCCTAACTCAAAGATGTATTTCAAAGTGAAAACGATTGTGGAATGAAACCAATCACTAAGTTAAGGATATCATCACTCCTAGCTTAATGGTTAAGTTTTTTTTTTGAAGAAAATACTCTTTGAGGTGTGGATGTCAATCCTATCTCAAAGATATATTTCTAAGATAAATAACCTATAGAGAAGTGAAACTAATCACCAAGGTATGGATGCCACTCCTAACTTGATGATATCGTTTCGTTTGTGAAATACGAGTGTCTTCTTCGCCAAGCAAAATATCGAAAGAATAACAAGAAATAATCATAATGAAAATATCTTGGAAGAAAATAATAGGAAATAAGAGAAATATAAACGAGAGGACTCGTGAAAGTAAGCTTAGTTATAGACTAGGCTAAAAGGCATTCTAATAACCTAATTCCCTATAACCATGGCTCTGATACCAATCTGTAACACCCCAACCGATGGCGGAAACATCGAGGTGTCACGTAGTGACGATTGTTCAATAGCTCATGGACTAAAATGTAAATTTGAATACATTGATTAAATAATTTATTACATTGAAATGAAAAATACAAAGTACATGATTCTAAAGCGTCAAGTCTAACTAGATTACAATGAATCCAAAATCTAAATAAAATTCCAAAAGCTTAAAAGTCATCTCATAAACAACCTGAAACATGTACGAAAATAGTATATGTCAATACAAAATGTATTGGTGAGCATACCCTGTTTGTATACATATAGTAGAAAAAGAGTTTCGCAATTCACGTGTTATACTGTCTACAATTTAGTGTTCAAGCTATGTACAAATGCTACCCAAAATCAAACCTTTGTTTAATGAATCAAGAGTCACATATATATAGTATTCGCTCATAGTAGGCGATGAATAATCGTTCACACATAACAATAATTAAGTACTATTTATTGCTATGCTAGGCCGCAGAACGGTTAATGATTCAGGTCATAGGTACACACTATCAACGAATCAACAAGTAAAACACATACAAGAATTGCGATTGTGAATATATGATAAACCATGATTAAGTGAGTGAAGTAATAAGTGTACATGAGTCACCCCAAAAGTGTAAAACAGTAAAAAGGGGAAAGATATACTCACAGTTTGCGAAAGCGATTAAGATCCAACTTAAGCGGTCGTGAGCTAAGTAATGGGAATTCCGAAGAATCCAACCTATAATGTATGAGAGTACTAATAAGGAAATGTCTAAAAAGTCTAAGGTATCTAGGGTCTAAGGCATTAGGGTTTGCTAAGTCGATTTGGGGAATTAGAGTTTTTTATGATAAGTCGCGTTAATGTAAAAGTTAATATATGAAAGGTTGTAAATGTGGTTAAAAAATATAATTATTACCAATTGAGTACTTAGTTAAAAAGATGTTTAAATAATTAAGACAAAATAATTTAGTTAATTATTAAAATAATACGATAATCATAAATATATAAATAACTAATTTTTGTGTTACACAATGATTCAATAAAAATAATTAAGACATTAAACCATATGAGTATTTCTATTTTATAAGAAAAATATTTATAAAATAGATGTTTAAATTGTGTAATTTAAATAAATGTTTAATTATGTCTAATTAAACGTAAATAAAACTAATAATACCATACATGATCCAAAAATACTAATTTTATAGAAAATGGATGCTTTCTTATGTAAATCAATGAAAAATAATTTTCTCATAATTTTTATAAACTTAGTTATATTTAAAACTGATTTAATGAGAATAAAGCATGTTTAAATGATTAAAAATAGGAAAATTAATAAAAATAAATGTTTTCTAAACCAATAATTTTTATTTCAGATTAAAATGCTTAGAAATAATTATCCTAAAATTTTGAGATTAAAATCATTAAAAATGAATTTTTAATTAATTAATTATGATTAAAACAATTTAAATTAATAAATATAAAAAAAAATAAACATTTTTCAGAAAATAAAAGTGTAGTAATTTTCTTTATGGTGTCAAGATGCTACACCTAAATTTTCAGAGTTTTTGGAGCAAAAATGGATTTACTATGAATATTTTAAGTTTAACAAGGTATATATATATATAAAAAAATATAAAAGAACTATATAAAACGTTAAGAACAAAAAATATATCCAAACCCGTGAGTTCAGGGATTCGAACCCGGGTTCTAGAGTTAACCAATTGAAATCTCAACCACTAAGCCAAGGCAGCCAATTGTTGTTTTATTTGATATCTCATAATATTTAAATAATAACCACTACTCATCTTCTTCCCCAAATACATACCTAGAACCCTAACCCTAACCTTGATTTCAATAATCAAACCCAGACAAGATTAAGCATAGAAAACTTGGGGTTTTGATCGGAAAGATTAGAAAAACAAAACAGCAACATAAAACTTGACTCACAAACTCGTTTGATGGCTCGAAACTCGATGTGTAGGTCCGAAAATGGAGAAGCGATTTAAGAGGTTGCAGACCACGATTTGATATGTTTTAAAAGTGGGTTTTGTCGTGAATGTGTGCAGAAACAAAACCGAGTGGTGTATATATATATATATTCAGTTTTAAACGGTTAAAATCGAGCATTTTAAACTTTCCGGTCGGTTACGTTTTAACTTATTAAATCAGACGATTAGTGACCCATTAAACGTAATAACTTCTTTGTAACTGGTCGCAAATGATGAAGATACGTTGGTTACACCTAAAAACGAACTTACATAGTTGTAATAGGGGAGTTTAAGCCTTGGCCGGAGTTTGGCCGGATCCGGCCACTCCTTTGCCGGAAAAACGTGATGGGGACAGGAGGGAGACAAAGGTTTTTAAAAGTTGCACTTCTTGTCACAATAAGTCCCTCCCTTATAACTGAGTTTGTTTTGATTATAACTTGGTTAGTTTTTCCTTTATAAAAGTTAACTTGGTTAACTAACCCAACTTAAAAGCTTTTTAAAACTTTTTTAGAATTGTAACTTTTTATAAAATCTTTTATAAACACGTTTTAACATACGCATTTAATTAAAACTTATACTCGATCCATAATAGATATAAATGAAAAAAAAAATAAAAAAAAATATAAGTAAATAAATAAATATTTAGTTCGCTCAAAAAAATAAATAAATTTGAAAACGACGAAATTTACAAGGACTATCATGGAAAATTTTGAAGGACTATTATTGTCAGTTTGACGAAAGACGAAGGTGACGAATGTCACAGTTTGATTTTGAACAAAATTTCATAAGCAGTTTTTGATGTCTGGGGTTGATCAAAACTCTGTTTTGAACATAGCAAGCAGTGTTTACAGCTTCTGCCCAAAAGGACAGTGGCAAACCAGAATCTGCTAGCATGGTTCTTGCAGCTTCTATAAGAGTTCTATTTTTCCTCTCAACCACCCCATTTTGTTCTGGTGTTCTTGGGATGCTGAACTGCCTCACAATCCCTTTTGACTCACAGAAGTCATCCAACTCCTTATTTTTAAACTCTGTTCCATTGTCACTCCTGAAGACTTTTACTGGCAAGTCATATTGCTTTTCAACTTTGGTGACAAAGTCCTTCAATATACCTGCAGTCTCATCCTTAGAATGTAAAAAGTAAGTCCATGTAAACCTAGAAAAATCATCAACTATGACAAGACAAAATCTCTTTCTTCTTAGACTCATGATTTTAACAGGGCCAAACAAGTCCATGTGCAACAGTTGTAGACACTGACTAGTTTTGGACTCATCAATGGATTTTGTAAGAGCTTTTATGTTGTTTCCCTTTTAAGCAAGAAACACAATGCTCATCACATTTAAATTCTTTTGATGGTAAACCTCTGACAAGGCTTTGTTTGGAGAGTGTGTTGATAGTATTAAGGTTGGTGTGACCCAATCTCCTATGCCACAATTCTGTCTCCTTAGTGGAGGCAGCAGAAAATAGATAGACATTTGCCATAGGATTGTCCTTTAACATATCAACAACATACACATTGCCACTTCTATGAGCAACAAGTTGTGCTTTGCTCTTAGCAATAATGGTATCAATCTTTTTCACCACTTCTGGCCCAATAATCTTACAAGTTTTCTTTGTGAAAAATGAGCCATAACCTTTGTCACTCATTTGTGAGACACTCAGAAGATTAAACTTGAGATTATCAATAAGATTGACATTTTCAAACTTGAGTTTTCCAGCTTGTACAGTCCCTGAACCCAACACCTTACCTTTTGAATCATTACCAAAGGATATATCACCCCCTCCATGAGCCAAGAAGTCCAGAAGAAGGGCTCTACATCATGTCATGTGCCTGGAGCCTCCACTATCTACATACCAAAGACTATCTAAACAAGCAGAAGCTCCCTTAGCAGCAGCCATCAATGCATAATCACACTTGCACTCACAGTCATCAGATGCACCCCAGGGATCTGTGAGATTCACAACCTCTTCTTCAGCTTTTTCACCTGTAACAACTTCACTAACAACATCATCAGTCACAACATCAGATTCAGTTACCACCTCCTCAGATTCAATCTCATCCACCATGGCCATGAAACAAAAAATTTCTGGTTCATTTTCAGCTTTGGCAACTAGTGCAAAATTCTCATCTGTTAGCTCATCAGGTAGACTGCTCCAATCAACAAAGCCTTGTGTAAAGAAGCTCTGTTGACTGGTCTCTGCAGGAGCAGAGGATGGAGCAACAGTCGTTTGCACAGGTGCTTGAGCAACAGGTGTTTGCACATAGTGGATCTGAGGAACAGTGGTTTGGACATACTGGACAGGAACAGTGTTTGAGGACTGTGCAAAATGAGCAGTGTTTTGCACATTTGGTCCAGGGGCATTATAGGAATTCTGATAAGTGTTGGTCTGTGGTCTTTGATTTGGGTAGGTTATCATAGGTGTACCATGTTGACCCCTACATTCCCTAGCAAAATGACCAAACCTATGACATTTGTAACACTTTATCTTTGATTTATCCAACCCAACCTTAGATCTGCCAGTCAACCCTGGAAACCTTCTCCCAGTTTTCTTGTAAAAATTATTAGTTCTTACACTGAGAAGGGCCAATTGGTGCATAATGTCCATTTCTTCCAAATCATTAGGGTCAAAGTATTTCAGGTCATCATACTCAAAGGATATATTGTCAGATGCCTGGATATCACCACCACTTGCTGTGAAAGCATAGTTTGGTGAATAAGAATCAGAGTTAAAACTTGAGTTAAAACCTGAAGTTATGTCAATGAAATGATCATAACTCTGATCCTTAGTGTTTCCAGGCACCTCATCATGACCCAAAAGTGCTGTATTCCCAAATACATGGTCATCAGACACTTTTCCAGAGTCCTGGAGCTTCTTTTTCTGGTTAAGCTCTCTCTCATAGGTCAAGAGCTTACCATGAAGCTGGGTCAGTGATAGGTCTTTAAATCCAATTGAGTTTCTCATCACAATAGCAATAGTGTCCCATTTGTCTGGTAATGATCTTAAAAACCTATGGTTTAAGGTTGAATGAGGGTAAGTAAGACCAACCAATTTTAGTTCACTAATTAAGCAATTAAACCTCTCAAACTGTTGAGTTAATGACTCTCCTTTGACATGACTGAATGTTTCATATTGTTGGTTAAGTATTTCACGATTGTTTTCAATAACCTCCTCAGTCCCACCAAACTGTTCTTTCAGTGCATCCCACAACTCCTTTGCACTGTTACAGAGTAACAACCCAGCATATATATCATTGGGTAGAGCCATGGCCACAATACTGAAGGTCTTAGCATCTAGCTCAATTTTCTGAAAATCCTGGTCGGAGTAGTTTTCAAGTTTCTTTGGCTCAAACACCTTGGGATCTTCAGTACTCGGCACAGTCGGAACATGTGGTCCGAAGATAACCGACTTCCAACACCCAGTGTTTTGTTGAGCTAGAACATGGCTCATCCGACGTTGCCAGATATTGTATTCAGATCTGACAAGCATCGGTGGCTTGTTGTTCGTGCCAGTGTTATGTGGATCGTGATTGATTGAAGCCATTCTCTGATTTTTCAAAAAACAAAGTCTGTTTAAAAACGGTTGAAACGAAATTAAACTATTACTCTGTTTTCAATCTAACAGACAAACGATATCAATAATTGTGAGCTGATTATTCAATTGATTTGTTAGATCGAATTTAATTGACCAAGCTCTGATACCAATTGTTTGGATCTGAGTTTGATTGTTTTGATTGTTTAACTAAATATGATAATAATGAAATGAAAATAGAATGAAAGTGCAGCGGAATAATAAACTGTTAATCAAAACAAGAGAGTAAATGTTTTCAGATCGAAAGCTTTCATTTATCTAAAAGATTACAATCGTACAATTACTCCCCCTCAGCCTGATCACACAGTGTTTGTCTGAGAGAATGTTTGTGTGTGTGATACCATAGAACAGTACAAGCACTGTTCCATTTATAGACAGACTCAAAGCACTGATGACCTAAGCTGACGTCACCTAAGACAGTGACCTCTAACAGAATAACAAACATAAACATCTGCCTATTACAAACTACTGTTACATTGAAAGCACTGATATTAAACAGCTGTTGTAGGAAAACTCTGATTGGTCTTGTATCCAGTGCTGGAGCCTAAGTGCTGTTGGTTCCAGCAGTGCTTTGGTCTTCAGTACTTGTATCAGCAGTTGTTCTTCATCAGACCTTTGGTCAGCAGTTGTTCTTCATCAGTTGTTTATTCAGCAGTTCTTTGTATCAGCAGTTGTTGAGCAGTTGTTTGGATAGAACAGTTGTTAGGGTCAGCAGTCTTTTGGGAGAAGTAAGTTGTAAAGACTGTTTATTCAAAGGATCAAACTGTTAGCATATTTTGGCTTTCTAATCATCTGTTCTTCTCCAGGTCAGCAGACCCAACAATAACGCATTCATCAATAAACCAATCAATAAACCAAGGCCCCAACCCTTGCACAGGCATGGTCTCCTCTTTGTCATCATACCAAACTGTTTGATAAGTATCTCTTTGATTGCATCCCCTATAAACAACAAGAGTATACTTCTTACTCCATATTCTTTTGGAGCTGATAGATTACTAGACGGATTGGGGCCTCGGTTTATTAAATTCAAATTTAAGGCCTTTGATAAGTATGGATTAAAACAACTCATTCATTGTGGTGACTAGCTAGCAAATGTAAAATTTCATGTATCGAAGATAACCCAAAGAAAAAATCAAATAGTTTTAAAAATCCTACAAAAGATGCTTCACACAACCTTAAGCAGTTAAGCATATACTCTCTCAAGCTTTTAATTGCCCAAGCTACTCCTTTAAATATGCAATCTACATAACAAACTTCCTAGTTATCCTGTCTTTTATCCTGTCATTCGTGAAAAAATTTGTGAAAATGTAGAATCTAAGTCTTAACGCCTAAATCTAAGTCTTAGCGCCTAAATCTAAGTCCTAACGCCTAAATCTTCTAACAGAATCATCAAAAGAATATGTAATTGATCCGAGTCTCAAAAAATACTAGTCTCATTATTATAAGACTTAAAAGTTAACCATTAATCACAAATATCCTTCAGTAACACATCCTAACTACAACCGGAACTAACTCAGCTCAATAACTAACATAAAAAAAATAACCAATCCAAATTTTAAAAAATCACTACAAAACCAATCAAAACATATATAAGGAACTAAAATAAATAAATAAACTAATCTTGAGAATAAACATACCTCGTGGTCTTGTCTACCATGTAGATATTTGTGACTAATATTTCTTAATCCATACACTCTGCCTCTATTCTTTCCCCCGGCAGCTCGGTAACATAAGTCTTGGTCAAATTTTGGGTGTTGGCTGTCTTCTTTCCCATACTTCTCCACAAGATATCCCTCATATTTCGCCTATTGGTATGAAAATATAAATATGAAATAAATGTAATTTTATCTTTGTAAAACTTACCAAACCCTACATGAAGTGAAGAAACTTAACAAAGTTTCTTGTGCCCTATCATCAACCGACACCGATCTTTTTTCTTGAGCAGTCCATTGTAATTCAAAGTCCTCTAAATCAACATCCTCCAAATCAATGCCCTTAACTACCGAACTACTACTACCGAGGTCTTTATCAAACGGCCTGCTTCCTTTTCTAAGATGTGTTTGCTTCCACTAACAGGTTCAAATCATTCTAATAGGTTCAAATTCATACTAACAGGTACAGATTCATACTAATAGGTTCAGATTCATACTAACAGGTTCAAACTATAGTCAACAGGTTCTACTAATCTAGGTAAAGGTTCAGAATCTATTTATGATCTTGAAACATTTCAGAAAATTACACACATGCCCCCACACATTCAAAACTTCTATTTTAACATACGGGGACCCGATTTCAAGCTTGAAAATTGATTTTTAACATTAAAATAAATACCAAAAATACCAAAATTACCCTTGCATATCACAATACTAAAGAAAATATGCATCATAATACTAAAGATACCTTGACCACGACCCCTGCCGACCGTTGCCAAAAAACATAGACCTCTACTAACATTTGCTGTACCACGTCCCATGATACCTACAAAAAAAAAGTGATTAATACTTAGACAAAAGATTACACAAAAATAGTAGTTAAAATTACATATAAAAGTAAACTAATCATTACGTATAACAAACAAACCCATCACTCTTAATCTTCATCGTCAAAGTTAAGCATGATGTGGAAATCCTCGTCAGCTAATGTTGTGGCTTCAAACTCAACATCTTCATCATTATAACTATCCATATCCTCCACTAATTCTAACCTTCCATCTTCACGTACAAGAGAAATAGGGTAAAGATCATATGTTACCGTGCATTCTATCCTTTCATTCTCTTGAAAAAAATGCCCTCCATCCACATCATCATCATCCTCTATTTCACTAACATCTTGGTCCAATTCGTAAACTCCCCTTGGGGTAGTCTTTACAACTGCGAGCTAACCAACCATTTAGTTGCTTTGCTTTTGAAGGATAAGATGTATAATACACTTGTTGCGCTTGCGATGCTAAGATAAAGGGGTCATTAACACATCCTGTAGCCATAGGTTTAACATCAACCATATGAGTTTTTGGATCCACCCTTCCCCCCCCCCCCCCATAGGATCAAACCAAGTACACTTGAACAAAAAAAAACACACACACAACGTCGCTGTGATATTCCAACTCTAAGATCTCATCTAATAATCCATAGTAGTCATTTTCATGATCGTTGTACGAAGGCTCTTTGGGCTTTGACCCACACACCACTATTTTGTGTCACCCGACCATCATAAGCTGTTTGTGTGTGAAATTTGTAACCATTAACAACATAGCCCTTATGTGACTTAACATAAGTGAGAGGGCCTTGGGCTAGGTCTCTTAGATGTTCCTTAGTTGGAGAATTCATAACCTACATTCACACAAATATTTTATTTTGTTTGCAATGCTAAAATATTAAGATATAAAGGTGTTTTGGAATGCTTACATGTCTCTGCAACCACTTAGCATATTCTTCGTCTTTCATTTTATCAAGGGTTGCTTCATCATAGTTTGGAAATGAATCTCTCAACTCCTTATCAAATAACCAAACAGATTCACGAAGCTCTGTACAGTAGAGCAATATATAAGTATGCACCTTTTCTCTGTCTTTATCAGCAAGTACTATGTCCTTACCACCCTTTTCAAATAATCTTCGAGACGGATGTTTATATATACTTAACCGAAGATTGGTATTCAAAGAACAAGGAATGTTGGGGACAAAATTGCGAGGTTTTCGAACTGTCGGCTCAAGATATAAGGAGCAATAGTTAGAAAGCTCATCTACAAGATTATCCTGATCAATGAAACCTTCAATCTTTCCTTTGTTTTTAATTATTCTTTTTAACTGACCCAACTTCCTAAAAAAATTTAGCATGCAAAAATATTACTTTGAAAAGTAAAAACAATTACCTCTCATATGGATACATCCACCTAAATTGCACCGGACCACCAAGAATGGCTTCATTGGTCAAATGTATAACAAGGTGTTCCATTGAGTCAAAGAACGCAGGCAGAAAGATTCTTTCTAATTTGCAAATTGCTACAATGATACTTTTCTTCAATTTTCGTAAATCTTCAATGTGTAGAACCCTTGAGCATATTACACGAATGAATGTGCAAAGCTCTATTATTGATTCCCATATTTGCTTTGGTAGCATCCCTCATAAGACGATAGACAACAATCGTTGCATGAAGACATGACAATCTTGACTTTTAAAGTTATAGAGGGTATTATACTTTACATTCACACATCCCCATATATTTGAAGCATAGCCATCTGGGAACTTTACTTGTTTCAACCATTTATATACTTCATTTACTTCCTTTTTGGTTAAGGTGTATGTTGCTTTTGGTTTTAATATTTTATTATTATTTCCTTCTGAAATGTGTAATGATGGTCGATTACAAAGCTCTTCCACATCCTTCCTTGCCTTGACAGTATCTTTTGTTTTAGAAGTATCCATAACTGTTTGAAAGAGATTCTCAAAAACGTCCTTCTCAATGTGCATTACATTATGGTTTTGTCGGATTAACAACATGGGCCAATATTCAAGCTTCCAAAAAATGCTTTTCTTGACCCAATTATGGGTTTTACCAAATTTTGGATCTTTATGCTTTGGGTGTGTTACACCTTCATAAACAAATGGGATATTAGAAACTTCTTCTAAGATTTGCCAACCAGCTTGTATGCGCGTGAAAGGATCGATAAGCTACAAAGACAATCAAACAATTTAGTTTTGGGTGCGGAATCCCCAAAACCAGCACAAAATGATAACTAATCAGATAAACACACACAAATCATCATTTTCAAAGCTTTTCATTAATAATCAAACTTGAATACACGTAGAAAAGTGATTACAATCAAGGATTAGACGCAAAAACAAGTTTATAAAAGTTACAGAGAGAATTCAGAAAGTGGCGGGAAATAAATGACTCAAAGTTAACTACAAAAACTGAGTTTGCCTATTTATAGACTGCACATTCGCCCATTTTGTTCATGCGAATGTGCAGGTTCGCCCATTGAGAATGGTCGAACCAAACTACATAATAAACAGTCTTCATTCGCCCAAAACTTCTTCCTTCGCACCTTCCAAATCTCTCCTTCGCACCTTCCAAATCTTACCTTCGCACCTTCGACAGAAAACAAAACATATGGTTTATCTAATCCAAAGCATTAGTCGCACATATGCACCTACAAACTCCCCCTCGACTATTGCTTGGATTGTAATCTTCTCTGTTCATCCATGGTCTTGTTCATTAATCTGATGTGTCGAATAATCTTTTGATCTCTAGTCAGTACCGGTTCCTGAACTATCTTCTTCTTTGATTTCTTCACAGGCACAACCTTCTCAACACTCTTTCCCAACTTCTGCTCAAAGTCACATCCAGCGTTGATGTCATACGCAAAGCATAGAAATACCACACGTTGGTATTTTCCTGCTTGTTCAGCATCTTTTGCGTCTGAGTAGATAGGATTATAAAATAACATAACGATATCCTCATGTGAGCAATTGATTAGCCACATAGGATCAAAAATAAGCACTTTCTTATAATCCTTCTCACCATCCTTTAACACAATCACGGCCTCTGCTCTCTTCCAATCATAGTACCACCAGATAAAATCTTTAGCGAAATGCTGAGGAATATGCAACAATGGAATTTTCTTCAGCACACGCGGTGGTTTATACTTCAAAGTGACCTTGGGCAATCCAGTTATCTCATTCATCTCCTTCTTGTGTTCAATCCTCTTTGGATACTGAGGTCTAAACAGATTCCACTCGGTTCGACTTTCGCGAGTCATCTTCTCAGCAAAATACTCAATCTGGCTATTTGGCGCTCCCGTTAGACGGTGACGACAAATATCCCTGATTGCCCAGTAAGGAAGAGTCTTTAAATGATGAAACTTCTCAAAGTATAGGATACCCTTCTCCCATTTCACTGCAAAACATCTAAGCTCTTTGACAAACTTCCAGGCCAAAGCACGACCTTTAAACATACTGCTATGAAGTTTGTAGAAGCTTCCCTGAATATCAGCTTTAGGGCGGTTATTCTCCTTCTCCTTCAGTTTCCTCAACAACTCCTTCAAACTGTCTGTTTGTTCGAACCGAGGCTTCTCATGCCCTTCAAAGATTTTATCTTCAAACATCTTACTCTTCTCTTTGGCTATTTTCTCAGCATGATTTAGCAATTCGTCTGAGAATGAAAATCCACAATCTTGATTTGTTCTGAAATATTGTGGATATTCATCACTTGTAATATCTTCCATCTCGACTTCCTCGAAAGCAGGAACATCACGATCATCTGAGTGATTTCCAGCTTCTTTCTCAGGAATCAGAGGAATAAAATTATCAGCAAGTAATTCTTCTAACGTCTTACCCACTTGCTTTGCTAAACCTTCCAAAATTTCTTTTGAAATAGCCGCAGACACTTCCCCATCTTCAAGATCAGGGTCATCATATTCCAATTCGAAGAATTTATTTTCAGATTCAAATATTTCAGGAAACCTGCTAGTCATATCTATCGTCCAGACTCGATCAGTTAACATCTGACGATACTTAGTTTTATCTTCTTCAGACAATGACTTCAGTTTTTCGTTCCAGAAAATATCATCATCATCTACATTCTCTCCAGGAGCTTTCGAACTTGATTCTCCACCCTTACCTGTTTCACGCTTTTCATATGAAAACTGATCAGCGTCATCATTATCATCATCACTATCATCAGAAGCAGAGCCGCTTTCACCTGAACCATCACTCGAATCATCATCACCATCATTATCGTCTTTCTTCTCCTTCTTGGAATCATTTCCAGCATCTTCATCTAATTCATCATCTTCCTCTTCATCAGATGGTTCAAAATCAACCTGTTGTTCATCTAACTCTTTGTCTTCCTCACCAGCTTGAAGTTGAGGAGCTCGATTGTACAAGTCTTGAATCAGACTATCCATCTTCCTGTTATTCTTCTTCAGTTCTTTGTTCTCCTCCTTCAAAGCTATTATTCTTCTTGTATTCCGTTGCTCATGCTTTAGCAACTTTTTGTTTTCCCTCTTCAACCTCTTAATGGTTTTCTTCATCAAAGTATTATCATCCGCTGATGTGACTACAACCTCTAACATCTTCTTGTCAGTCGTTTTTAACTGTTCAATCTCACTCTGCTGTTTGTTAATGATATTCATCATTTTAGTCAGTCGTTGATTAACAGCATTCATAACATCACTATCAACAGAAACCTTTTTCTTAACAGGTTGTTCAACAACTTCTTGCATCTTTCCTTTTCTCATTTTCTTCAGCACATTATCCAATGCTTCATTCACATCATCCATTGGAATGCCTTTTGTTTGTGGTGTGCTTGAAGTTGTTGTGGTTTTCTGTTTCTTCTGTGCCTGTTCAGCAACCGGTGACTTTGAACTAGTAGCTGGTGGTAAATTCTTTCCAGCCATCAACATTTCAAGTTCTTTCTTTCTCTTCAAACTCGGTTTCTCCTGTTTCTTCTTTTTCTGTGCTTGAACAGGAGAACTAGTTTCAATCTCATCAACATTCAAAACAAAATCGTCCTCAACTGGACTCCTAACACCTTCATCTTCATCACCAGCAGACACACCAGCCTCAGTGGCCTTGGGCAAGGTGGTCTCAACTGTTTCAGCCTCAGAATTCCATCTCTCGTCTTCTTGTGTCTCTTCAGAATCAACAGACACTTCATCTACTAAATGTAAACCCTTTTGAGCTTTACTCTTTTATCTCCTTGGAGCAGACTTCTGTTTCTCCTTCTCAGGTTCAACAACCTTAATAGTCACCTCCTTCTTTTTCATCTTGCCACCCTTAGCTCCCACATTCACTATCTGTCTCTTTCGCTTTGCATCAGGATCAATATGATGTAAAGGATCATCAGTATCAGAATTGCTATCATCATGTCTCACTTTCCCTATCCCTGACTCATCTTTTCCTGGATCCTCATAGTTTATATTCGCCAAATGACCAAATAAACGCCTAACTGGAGGACGTTCATTAGCAGATAAGCCTTTGTATGCTTTCATCCTGGCAAGTGTGTTCAACGTCATATGCTCTTGAACCACAATCTGTTTTGGATCCTTCTTCAAGTCTTTATACTTATTGTCAAACACCATCTGTAGAAACCGAGGATATAATAAAAACTTTAGTGTCCTTGTTCCATTAACTGGCTCTAGTAGATGATTCATAAGCATCCCAGAAACATTGAACGGTTTATTCAATATTAAAGCCACCATCATCGAGCTTATGCTTTTCCTCATTAAATCAAATCCACCCGCAGCCGATCCAAACACATGAATTAAGACATGTGCCAAGTATTTAAACTGAGGGCACAGTTTTCCCTTATGTAGAGAACCATCGGTGATTGGACCATTATACTTCATCCTCAAGAAACACTTCCTTTGATCCATAAACTCCAACTCTTTCGGGTCATCCTTCTCATCATGAAGATTCAACGCCTCTCTAAGATCATCTTCACAAACTATAATCCTCTGACCTTGGACTCTGCTTATCAAACAAGATTGACACTTCCAGAAGTCCATCTTGGCGTTCTCCCAAAACTCTTGCATGATATCCCTGTAAATGACGGCAGGTGTAGCAATCGCGTCAAGTACTCGGCATCTCTTGAAGTAATCAATGATCTCGGTAAATTCAACGTGTTTCTTCACATCCCCCAGATACGCACAACAGTTGTGTGCATTTTCAAAGTCCAACTGTTTCGTCTTAGCTGGTTGGGAAGAAGATCCGGCTTGCTCTGTGGTTTTATCCTGCTCAGACATGATTATAAACTGCAAAACAAATCAAAAACGCACGTTAGAAATGGTAAAATTTAAAAAAATTGAACATTTTGTCAAAAACATCACATTCACCCAATCGGGGGTGCGAATGTGTTGTTTTCATTGGTTCGAATGTAAAAGATTGGGGCGAATGTAAAATTTTCATTAACAAAGTCACATTCGACCATTAAAACTTCATTCGCCCATTAATTTGTTCATTCGACCGTCTATTTTCACATTCGCCCATTCGTAATCAGGCGAATGTGCAGAAGGATTTTAAAATTTCAATCTCAAATTTCAACCAACAAAAACATGATCCATTGATCTGTCTAGACTCTAAAGATGTCGACTAAGCCTTTACAGCACAAATTACACATTATTAAACATTCACTGTATGTTTTCTAGATCAAACAGGGATTCGATAAGGGTTTTAATCTAAATCATAATTCTGATGTTTGTTAATCCATGTTTGATGTTATATCTCCCCCTAAAACATACAATGAATGTGCAGAAACAACCAATTGAACGTTTTAAACAGTTTAAGTCAAAAATTAAAAAGCTAGGGCTCGGTTCATAAACAGTCGATTAATCCCTCATCTGATGTTGTTTACCTGTGAAACAAAGGGGTAAATGATCAGTATATGTGGTAGAACACAATGGGAAAAGATGGAAAAATCGAGCAACAAGGGATTAGGAGCAAGAAAATTCTGAGAAATTTTTATGAGGATATGAATGTGCAAATCTGTTTATATAGGCAATCTCCTTCGCCCGTTTTGACCATGCGAAGGAGAAACTTTTGGCTCCTTCGACCCTATTGAAAGGGTTCGAATGAGGCAAAAGGGTTCGAATGAGAAATTTCTGAAGAACACTCTCCTTCGCCCGTCAACACATTCGAATGAGACTTGAAAATTCCACATTCGACCAAACGAATGGGCGAATGTAAACTGGAATTTTTGAAAATTTTCCAAATTGCAAAAACGAATCCCGATTCAATTATTTCTCAACTTTTTAAGCATCCAATCATCATATTTTCACATTATAAAGATCACAAAACTCAATTGGTGTACCAGGTTTTAGAAAATCGACATCAACCACCATCAGTTATCAAAAATAAGATGAAAAAGCAAAATCTTTTTGGATTTTCTAAAGTTTATGCTAAAACACACCTAAAATCTTTTTGAGTTTTGTAATTTTTTTTTGACATTAAAGTAAAATGCAAAAAAAATGTAAATGAAAAACTGTAAATGTTTTTGTGATTCCGGAAAAGGGATCATATCAGTTTATGAGAAATCTGATCACACCGTTGATCTTTTTGAAATTATTATCATTAAAGACAATGTGTGATCTGGCAACTTGAAGGTTCTGTTTACACGTCTGGAGAATTTATATGGTCTGAAGATCAAAAGAATCCGGAGTGATAATGGGACGGAGTTTAAAAATGCTCAGATGGAGGATCTTTGTGCAAACAAAGGAATTCATCATGAATATAGTGCTCCGTACACACCCCAGCAGAACGGTAAAGTTTACTTTCGACCACTAAATTCACTCCTTCGACCACAAAAACACTCGTTCGACCTAATACACTGCCACTTTCGACCGAATTCTCTCGTTCGACCCCTGTGATTTCAAAAACGGTTATTCTTTGAAAATCAGTTATATTTGATCATGTTTATCAAAAGTTGATGGAATTTGATGATCTTAATCAGGTTTTGAATCGGATGTAATTTGAAACAACTTTAATAAAGTGAATTATCCAATTCAAACATGAAATCAAGGTGAAATCAATCAAAAACACATCATTTCAGTTTGTTCACTTAAAACAGCAAATTTTTGATCAAATTTGGGTCAAAATCAACTGAGAAACTATCAATTTGTGGTTGTTTGATTCAGAATGTCTCTGATACCACTTTGTATGCGCGTGAAAGGATCGATAAGCTACAAAGACAATCAAACAATTTAGTTTTGGGTGCGGAATCCCCAAAACCAGCACAAAATGATAACTAATCAGATAAACACACACAAATCATCATTTTCAAAGCTTTTCATTAATAATCAAACTTGAATACACGTAGAAAAGTGATTACAATCAAGGATTAGACGCAAAAACAAGTTTATAAAAGTTACAGAGAGAATTCAGAAAGTGGCGGGAAATAAATGACTCAAAGTTAACTACAAAAACTGAGTTTGCCTATTTATAGACTGCACATTCGCCCATTTTGTTCATGCGAATGTGCAGGTTCGCCCATTGAGAATGGTCGAACCAAACTACATAATAAACAGTCTTCATTCGCCCAAAACTTCTTCCTTCGCACCTTCCAAATCTCTCCTTCGCACCTTCCAAATCTTACCTTCGCACCTTCGACAGAAAACAAAACATATGGTTTATCTAATCCAAAGCATTAGTCGCACATATGCACCTACACAGCTAACTCGGTGGAGGTCCCAATAACGACGGTGTTGATCTCCAAAATCCATCTATATCAGTACGAAAAGGATGTGACATTGGTAGAAATCTTCTATGACAGTCGAACCAACTTGATTTGCCTCCGGAATGTAATAAAAAAGCTTCGGTGTCCCCCATACAATATGGGCAAGGTAGACGACCGTGCGTGCTCCAACCAGACAACATTGCATAGGCAGGAAAATCACTAACTGTCCACAAAAGAATAGCTCGCATAATAAAATTTTCTTTACGATAAGCATCATAAACTTCAATGCCTTCTCCATATAACTATTTCAGCTCGTCTATTAACGGTCTTAGAAACACATCAATGTTTTGACCTGTACTCTTTCCACCAGGAATAATGAAACTTACTTCAACAAATGAGTCTTTCATACTCATCCAAGGGGGTTAGTTATAGATTGTAAGAAAGACAGGCCATATTGAGTAAGGAATTGAGTTAGAGTTATTTGGACTGAAACCGTAGGTGCATAACCCAAGACGAACATTTCGAATTTATTTTGCAATGTTTGGATTCTCCAAATCAAAATTATTTCCAAGCCATCCCGTCACTAGGATCTGCCATACTACCCTCTTTTGTTCTATGGTCATGGTGCTAAGTCATATCTTTGGCCATTTTTGTGGACACATATAATCTTTAAGTCTAGGACCAAATGGCATGTACAACATCACCAGATTAGGTACCTTACTCTGGACACTGTTGTAACGAGATTCCTTGTAATATTTACGGAGCATCAATTCCTTATCTCGCTTATAGAATATCATGCAATGGTTTTTGCAAACATCAATTCTTTCATATGGAAGACTCAATGGTTCTAAATTCCTCTTTGTATCATAGAAGCTTTTTAGGAGCTTATTTTCTTCAGGCAACAATGCATTAACCATGGAAATGTTGTAGCCGTAAGCTGCAGTGGACACATTGAAAAGTGATTTCCATGTCAAAAAACTCGTGGCAGCTTGCAACTTCGAAAACTTTGTAGCCTTTTCTCCTTCCCACAAAGGTTCATCAACCACTTTTAACATGTCATAGAACCTTTTTTCTTCTGGATTCGGTACATGTCCTTCCAAAAGTATTACCTTTTGAATACAAGTTATCTAACACCATTTGTTTGCAACCATCATCATCGTCGTTATCATCATAATCAACCTCCATTGCAATAAGAGACTGTCCATTCTCGTGGCTTGACTTTTCACCATGTTCACTCCATATTTCATAACGAAGCATGAAACCTTCCTTATACAAGTATTTTTGAATAGTGGCTCTGTCTCTATAAGTTATATTTTGGCATTTATAACAAGGACATTTTATTTCATGTATTGTCTCACCGTGCATATTCACCCTCGTATCAACCACTGCTTCTTTAGAAAATGCAAAGTCCAAAAACAAATCCACATTGTCACGGTATTCAGAATTAAGATATTCGTTACTATCGATCTTTTCATACATCCACCCTCGATTGGTATACCACGCCATTACTACTTGAATCAAAGCCCCTATAAAAATATATTAATGTTTCGAGATATAAATGCCAAAATGAACAAATTAGGCATCTTGTAACGTACCAAAGTAACCAATGATGATACATGCCTATCTTATTTCTTGTCAGTTTTCTAGCCTTAATATCAAGCATTACCAAAGTAACCGATAATGATACATGCCTATCTTATTTCTTGTTTGATTTCTAAACTCAATATGAAACATATCCTATTGACAAAGTAATAATCTTAAAAAACAAAAAAAAATCACCAAATGTATATCAAATTTGAATCATCAATTGTCACCAAATCTGATTATTATCAACAATAGGTAAACAAGTATGTCTCACTAAATCTGATTGAACTTATGTTGGCTATTACGGAACTGATAAAAAACATCATGTAAAAATAATCCTACAACATAAAAAAACTTGATAATTAGTTACTAAAACTAGTTTTACAACCACAATTTTCCCAAGAAACAAGACATAGCTAATTAAGTGAACATAAGAGACAAGTTATGTTCTTACAAAACTCAGTAATACATAGAAACTTACATGAATCATGAATAGAATAGCCACATCATTGCAGTTTACAAGTTACGACAACAAAACGAAGCAATGTTAATTGTAAAATCAGATTTAAAAAAAATTAAATGAACTTTCTATTGAACCAATTCGGTTTCTTATCTTATTTTTATATTCTTCTAAAAATGATGATTATGTTACATTAAAAACTAAATTCACAAACTCTACTGATACGCTTTACCGATCAAATTTCAATAAAACCAGCTAATGAAACCAAAACCAAAACCGAATCTCACTCCAGAACAAACACCATGTAAAGGATCGGATTTGTAAAATCAACAAGTTTATCACACAAGTATAAGCAATCTAGGTGCGGAAATCCTAGATCACATGCAAAATGATTATATCCAAAGCAGAACACAATAAGATCCATTTTAATCATGTTTTCATTAATAATCAAATGATGTTTAATCTTACAAAGACTTAGATTATAATGAAAACCTACTTTGGAAACTTCTAGACTCTCTCTAGAAAACACATAGTAACACACACTCGAAAATGGCAAAAGTTCTAACTTACAAACACATCAAACATATATATAGACTTTCCCATTCGACCTATGCAGAGGTCGAATGAGTCTATTCGACCTTTACCTAACACGAACCAAAATAAACAAAACAACAACAAACTCCATTCGACCTCACGATAGGTCGAATGTACTTCTTTAAATCTTTATATCTTCATAACATTCGCCATCTTGTTCAATCCAAAAGGAATAGCCACACTTATGCGTCTACAAACTCCCCCTTAGCTATTGCTTGGATTGTTCTTGATACTCTAATGCTCTGTTGCGAAGTTTGATCTTGATCTTGTTCTTTTGACGCTCACTCATTCCGGGTTTGTCTTGTTTCTTCAGTGTGCATTTCTTTAGTTCAACTTTCATAAGATTCTTTCCCATCATCTTCTCATAATCACAATCAAAATAAATTCCCCAAGCAAAGCAGAATATGGCAACCCTTTGAAAATACCATGCAGCGCGTCGATGTCTTCTTTCGCACAGTTAATCAACCACATGGGATCGAACACGTATCTTTTTCAGCATTAGCTTCGAATTTGCATCTATATGCACAATCACAGCTTCTCCAGTAACCAAATCATTGTACCAAAACTCAAAATCTTTAGCACAGTGTTGTTGAATTGGCATCAAAGGAATTCGCTTCATGACATTGGGTGGTTTATACTTCAAAGTAATCTTGGGAAGAGCATTCTTCGGATCAATATCATTCTTGTGAACAATACGCCTCGGATATTGTGGTCTAAACGCATCCCATTTGGTATGGCTCTCCCTTGTCATCCTTTCTGCAATCCAATAAACAATGTTATTGTGATCACAGCCTGAAATCTAACGTTGTACTATATCTCTCATAGCCCAGTACGGTAATGTTTTTATCTCATGAAAGTATCAAAAATACAAGATACCCTTTTCCCATTTGATACCAATGCACCTTAACTATGGAAAGTATTTCCAACCTAATACACGTCCTTTGAATATCTTGTTGCTATATTTGTAGACATCTCTTTGAACTGCATGTTTTGGCTGGTTTTCTTCGTCTTCTCTTAGCTTTTTCAGCAATTCCTTCAGAGAATCATATTGCTTGAAGACCTGCTCCTTTTCAGCTTCGTTTTCAAAAACTTCATCAATGATCTTCTTACATTTCTCTTTAGCAATGTCTTCTACTTGTCTGAGAGATTCCTCATTAATGGCAGTAATGCTGGTATCAGTGTGAATGTTGTAGTATTCAGGATATTCTTCATGTGAAATATCTTTAACTTCGACATTATTGTACTTATCAGCTTCAATGTCTTCAGCATTTCTTTGATTTGGATCTATTATTGGAACAAATGGAATCTGCTTCTCACTCAGAATATCATCTAGTGACTTTCCAACCTTCTTAGCTAGACCTTCCAAGATCTCTCTAGCTATAGCATTACATACTTCTCCATCTTCCAGATCAGAATCATTATACTCAATCTCATATCTCACATCATTGTTTATAAAGATTTCAGGAAATCTGCCAGTTATCTCTAACATACAACACCCTCTCTTCATCATATGTTTTAACAGCTCTTTGTCAGCATCAGTCATTTCGCCAGGTTTCTTCTTTGAAGTACTCTTATCACCTTCATCTTTTTGGCGTTCTTCAAATGAATACTGTGAAGGATCATCATCTTCAGAATCCTTTGAACTGCTGGATTTCTCTTTATTAGCATTACCTCCACCTGATGCATCGTCATCATCATCATCATTATCATCAGAATCATCTTTTCCATCATCAGACTCATCATCATCTTTATCTTCTTCATCTGTACCACTGTAATCCACTTGTTCTTCTTCGTCTTCTTCTTCAACACCTTTGAGTATTTATTTATTGTATTCTTGTATTTATTTATTGTATTCAATTCTCTCCAAATATATGAGACACCCTTGTAATTATTTAAGGAACGATTGTAAATAGAGGAGGACAACCTTTCCAATTATCTCACATGGTATCAACCCTACCTCGATCCTCTTCTTCTTGATCGATGGCCGCCACATCCATCCCTTCCTTCTCTTCCGATACCGTACCCTCTCAGCCCGTCCCCTCCCCTATTCCGATGGCCGAACAAAAGCTCCATCCCGCTGTAACCGTTTCCAACATAAAATCATTTATCCCCATTACCTTGGACAACGAAGCCTCTGACTACAACACGTGGTCTGAGTTGTTTCGCATTCACTGCACTTCTTACCTGGTGGTCGACCACCTTTCCCCTTGTCCGCCACCACCCGTAGCCACCACTTCCACCGATAAAACAACCGCCCACCTCCTCTGGCCGATTCTTGGGAGCGCCTAGACGCCATTGTTCTTCAATGGCTCTATGGTACCATCTCCAAGGATCTTCTCAAAACCGTTATTAAGAACCGCACCACGACTTACGATGCCTGGAAAGCCATTGAAGCCTTGTTTCAGGACAACAAAGCCACTCGCGATTTATTTCTGAAACAAAATTTTTCCAATACTCGATTGGTAAACTTTTCATCCATGGTGGCCTACTGTCAAGAACTCAAAGTTCTCTCGGACCAACTATCCAAAGTTGATGCTCCTGTCGATGAACATGATCTGGTCTTGCAAACCATCGCCGGTCTCACTGAGCAATATGAGACCGTCGGTAGCATCTTGCAGAACACCAACCTCTACCCTCCTTCTTTGAGGTTCGTTCTCAACTCTGCATGAACAAAACCACCAAAGCCCTCCACTCTGCTTCCCACGCCTCCACCGCCCTTCACGTCCAATCCCGATCTATTCTAAACAACTCCAACACCACCACTACCCCACCCTCCAACACCACATCCCGGGTACCCAGCCGAGGCCGGTCCTCATCTACCCAACCAAACCGCTCCAATACTGTAACACCCCAACCGATGGCGGAAACATCGGGATGTCACGTATTGATGATTGTTTCAGTAGCACATGGTATATATTGAAATTTTAAATAATTTATTCATAACATAAGAACCCAAGTGAAATGATGTCTAAAAATCCCAATTACATAATATCAAATAAAGCAATTAATTTCAAATAACTTCATAGTAATTCCTCATGCACACTCTAAGCCTCAGCTTCATTGTTACCTGAAACATGTTAATTTTGAAAATATTTTTGGGTCAACAAAAGTTGGTGAGAATTACATAGGTTTTTATAATTGAATAAAACTTGTACAATTCAAGTGTCATGGCAAGTCTAGTCCATATGTGAAAACATACTAGCAGTAAATCGAGTGCATAATCAACCCTTGTGACTAGAATATTGTGGTCCATCCCATACGCTCATGGTTCACTCGATTATGTTATGCGATAACAATCATCCACGCTACCTATGTAGGAGATACGTATCCGGGTGGGATTGTCAGTCCAATAGATCTATCATTGTATACCGTCGGCTGATCAATGTTAATGATTATGCTAGAATATTGTGCTTACCCTAGTCATGTTTAAGACATAATGCAACATAGGAAAACAAATAGACACTTTATGATTGAATTGTATATAGAATGTTGTAACATGTTTCACCCCAAAAATAGTGAAATAAAAAACGGGCTATGTAAAACTCACCTTAGCAAAATGTTATGTCTCGTGAAAATAGAATATGCGTTGCCCAACGATGCCCAGTATTACCCTATAATTAAGGTAATAAATATGTCTAGGTCTTTCTAGTCTACACATATGTTCTAGGGTTTCGAATTTGGGGATAGATATTCGTTTGATTATTAATTACATTATTTATTATATAAAAGGAATTCGATAAATAAATAAATAAAAGTCTTTTTGTAGACTTTAGATTAAAGGTGGTCACATTATAAGGTTTTAAGTATAAAAATAATTTTTATAAAATTATTTTCTTAAAAATAGAATATTTAATCTATTTATTTCAATTTTGCCAAAATATAACTTTAATATCTAAAAATATAAAAATTAAAGAATTTTTAAATTCAAATTTGTATTTCTGTTCTAAATGGACAGAAGTAATTTATATAAAATTTTGGTGCAAAAAAATTAAAAAAGAATTTATTATGATTTATTTATGATTAAAAAAAAAAATTGATTAAAAATATTAAATAAATGATTTTCCGAAAATAAAAATCATTTCTGGAATGTTTATTATTTTATAAACTTAGAATAGTTTTTGTAGAATTTTATGAAATCGTTTTGATATTTTTATAGAATTTTATAATTATAATGGAATAAATTTGAAATATTTATTATATATAATAAATAAATAATTTTTGGAAAACTAAAAATTGTATGTTAAACTTTTCTATTAGTATAACATAAAATAATTTTTGTAGAATTTATAAAGAAGTTTTAGTATTTTTAAAGCCATTTTTAAAATAATAGTGAATATATAATTAATAAGGGTTTAAAAAAAACGATTTGTGTATGCCATGGCTCGAACCCGGGTCTGAGACCGGGTGGAGTGTTATCACAAGCCCAGCCACCAACTGGGCTGGACCCTGAGAACGAATATCTTTGGCTTGAAATTATTTATATAGTTATAATTGATTCAGTTTTATAATCTTTTAAAGAAAAGAATAAAAAGATGTGTTTGGAGGGATTCGAACCCGGCCACCAGGCCGGTCCGCGTTTTAGATAGAAGGGTCACACTAACTGATCTGTTGATCAGTTGGTGATGATTTTAGTTCAGAATTATATATAACCAGTGGTCTGCAGACGTGATTATCCCCAAATCAATAAGAACGAGCCCTAGATTTTTCAATAAGCAGTTTCGAACAACAATAACCCGATTAAACATAGGGTTATTGTTGTTATAGGGCCGATGAACAAAACCATATAAAGACATTACGACTTACAAAGCGATATCGTGATTCTTGTGCGGTCAAGCAAAAAGTTAAACTCTAGCAATTGATGCTTGTACAGATGTTTTTAACAGAAATTGAAGGTGGGGAATGAGAGATCGGCGAGTGTAGGTTGCTATGAGGTGTTCAATTTATAGTGGGAGGCTCGTGGGTTCGAATTGGTAAGTTGACTCAATGCATTGATTATAATCGTGTGATTGGAACGAAATTGGAACGAATTAATGGTGATTTGGGCGTGTAACAGACGCGGATCAATCACCAATCATACCATATCAGGGATTAAACGCGTTTAGATGGGTTAATTATGGATAATTGTCTTCATAGTTGACTTTCCAAGTCAACTGTTAAGATTCCAGGTTCAATATATAAACAAAACGCGTAGATGACTAATCAGTTATGTGATGTAGATCAGTTGGTTTGATGGTGTGTGGCTGTTGACCCGGCCTAGGTCGCGGGTTCGAGTCCCGGCCTAGGCATTATTTTTTTGACAATGATTTCTCTAATATATATATATATATAATATAACCTTATAGCATGATACTAGGGGTCCAAATGTGTCACGAAACATTTTTTAAAGGGCACGATAATGATAAAAAGTCCGATGTTTTATTAATAATCGTAACGTACATAAGATTTCAATGCGAAATGCTACAAATACCTACTCCCCCAACCGCACCACCCTTACATTGTCTTTCCCAATAACTGGACCAACAACCAATGGGCTAACCTTCTCAATCAAGCCGAGATCTTCAACACCACCTCTTACCCCAACTTCAGCCCAAACCAAACCACCCCACCATGTCCCTACCCATCTACACCGAAGCCTAACCCTAGCCAAGGCCTACTCGGCCCGCGGCCTCACTAGGTGTACTTGGCCACCTACACACCCACATCCACTGATATTGCTTAGGCGTTACACACTCTCTCCATGAGCCAACAAACTGGCCCAATCTGATTTATGGACACCGGGGCTTCTGGTTATATGCAGCTTCCAGGTAACCATTCTCCGTTTGTTTTTAATTCTTGCACTAACAAACAAATAATTGTTGGAAATGGCATGACCATTCTAGTTATTAGACATGGCAACCAAACCTTACGACCACCATTTCCACCCTTTAAACTAAACAATGTCCTTTATCCCCCTAACCTTATTAAAAACCTCATCTCTGTCCGCCGCCTCACGACAGACAATTTATTATCCATTGAATTTGACCCATTTGGTTTTCTTGTGAAGGATCTCAAGACCAAGGCTCCTATCCTACGATGCAATAGTTCGGGTGACCTCTATCCTCTTACCACCAACTTTATCAAGTCTCCTATATCTCCCACAGCCTTTACTGCTATCACTCAAGCAGGCGCCAACTTATTGCAATCGTTAAAGTCTTGTTCTTTTATTAAGTATAGTAAACCAAATAATACGCTTTGTCAGTCATGTGTTTTTCGCAAAAGCATCAAACTTCACTTTTATGATTCTATTAATAAAACACATTTACCATTTGATATCATTCATAGTGATTTATGGACGTCACCAGTCTTAAGTACTGGTGGCCACCGGTACTATATTTTATTTTTGGATGATTTCACTGATTTCACTGATTTCTTGTGGACCTACCCTCTCACCATTTTTACCCAATTCTACAACTTAATCAACACCCAATTGGAACGTAAAATCAAATAGTTTCAGTGTGACAATGGCACCGAGTACACAAACAACAACTTCAAACACTTTTGTCATCTTAATGGAATGCAATTTCGCATTTCTTGCCCTCACACTTCCTCCCAAAACGGTAAAGCTGAACGCAAGATATGAACCACAAATAACATGGTACATACCCTTCTTGCTCAAGAATCCATACCCCCAACCTCTGGCACCATGCTCTTGAAACCGCCACTTACCTACTAAATATTCTTCCCAAAAAATCTCAAAAATTTCAACCCCGACCACTCTCTTATATAACGTCCTACCCCCTATACACACCTCCGTGTATTCGGTTGCTTATCTTACCCCATTCTACCATCCACAACCTGTCACAAACTTACTAACCGCTCCAAACCATGTGTCTTCCTTGGATATCCTTCAAACCATCGTGGCTATAAATGCTTTGACCTCAATTCTAATCAAACGTTTTTATCACGACACGTTCAGTTTGAAGAGTCCATTTTTCCTTACTCTATCCAACATCCTCGACCGACAAAATCCTATGACGTCCTCTCCTAAAATATCTCTCCTCTTCTCTGGCCTCATGTCCACGGCCAAAACAACCGACTCCCAAACAACACCACTGCCCCCACTACCCCAGCCCACGCACCGACTACACCAGCCCAGCAACCTCCGCACAACCCGGCCCACCTACTCACTCTAGCCCACCTCAGCCGCTACACCAAATGATAAACACGGCCCATCACTCACCCACTGGCCAATCAAATCCAACTGGCCCGCAACCTGCCATCCACAACCCAATTCACACGGCCTCTACTACCCCTCCGAACCAACCCATACAACCGGACCATCAGCCGCCTCCCACCCGCACCATGCGTACACACGCCATGGATGGCATCACCAAACCCAAGCAAAATTTTAATCTAGCCAATACCACTATCATCCCATTACCTAAGAACCCACAGGTTGCAATGTACATACCGGAATGGCACACCGCCATGACCAATGAGTTTAGTGCATTAATTAAAAATGAGACTTGGGAATTGCTACCTCGTCGCCCAGATATGAACATTATTAGGTGTATGTGGTTATTCAAACATAAGTTCCATTCTGATGGCACACTTGAACGATACAAAGCCAGGCTAATTTGTGATGGTCATAGTCAACAAGTGGGAATTGATTGTGGTGAGAATTTTAGCCCGGTGGTTAAACCCACCACCATACGGACCATTCTTACCCTTGCCCTATCCCATTCATGGTTGATCCATCAATTGGACGTCACAAATGTATTTTTTCACGGCCACTTACAAAAAACGGTCTATATGCATGAACCAATGGGTTTTTGTCATCGCGACTACCCCAACCATGTCTGCCGACTCAAGAAGTCTCTTTATAGTCTCAAACATGCACCACGGGCGGGTACCAAAGGTTCACTGAGTTTGTTCTTCAACAAGGGTTTTCTCAGTGCAAGTCCGACAACTCACTCCTTATATATCATCATGGTCAACACATTGCTTACCTTCTCCTTTATGTTGACGACATTATTCTCACCACATCCTCTGACTCCCTTCGACAGAAGTTCATGTCCACTCTTGCTGGCGAGTTCGCAATGAAAGATTTGGGACAACTGACATACTTTCTTGGTATTTCGGTCACGAGAACTGGTAACAATCTATTTCTGTCTCAACAAGCTTACGCGAAGGACACTATTCACCGTGCAGGCATGGACACGTGTAAGCCTACCGCGACTCCAGTGGACACACAGTTCAAATTGGGCGATTCGCCGGGTCCTTTGTTTGATGACCCGACCACTTTCAGAAGTCTTGTAGGTGCTCTACAGTATCTCACCTTTACTCGCCCGGATACCACTTATGCAGTTCAACAGGTTTGTAGGCACATGCACTCTCCCTGTGTAGCTCATTGGAATGCCCTCAAACGCATTATCCGCTACATTCAAGGTACTGCTGAGCTCGGACCTCATCTTCATGCTCCGCTTCTCTGTCTCTTCGGGCCTATATGGACACAGATTGGGCCGGCCGCCTGGACACCCGTCGATCTACATCTGGTTATTGTGTATACATAGGAGATAATTTGGTTTCCTGGTCCTCTAAACGGCAATCAACCAGTTCCCGTTCTAGCGCCAAGGCCGAGTATCGTGGTGTTGCCAACGTCATCGCAGAAATATGCTGGCTCCGTAATCTCCTCCCTGAACTTCGACAGTCCCTAGCTAAAGCTTCACTCGTCTACTGTGACAACATCAGCGCTATATACTTGTCAGGCAATCCTGTTCAGCACCAGCGTACGAAACACATTGAGCTTGATATACATTTTGTCCGGGACTACGTTCAGAAGGGTCTTGTTCGCATCCTCGATGTCCCTTCTTGTTTTCAGGTAGCTGACATCTTCACCAAAGGCTTGCCACGGGTCCTCTTTGATGATTTCAAATCCAGTCTAAGCATCTGTTCTCCTCCCGTTTCGAATGCGGGGGGTGTAATAGACGGCATAATTATAGAATGATTGAATGTATTTTTGTATTGATTTATTGTATTCAATTCCTCTTCAAATATAAGAGACACCCTTGTAATTATTTAAGGAACGATTATGAATAGTGGAGGACAAGCTTTCCAATTATCTTACAGTCATATAGATATGTGTCAATTTTGGGTGGTTGAATAAATAACCGGCATAATAGTACTTTACTTTTTTTTTTAGAGTTCATGGGATTCCTATTAGTCTTGCTGTAGACGAGGTGTTTGAGGTAGTCGGTAAGCGATATGGCAAGGTGGTCCAACCGGCTTGTTATTCGAGTGACGAAATAGATTTCTCTTATGCTTACATTGGAGTTCTTTGTGGTAAAGCTTCGAGAGTTGACGATAAGTTTTCTTTGTTGTGGAGGGGCAAAACTTTCAAGGTATGGGTTGATGAGGATGTTAGGGAATGGTCTCCAGATTGTTGTGAGGAGTTTGAAGATTGCAAGACGGAAGATATAGCGGAACTGAATGGTAGAGATAATCAACAAATCAATGAGCATGGTGATGGTTTAGAGGTTGAGATGAGAGAGAATGGTAGCAATGACCAGGTGTGTGATATTCAAGAAAACGATGTGGACGGGGGGCCGATTAATGTGGTGGATAATTCAGTTACTACGTCTCCAGTTCGGGTTACTCAAGATAAGTCCAATTCTCTACGGAAGAAGTTTAGAAAGAAAAATACGATCAGGAGTAGAGTGGTTTCTGTTAGGATCTGAGTTTGATTGTTTTGATTATATTTAACTAAAATGATAAGAGTGAAAAGAATATAGAATGGAAAGTGCAGCGGAATAATAAACTATTAATCAAAACATGAGAGTAATTGTTTTCAGATCGAAAGCTTTCATTTATCTAAAAGATTACAATCATACAAGTACTCCCCCTCAGCCTGATCACACAGTGATTGTTTGTCTGAGAGAATGTTTGTGTGTGTGATGCAATAGAACAGTACAAGCACTGTTCTATTTATAGACAAACCTAAACCACTGATGACCTAGGCTGACGTCACCTAAGACAGTGACCTCTAACAGAATAACAAACATAAAACATCTGCCTATTACAAACTACTGTTACATTGAAAGCACTGAAGATAAACTACTGTTATAGGAAAACTCTGATGGTCTTGTATCCTCTGCTGGAGCCTAAGTGCTGTTGGCTCCAGCAGTGCTTAAGTCTTCAGTACTTGGATCAGCAGTTGTTCTTCATCAGACCTTTGGTCAGCAGTTGTTCTTCATCAGTGTTTATTCAGCAGTCCTTTGTATCAGCAGTTGTCATAGCAGTTGTTTGGATAGAACAGTTGTTAGAGTCAGCAGTCTTTTGGGAGAAGTATGTTGTAAGGACTGTTTATTGAGAGGATCAACTGTTAGCATATTTTGGCTTTCTAATCATATGTTCTTCTCCAAGTCAGCAGACCCAACAATCTCCCCCTAGAACAGATGATGCCAAAACTCATCTTTATTTACTGATCTTTATTCCTCATCAGACTTTCTCTGATTTGACCTTTGAATTGTAATTCAAAGTTCAGAGCAAATAATTCTTCTTCATCTCTTTCAAGTTCTAGATTTAGCAATGTTTGAAGATCATCTGCACATAGGCTGTATGCATCCTCCATGCTGATCTTCTGAACTCTTCCATCTGACCTGAGCAAAGTCAATTCATGGTTGTCTTTGTTGACATTCCATTTTAGAATTTTTGAGTCAGTGGATTTGCTGAGATGAACTTTTATTTGGGATGAGTTAGGTGATGGAGGTCTTCC
Organism: Ambrosia x helenae; assembly: GCA_030844895.1. NCBI lineage: Eukaryota > Viridiplantae > Streptophyta > Magnoliopsida > Asterales > Asteraceae > Ambrosia > Ambrosia x helenae. The sequence continues at coordinate 65,077,591 of CM061227.1, read as the reverse complement.
AATGAGTTCCCTAAGTTTCTCTGTTGTAGGATCAGAGAAAATGTGTATCTGATTGAAGAGCCCTTCCTTGATGAATGTATCAGCAAACTTCTTCTGATCTTCTTCTGACATTTCCTTCTGTTTCTTGAACTGTCTTCTTGCAGCATTTGATAGATAAGAAGTTTCAAGTAAGTTGTCCAAGGTAAAAGTCTGTTGGGGTCTCTTCATCAGTGGCTCATCAGTATAGACAGGTTTTCTAGGCAGGCTGGGATCCTTCTTTCTGTTTTCTTCAAGACTCTTGTATGTCTCAACCAGCCTCAGCTCAGACCATCTAGAGACAGACCTCATTTCCCCATAGTTAGCAGCTACTATCTCTTGTCTCATTCTTTTAAACTTTAAGGCTCTGACTGGGTCTCTGCCTTTGCCAAAATTAGGAGTAGAGACTTTAGCCTTGGGATCTTTGGCCATTTCTTCTATTCTGAGAAGTTCTTCTCTTAGTGCATGCGTGGTCCAACCATTAAATTGCTTTTTGGTTGCTTTATATGGCTTTGTAGCCAAGATCTGTTCCAGAAGAGAATCCCTAACCTCCTTTTCCAGGTCAACACTGAGAGGCATGGAGGACATGGAGTTGCTCAGGGTCTTAGCAAAATCTTCAATCCTTCTGAGTTTGCTAAGCTCTGCTGAATGGATGCCCTGAGCAGTCCTGTCATCCTTCCCTTTGCATTTCTCCTTAATGATGGCATCTACCTGTTCACCCTTGTATTTGGGAGAGATGGGAAGGATCTGTCAGATGGTTGTTCAGTATTGTAGAAGGATTGTAATTCCCCCTTGAGTAGATCAAGTTCAAGGGGATACTGAACAACCAATGGTGTAATGGTTGGTGGTGGTCTATGGGAACTGAATTTGGATGTGTGTGGTGAGAATGATGAAATTGGAATAGCTGTGATAGGATTGGATTGTGCAGTTGAGGTGGTGTTTGGTGATGTGTGTATGTTTTCATCATGTACAACAAAGGTTGATTTTCTCTTCTTTGTGTACAGGATTTTAGGGGATGGTGATTTGGTAGCAGTGGTTGGATTAACATCTGTTGGCCTTTTAGTAGGTCCAGCAGATGTTTGGGATTTGGTTGGTGATGTAGGTTTGGGTGTAGGTTTGGTGGTTGTATGTTCAGATGTGTTTGTAGGTTTAGGTACAATGGTTTGGGAAGCAGTGTTTTGGGTGGTTTCAGTGTTTTGGGTGGCAGTGGTTTCAACAACAGTAGTTTTGTCAACAGAGGTGTTTAGCTTGGATGGTGGTTTTCTGACATGTTTAGCAGGCCTTTTCATCCTTTTTGAGGATCCCACATCTTCAATCTCCTGCTGTTGTTTTTTCTTGAGGTTTACTAGCGACTCTGCTTTAACTTCCAAGGTGTCAGCCTTTTTTGTTTGTCCTGAGCAGCCTTTTCAGCTTCTATGTTTGCAGAGTTGTCTACTGCTTTGCTTTTGTCAGTGGTTTGTTGTGGTGCTTGTTGTTGTTGTTGTGGTGTTGTATGTTGTTGTTGTTGTGGTGCTGTTTGTTATTGTTGTTGTGGTGCTGTTTGTGTAGCCTCTGGTTTGTTGGCAGACTTAGCGTTGCCCTTTTTAGAAGGAGGACAGCCAAAGGGATCTAACTTTGGTAGCCTATCTCTGCCACTCTCCCCCTTTTTGGCATCATCAGCCGTGAAGACATCATCATCTTCATCCCTGAGAATGGTGGTAGGGGCAGAGCCAGTGGTCTTCAGCAGGTGATCTTTGATGGCTTTAATGTCTGCATGTGTATCTTTGTACCTTGCATCCACCATGTTTCTGATCTCAGCCATATAAGTTTCATGTGTCTGATCAGCTAGTTTTCTGTGGGCTATGATGATGGGGGAAACGGATTTCCATAGCTCACTAGCTATATCAGCTGTTGATGGTTGACTTTTGGAAAGATATGCTATGGAGCCCAATATAAGCTTGACATCAGATTTGATGTCTGCTACAGAGTTTTCAATTGCATGAACTCTATCCGTCAATTCTTGGTATTTTGACCCATCTCCTAAGTTAATAGGATCATCTGAGTCCCTACCAGTGGTAGTTCTACCTGATTCAGTCCTAATAGGTGAATCAGATGCCCCTTTTTCTTGGTACTGGGGACTTCCAACTGTTTTTGGGGACACTATAGTGGCCTCATCAGTTGTTGCCTTCAAGGGAGTCTTAGCAATGTAATCACTGTCCTGGTGTGAGACAATGGTCTCTACATCAGTAGTGGCTGCTCTACTTGAAAACTCACCTAGAGTTGCATTGAACTCAGGTGATGTAACCTCCTCTACTGTTTGTTGGATAGCAGATTGAATGTTTTCAGGACCAGTCACTGGTGGTGGTATGCTCTTAATGATAGGTGGAAGAGAGGAACTGGGATCTTCCTGAGATTTCTCAATTGCCTCAAACAGAGGTTGCATGGTTTGTGGAACATGATGTGATGGTGATGGTGGAGGAGCAACAAGAGAATTAGCCTTGGGAGAGGGGCTTGTGAACATTTGGCCAAGTGACTCAAATGTATCATGATGTGTTTCCCCTTGGCTTACAACATGATCCTTTTGGGAGGATTCATGAGGAGTTTGGTCAGGTGGAGGTATGTCCAACTGTTGTGAGGAAGTAACAACAGTGGTTTCAGGTTGCTTTGGTGGTGCAACAGAGTTTTCTTTTGGTACCTCATCACCCAGAAGTCTCATTTGTGGTTGAGTGGTGGTTTTTGTGGATAGATGTTTCTTTTTGGAAGTGGCTGGTGTGGGTTTCACAGCACTGGATGTAGTGCCATGATCACCAGGAGCAGTGGGCTCAACAACAGAGGTTTTGACAACAGTTGTTGTCTTTGTCCTCTTTGTTTGTGTTTTAGAAACTTTGGACACTTTTGACACTTTTTCTTGGGTGCTTCCACCCAGCATTCTAGTGAAAGTTTCATCAGTTAAGCTTTTCATTTGCATTGCCTCACCCTTTTTGAAAACCTTTTCTGGTAAGACCTTTTGTAGGATTACACTAAGAATTCTTGGGTAAATTAGAAAAGCATTGTTAGACCCAGACTTAATTGCTTTCACATTTGACACTAAGTCCATGAACAATCCCTGGGAAAGATTGAAGTCAGAGTTTGACAACATGGCATAACCCAGATATTGCATCCTTAATGGGATTTCATTGAAGGATGTGGACTTAGCGGAGACACACAGAAGAAGGGTATGGAAGAAAAATTTCATGACTGGTAGGAAAAACTTTTTGAAAAGAGTTGATCCAGTCATCTGACCATCATACCCTCTTTCTTGGAACTTAGTGTGAAGCTCTGTTTTTGTGAAGGAGTCCTTACCTGCCAGGTCATTCAGTGAGAAGGTTGTGGAAATGATTTCAGGGGTAATGACGATACTAGTTTCTCCAATTTTGGAAATAATGGAGGTAGGCTTTTTGTCTTTCAATAGAAATTCAGCATTCAACCAGAACTCTTGGAGAGTATCGATATAGATGGGGGCGTCAGCGGTTAGGATGGGTAGGTATTTGGAGTTTAGAAGAATGTCGATGGTGGAATGGAAAGAGACGTTGTCATCTGTTTTAACCAGATATGGGAGACAATTGTGGGTGGCTTTGGCTTGAAGATCCATTATAATGGATTCTGAGAGTGATGATGAATGAAATCAGATTAAGGGTTTGAGAATGTAGAAGGCGGTTTCAGTATTTTGAATACAATGAGACAGTATAACATCTATTGTGGTAAAACAGGGTTTTATAGGCTCAAAAGAAACCGCTGATGTGGCCAAAACTCTGCTTGTATGAGCAGACGTGACAATCATCAGATGGATGAAACATCTGGTGGAGAACAGCTGTTTTGGCAAACAACTGATACAAACAGCTGATGGAACCAACTGTTGTATTTTTTTTTTGTAGATATAGTATATATATATATATATAGGGAAACAGTTGTTTTATCTGATCAGATGTTTTGAAACAGATTTTTCAACCAACAGTGGATATGAATGAAACAGTGGTTGTTTTATCTGATCAGATGTTGTAAGCAGATTTTTCAACCAAACAGCTATTTAGAAGAAATTTTGATTTTCTGAAACATTTTATTATTATTCCTTTTTAAAAGAAAATTTATTTGTTTAATCCATGTTTAACATACCAATTCTGGAAATCAGATTTGTAAAGGTAGATGTGTCTAAAGCTTTTGTTAACACATCTGCCAACTGATCCTCTATTTGAACATGGTGCAGAGAAATCAAACCTTTTTCATAGCTGTCTCTGACAAAATGATGTCTGATGTCAATGTGTTTGGTAGTGGAATGAGAGACTGGATTCTTGATGATATTTTCAGCAGCTTGACTGTCCAACATGAGTGGAGTCTGTAGTGCAGTTATCCCAAAATCCAGTAATTGATTTTGAAGCCACATGAGTTGGGCTGTACAGCTTGCAGCAGCAATGTATTCAGCTTCAGCTGTTGAGGTTGAAACAGCTGCCTGCTTTTTGCTTTGCCAGGAAACTAAGGCATTCCCTAGAAACTGGCACCCTCCTGATGTGGACTTTCTTGTGGTGTGACAGCCAGCAAAGTCACTATCTGAATAACCTGAAAGCTCAATGTTTCCATTAGCAGGATACCAGATACCAAGTGTGGGAGCACCTTTGAGGTATTTGAATATCCTTTTCACAGCAATAAGGTTTGACTTTCTGGGTGAAGCCTGGGATCTTGCACAGACACAGGTAGCAAACATAATGTCTGGCCTAGATGCAGTTAAGTACAGTAAAGACCCAATCATGCATCTATAATGTGTTTGATCAACCAGTTCATCCTTGTCATCAATAGTGAGCAGCTTGACTGTACTCATGGGTGTACTACATGGCTTACAATCATTCATCTCAAATCTGGTTAATAAATTCTTTACATATTTGTTTTGGTGAATGAATGTGCCATTTTGCAGTTGTTTCACTTGAAGACCAAGGAAACACTGAAGCTCACCCATGGCACTCATCTCAAACTCTGTTGTCATGAGTTTTCTGAACTCTTCACACATTTGGTTACATGTGGATCCAAAAATGATGTCATCCACATATATTTGAACAATCATTAAGTGTTTCCCTTTCCATTTAAGAAATAAAGTTTTGTCTATTTTACCTCTTGTGAAACCAATGGATAAGAGAAAAGTGGAAAGAGTTTCATACCAGGCCCTTGGTGCTTGTTTGAGGCCATACAAAGCTTTGTTGAGCTTGTAGACATAGTCAGGATGGAATGTGTCTTCAAAACCAGGTGGCTAACATACATAGACCTCCTCCTGAATTTTGCCATAAAGGAAAGCACATTTGATATCCATCTGATACACCTTTATGTTGTGGTTGACAGAAAAGGCTAAAAATAGTCTGATGGCTTCTAGTCTTGCTACAGGAGCAAAGGTCTCATCATAATCTATTCCTTCTTCTTGTCTGAAGCCTTGAACCACAAGCCTGGCTTTATTCTTGACAACAATACCCCTTTCATCAGTTTTGTTTTTGAAGACCCACTTTGTTCCTATAAGACAAACATCCTTAGGTAGTGGTACAAGCTCCCATACTTGTTGTATTTTAAATTGAAGGATTTCTTCTTGCATGGCTTCTACCCAACTGTTGTCTTTTAGTGCCTCTTGGTACTTGACAGGTTGTGTGAGAGATAGGAAACCTGCAAAAAGACAGATATTGGAGGATTGACTTCTTGTGAGCACACCCTCTCTGATGTTGCCAATGATCTCGTCTGGTGGATGAGCTCTTAAGTAAATAAGATCTCCCTAATATGGTATGATGGCATTTTGAGGTGATGGACAGAGGTTTGGTGACTCTGTTGGTGTAACATCTGTTGGTACTTCTATAGTGCCATCAGATGTTTGGAATGGTAATGGAGGAATGGGTCCAAGTGGTGTGAAACTGGATTGACTTTTGTCAACAGAGGATTGACTTTTGTCAACAGATGATTGTTCAGTGGTTGTGAGAGGTGAGACAGTGGTTTGAGGATAAGACTGGCCAACAGTGGTTAACACAGCTGTGGCAGAGTTTTGACAATTGTTTTGAACAGCTGCTTCCTCTGAGGCAGAATAGATTTTGTAGTGACTGGGGATCACAACATCTGTTCTGTAATCTTGTTGTGGAGACTGTGGAATACCTGCATTGTTAGTTTTAACAGTGATATCTTCAAATTTGAATTTATCTAAATCAAATAGTTCAGCAGGATTTGCATGGATTTTTAGAGATGAAAGTTCATTGAACTTTACATTCAGAGTTTCTTCTATTGTCTTGGTCTTTGTGTTAAACACTTTATAGGCCTTGGCAGTAGAAGAATATCCGAGAAAATAACCACAGTCTACTTTGGCTGCAAATTTTGAAATGGAATCTTTGAGGTTTAAGATGAAACATGGGCAGCCAAAGATTTTGAAAAATGAAATTAGTGGTTTGATTTTGAACAAAATTTCATAAGCAGTTTTTTGATGTCTGGGGTTGATCAAAACTCTGTTTTGAACATAGCAAGCAGTGTTTACAGCTTCTGCCCAGAAGGACAGTGGCAAACCAGAATCTGCTAGCATGGTTCTTGCAGCTTCTATAAGAATTCTATTTTTCCTTTCAACCACCCCATTTTGTTCTGGTGTTCTTGGGATGCTGTACTGCCTCACATTCCCTTTTGACACACAGAAATCATCCAACTCCTTATTTTTAAACTCTGTTCCATTGTCACTCCTGAAGACTTTTACTGGCAAGTCATATTGTTTTTCAACTTTGGTGACAAAGTCCTTCAATATACCTGCAGTCTCATCCTTAGAATGTAAAAAGTAAGTCCATGTAAACCTAGAAAAATCATCTACTATGACAAGACAAAATCTTTTTCCTCTCAGACTCATGATTTTAACAGGGCCAAACAAGTCCATGTGCAACAATTGTAGACATTGACTGGTTTTGGGCTCATCAATGGATTTGTAAGAGCTTTTATGTTGTTTCCCTTTTAAACAAGAAACACAATGCTCATCACATTTGAATTCTTTTGATGGTAAACCTCTGACAAGACTTTGTTTAGAGAGTGTGTTGATAGTGTTAAGGTTGGTGTGACCCAATCTCCTATGCCACAATTCTGTCTCCTTTGTGGAGGCAGCAGAAAACAAACAGACATTTGCCATAGGATTGTCCTTTAACATATCAACAACATACACATTGCCACTTCTATGAGCAACAAGTTGTGCTTTGCTCTCAGCAATGATGGTATCAATTTTTTTCACCACTTCTGGCCCAATAATCTTGCAAGTTTTCTTTGTGAAGAATGAGCCATAACCTTTGTCACTCATTTGTGAAACACTCAGAAGATTAAACTTGAGATTATCAATAAGATTGACATTTTCAAACTTGAGTTTTCCAGCTTGTACAGTCCCTGACCCCAACACCTTACCTTTTGAATCATTACCAAAGGATATATCACCCCCCTCCATGAGCCAAGAAGTCCAGAAGAAGGGCTCTACATCCTGTCATGTGCCTGGAGCCTCCACTATCTACATACCAAAGACTATCTAAACAAGCAGAAGCTCCCTGCACATCAGTAATGGATTAGTTTTGGTGAGTGTCCAAAGCCAAGTTGGCTTTGGATGGGTCCTCAGACTTTTCAGACTCAAGCTTTGGAAGGTGATCAGAGGTTTGGACTAATTTTTGAATTAAGTTCAACAACTGCTGCTGACCATTTGCCAGTGCTTGAATGTCAACACTTGGGGCAACAGTTGTTTGATCACTTCCAGACAGATGATAATACCCATATGGATTTTTGTTCACTCTTGGTTTAGAGGGTCTTTTTGGCTCCTCATAAACATGTGGCAGACTGTGACATGGTGGTTGTCCATAACCTCTTGGGTATTTGCTTGTGGGTGGAGCATCTGTTACTTGGACATCTCTAGAAGCAGATGTTTCAAGTCTTTTAGTAACAGATGTTTGGACAGGGGTGAAAGTCTGTTTGGGCTTTCCTTTTAAAGTACTAACCACAGGATTTGCAAGAATTTTAGCTTTGTATTCTTGTATTTTTACATCAAAATTTTTGAGATACAAGCACTCTTTGGTCTTGTGATTCTTTTTCCCACATATTGAACATGTGGCTTTGGAATCACATTCACTTGTTCCTTTGTTAATGTCATATGCTTTTAGAAGAAAACAGTTTTTAGTGACATGATTCTTCTTCTCACAGAAATCACAGAACAAGTTGACAGTCTTTTCTTTCTTCTTCCCCTTTTCAGCCTTCTTTTCAGCGGATGTTTGAGCATCTGCTGGAAGGTTTTTCAGGGGAATGACTTTTGCCTGAGGAGCTTTCTTTCCTTCAGGTGTTTTAAAATCAACAGGTTTAAAATTCTCAAGAGTATCACACTCATCAGACCAGGTAGGTTTAAATTCATACTTTTCAAGTTCAGTAAAAGATGAGGAACCTTCTGGTTTTTCAAGAACAATTTTCTTACCATTTGGTTCAGTGATTTTAATCTCTTGACCCTGCAGGTTTGTTGGAACTATCTCAACAGACTTTTGACTCTTTTTGTCAGTGTTTTCAAAAGCTGGAGCAGTGGTTTCAAAACCAAAACCAAACTTCACATGACTTTTGGTTTGTTTGTTGAGTAGCATCTCAAAACCTCTACATGATTCCACCCATTTCTCACATTCAACTTGGGTGGACTCAAGCTCACTTTTACAACTTTGATATTTTGCTATCATAGTTTGGAGCTAGTCTTTGGTTATGGTTGCTTCATGTTTTAAGCTGCTTATTTCAGACTCCTTTTCAGTTAAACTTGTTTTTAAATCTTTTGAAAGTTTCTCAAATTTAACTTCATCATCTAAAATTTTCTTTCTAAGGTTTTCATTCACCTCTTTGATGTTAGCAAATGCAATTACACATCTGTCAGAACACAACTCTTTAAGCATTTGAGGAGATACCTTAGCAGCAGCCATCAATGCACAATCACACTTGCACTCACAATCATCAGATGCACCCTAGGGATCTGAGAGATTCACAACCTCTTCTTCAGGTTTTTCACCTGTAACAACTTCATCAACAACATCATTAGTCACAACATCAGATTCAGTCACCACCTCCTCAGATTCAATCTCATCAACCATAGCCATGAAACAAAATTTTTCTGGTTCATTTTCAGCTTTGGCAACTACTGCAAAATTCTCATCTGTTAACTCATCTGGTAGACTGCTCCAATCAACAAAGCCTTGTGTAAAGAAGCTCTGTTGACTGATCTCTGCAGGAGCAGAGGATGAAGCAACAGTCGTTTGCACAGGTGCTTGAGTAACAGGTGTTTGCACATAGTGGATCTGAGGAACAGTGGATTGGACATACTGGACAGGAACAGTGTTTGAGGACTGTGCAAAATGAGCAGTGTTTTGCACATTTGGTCCAGGGGTATTATAGGAATTCTGATAAGTGTTGGTCTGTGGTCTTTGATTTGGATAGGTGATTATAGGTGTACCATGTTGACTCCTACATTCCCTAGCAAAATGACCAAGTCTATGACATTTGTAACACTTTATCTTTGATTTATCCAACCCAACCTTTGATCTGCCAGTTAACCCTGGAAACCTTCTCCCAGTTTTCTTGTAAAAATTGTTAGTTCTTACACTAAGAAGGGCCAATTGGTGCATAATGTCCATTTCTTCCAAATCATCAGGGTCAAAGTATTTCAGGTCATCATACTCAAAGGATATATTGTCAGATGCCTGGATATCACCACCACTTGCTGTGAAGGCATAGTTTGGTGAATAAGAATCAGAGTTAAAACCTGAAGTTATGTCAATGAAATGATCATAACTCTGATCCTTAGTATTTCCAGGCACCTCATCATGACCCAAAAGTGCTGTATTCCTAAATACATAATCATCAGACACTTTTCCAGAGTCCTGGAGCTTATTTTTCTGGTTAAGCTCTCTCTCATAGGTCTGCTTACCATGAAGCTGGGTCAGTGATAGGTCTTTAAATCCAATTGAGTTTCTCATCACAATAGCAATCGTGTCCCATTTGTCTGGTAGTGATCTTAAAAACCTATGGTTCAGGTTTGAATGAGGGTAAGTAAGACCAACCAATTTTAGTTCACTAATTAAACAATTAAACCTCTCAAACTGTTGAGTTAATGACTCTCCTTTGACATGACTGAATGTTTCATATTGTTGGTTAAGTATTTCACGATTGTTTTCAATAACCTCCTCAGTCCCACCAAATTGTTCTTTCAGTGCATCCCACAACTCCTTTGCACTGTTACAGTGTAACAACCCAGCATATATATCATTGGGTAGAGCCATGGCCACAATACTGAAGGCCTTAGCATCTAACTCAATTTTCTGAAAATCCTGGTCGGAGTAGTTTTCAAGTTTCTTTGGCTCTTGAACCTTGGGATCTTCAGTACTCGGCACCGTCGGAACATGTGGTCCGAAGATAACCGACTTCCAACACCCAGTGTTCTGTTGAGCTAGAACATGGCTCATCCGACGTTGCCAGATATTGTATTCAGATCTGACAAGCATTGGTGGCTTGTTGTTCATGCCAGTGTTATGTGGATCGTGATTGATTGAAGCCATTCTCTGATTTTAAAAAAAAAAACAAAGTCTGTTTAAAAACGGTTGAAACGAAATTAAACTATTACTCTGTTTTCAATCCAACAGACAAACGATATCAATAATTGTGAGCTGATCTGTTTATATTAAATTGATTTGTTAGATCGAATTTAATTGACCAAGCTCTGATACCAATTGTTAGGATCTGAGTTTGATTGTTTTGATTATATTTAACTAAAATGATAAGAGTGAAAAGAATATAGAATGGAAAGTACAGCGGAATAATAAACTATTAATCAAAACACGAGAGTAATTATTTTCAGATCGAAAGCTTTCATTTATCTAAAAGATTACAATCATACAAGTACTCCCCCTCAGCCTGATCACACAGTGATTGTTTGTCTGAGAGAATGTTTGTGTGTGTGATGCAATAGAACAGTACAAGCACTGTTCTATTTATAGACAAACCTAAACCACTGATGACCTAGGCTGACGTCACCTAAGACAGTGACCTCTAACAGAATAACAAACATAAAACATCTGCCTATTACAAACTACTGTTACATTGAAAGCACTGAAGATAAACTACTGTTATAGGAAAACTCTGATGGTCTTGTATCCTCTGCTGGAGCCTAAGTGCTGTTGGCTCCAGCAGTGCTTTAGTCTTCAGTACTTGGATCAGCAGTTGTTCTTCATCAGACCTTTGGTCAGCAGTTGTTCTTCATCAGTGTTTATTCAGCAGTCCTTTGTATCAGCAGTTGTCATAGCAGTTGTTTGGATAGAACAGTTGTTAGAGTCAGCAGTCTTTTGGGAGAAGTATGTTGTAAGGACTGTTTATTGAGAGGATCAACTGTTAGCATATTTTGGCTTTCTAATCATCTGTTCTTCTCCAGGTCAGCAGACCCAACAGTTTCACCGCGTGAGAATGATCGTCCGAAGAAGCGCGCGCGTGAAGATTCGGATTACTTTGGAGTTGATAGGTTGATTGGTATTCTTAATGGCAACAATAATGTTGAAGTGCAAGATGAGTCGAGAACGGTTTCGGGTGCTTTTTATACTCCTGATTTAAATAAGAGCTGTGCTTTTTCGGTGTCGTCTAAGTGCCATAATGTTGATTGTGAGGAAGAGGTAGAAGAGAGTGTATCTGACCAAGTATTGGCCCAGATTCAACAACAGATCTTGATCGACAACGAACAAGCTACAACTATTGATCTAGGTAGAGCTTTGGGGGTGGATAATTTGTGTGATTATGATGCACAGGTAAAGGAACAAATCGTTAACGATGGTTTTCAAATTGGTGATCAATGAATGTGATGTCCCTTAACATTCGCGGTATGGGAGTTCAAGGTGAAGCGTGTTGGGTTAGGAATTTAAGAATTCAAAATGAGGCGAATTGTATTTTTTTACAAGAAACACAGTGTAGCGATGCATCTAGTCTCGTTCTTGGGGATTTTTGGGGAAGAGGTAATTTTCAATATGAATGCGTTGAATCAACTGGTCGTTCGGGTGGGTTGATTACCATGTGGGATCCGGGGTTTTTTTTTATTATGGATGTAAAGAAGTCGCAGAATACTCTTCTTGTTGTTGGTACGATTAAGGGGAGTGGTGTATTGACTTGCTTGATGAATGTGTATGCTCCGCAACAACCGGTTGCTAAGCGGGCTGTATGGAATGATATTGAGCAAAGTATGAGTACGACAGATGGGTTTTGGTTGGTTGCGGGAGATTTTAACTCCGTAAGGGATAGTTCGAAGAGAAAAAATTCTAAGTTCCATGCGTCGTCTTCTCAAGATTTTAACGATTTTATTGATAGAGCGAATCTTCATGAATATGGGTTACGTGGTAGGAAGTTCACGTTTGCAGCTGGGAACAAGTTAAGTCGGATCGATCGTATTCTAGTTAATTGGGATTTTTTTTATGGATTGGCCGACCGCGGATTATAGAGCGTTGTGCAGAGATAAATCAGATCATACCCCGATTATTTTGAAGCTTGTGTCAAGAAATTTCGGACCGAAACCGTTCCGTTTTTTTAACTCATGGTTAGAAAGAGACGATTTTCAAGAGGTGGTTGCTGGGATTTTAAAGGATGTGCAGGTTAAAGGTGCTCTAGATGAGTGATTGATGGAGAAATTTAGACGTTTACGACATGGTATTAATGCGTGGAAGGATGATTGTTTGAACCATGAATTAGAGGAAAAGCGTGTTTTGGAGAAAGAGTTACACCAGTTTGAGACTATTATGGAAGTCAATGATTTAAATGAAGAAGAGCTCTGGTCGATCCAAGAGATAAAGAGACGATTGTTTGAGTTGGATAGCTTGAGAAATAAGGATTTGCGCCAAAAAGCGAGATGTAAGTGGGCGACTGACGGAGATGATAACACCAGGTTCTTTCACGGGGTTATTAATAAGAGGAGGGTTGAGAATAGCATTCCGGGTCTGATGGTAGATGGTGAATGGGTGACTACTCCGAACATTGTTAAAAGAGAGGCTTTGCGATTTTTTAGGAATAAGTTCGTTGAAAATCTAAACACGCGGCCTAGGTTTTCTTGCGACAGTTTTAAGCGATTACCTAGTGACGTTGCTGCAAAGATTTCTGTTCCATTTACGGTTGAGGAGATTAAAGAGGCGGTGTGGGATTGTGGTGGTGATAAAGCTCCTGGGCCAGACGGGTTTAACTTCCGGTTCATTAAAAAGTTTTGGAGTTTCATTGAAGCCATTGACATTTTCAGGTATTTTTTCGAGTACGGTCAGTTCAGCCCAGGAACTGGTTCATCGTTTGTCACATTGATTCCGAAGAAGGTGGAACCGACTGAGCTTGGAGACTATCGACCGATTAGTTTAATCGGTTGTATTAATAAGGTAGTTTCTAAGGTATTAGTTAATCGTATCAAAGGGGTGATGGATTTGGTTGTCTCAGAAACCCAGTCGGCGTTTCTGTCTGGTAGATATATATTGGACGGTCCTTTGATCACGAACGAAATCATCTCTTGGGCAAAGAAAAATAGCTGGGAATTATTTATGTTCAAAGTCGACTTTGAAAAGGCTTACGATAATGTGAACTGGGGGTTTTTGTTGGCTATTCTTGAGCAGATGGGCTTTACTCCTACTTGGTGCAAATGGATAAAAGGTATTATTTCCGCTTCTAAGGCGTCTATTTTGATTAATGGCTCACCTACATTTCAGTTTTCTTGTCAGAAGGGCATTCGCCAAGGTGATCCTCTATCCCCGTTTTTATTTATTCTTGTTATGGAGGCTTTTTCGGAGATGGTCAAAAAAGCTTCTTCAAACGGTTTTTTTGATGCTATTCGCTTGCCTAGGGGGGGGGGCGATTATTACTCATCTTCTTTTTGCAGACGACGCTATGTTAATGGGTGAGTGGTCAGTGTTTAATTTTTCTAATTTGAAAAGGATTTTGCGGATATTTTACTTATGTTTAGGTCTTAAAATAAATATCCATAAGTCAGTTTTATATGGTGTGGGGAGACGACAGGATGATGTTGAGCACATGGCTAACAGACTTGGTTGTAATTTTGGCGTTTTACCATTTTCGTATCTGGGTATAATGGTGGGCGCAAATATGAACAGAATTGGTCATTGGGATCCAGTGGTGAATTCGTTTAGAAAGCGTTTATCTAAATGGAAGGCTAATAGCATCTCTATCGGTGGGCGGGTTACGTTGATAAAGTCGGTTTTGGATAGTCTTCCAACGTATTACTTATCATTATTTAAGGCCCCGGTTAGTATCATTAATAAACTTGAACAATTCATGAGAAACTTTCTGTGGGTGGGTCTGAAGAGGTGAGGAAAATGGCTTGGGTCGCTTGGGATAAAGTAACTCTCCATAAAGAAGAAGAAGGCCTAGGATTAGCTAGATTAGATGAATGTAACAAGGCGTTTTTATTTAAATGGTGCTGGAGGTATGTTACCGAGTCGAATGCTCTATGGCGTAGGGTGGTTGATTCTATTCATGGTTCGGATAGAAAGTGGGGTTTTCTTCCGGTTAATAATGGTGTTTCCGGGGTGTGGAAGAATATAGTTTCGTATTGTAGCAAGATCAAAGTTACCGGGGTGGGGCGTTTAGTATGTTTAAGGGGCGGCTTGGAGACGGTAGTACTTTGCGCTTTTGGCTTGACCCTTGGCTGACCCATGTCCCGTTAAAGGATAGCTACCCGAGTTTATTTACTTTGGAGAAAGACAAGAAATGCTTAGTATCTGAGAGGTGCGAATGTACAGACCAAGGATTTGTGATTAAATGGAGTTGGAAAAGGGCTATTGTTTCGTTGGAAGAGGTGGAACTTCGTCAGGATTTGGAGGGTCGGTTAGCCGAGATATCTTTGTCCGAGCGAGAAGATGATTGGGTTTGGAACGATACTAAGTCTGACCATTTTTCGGTCACTTCGGTTAAAAGATGGATTCATGGTTGTAACGAAGAGACTTTCGGTTTCAAGTGGTGCAAATGGGCTCCGGCTAAATGCAATATTTTTATGTGGCGTGCTTTTCTAGATCGTCTTCCTACCAAGGATGCGCTGAAAAAGAGACACATTATGGTTCATGATGATATGTGTGTTATGTGTGAGGATGGCGTAGAGTCCGTAGATCACATTCTTACCGGTTGTGCTATCGCCGCTGGGGTGTGGCATGGTATTTCTTTATGGTGCCGTATTCCCACGATGTTCACTTTTTCGGTGAAAGATATAGTTCAGGCTTTCGAGCATTATGGCACGAGTGGAGAAAAGAAGATCGTCTTACAGGGCATTATTATCATTACGAGTTGGAGGTTATGGAAAGCTAGGAACGAGAAAGTTTTTTTCAAATAAGGAGGTTAATGTGATGGACATTATATCCGATGTTAAAGCTTTGGGCTTTCTTTGGTACAAACACAGGGCGCGTCGGGGTATTCTAGATTGGGAGAAATGGTGTAATTGTGATGTAACGTAAATGTACTTGTTTTTCGGGCCTTTGTTCCTCCTTGGAATAAGGTTCCCTTGTGTTAAATGAAAGTTAACCTTCTAAAAAAAAAAAAAAGGCATGTTTAAAAAGGAAAACACTTCAAATTGGTCAAATAAAGCCAACTGTAAACAAGTCAACCATCATCAAACTAAGCTTGAAAGTGACCATTTAGTTGACTGTTAAGATTAAATCACCATTCTAATTAATTTGGGATGCCTTGTTGGCACGATCAGTTAAGACCAAATCTGATCCAGTTTTGTAAGTTCATTAAATCACCATTCTGTATTTAAGATCCAGTAATAACACATAATCCATTTGACGATTTTCATATTAATATGCTCAATCTTCTAATGAACTCCATTCTATGTCGTTTAACTTTCAATATGTAGCAATTCAAACTTGATATCTTTCTATTAGATCATAGAATTTTCTAAACAGAACATTGTAGAGGTTTAATGCAATGCATTGAATGCACTTAATATTTCAACTTATCCACCTAGCATTGAGCATTGCAAGGAGTAACATTTCATTCGGGTCCAGTGGGTTGGATCGACCGGTTATCACTTTTCCGATTTACATTGCATCAGATCCCTCTTGTCGCCTCAATGCGCTTCTCGCTTTTAAAAACCAATGTAGAATACTAACTGTAATGTTTATAGTGCTTTTTTTATAATGAACCCCATACGTGTTGTGTGCTTTGCACATTGCGCTTCACACATTAGCTTTCTAACGCATTGAAGTGCCATACACTATTTAAAACCAATAGTTTTTGATAAATTGGGGCTCTTAATTCCTTTTTGTTGCTGTAATTAATTATGTTCTATTCTTGTCCGTCTAATCGTATTTTTTGAATGCTACTGCTTTCTGATCTATTTGTTTGGTTGCATATACATGTAACAACATAGTGTTTTTGTTTTCTAAGCTTTAAAAGGCTACCTGTGAAGAGTAGATTATGATCAATATATCTAAAAGAATAATAACAATACAATTGTTGAGAATTAGGATGGTGACTATTAGCTGAGAAGACACCTGAAGCGATTCAAGTTCATTGCTGTGAATTGTCCTTATGAACAATCGCTTCTGTGAATCACACCTTATCTTATTTTTATATTTTAACACTGATACGAATTTCATAAAAAAATTTTGAATGAAGTTTTCAAAATTGTAGCATTTCCAACTTTAGAATTGATGCAAATTTGTAACCACTTTTTGTATAGGAATAATAATAATTGGGGTTTTTTTTTTTAATTTCAAATTAGGCATTGAAACCACATTACCATATTTTTCTCCAAAATTAAAGTCTTCAACTAGACTTTTTTTTATTCTTGCTTAAAGATTAGACATTGCACCATGCCTACTTAAATGTATTTATTCATTACACCTCTTTAGTTGTAGATGATGCCCTTATATTTCGGTTGTGTGTAAGGTGTTTTGTCAAATCGTCAACTCAAACCATTCAACTCCAACTCTTCAACCAACTTCAAATATGAAATACTTTGATTACCCCCAACATGCCCCCGTATGATGCGTTTGAGCCGGTAATGGAATAGTTTCAGCCACCGTAGCTTGAGGAACTACCACTTCAAGCACCTACTGTCGAAGAAGACACCGATTCAGACTTTGGTTAGACCGATGAAGAATGGGCAAAGGCCTTTGATGAAACCTTTGCAAAACCTCATACAATTACTGAATGGGGATTGGGCAATGATTTGGTCATTTGACAAGTTAGGAATTTTGTTGTTGAAACTTTTGTTGTAAAACTTCTAATGGCGTACGAATTTATTGTCGTATCTTATATTCATGCTTTTCATTTCTATTGTGGGTTATTTTATGAATGAATTTAAACTTTTAATCATTTCGGATTTACATGAGGGGATTGACAAATTAAATTAACTTGGTTGAGTTGTAACATATTAGGCAAACAAGAAAACAGACTTAAGTTTTATTCATTATATAAAGAGATGATTGATAGATAGCAGAAAACGAGTAACACGTAAATTGCCTTTGCCCTTCCATCTCGCGCGTCGTAAATTGTCGCCGCGGCATCGCGCGGGCACCATACTAGTATATATATAGTTAGAACTTGTGTGACTTATGCATATCAAGACCTTGCGTAGGGTAAATATGTGAATATGATTGAGGCACCTAGAATTCACCCATTTCCATTTCATTATCCTTTCCATTAAAATTCCTTTCCCTAGTTAACCATTTTGTGCCTTAACTTTCATTTCAATTGTCACTTAGCCAACTGTCATATCAAACACAAGGGAAGTGACACTAAAGGTAGTTGAGAGGATTAAAAAAGAGTAATGGTGTTTTGGACTTAAAAGTTTATGCCACACCAAAGTTTTTGGCACCATTTGAAAATTAAGTTGTTGGAAACTTTAAAAACCCATTAGCAGTCAAATAGAATATCATGTTTTAATATTCATCCTAAAAGCAATAAGATTTCTAGCACAAGTAGCATATATGTTCCAAAAATGAAGAAACGTGTTTCAAAAAATAGTTATAAGAAAGAAACAAACAATAAATAGTTTAAAAAAAAAAACTTAAAAAGAGAAAATTACAAGACAAGTCCAAGTTGATAATAGCTTTTAACAAAAACCCGCCGAACGGTTCATGGGAATGGAGAGTTAAGTATAACGCCCTTGTAACAACTTAACAATATCCCAACATAAACAATATCCCAAACTACCCCAAGTAACAACTTAAGTGTGTTATGTTAGTATCACCCTTCCTTACCCATCATTACCCTTTTGACCACAACAAAACCCATTTAAGCCCTCTCGAGTTATAAAACTTTACGAAGACTAGTTGATGGTGATTTAACTTGCATACAAGCCTATGATTTATGCATGCCTTGGATAGAATTTGATTGTTTCACCCAAAATAAAAATTACTGTAACACCCCAACCGATGGCGGAAACATCGAGGTGTCACGTAGTGACGATTGTTCAAAAGCTCATGATACTGATGTGTAAATATTTTAGTCAATACTTCAAGTTACAATTACAGATATCATCAAGTACAAATACTATTCCATATACTGTCTTGATTAAGTCTTTACTAAGTTCACATGTCCTACATGAAATATCTTAACAATCAACCTGAAACATGTACGAAAATAATTTTGTCAACATAAATAATGTTGGTGAGTACACTTAGTTTTTTGTACATCTAGTATGAGTATAAAAGTGTTTACAATTTAAGTGTCATGAGTCATTCAAGGCAAATATAGAAAACACGTAATTACACAACGTGGGCCAAAATAAAAAGTCTTATGTGACAAAATTTAAAACATTGACAATGACCTAGGACTTTCCACTAGGTGGGTTGTCAATCGAAATAGTGCTATCCATTGTTAAAGTCGGGTAGCTAAGTTGATGATTTGGTAATGATTGCAAGTATACTACGTTTATGTTTAAGCATAAAGCACAAGAATTCAAAGCATAACACGTGTATGAATTGTATGTAAAATGTTTATGAATATGTGTAAGTTTCATATGTGTACATGTTTCACCCTAAAAGTGTAAGAAAACAAAAGAGGAATAAGTATACTCAAAGTTTGCTAAAGCGATCAAAATCCAACTTAAGCTGTCGCGAGTAAAAGATCTGGGAATTACGTGTAATTCCGCCTATATTGTTTAAGAATACCAATAAGTGAAATGTCTAAAAGTCTAATGCTTCTAGGGTCTAAGGCATTAGGGTTTGCTAAGTCGATTTAGGGAATTACAGTTTTTTACAATAAATGGTATTAGTATTAAGCTCGTATATCCAAAATAATATGATTAAAGTCTATGAACATAATAAGGTAATCTAAATATTACCAATTGAATATTTAATTAAAAATATTCCCAAATAATTTATACAAAAGAAAATAGTTAATTACCTTTAACTATTATTTCTTAATTACATAAATATACAACTAAAATACAAGATATGATTCAAGAAATAATGTTTTTATGTAAAATAGTTGTGTTCTGATGAGAAATATCCAACATAAATTTTCCACAATTTTCTCAATTTATTTGTATTTATAACTAATTTAATGAATTTAAATCATGTTTAAATTATTCAAAATGGGGAAATCAATAAAAATATGTGTTTTCTGGAAAACTAATTTTTCTATCAATTCCTGATGCTTGGAAATAATTTCTCAAAAGAATTGGGTTTAAAATCATTTAAAACAATTTAAATTAATAAAAATATGAAAATATATTATTTTCCAGAAAGTAAAAGTGTAGAAATTAAGTTTATGGTGTCAAGAGTCTGCACCTAAAATTTTATAATTTTTGGACAAATAATGAATTTACTATGAATATTCTAAGTTTAAATGTATTTTAAATGAATAAATAAAAGTTTAAATAAAAATAAAAAAAATCAGAAAAAAAATGGTGGGGATGCCACGGTTCAAACCCTACTCCCCTTTCTCATATAATACCCAAACAACCACAACAGTATCATAGTTTATTGTTAGATTTGATTAATTATAAATTTATTTATATAATAAAACAACTTCATCTTCTTCCTCAATAAACTACTCAAAAAACCTAACCCTAACCGAACATTTAATCGGCCTGATTCAATACGTAAACATCTAGGAATCATAGGGCTATTGACCAGGAATGAATACAACATAAAATGCCACAAAACTAATCGACTTACAGTATCGTTTATGAACCGAAAATGAAGAAAAATATAGCTGAGACGTTGGAGCCGATAATCTGGAATTCTGGACGCAATTAGCTTAAGTTTGTTGTGGGCTTAAGCTGTTAAGAGGTGCATATGTCGAATGAAACAATGCTTATATAAAGATTTCGTTCAAAAACGGACTAATGATCGACTTTTAAAACTCCGGCTATTGCGTATTAAACCCAAGATTAAAACTATAATAAACACGCGTTAAAGATCAATATTATGATAAGAATTTGAAGGTATGAGAAGGAGTAACGTATGGGAACAATTAAAACGATTTGAAAGAGCCGTAATGTGACAACAGTCAACGAACCAGGTCAACATTTGTACGCTTTTCACTTTCTATTGTCATTATATGTGCATCCTTATATAATTTGCATACACTATCCCCCCTAGTCTAGTGAAGCTTGAATTAATCAAGAAGACACAACAAAGAACACTCGTTTAGTCATACAACACCCGGACAAGTCACCAAACAAGCATCCAATAAGGGTTGTCACTCACTAACACATGATAGCACCTTGCTAACACATGTTCTTGGATCACCAATATTATCATATATCAAACTCTAATGACTTGTGTTCATAGCTTGTAAGCATAGTACATGTTGATGTCGTCATTGGATGGCCTATAAACTAATCAAAACCACAACATACCTTGGTTTAATGATCGAACAAAACACAAGCTAACAAGTAAAACCATTTATAAACATTAAACCTAGAGATATATATGTGCCATTCAATCTATAGCAACACATACACACGTGAACATACTCCGCCAAGGCATACACACACTTGAATATCTTGTTAACACATGAAACCTTCCCCTTGCTTTTACTTCGGCCGAAACCATAACCCAAGAAACACTCATGAGTTCTTGTCAAGGAATGTCCAAGTTATACATAAAAAAGGAAACCTTCACCTTCTTACCGAAGTATCAAAATTGGCTTTGTTGGTATTTGATAAAATGGGAATACTGTTATGTATTTTGAGGTTAGAACAAAAGACTTGAAATACCGAAGTATCAAAATTGGTTTTTGTTTAAAATCTAACAGGAAGATCGAGGTTTGAGAGACACTGTGAAATCTACATGATTTTAGTAGCACCAACCTCTACTAGTAATGGTTAACAGGAGAGCGATGCATAAGTTTGGATCTTGGAGAGAATGACTGCAATTGCGTCACCGACTAAGATTATTCAGGATTTAGAAAGAATGGTACGAACTTCGTAGAGATTATCACCCTACTTGAAGAATAGAGGTTGAAGTCAAACACAATGTTTAAGTCTAGGTTTGAAACGAATAATTTGGACTTGGGACTGACTAGTGTTTGTTCTTGGTTTGATTCCCAGTCTCATTCCCAATGCATCATCAGGGCTTATATATAGGGTGTACCGCAGCTAACCCACCACACATTTGATACCTCAAAAATGTACTGGAAATCTCTCCTAAAACCCTAATAGAATTCCACACCATCTCAATGTACCTGTAAATTCGTAATTACGTTCCGGACCGCAATCGCCAATTTACCTTACATTGGGGTGTTATGCCCTTTTACGACACTAACTCAACACATTAAAACGACTGAAAGTTTGAAGACTATGCCAAATGAGGGTGTCGTGTTTTACGCACAGCTAGGGTATGATGAGGTCCTTCCCTTCGCCAGGTTCACATCTTAAGCTAACCCATTCACTGCGTTATGCCACAAGACACTAGACACACATTGTGGCAGAGTAAGCATATGCTTAGTTTCCTATAAGTCGACAATATATTCCAACCTGAGAACTGGTTTTTCTCGTAAGTAGGGGTGTACAAAAAGCTCGCCGCTCGAGGCTCGCTCGACAAAAGCTCGCTCGAAAAGGCTCGTTTTGTTTTTGAGCCGAGCCGAGCCGGCTCGTTTTGTAACCGAGCCGAGCTCGAGCCAGGGGTGTTCAGCTCGTGGCTCGGCTCGTGACTCGGCTCGATGGCTCGACTCGTGGCTCGGCTCGTGGCTCGGCTCGATGGCTCGACTCAGGCTTGTGTATGTGTAATAGATATATAGATGAAAGTAATATATTTTGGCTCCAAACGCAATTTTAAAATTCAAATTTTGAAAGCCTCGCTCATACTACCTATCTACCTCACCTTTTCATAATCCAATAAACCCTAA
Organism: Ambrosia x helenae; assembly: GCA_030844895.1. NCBI lineage: Eukaryota > Viridiplantae > Streptophyta > Magnoliopsida > Asterales > Asteraceae > Ambrosia > Ambrosia x helenae. Next base: position 65,055,250 of record CM061227.1, on the reverse strand, counting down.
CTTGGAAAATAAAAAATATACATGTATATCTGTAATTTTATTTTATTTTTGTTTTGTTTTTTATTTTATAAATATTTATAAAAAAATAATAAAAAAATAACGAGTTGGCTCGAGCCAGCTCGACCAAAAAAACGAGCCGAGCCGAGCTGGCTCGTTTAAGTTCGAGCTCGAGCTTAGCCTGGCTCAGCTCGACTCGGCTCGTATACAGCCCTACTCGTAAACTTCCATATTAAAAGAATACTTTCACACCTCAACTCTAACATGAACACTAGTTTAGTTCGCCGATTCTCTATGTCACTTGGTGTATCAAGTGTCCATAATCCAAATGTTTACGCAAAGAGAAACTTACACATGTTTAATCCATGGATATGAATAACTTATTTTGCTAATGATATATGAATCCAAGAATATATAGGTATTATGATTGCTCATAAGTAAATCATATAATTAATGTTCACATATCACGTATTTTGGAAATAAGGTATCAACAAGGCATATGTAATCACGTAGCACAATATTGTATCAAAACAATTATAACATTCATTTGTATGTGTATGAAGAATGTAACACAAATAGATATATAAGTTGTTTATGTGTAATAAAGATTCACGTAACTTCTAGCTATGACATGAAGACTAAGGCATACGGAATCCGTGCAAAGATAGCAAACAACTTGCAATCTAGGTCAATACTTATGTAACATCATGATGAAACGATAGCATGTTAAGAATTTTCATCTATGAATATAAAGTACAAGTTAATCTTGTCTAATGATTTCAAGTTTAAGAAATTATATGAGTGTAGAAAGTGTTATGATCAAAATATCCAAGTCTCCTATGAGAATGTTTAAGTCATGAAATAAATCGATTTTGTAGGTTTAAAAAAATCCTTGATTTCAAACATCACAAATGACCATGTCAATTACTATGGATAAGAAGACGGAATCTCATATTTCGATGAACGTTAGAAAATTTTCGTGTTACAAGAGACTCATACGTTACATATCACGAGTCTAAAACATCCATTAATTATATGAAAACTCGGGATTAACACGTATTATTACGTCAAACACACCAAATGCTAAATTAAAGTCCAAACATACGAAAAAAACAATTTGGGAACTAAAACGAATATGTTAAATGTAAGAATGATCCCACGTGCGTTGATATATATATATATATATATATATATATATATATATATATTTTTGGAAAATTATTGTATTTCTAAATTTTCTTTCGATTTTGTAAACCCCATATTATTTATCGAAAACTATTATTTATTTGCCTTAGATGTGAAATGTTTTGACAAATTCAAAAAAACAAGTTGAATGTGAATAATTTCAAAATATTTATTACTACCAATCGTTAATGGTGGGTACTTTGAAGAAACCATGAGTTGATAAGGTATTTGATAAGACTAATATGGAAATTGTCAAGACATCATTTTTTTTTAGATCAGATTGTGTCCCCACACAAGATATTAGGTCAGGTATAGTATACTATGGTTGCATAAAATGTGTTCTGAATGAATGAGAAAATCCTTCCGATATTGGATAGTGAGGTGTTGTGCCCTTGGGGTATAATAATGGGATATGGAGGATTGTTTGTATAAAAGGGTTGTTGTAGGGGTACAATGTACTGAGTATGGGAAGTAAGTGCATATAAGTTTTGGTTAAATAGATGAGTTTTCCTTGCGGACAAGGATGTTTTGAGTGGGATGGATTGTTAAGTGCCTAGTTACCAAGTTCTAATTGTCAAGAATATTATGTAGGTCGAGGAAGTTCCATGCATGTAGTCCATGAGTTAATTTGCTGGATGTTCTTTTATATTTACGGGGTGTTTGGAATTTATTATTCAAAACAGATTATGCATTTTGAAAAAGCAGGGTGGAGCTACTTATAGATTATTGCGTTTTGGTAGCCTAAAAAACTGATTATCTGCGTTTTCAAAACGCAATCCCAAACACTAAAAACTGATTATCTGCGTTTTCAAAACACAATAATCTAAAAATCAGATTCAAAACGCAATCCGAAACACCCTCTTAGTTTAATTAGTTTTTTTTCCTTATTTATGTTGAGAAAGTTTATTGTAAAAAAAAAAAGCTTTAGCATAAAAAGTATCAGAAGGATTTTGGGCTTTTGATCAAAATAAATCAATGGATGAGATTAAAATGGGAAAAGTATACGTTGAGTTTCTAAAATAGAAGGGGAAGGGCAAAATAGGTATAATCTATAATTGTTGAGTTCCACCCCATTTTTTAAACATACATAACTTTTTCATGCGACATTATTTAAAAAAAAAATACACCATGAAAACAAGCCTTTTATCCTCTTTCATTTGCATACCCTATTGCTATACTTTTAATATATATATATATATATATATATATATATATATATATATATACTAGCTTATACCCCGGGAGCGTCCCGGGTTGAGAAATCTAAGTAAAGTGAATAAAATTAGAAGTATCTAAAATATAAAAATGGCATCCATGTATCAACTTACATTAGATACTTTTAAAAAAATACATACCAAAAGATCCATTTCACCTTACAACATCAACACCTAAAACAGAATATTAAGATCCCAAGCACTTCAATGGGACAAAGATTGTTTAGCACCAATACATTCAGTCAAAGGTCTTTCACTGCATACAATAAGATTTGAGCTATTTCAGAATATGGTAGAAAACGAAAACATAGCAATTACCTGTTGGAGAGTGTCCCGGGTTGAAATATCTAATATGACATAATAAAATATCTAATATGACAATATAATTAATGACTTGCCAATATATGATTAATGAATATTATTATTATTATTATTATTATTATTATTATTATTATTATTTTAAACAAATCTCTGTCATAAGTTATCATATTCTAATATAAAAAAGGGTAATTGGGTCGGTATCACCTAATCCCAGGCCCGACCCAAACCAACAATTTTATTTTAAACTAATATATCCCAGGAGCGTCCCGGTTGAGAAATCTAATTTGAAATATCAATTTTACACCTGAAATAGACTGATGCGTTTTACAGTTACATGCAGGAAAGCTTCGGGTAGCACTTGACCTAAAACAATTAACAATGTATCCTCAATGTTAGTGCATAACCTTAAACAATGTATAACTCTAATATTAAAACCTAACCTAAAACAATGTACAACTCCAATGCTAACACATGTTGTAAATAAAAATCATGTTTACTGGTTTGAACATAACTAATGACTTACCTATACGTGATTAATGAATAACCTGAACACTTTGTGTTTTTTTCTTGTATGAACAAAACCACACAAAAAATAGTCGTTCTTTTCTCCGTTTTTATATAGCACTATGATACCCGTTGGAAAGATAATAAAACGCTCGTTAATTTGGTGTAATTTTTTTCTTTAAAAAAACTCATATATAAAAGATATTAACGTTTAAAAGTTATGGGAGAAAACATTAGAGATAAAAATCTAATTATGTTTTTAAATTTTAAATTATTATTTTCCTAAAATAAAGCCCTTGCCACATGGGATGACACATGGCACACTCAATGAAGAGAATACCCTCTTTGAATGCCATGTCATTAAAATGGCTTTGGTTTATTATATGTATATATATATATATATATGTTGGGTTGATAACTTGCGTTTAATCATGTATCACTTGCGTTTTTGGTCAGATATAACTTGCATTTTTTTATCAGGTATAACTTGCATTTTATCTAGTATAACTGGCGTTTAATCATGTATAGCTTGCGTTTTTTGTCTGATATAACTTGCATCTTTTTATCAGGTATAACTGGCGTTTTATCTAATATAACCTGCGCCTAATCATATATAACTTGCGTTTTATCATGTATAACTTGCATTTTTTTGTCAGATATAACTGGCATCTTTTTATCATGTATAACTTGCGTTTTATCTAGTATAACTTGTGTTTAATCTTTGAGTTGTTAAACGATGATATCTACTTATTTATTTCCATTTATTATTTGCTTAAATCACATGAAATCAACCCTTTTTGTATTTCACCTGCTTATTTAGTTAATAATCTTCAATTGTTTTCGTAATAAACATTGAGAACTATTAGTATTCAGATGTGTTTACGTTCTGCAACAAGGTTGTTGACCTAACGAGATTGTATTGTTTCTGCATTTTCATTGATTCACAAGAAACTACCAAACTGAACTTCTTTTTATTACTTTCATTCGTTTTTGACAAATTACAATGACAATTAGTTCTCAATTAATGTATAGAACAAGCTAGTCATGAACAATGGAAAAAGTGAAGAACAGAGCATGATCAAGCTTTTTATCCTCTTTCATTTGACAAATTACAACCCAACGATTTTTTTTTAAAGTATAGGAATAGGGTATGCAAATGAAAGAGGATTAAAAGCGTGTTTTTATGGTGTATTTAAAAAAAATGTCATATGAAAAAGTTATTGGCGTTTTAAAAATAGAGGTGAAACTTGAAAAAAGTCCACAATTTTGGTGATGGACAATAATACCCTTTTTGTTAGGGACATGTGTCATCCTCCTGTTCCTTCTTACACTTTTTACGTTAACACCCTTTTTACGTTAGCCTCACCCATTTATGTCTAGTTATTTAGTATGCACTAGTGGGCCAGAAAAAGTCGTTTACCATGTTTATAAAGGAGACTGAATTCTCTCTGTGTATTATTGAATAATAAAACCCCATTATGTAGGGGAGAATACAAGAGATAATATGATAACTAAATCACAACTATACAAGGAAATCAATCAATAAATCTATCAATCAATATAAATAATGAATTTACACACTAATCATGCTTAATAATTGGCTAATACTCCCCAGCAGTTTGAACGGGTGTAGGACAAACGTTCAAGCTGGAGCGAAACGACTGAAATAGTTGTTTGGAGAGCCCTTTAGTGAAGATATCCGCATATTGATAAGTCGCAGGAACATGAAGAACTCGAATATCTCCCACACGAACTTTTTCTTTGACAAAATGAATGTTGATTTCAATGTGCTTAGTTCGTTGGTGTTGTACCGGATTGTCAGACAGATAAACAGCAGACACGTTGTCACAATAAACAATAGAAGCTTGTCGCAAAGGAGCATGTAGCTCGAGCAACAGATTTCGGAGCCATGTAGTTTCTGCGACCGCATTAGCCACACCTGTGACATCCGTCACCCTCGTCTTTCATCTAGTTGACAAAAATAGCCCTTCAAATATTTCAATTATAGTCCTTATAAGCTTCGTCGTTTTTAAAATTTATATTAGGGTAAATTAAAAAAAATATTATTAACATTAATATTTATTATGGGTCGAGTATACGTTTTATCAAATGCGGAGTCGTAAAAGATTCTATAAAAAAAAGAGATATAGTTTAGTTTAAAAAAGTTTTAAAGTTAATTAACTCAACTTGGTTACGTTTATATAAAGGAAAAAACAAACTGGGTTAATAAAACTAACTGCAGGGACCATATGTGCCAATATGTGAAAGTTTTAAAGACAAAGACTTCCCCTCCCCTGTACCCACGTTTTTTTTCCGGCAATTCAATGTCGCCGCCGGCGACATTTCCGGCAGCCCCAAAACGGTCGTTAACGTACAATTAACGCGATTTAATGAGCTCTTTTCGTTTCTCCATTGATTTTCAACAGTTTCGGACCATGATTGGTACTTTTAACGCGTAGTAATTACATGTTAATCAATTTTTAAAGTCATAACCGTCGCACAATTATGTCACCTTCAAAACGCATGTTCCGGTCTCTTAAACTATAAATTAATCATTGCAATACGTGACCCATCATTCAGACGATGCAAACCCACTTAAAACCATTCCAGATCGCGAGCAGAAGCTTTCCAAATCGAAGTTTAAAGTGTCGCACCATCATTGAATTTTCGAACCCAAACCAACTTCGTAAGTTAACTTCTTTGATGCCGTTTTGTTACCTATACATTAACCTTTGAAAGCCCTATCGTTTTTTACGTTATCCTTGCCTGGTTCGGGTTTATTAATTTGGAGCTAGGGTTAGGGTTCTTGGTTAATCAATTTGAGGAAGAAGATGCTTAGTTTGTTATTAGATAAATATATTTTGGCTTGAATAAAATCAACAAACTTGTTTCTTGGTATAGTGGTTGTGTGTGTGTCACTGCATAGAACAGACTCGGGTTCGATCCTCCTAACCTGCGGGTCTCTTCCTTGTATTTTTTTGGATATTGTTTTTATGTTTAATTTCTTTTTGTAAAAATATATATATTAAATAAAACTAATAATATTCATAATAAATTCAATTTTTACCCAAAAATTATGAAAATTTAGGAGTAGCTTCTTGACATCTCATAGAAAATTATCATATTTTTTATTTCTGGAAAATGTTTTATTTTCGTAATTTTTATTATTTAATTTGTTTTAATAATATTTAATTGATTAAAAATTCATTCCTAATGGTTTTTGTCTCAAAATTTGTCATAAGTTATTTCTAATCATTAGGAACTGAAATTAAAATTAGTGGCTCAGAAAACATTCATTTTTATTGATTTTCCTATTTTTAATCATTTAAACATGATTTAATTCCATTAAATCAGTTTTAAATATAAATAAGTTTATAAAAATTATGGGAAAATTATTTTCATTACTTTACATCAGAAAGTACCCATTTTCTATGAAAATAGTATTTTTGGATTGTGACTTGTATTATTAGTCTTATTATGTTTAATTAGACATAATAAAGCATTTATTTATTTATACAATTTAAACATCTATTTTATAAATATTGTTCTTATAAAATAGAAATACTCTTATGGTTTAATGTCTTTATTATCTTTTGTTGGATCATTGTGTAACTCAAAATTATTTATTTATATATATATGATTGTTGTATTTATTTTTAATTTAGTTAAAGTAATTAACTAAATTATTTTGTCTTAATTATTCAAACATATTTTTATCTAAATATTCAACTGGTAATAATTATGTTATTTAAACCACATTTACAACCTTTCATATAATATTTGTGAACCCTAATTGACTTAGCAAACCCTAATACCTTAGATCCTAGTTACCTTAGACTCTTAGACTTTTCCCTTATTAGTATTCTATTACATTATAGGTTGGATTCTTCGGAATTTCCATTACTTAGCTCACGACCGCTTAAGTTGGATTTTGATCGCTTTCGCAAACTGTGAGTATATCTTTCCCCTTTTTCATGTTTTACACTTTGGGGTGACTCATGTACGCTTTTTACTTCACTCACTTAATCATGGTTTATCATATATTCACAATCGCAATTCTTGTATGTGTTTTACTTGTTGATTCGCTGATAGTGTGTACTCATGACCTGAATCATTAACCGTTCTGCGGCCTAGCATAGCAATAAATAGTACTTAAATATTGTTATGTGTGAACGATTATTCATCGCCTACTATGAGCGAATACTATATATATGTGTGACTCTTGATTCATTAAACAAAGGTTTGATTTTGGGTAGTATTTGTACACAGCTTGAACACTAAATTGTAGACAGTATAACACGTGAATTGCGAAACACTTTTTCTACTGTATGTATTCAAAACAGGGTATGCTCACCAATACAATTTTTGTATTGACCAAATTATTTTGTACACGTTTCAGGTTGTTTTGAGATGCATCCTTTAAGCCTTCGGATTTATATTTAGATTTTGATTCATTGTATTTCAATTTAGTTGGCAGTTAGAATCGTTGTATTTCATTTCAATGTAATAAATTATTTAATCAATGTATTCAAATTTACACTTTAGTCCATGAGCTATTGAACAATCGTCACTACGTGACACCTCGATGTTTCTGCCATCGGTTGGGGTGTTACAGATTGGTATCAGAGCCATGGTTATAGGGAATTAGGTTATTAGAATGCCTTTTAGCCTAGTCTATAACTAAGTTTACATTCACGAGTCCTCTCGTGTATATTTTTCTTTATTCTTATATTTTGTTTTATGATATTTTCTATAAGATTCGTTCTCATTATTCTTGCGGTGTTTTGTTTGAAGAAGAACACACTCGTATTTCACAAACGAAACGATATCACCAAGTTAGGAGTGACATCCATACCTTGGTGATTAGTTTCACTTCTCTATATGCTATATATCTTTGGAATATATCTTTGGGATAGGAGTGATATCCACACCTCAAAGTGTATTTCCTCCAAAAAGAAACTTAATCACTAAGCTGGGAGTGATATCCTTAACTTAGTGACTGGTTTCACTCCACCATAGTTTTTCAATTTTGAAATACATCTTTGAGTTAGGAGTGAAATCCACATCTCAAAGATCTATTTCTGCATCTCGTTTTAAATCTCTATGGAAACAATCTCAATGTTTTATGATATTGATATTTATGTTTTGTTGAATTTTCTTAAATATTGGTATTACATACGTTGATTTTGTCATTCACGTCATTTTAAATCTTGGACTTTTGAAACACATTAGATTTACACATACTTCATGAAATAGTTTCATTTTGCATTTATTGCATATTTTAAAGGTCAAATGTAAACCTTTGACGTATTCAATATATGTTTTCGGGAGAAATTTGCAACTAATAATAAGCCTTATAACGTTTTCAAACTCGACTTCTCGTAAACACATGAAAATGTGTATTTACGAAGATTTTGCAAATAAACCTATTTTGAATCTAAAACACACTTCGATTTCTAAAAATTTATCCTCATGCATCACTACTATTATTTCAACAATATCACAAAGTCGAGTAAACTGCGAAAATTTACCTTTTACACTTATACTTTTTTAGTTGCAAATCTTTTGGTTTAACAAAACAATGGACATATCTTTTTATCAGAATGTTGTTAAATGTCTTTTATAGTATAACGCATATATGTAAAATTACTAGATTTTAACTCACATGACAGTAGGCTATACACCCGTTCCGTGCACATTCATTTGCTGCAAATTTCATTATTTTATTCTTGAACCATTTTTATTCATAGTTATTTCTAAACACGTTATTTGTGACTATTTTCACATTGACTATTTGCATTAATACAACTCGTTTACTTTCATTTGGTGCAATTGTGCGATTTACTCGATTATGTTATATTATTCTTTCAGTCGGAATTTTATGCTATACTTATATACTTAGTTGAACACATGTTTGGTATGCATATTTTCTTTCCTGTTTTGAGCAACACCCTGTTATACTTTACATTATTTTGTTTATCATCATGGTTAATGAACATACTAGTTGATAACTCGTATGAGATCTAAGCCAGTGCCCACGTACGACTCGGATTAGAGTATTTCTTTAATACGAGGGGAACGGTGTAAACCTCAGAGTCTATCAATATGAGTGTTTAGAGCCAACGATGTGAACAGAAGCTACCGGTTAAGGGTGAACCCAAAAGGGAAGAACCTCTAATCATGTCTTATACTTACATGTTATTCACATTACGGTTAAAGGGAAAACCCGGAAGGGAAGGACCTCTAACCATGTCATGATTGAACAATATTTCATTACAACAGATATTACATATTGTTTGCACGCATTTATTTCATATTAGGGTTATGGAAAAGCATAACACCCTAGTGTAAGGTAAATCGATAATTACGGTCCGGAACGCAATCATGGGCTTACAGGTACATGAGGGTGGTGTGTAATGCTATTTTAGGCTATTGGTAGACAATCAGTATGTAACATCACACAAATTTTCTTATATATATATATATATAGAACTCCCTCATTTTATTCATCCGATTCATGTTTACAGTATCTTTACCATCCATTTTGTTAATTTTTTTTTGTTTAAATAATGACGTATAATCAATATTAAATTGGATTGTATTAAAAATTCTGATTTAAAAACGTTAAAAAAATGTTTGCCTGTGCCTGGATTCGAACCCGAGTCCCTGGCGGGCTAAACCTTAACCACACCACACAAACCATTACACCATTTGGTGTTTTGTGATGTTAATTAAAACCAATTAAACTTAAACCCTTTCAAGGTCCCTTAGTCAAACCTGAAAAGTCAAACGTAGTCTCCTATTCAGGTCGAGTCAAAGTGTTAGTAAATATGGTCTCCTAGTCAAGTCAAAGTGTTAGTAAATATGGTCTTCTACTCAAGTCAAAGTTGTTCCTAAATTCTAGCCTAGTCAAAGTAGTCCCTAATTACAACTCCAAATTTTACACTATAAATACACTAGCCTGCCATTCAACTCTTTATACCATTCAAAAAAAAAAAAAACATTATTATCCCATCTCCCATATACTAAACTCCTCTAGCTAGTTTCGAGTTTTCCAAGGCATTATTACTAAGTGTTTGCACGCTCAATAAAACGTACGAACTCATTATGCACCTAAGGTGAGTTTACATAGCCCCTTTTTCTGTTTTACATTTTGGGGTGAAACATGTTTAAACATTTTATATACTATCATTTACTCATTCTTACATTGTTGAAACTTGTGATTCAATTACACTATCATTTAATCATTCTATCATTTGACTGTAACAAAAAGACACAGTACAATCATTAACATTGATCAAGCCGCCTGTTTAGATTATAGCGCTATAGGTCTGACAAACCCATCCCCCCGCATAAATTCAGGGATAATCGATAACAGTTACACTTTTACTAACTTGCGAGTTAGGTCTCAGTCGACACAAGGTTTGATTGTACAAAAGACACATTGTTACCTGTCGGACTCATATTCTGTCATTACTCATTATTATACTTCAAATATGATTGCTATACAACATATTGTTTTCAACTATATGCAAAAACCTATGTATTCTCACCAACTATTTATAGTTGACCCCCCCCCCCCCCATCTTTCCAACTTAACATGTTTCAGGTTTATATGCTATTGGAAGTTGTGCAAGTCTTGGAACAAATAGGAGCTTTGGACCTAGTTTAAATTAATCAACTTTTGTAATCCTTACTTGTCAGATGAATTGTAAATTGTTTAATATTATTAAACTTTCATTTAGTACCATGAGCTATTGAACAATCATCACTACGTGACATCCCGATGTTTCCGCCATCGGTTGGGGTGTTACAGATTGGTATCAGAGCCATGGTTATAGGGAATTAGGTTATTAGAAAATATTCAACACCCTACCCAAATCATATTATTTCATTTCTCCACATGTTACTTATTTTTAGAAACTATAACCTCATACCTTAGCACAAACTAAAGATTTCTAAATCTTGTTGTATTTTCATTACCTAGTAACTTTACAAAGTACATATTTTTGTCAAAAGATGTCCTCAAACTTAAATTCAATTGTTTATTTATTGACGTAACAAGCAATTTTCTATATAATGCTTTAAACTATTAAAAATCACTTAATAGAACCTTGATCTTCAAAACCTAATGTCATGTTTGAAATCTCCAATTAACGGGAATATTTTAATCAAAGCCCACTTAGCTTGTACTATTTAACAACTTTTGCTTTATGTATAAAACCAATTTTGAAAATAAGATTTTTTTTTATCCATAGTAATAATATCTAGTCTCTAAATTCTCCATCGACACTCACTCATTTTCAACTTGTTCAAATTTTTACAATATTTGGCATATACCACAATCATGTTTTCTTATACACTTGATTATAACCTTTGATCCAAACCTCAAAATTTACACTGCTACATAATCTCCTTACTATAAAATAAACTCTTTATCAACTATCTTCACATTCACTATCTCTCACAACCTTGATTCTGCTTCAAGATTTTTCATCATCCTCTCAAGAACTAAATTCATATCCTTCACCTTCTCACACATGAGCTAGTTACCCATGATAACCAAACTATTGAAACTTGATTGTGTGTTGCATCAAACATAATCCTTAGTTATACATGAGGATTCGACTATCTACCATATTTGAACATTTGAATTTAGAATTCATGGAATATAAACTATTTGATATAGACACACCTAGAGTCATTAACCTTGTCTAGGGCAACTCTATTACAACTCGTATGCTATACTTGATACTTGATTGCTTACATGTACATATTATCAATTTGCAATTCATGTGTGTAATAATTGGTACACTTAATCAAACAACTGATAGAGGATGAAGTACTTGCTCAACAGTTCGTAGAGTACCAAATAACCTACTCAACGATTGGTAGAGGTCATCATGCCTGCTCAACAGTCGGTAGAGGCCCTACAACCTGCTCAACGACTGGTAGAGGCTATCGCACCTGCTCAACAATCGGTTGAGGTTCTTACTCACTGACTGGTAGAGGTCTTTTTCCTGCTCAGCAGTTGGACTTATTTTTGGATACATTGTATACGATTCAATCACAAGGCTATTTTGCATTACTTACATGTGTGTTTAGAGTCATAGAAGGACACAAAACCCTAATGTAAGGTAAATTGGTGATTGCGGTCCGGAACGTAATCATGAATTTACAGGTACAATAAGGTAGTGTGAAATTCTATTAAGGTTTTGGGAGATACCCCGTATGTTTTTGAAGTATCAGAGGTGTGACGGGTTAGCTGCGGTACACCCTATATATAAACACTAATGATACGTGGAAAGGGACACTGTAGGGTCAGACCAATAACAAACCCTAGTTATTTGGTAGTCCATCTAGCATTTATGGTTATCTTTTACATTCCTTAAACTCTTACCCTACTCTGAACCATAGTCACCCTAACTATCCTCAACACTATTCAAATGTTTCTTCTTAAAATAAACTTCGGGACGAAGTTCCTAAAAGTAGGGGAGACTGTAACATCACACAAATTTTCTTTATATATATATACATACGACCGCTTAAGTTGGATTTTGATCGCTTTCGCAAACTGTGAGTATATCTTTCCCCTTTTTCATGTTTTACACTTTTGGGGTGACTCATGTACGCTTATTACTTCACTCACTTAATCATGGTTTATCATATATTCACAATCGCAATTCTTGTATGTGATTTACTTGTTGATTCGCTGATAGTGTGTACTCATGACCTGAATCATTAACCGTTCTGCGGCCTAGCATAGCAATAAATAGTACTTAAATATTGTTATGTGTGAACGATTATTCATCGCCTACTATGAGCGAATACTATATATATGTGTGACTCTTGATTCATTAAACAAAGGTTTGATTTTGGGTAGCATTTGTACACAGCTTGAACACTAAATTGTAGACAGTATAACACGTGAATTGCGAAACACTTTTTCTACTGTATGTATTCAAAACAAGGTATGCTCACCAATACAATTTTTGTATTGACCAAATTATTTTGTACACGTTTCAGGTTGTTTTGAGATGCATCCTTTAAGCCTTCGGATTTATATTTAGATTTTGATTCATTGTATTTCAATTTAGTTGGCAGTTAGAATCGTTGTATTTCATTTCAATGTAATAAATTATTTAATCAATGTATTCAAATTTACACTTTAGTCCATGAGCTATTGAACAATAGTCACTACGTGACACCTCGATGTTTCCGCCATCGGTTGGGGTGTTACAACACCCCTATACTCGGCCTCTGCACTGGATCGAGAAACAGTGGGTTGACGTTTGGACGACCACGATAACAGATTATCCCCCAAGAAAAACACAGTACCCACTCGTAGAACGTCGGGAGTCAGGACAACCACCCCAATCTGCATCCGAATAAGCCACCAGCAAGTTTGTGTTTGACCAAACCATCTTAACGCCGTAATTAGTGGTACATTGAATGTACCGAATTATCCTTTTCATAAAAGCAAAATGAGTGTCCCATGGGTCATGCATAAATAAACATACCTATTGTACCACATAGGTAATGTCAAGCCGGGTGAATGTTAAGTATTGTAATGCCCCGGCCAGACTACGATACAACGTAGGATCTGAAAAGGGGGCATCTGAAGCACTCAGTTTGGAGGATAGATCGACTGGGGTGGTGCACGGTTTGCACGTTGACATAGAAGCTCTAGAAAATATTTCTTTGGCATTTTGTTGTTACGAAAGAAAAATGCCATTATTTAGTTGATCAACTTGAATCCCTAGAAAATGATGTAGTCGCCCAAAACACTCGTGAGAGCATACCAATTGTAACATTCACATTTTTTTTCTAATAATTTAATTATAACTTTAGCGACCTAAAGTGACAATAATCCAACATGAAAAATCACACAACCGCATTTTAACGAAACATTCGAGGTAGAATTTTATATATGAAAATTCATAAGCATAAAATACTAAATATCTATTAGTTATGTTGACGTTTAATTAGCAAATGTTAATTTAAAGTCTTCTTCAACTACATGTAACTCTGCTCGTAATTTTGAAAACGTCGAAGCTTTCAATTTTGTAACCAACAACATTTTAGGGCCATCAAAGTCTCGTTAAATTCTAAACATATATAGTTCACCATAATACTAAATAGTTCTTGATCATTCTTGAACCAAGTTAGATTAAAACACTTGTATTTCCTTTAATTTTCATATTTTGGGCAGCCCCTAACACTACCCTATTCACCGCACATACAACCACCATTCTTCATTCTTTCAAGTGATTTGATTAAGAACTCAAGTTATCAAGTGTGGTGTCATCCTGAATCTTATCATTTTGTGTTTTGGTATGTGACTCCATTTATATATACACACTTTTATTTTATTATTATCATTTTTTTTTTAATTCTCAATAGAGTAGAATTCATGTCAAGAAAGTCTAAGGCATGTTCATGGTGAAAATGGATTCTAGACGTTCACAAAAATAATAAGCTTTTACACAATATGCATAATCCTTTAACCATTATTTTCATGACAAAAAGTGTCCATTCATATTAACTAATCAAAATGGATTCTTGATATTTTATTAATTCTCATCAAATCAAACACACATAAAAGATATGTTATGTATAAAAATCTCTAACATAGATTCCAAGGAACCAACATCAAAACAGTGGAATAATTTCCTATTTCAAGGTGTCACATGAAATAATGATATGTATCTTTACAAATGAATATTTATTTATGTTTGTAGACTAGAAAAGTCTATTAGTAAATCATACATGGTGCATATATATATATATATATATATATATACCAATAGGGATATGCTTATTGGTCCCAAATTATTAACCAAGACCTACATTTATTTGTGTTAAAACTCAATGTAATATTTTATGAAAATAATTAACCAACTTTGAATTCTATAAATGTGACTTGAATTCTAGACATTGTAACTCATAAATGTTAATGACACATTAAACCTTTGGTATATTTAGATCAATTATCATACGTAAACATTTAGCTACAATATTTATTATTCTACATCGTACGAAAATGTTTAATTATAAGACTATGACTTATAAAGGTAATATTAATCGTCAAACTTAAACACTAAGTGGCATTTATTCAAAACTTACAAATACTGACGATCTATAATATGAGAACATATATAATATATAAGAAAAACTTAGTATTATTTTTGTCGGGCGATAATTGAACACGACTAACATGAAACGTCTAAACATCATCAATTCCTATGCGATGACAAACAACTTATGACTTTAAACATTATTTATTCAAACCAGATAGACGAGACATGACTAGAACTTGACATGACTTCTAAACTATAACGGGAATTAACAAGTCTCCATTGACTTTCCCCAAAACTAGTTCTTGACTCTAGTATTACTTGATTTAACTTGTAGTTTCTATTTGTGCCATTTGACGTACTTTCCTCGGACAAACACTCAAATCACCTACATCAAGGTAAGTATACTTATCCCCCCCCCCCTTTTTCATTTTTACACTTTTGGGGTGATTCATGTACACATATTAAACATACACGTGCGCTTATTCATAAAACGTTTTTACATGCGATTCATATACGGGTTATGCTTTGAATTCTTGTGCTTTATGCTTAAACATAAACGTAGTATACTTGCAATCATTACAAAATCATCAACTTAGCTAGCCAACTTTAACAATGGATAGCGTTATTTGGATTGACAACCCGCCTAGTGGAAAGTACCTATGTGTGTGGGAAGTCCTAGGTCATTGTTAATGCTTTAATCTTTGTCAACATAAGAGGTTTGATTTTGGCCCGCGTTGTGTATTTACGTTTTATCCATATTTTCCCTGAATGAATCATGATACAATAATTGTAAATCTTTTTCTTAAAACTTATATTATACGTATACAAGCTGAGTATGCTCATCAACATTATTTATGTTGACAAAAATTATTTTCGTACATGTTTCAGGTTCATTGTTGAGATATTTCATATAGGACATGTGGACTTAGTAAAGACTTAATCAAGGAAACGTGTGGAATAGTATTTGTACTTGATGATATCCGTAATTGTAACTTGAAGCATTAAATAAAATATCCAAAGACCCATGTGAAGGAAAATTGTGACGAAAAAGCCACATACAGCGAATAACTGGACGGTTGGTAGGTCTTGGAACGAGTTCCCATGTCTCATTCTCCTGTAAAGCAGAGAATTCTGCCTGCATGGCATGTGACCAATTTGGATCAGCAAGGGCCTTGGCATAGGTATTAGGTACGGGTGAAATGGTAGTCGCAGTAAACGTGGCAGTCGGTTGTGGGTTGGTTCGTGACTTAGATCGGGAAGTCATAGGATGTTGGTTTGAAGGTAGAATGGATGGGCCGGTGGGGGAATGATAGTAGGAATGGTCGCGGGTTGGGTAACAGGTTGGGTGGGCAAAGGTGTCATTTGTGGAGTGGGCTGAGAGTGGGGTTATTTGGCCGGTTGGGTTGGGATAGGTCGAGTGGGTAGGCCGGTATGAGAGTTGGGCTGTGGTTGGGTGGTTTGTGTGGCTAGTCGATTAGCAGGCCGAGGCCTGCGAGAATATGTGATGGGAAACGGTGTGGTAGGAGAGGGTCGGATGATAGGGTATTGGAATTGAAAGTGATTAGGCAGTGGGTCGTCTAGGAATTGATCTGAGGTAGCGGGTTGAGGTAAAGTGTAAGGGAAAACATGTTCATCAAAGGTGACATGTCGGGAGATATGAACCTAACCCGTGGTGGGATCGAAGCACCGGTATCCTTGAAAATCCGGGGGATACCCAAGAAAGATGCACCGAATGGCTCGTGGGTGCAATTTATGAGGGGATATGGCGGAAGTGTTGGGGTAGCAGGCACACCCAAAGACTCGTAAATGATCATAATTCGGGTGGCGAAGGTAAAGGGCAAAGGTGGGGGTATAGAAATTCAGCCTTTTGGTAGGGAGAATATTGTGTAGGTAGGCAGCCGTACGCAAGGCTTCTACCCAAAAAGATGGTGGCAGGTTAGCATGGATCAAAAGGGCCCGTATGACATCATTAAGCTGACAAAACTTGCGTTCAGCACGACCATTTTGTGAGGAGGTTTGCGCGCAAGAGAAACGGCCCGTGGTGAGTAGCAAAACTCTTGAAGGCATGGTTATCGAACTCGCCCCCAAGGTCGCACTGGAAAGTTTTAATTTTTCGGTTGAATTGTGTTAAAATTAACTGATGAAATTTGGTGAAGGTGGGGAAGGTTTCAGATTTATATTTAAGAGGGTAGACCCACACGAATTGGGAGAAGTTATCAATTAAAACCATATAGTTTTTGTAACCGGTTTTACTGGTAACCGGTGATGTCCAAAGATCACAATGAACGATATCAAAGGGTGCAAACGTAAAAGAAGTGGAATCATAAAGTGGAAGTCTTTTACTATTAGAAAGTTGACATTAATTGCAAAGTTTAGACACATGGTCTTTATTACAAGAAAATTGAAAAGTACGATTTAAACTATTTAAAACTTGAGCTCCCGGGTGACCTAGGCGATCATGCCATGGCAAAGCAGTGGAGGTAATGAAGCAAGCTTGAGGTGGAAGTTGTGGTGGTGTAAATGGGTAGAGCTCCTCGGTGCTATTGTGTCTTGAAAGGGTCTTCTTAGTGACGAGATCCTTTAAAGAAAAACCAAAGGGGTCAAATTCGACAGAAATACCATTATCACGAGTAAAACGACGTACAGGCACAAGGTTTTTAATGACATGAGGAATGTATAGGATGTTTGGTAGTAGGTAGGTGCGGTTGGGTAGGGTGTGAAAACCCGTGTCAGATCCTTTAATTAGGACACACTGACCATTACCGACAAGAATTGATCTGTTAACATGATAAGAGTTAGGGATAAGAATTTTACCTTGATCTCGTGTGACATGTGTCTCTGCTCCGGTGTCCATGATGTCCTGTTGCCAAGAGGCGTTTTGTTGGTTGACTTGCATGTTAGCAAACGCTGCGCTCAAATCAGAAGGACAGAGAGCATCGTACCCAGTGTGTGGCGGCCCATATTGAGAAGGTCCATAGTGGCCGTAGCCTGATGGGGCTGAATATCCAACAAAGTAAGTCTAGGAAGCTGAATTGTTGGGCTGCGTTTGTGGGTTATTGGCCCCAGTTGGGCTGCGTTGGGTAGGAGCATGGAGGTGGGGCCCACCAGGCCCAGGCAGGATAGTTAGGGGGCTGTTGCTGCTGATAATAATTGTTATTCCAAGAGTAATATCTTTGGCCAGATGAACCCCTGCCACGACCCCTGTTGTTTCTGCTATTGCCTCGTCCCCGTCCCCGGTATCGATTATAAGAGGTACTGGTGTTTTTAGGCAGGCCAGAGGGGTTGGTATGGTTGGTGTTAGGAGAAGGTTGTGTGTAGGGTATAGTGGAGGCGACGAGGACCGAAGAGAGGATCCCTTTTGCGCCTGAATCCGAATTTCTTCGTCATGGAGGAGAGCAAGGGCCAAATGCTTAAGAATATTTTTTTTGAGTCTGACCCAAGCATCACAAGCCAACGTGTTGTTTTCCAGAACCCGATCCAGATGTGTTTCTACCACGGTGTTAACGATCCATTGTAATACGAGGGCATCAAGTTCCTTCCACAACTCGTATTTCGGAGCGGTGATATCGGGAGGAGGAGACCCGTCTATATGATCAGCGACCTTATAGGCCGTGACATGCAGGTTGAAGAGTTTTATCCAGGAAATGTAGGTAACAGTGGTTCCATCGAGGGTGATGATTTTGGAGTGGATGTTAGTGACGTAATATGCGGGATGTAGGGCGAGGGGTTTGGGTGCAGAAGAGGGTTATGCACCACTTTGATCAGGTTTTGTCATGGTCTGCTATTAAAGAAAGAAGAAGGGAAAATGCAGGCAGCAATGGGTAAGAAGAAAAGGTGAAGAAGAGAGAGCTAGGGTAAACAGAACCGTAGCTCTGATACTATAAAGGAGACTGAATTCTCTCTATGTGTATTATTGAATAACAAAACCCCATTATATAGGGGAGAATACAAGAGATGATATGATAACCAAATGAAAGCTATACAAGGAAATCAATCTATCAATCAATCTAAATAATGAATATACACACTAATCATGCTTAATAATCGGCTAATAGTTTACATGTTCGAGTAATGGTCCTAGTTTTATGGGGTTCTTGTTACGATGAGATCCTTTAAAAAGAAATTTTTAGTTTATGAATGAATATGCAGAAATAAATTGAATCTATGTTTTTTTTTTTTTTTTTTTGAAAGGCGAATTTCTTGCTCTTTGAACTCAACTCACACTTATAGTGTATTAAAAGACTTTGCTTTGCCATTGGACCACCAACCCCAATGGTTGAATCTATGTTTCTTTCTAAGTTTCTTATCTAGTTTCCTCTCTGTTTTCTTTGAGCTTGACCCACTCACGGTTTACCTATCCGATAATCCGGTTGGAACCACATCACATAAACATAACAGGAGGTTATTATTCTGTTTTACGGAAAGAAAATCAAAACCATAGAGGGTGTTCGTTGTTGAAGATAAATCACATCAAGAGGGTTCAATTATTGTTTGTTTGTTAAATTAAAAAGGACAAGGCGTATGGTTGTTTCTTATCAACGGCATAATGAAAAAGAACAAGGTGTAAGTTTTTGTTGTTACTGAATTCATGTGGGTCAATGTTAACAGGTCAAGTCAAATATGCAACTAGTTCGAACTTGTAGTTAGTATGTAAATTTAATTACAAGAAGGGTTGGTGTGTCGATCATGTTGATTCCCAAAGTCAGAAGGTGAGTATTAAACAAATCATCATGTTGTTTCATTTTCGTTGATTCGCATTAGGGTTATATATCTGGATGTGTAAATCAAAGGTTTTAATCATGCTCATTTATTCCAAAATCAATGTACCGGTTGTTGTTTTAGTGATTTTCATCAAGGATTATAGGCCACACGAGTGAGTGTGTCTGCTGCGGACATATTACAGATGGAAACTTCAGCGATGGATCAAAAGTATATAATATTGTCGATCACTGATGGATAAGCGATGCATAGCACACTGAAGGACAAGAGATGGATTGTTCACTGATGGATATATACTTAAAACGGATTGGCTATACGAGCATGCCGTTTTGCGTAGATGGGTAGCTATTAGCTTTACAAATTTTATCCATAAGTTATAAGTATAGAGGTTGAAATAGTGATATCTAGTTTAGGTATAGCATGTAGAACAAGAGACCCAATCTCTAGTTTTATTTCATAACTTTAGCAAGGTGTCAACATAGACAATCATCAATTAGCTGGAAAAAAAATAAAGCGTTGCTAAAACAATCTTTTCATAGCATTTGTTCTTTCTTATTGTTATTTATGTAAGCAGCTTCATTATTAAAACACTTGCATGTTTTCGTCATTAGACATGATCAGTTTGAGAACTTCTTGAAAACCTGCCTCGTACTCGAGGCCGAGTCTGTGCATATAATTTCCGTGATGAATGTATTATGTTATCGTATTTCCTTGATTTCTTTTTCTCAAGATAACGTAAGATTCTCTCACGCCTGCTCGTCGGAGGTATCCGAAATACCCTTGTTAAATCATTGCTTGAACTTAGTTGTTGTGTCCCAAGTGAGGATATTGTTGTTGAGTTTGAATGGCTTCCTACTGTTTCTTCAACCAGATTTCCAGTAAGAAAAGGCGAAAAACCAAGCTGGGTTAGCAGCCATTCTTGTGGCAAATTCATGGTGCCAATCGTTGCCTCAGGTATAATTTCTGCACCAGCTGCATGGAGTGATGTCCCAGGCTTTATTAAGAACAAGAAATTTATTATTGGAGGTGACATTGGGTACAATTCCAACTATAATGTATATAGTTAGGGAATCATAGAATGGTAAGCTTAAACTATAGAAAACAATAAAGAAACCGAAACAAAGAAGTAGATGCAGACATAACAGTAACAACATCCACAATGGTTGTGGTGGTTTGGAATTTCAAACCGCCACATCATTCCAAACTACAACTAATCCAAACTTATTTTTTCATCCAACAATAAACCATTCCAAAGCTCCATCTCTCACCCCACATACAAACAAAAACAAATAAAATAATAATATGTGAGTAATTGTGATTGGTGGATCCCATTTGCAGCAAAACCGGACTAGTCCGGTTGTTTGGACCAAACCTAAGTGCCCCTTGTACACATAAACTCCTACCATAGTGAGTTGGTTTAGAGTGGGGCGGGAGAAGAGGGCGGGAAGTGGCTCCACAGGCGGGAACACCGCCCCCTGTGGGCGTGGAGGAGTGGGCGGGAGTCACAGGCGGGGAGAGGAGGCTGGGTGTGGAGGAGGGGGATGCCGTGTGTCTTCATTTGATTGGCCATTTTTTTATTTATTTATTTTTTAACTTTAACACAATTCCCCCACCCCCCCTACATGGTTCTCACAAGTGCCACATAGCGCTTCACCCCCTCTTTCCCCCTCCACTCTCTGTAGTCTTAGAATGGTGGTTTGGAATTCCCAACCACCATTGTGGTTGCTCTAATACACAATAGAAAAAAGTACATTTTTATTAGAGTTGTTGCACTTGCATGCATGGATATAAAATCATATCATTAGAGTGTAGAATTTCAGAGGGCATCCTCATTAATCTCTAAAATGATTGAATCTTATGACATTCCTTGCAAAGGGCGAATCAGTACATACCTCTTCATGCCATGCGATATACTCATTGATAGATGAAAATTACCCTTTTTTCGGTCAATTTGGCTGATATAAATTAGTTAATGCACATGCTTATTGAGATAAGGTCTTCAAATCCCTGGCATAACATACACCGCATGTAAAGAACAAAAACAAACAAACACACCCAGTAAAATCACAGTTATACCTACTGATAGTTTGTGGGTAGGTAGATCCACCGTACATGAGAAACTGAAGGTAACAAATATCGTGATAGGTGTTCCGTTTATGATAAAACAATATAAAAAAAACCAATGATCTGGTGGAAAGACTTGTGTTTCCCTTAGGAGACTCAGGTTCGATTTCCATGTGCATCAAATAGTGAGGCAATTCTGCTCAATGATGATGACAAATCCACTGAGGGGGGTTCAATCCTGAGTGTTACCCCGGTTTACATCCGACTGTAATTACTTCGAGTAGGCAACTCGTGTGGAGGCAGTACGGATTCCGAGGGAACGCCACCAAAGCTGACACCGGCCGAGATCCGATAGAACACAGAGTTCGGCCAGCTTTGACGGGGTGATGACTTCGGTCGGCATGGTGACAATGGGTCACTCATAAGAAAGTCACCGTTTAAGGAAAAAAAAAAAAAAAACCAGCAACAAAAAACAACCTTAATATGACCTCTAAGAGATGATGTTAGGAGAATATATGAGTTAGGTTTTGAGAGTAGGTATATTTTCATTAGAAGAGAAAACGTTTGGAAAAACCTTACATAAAGCAAACTTGGAGATGTTGAATACTCATTCTGAAATCCTTGGGAGAACATCAATGCCTGTTCTTGTTGTTCCACCAACACTTCCCTAGACGATTGACCATTGTTACCGTCGTTATTTACATGTATACCCTGAATCTGCATTTGACCAAACTGACCATGATCCGGATTTCCATTCCAGTTGTAGTAACTTGTACCGTTCAAGGGCCTGTCAAACTGATTATTATATTGGTTGGGCTCCAACCAAGAATTAACAGGATTGCTAGCATCATGAAAACCATACATGGTATTTTCAGGGGTTCTTTGGTAATAAAGAAAACTAGATGAACTCGGCTGTGCATTATTATACCAGTACTGGGTCATGGGATTCGGGCAAAAACAAGGCACCATGAGCATGTGACACATACACTGCCTATTACCACAAAGGCCACATTTAGTTGAGTTTTCGCTAAACATTGTTTTTGAATGATAAAGAAAGTATTTCTAAATTGGGGTCTAATTTATAGATGCATGGAGGTTGGGCGAATCCATAAAAGTGAAGAGAAGTGGGGGCACTGGGGTGTGGTTGTGGGACCTAATTATGCTTGTTGTGGTGAGGTAACAATACGGCCTATTGATTCTTTTAAAGGAACCAAAGGTATATTGTATCGGAGCCCGTGTGAGTATGTTTTTAGCCCTTTAAATTTCATATACAGATACAGCCATTAAAAAAAAACCTTTCAAGTTCGGCGCCTTTATAATCGGCCATCAGTATATTGATAATTAATTACTTGGGTTATATCAAATACACAATGAAAGAAAAATAGGAAGTCGTAGGAAGGGTATCAAAAAAGCTCCTATTGAACTCATTCAAGCGGCATTGGAACTGTCTTATCGAACCCTACGACGATAGCTTTTAGGTCTTCGTTTTTTGGAGTTTTAGCTTGTAGTTTTTAGAATATGCGTTATATCATTGTGTCTTTTTCTTATTTTCATCATTTTGTCATTTTTTCAATTCATTGTGTCTTTTTTTGTGTTATACTTTTTAGCAATGTGTTATATTTTGTGACTCATTGTGTCATATTTCATGATCTATTGTGTTTTTTGTATCCTTAATTACTTATGGAAGATGTACTATTTTTTTAGTTTATACTTTACATCATTATATATATACTAGTGGTAATGCCCGCGCGTTGTCGCGAGTACTTATGTTTTTTTTTTGACAAACTTTGCGTGTCAGGTTTCACGTAATTTATTTTTAATATGAATTCACAAAGAGAAGTTGAGCATCCTACACACGTATATGTGTTTTCTGTTTATAGCATTTCTGCATTCTACATAGTGACTTTTGTAACTTAAATATTCCTGAAAGTCTTTTTGTACATAAGAATACAGAAGGTCTACTACAATTAGATCAATTATCCAGACAACAGTTTGACTCGTTAACTTTTATATGTTGCTAACTCCTACAAATAATGGAAGGTGCCACTTGAACAAAAAGCAACATTTCATATTATCTATTACTGGACCATTACAAGATGCAAAATGAGCGACCTAAGTGACGGGTTTAATTTGAGAGAACCTGTAAATTACGTTAATTTCTTTCGGGGTTTTCTAAATAAGCATTGCTACCGTTAGAAGGGGCACACAATTAAGACATTCGGTTAATGATAAACCCTACCCACAACACATAAAGATCGTCATTCAAGTTACCATGAAATCTTAATGATTCAACGCAAAATGACTGTCACCCCCTCAAATTTCCACTACGGGGTTCTACCGCGAGGCGCGTGACACATCAGGATCAATGTCAATAGTCGAATGAACGACCTCTATATGCTATCAAAATCATACGTAATAAACCAAAAGTTTTCAAAGTTCAAAGTTTAATAGTTCAGCGCAAGTAATAAGTAAAGTTCATGCAACGTCTCGTAAAACCAATACGAGTTTCCAAAACCAAACACAATAAAATAAAATGTTTGAAAAACTGAAAGATAATGTTTTTGATGCAAGTGAGACTGCAAGTGCATCCTATCAGCGATACCTTTAGCGGCCTGAGAAAACATGCTAAAGCGTGTCAACAATTAAGTTGGTGAGTTCACAGGTTTTCTGTAAATCAAATTCCATTTGTCTGTTTGTCTGTTTAGACTCACACTCGTTCATTAATTATATCGAATGCTAGCTATACATTAACAAGTTACTATGAGTACATAAGCCATTGCTGACTGCTGGTAGTTGTTTGCCTCCCGTCACCATCAATTACACGGTGACGAATGTATAGGATAATATGCACCTGCTCAACCTCCAGTTGACACAGGTGGGGCTTGTCAGACCTAATAGATCTATTCACATCTCCTCGCTATGTTATACATACTATGGTTTACAATGTAAGGACTTAATAATGGAAGTTACGTTATTGTGACAAGTGATATAATTGTACATGTGATCTACAATGTTCGTGTGTTTGTGTAACATGTTTCTCCCTCAACAGGAACACAGAAAAAAAGGGGCCGTGAAACTCACCTTTGCTTTGCGTGCTAATAAACCAGGTGTAACAAAATAAGTATCCAACTACTGGGAACCTATCATATAACAAACTATAAGTGTTTGTACAACATTGGTTTTTGTCCAGTTAACCCATTGACTCCAAATCAATGACTTAGTTTGTGTTTAAGAAATTTGTTTTACAAAGTTTGACTGAGTTTGACCCGACGACCTGTTGGTGATTTGTTAAGTGTTTTATGTTTGATCAAGTTGGAAAAGCCTAGAATTAAAAGTTACACCCAAACATACAATCCTAATATACTAATATGTTAGCTAAACACACTAATATCTTAAGCATACCACCTATATCTAGTGTGCCATAACATTACCAAGTCATACAACGATCCACATACAATTCATAACCCATACAGCATGCAAAACTTTCCATATTGGGTAACATATGAACAAGATGAACATATTGCATGTAAAAAGTTTCCCTTTTTAGTAAGGTATGACTCTAGCTTTCATCATACTTATTGTTATGTGCATTCAATTGTTTAGATTCTCATTAACTGCTTTAGTTCATTAAATCCAGGGGGAGTAATAACTCCGGTTGAAAGTGAAACTTTAAACTTGAACACTTTACTTATTCCGCTGTGCAAAATGCTTTGATAAACTTACAACACATAAGTGTTCATGAATAAGAACTATTAAAGAACATTCTGATCCAACAATTGGTATTAGAGCATCTGGTTTATCTGATCAAATATCAATCTAACAAATTGAGAATCAGACATAGGCTCTTATTGATATTCAATAAAGGATAAAAGTTCACTTTTTCAAAACATCCATCACTTTAAGAAAAATTTGACAAATCAATATTCTCAAAAATGGATCCTCATAATACTGGATTTGCCAATAAACCTCCTATGCTTGTTCGTTCTGAATATAACGTATGGCAAAAGAGGTTGGCACATACTCTGTCACAGACAAACACTGGTTGTTGGAGATCTGTCATGTATGGACCCCATAAACCAGTAAATATAAATCTTGAAACTAAATTTGAAATACCCAAGGACCCAAAAGACTACACTGATGAAGATTTCCTAAAACTTGAGGTTGACGCTAAGGCATTCTCTATGTTGGCAATGGCTCTCCCAAATGAAATCTACTCTAGACTTTTACATTATGAAAGTGCCAAAGAGCTTTGGGACTGCTTAAAAGAATAGTTTGGAGGAACTGAGGAGGTGATTGCCAACACCAGAAAAATCCTTGCTCTGCAATCTGAAACATTTACTCACATTAATGGGGAAACTTTGACACCACAATTTGAAAGATTCTGCTCATTAATCTCTGAGTTAAAGTTAAATGGTCAGACCTATACAAATGTATCTATGCTTCATAGATTCTTAAGGTCTTTACCAGGAAAATAGGAAACTTATTTAATAGTTCTTAGATCTGGACCAAATTTTAACTCCCTCACTCTTACAAAATTAGATGGGAGATTGATGACTTTTGAAATAGAAATAAATCAAAAGAAAAAGTTACAAAATTCTGGCAAAACAGCTGATGTCTATGTTCCAAGTAGTACAACACTGTTAGGACAAGACTTATCTTCTTGTTCAAATGATTTTGGATCCTTTGATCACATTGACATAACTGTTGGGATCTCATCAGAAAGATCATATCCAGCTTGTGACAATGATGAAAATAGTCAAACTACTGATAACATGTGTTTTATAATGGATGATTTAAAAAATTTCAGTAGTGATGATTTGGAAGAAATGGATATTTTACACCAACTGGCCATGTTAAGCATAAAAACTAACAAATTTTATAAAAGGTCAGGAAGGAAATTTCCAGGACTGAACAACTCATCAAAAGTTGGTTTTGACAAATCTAAACTTAGATGTCACAAGTGTCAATGGTTGGAACACTTTGCTAGAGAGTGTAGAAGCTTTGGCTTTAACCAACCACAGTCTAGAAATCAGTTTAACTCCAGTTATAATAGGAATAATGGAACACAGGGAAGTGCACATTTTGTACAGGCACAAGATCCACAAATCCAATATGTGCCACAAGTACAACATGTTCAGATGCCTGCTTATCAAATGCAGAGCCAACAACTGATGCCTTCCATTCCAGCTGCTCAACAACCTCCACAAACTCAACAACCCTCTCAACAAAGTCTTTTTACTTCAGGGTATGTTGACTGGAGCAGTCTTCCTTTTGACACATCTGAATGCAATCCAGATGCAGACAACAAAATGTTTGACATCAACTAGGGAGAACCTGATAATGGCAGAAAGAATTTTGCCTTAATGGCCTTTGAGGGTTGCACCTCTAAATCTGCCTTATCTCAGGTATCAAAAGAATCTTTGACAAAACTTGTTTCAACTTCATGCAAAGAATCTTTTGCTCTCATAAGAGAGACCAATGTGCATCTACAAGGCAAAGCCAATGACTCTTAAAGAAAATATACTCAAATAAAATGTGATTTAGAAAGAAAACTTGCTACAAAATCAAAGGAAAATTCTAAATTAACATATAATGCTATTGAAACCCAAGCACAAATTAAAATCATGATAGAAGACCTAGGAAATGTCAGAAAAGAGGTTGCTGACACCAAGGTTGATTGTGAAAAATGGGTTGAGTCATGTAGAGGTTACCAAATGCTGCTTAACAAACAAACTTCATCAAATGTTAAGTTTGGCATAGGGTACAATCATACCAAAACTCCAACCGATTTTACTCCCAAACTGCTGATGATGTGAGTAGAATAGTTCAAAATCAAACTTCTGATATGAAAGACTGCACATCTTTTCATCAGAATTTTCTCAAAAATGAAAAAGAAAGTTCTACAGAAGTACTGAACAAAGCTGACATTAAGCCATCAATAGTTTCATCTACATTAGGAGTTAAGAACCTAAAAACTATTGATGACTTAAATCAAACCAAAACTATCACTAATTTGCCTTCCACATCTCATGATGAAAAGGAGAAGGAACCTTTTATCCCAACAAACAACAACCTAGCAAGGAAATCAGTATAATAAGAAGATTTCACAACTGGTTGTCGGAAAACAAATCAAACATGATTTTGAAGAAACCTTTTATCCCAACAAACAACAACCTAGCAAGGAAATCAGTATAATAAGAAGATTTCACAACTGGTTGTCGGAAAACAAATCAAACATGATTTTGAAGAAACCTTTTATCCCAACAAACAACAACCTAGCAACACCTTTTCTCAAAAAAAGACTAAATCTTAACCAAAGCCTTTTTTTTTCAAAATTCTTGTGGAGGATCGTTTCGACAAAAACAAGTAGTTTGATCAAACAAGTCTACCAATTTAGGTGCGGAATCCCTAAATCAGTTACGAAATGATAATAATATGAACAAAACACACAAATCACCTTTTAATATCCATTTCATTCATAAACACAATTGATTAAGCTTACAAAACCTTGTTTACAATGAAATAAACACAAATCAGAAAGCCTAGAACTCTAGAGAGAAATATAGGTCGAATGGGGAACACAAATGACAAAAGTTAACATTAAAATCTAATTTTCAGTTTATATAGGCCTACACATTCGCCTCCCCCCCCCCCGTAAGGGTCGAATGTGCAGGTTCGACCCTTCTTAAGGTCGAACAAACACATTGTTCTTCAGACTTCTTCATTCGACCAGCATACTCCACCTTCGACCAGTTTCAGCCACCTTCGACCCTTCAAGATCCACTTTCCACCCCACGTTTTAACCAAAACATAATAGAATGTGCAATCGAATAGCACTAGTCGCAAAATGTGTATCAACAAACCCCCCCTCGACTATTGCTTGGATTGCCTTCGCGCTTCATCCATCTGCATATTCATCAGCTTGATGCACAATAACGTCTTCTGCTCTTTTGTCATTACTCGTTCAAAAGTTTGCTTATGTTTCTTCTTTTCTTTTGTAATCTTCACAAACTTTCCCAGTTTCTTGTTGTATTCACATCCCGCATTAACATCCCAAGCGAAACACAAGCATACCACACGTTGGTATTTTAGAGCTTGTTCGATGTCCTTCTCTTCACAGTAGATTGGGTTGTAATAAAGCATAATGATGTCTTCGTGTGAGCAGTTAGTCAACCACATTGGATCAAATATATGTATCTTTTTGAATTCATCTCTCCCATCCTTCAATAAGATAACAGCCTCCGCGGTCTTCCAGTCGTAATACCACTACATGAAATCTTTAGAAAAATGTTGTGGAATAGGCATCAAAGGAATGTGTTTCAGCACGGTCGGTGGTTTATACTTCAAAGTAACCTTGTTCATCCCAGTAATCGGATCAATACTCTTCTTATCAACAATCCTTTTAGGATACTGTGGAGTGAACACGTCCCATCTCGTTCTGCTCTCTCTAGCCATGCGATCTGCAAAGTAGCCAACTGCATCATTGTTTACAGTTGCTCCTGACAACGTATGTCGGCAGACGTCGCATACAACCCAGTAAGGTAGTGTTTTGATATCATGGAATCTGTTAAAGTATAGAATTCCCTTCTCCCATTTCACTGCAACACACCTTAGTTGTCTTAGGTATTTCCAACTTAGAGCTCTTCCTTTAAACAGTTCGTTGTGAAATTTATAAAAGCCTCCCTGAATTTCAGTCTTCGGTCGGTTGGGTTCTTTTTCTTTCAGTTTCCTCAACAAGATTTTTAGATCGTCAGATTGTTCAACATTCGGTTTTTGACTTTCTGAGTTCTTGAAGACTTCATCAACGAATGTCTTGCTCTTTTCACGTGCAAGTTTCTCAGCTTGGCTTAACATTTCTTCAGAAAATTCAGGAAATGCAGAATCCTGTTTATCTTTGAAATACTCTGGATATTCCTCACTGGTAATATCCTTTATTTCAACATCTTCAAAAACTAGTGCATCTCTATCATCAGAGTGATTTCATGCTTCTTTCTCGGGAATATTTGGAATCTGATTCTCACTCATCAACTCTTCAAGAGATTTACCTACTTTTTTAGCCAGTCCTTCAAGTATTTCTTTAGAAATAGCTGCAGAAACTTCACCATCTTCAAGATCAGGATCGTTATACTCAAGCTCAAATCTCATATCATCTGATTCAAATATCTCTGGAAACTTTCCTGTCAGCTCAATCGTCCAGACTTTCTTTGTCAACATCTGACGATATAACTTTTTGTCTTCATCAGATAAAGATCTGATCTTTTCATTCCAGAATATATTATCATCATCAATGTTACCACCAGGAGCTTTTGAATTTGATTCTCCTGCATCTTTACTAGCATCTCTCTTTTTACATTTATACTTATCAGTATCATCATCATCGTCATCATCATCATCATCATCATCTGCAGAATTGTTATCAAAATCATTTCCAGAATCATCTTTATCATCATCATCTTCCTTCTCAGGAGCAACACCGGCATCCTGTTCTAATTCCTCATCTTTATCAAAATCATTTCCACAATCATCTTTATCTTCCTCTCCTTCTTTCAACTGAGGAGCTTTATCATAAAGATCGTCAATTAGCTTCCTTAAGCTCTTATTGTCTTTCTTCACTTGCTTTTTTTCGACTCTCAAAGAAATGTATCTTCTAGTATTTCTTTGTTCATGAGCTAACAACTTCTGATTTTCATCCTGAAGCTGTTTAATCTTTGCTTCTAGCTCTTCCTGACTCTCCTGTGAAGATTCAACAATATCCAACATCTTCTTATCATTATTTCTCAACTGCTTAATCTCTTGCTGTTGCTGGTTAATGACCTTCATCATATCTGCAAGCTTCTGGTTCACTGCATTCATCACATCACTTAAAATAGTAACCTTTGGTGTTGAAGCCTCAGCAGCAGGAGTCTTTTTCTTAAACTTGTTTAATACTCTTTCCATAGCCTCATTAAAGTCTTCTTTTGGATCAACGGTTTTTTCAGCAGCAGATTTCTTCTGTTTCTTTGCTGTTAGGGATGTTACGGGAGTAGAAAATTTAGAACTAGATTCAGGAACTTTCTTTCCTGCAATCAGAATCTCAACTTCTTTCGCTCTCATCTTCTTTGGATTTTCTATCTCATCAGTCTTTGGTTTCTTCTTGAACATGGGCTTCTTTTGTTTTTCACCAACCATCGGTGATCCACTAAAATCTTTAGCACCCATTCCAAGACTCAGATCTATATCGTCTATAACAATCGGACTCTTCAATCTCTGTTCCTCTATAGTCTTGTTGAGACATTCAGACTCACCAGCCATAGTGGCCTTGGGCTTTGTTTGTTTTACGGTCTCGTCAGCAGAATCCCATCTTTCATCTTCTAGAGTCTCCTCTGAATCAACAGACTCTTCATCAACCAACCTTGTACCTTTTTTTTGCCATGCTCTTCTTTCTTCTAGATGTCTTCTTTGGTTGTTCATCATCAACCTCCTTTTCTTTACCTTTTCCCTTCCCACTCTTAGCACCAACATTCACCACTTGCCTTTTTCTCTTTGCTTCCGGATTCACATGAAATAAAGGATCATCGTTATCAGATTCACTGTCCGCATTTCTAGCCTTATCTACACCTGGATCTTTATAGTCAGGATTGATTAAATGCCCAAACAGATTCTTCAAGGGTGGTCTTTCATTTTCAGGAACCCCTTTGTAACCCTTCATCCTGATCAAAGTATTCAAACTCATATGATCCTGAACTAAAATCTGTGTCGGATCTTTTCTCAGCTTCCTGTACTTCTGATCAAATATCATCTGAAGGAATCTGGGATATAGCAAAAACTTCTTGTGCTACAAACCTTTAAGTGGTTCAAGCATGTGATCCAATAGCATCCCAGATACATTGAACGTCTTGTTAAATATTAGAGCTACTATCAATGAACTGATACTCTTCCTCATTATGTCGAATCCACCACTCAAGGATCCAAAGACATGCAACATCACATGAGCTAGGTATTTGAACTATGGGCACAATTTACCTTTGTGAAAACCTCCATCTGTGATTGGTCTGTTGTACTTCATTCGTAAAAAGCATTTCCTTTGTTCTACCCATGACAAACTTCTTGTATCAGTCGGCTCATCTTTCAATCTCAAAGCTTTTTGAATATCACTCTCTGTAACTATTGCCAGCTGCCCTTGAATGTTGCTAACGATAGCTGTTTGATTATCCCAAAAATCAATCTTCGCGTTCTTCCAGAAATCTACTTGGTGATCTTTGTAGATAATGGCAAGTGTGGCTATAACATCAACAACTCTGCTACGCTTCAAAAACTCTATAATTCCAGTGAATTTTGTATGCTTCTTGACATCGCCAAGAAATGCACAGCAGTTATGGGCCTCTTCGAACGGCAACTCTTCCTCCAGTTTCTTACCTGCAGCTTTGTCAGATGATCCAGCTGGAATATCTGTCTTTTGAGGTTCTGCCGTTTGAAATCCTGCAAAAACAAAACATGAAAATTCATTAAAAATGGACAAAATTCACAAAATTGAAATTTTGGTTTTTGGAATTCCACATTCGACCCTTCGAAGGTTCGAATGTAGAAAATCAAAGGTTCGAAAGTGGAAAACAAGGTTTGAACGTGAAAAATTTGATTAAAAATGTACATTCGACCTTTATTCCACATTCGACCCTATGAACAAGTCACCTTCGACCAGAAAAGCCACATTCATCCTTTCTAAAGTGGTCGAACCTGACTGTTCATATGACCAATTTTACAAAAATCAATTTTGACCATCTTAACATGTAATTTTCATTTTTTTACATACTAACATGACCAATTAACCATTTACAACAATCAATTGTACCAATTATTCAGTTATTGACTGTTTTTTACCAAAAATTAGGGTTTAACTGTTTTTAATCAATCAATTAAGCATTTTTTTGTGTTTTAAACCCTGATTTTGTTGTATTCTCCCCCTAAAACATTCAGTAAGTGAATCCTAATCAAGAATTTTATCAATAACAGTCTCTAAAAGTCCAAACGATTCGGTTCTAGGGTTCGAACTTAAAATAGATGAATCTGACTTCAATACTTGTCCATTACCTATGATTATTAGATGAAAATGATTAGAATCAAGCAAAGAACAAAGTGGAAAGGTCTAAAAATTTCAAGCAACAAGGGTTGGTGTTTTCAGAATTTTGAAATTTTTTTTCAAATGAAGGTTCGAAAGTGCAGAATGGTATATATAGGCTCCATATTCGACCATTTTATAAGGGCGAAGGTGAAACTATTTCCACATTCGACCCTAAAACAGGGTTCGAATGTACAAAATACACTAGAACACTCACATTCGACTGCTTTAAAAGGCTCAAATGTAAAGAGAAATTCCACATTCGACCCATCGAAGGGGCGAATGGAGATTGGAATTTTTGAACATTTTACCAAATCTCAAAATCGAATCATGTTCAATCTTTTTCACATCTGTTAAACATCAAACATCCATCATTTCACATTTAAAGGTCACAAAACTCAAATGGTTCATCAAGTTTCAGAAAACGACCATCAATCACCATCAGTTATCAAAAATAACTCAGAAATGTAAAATCTTTTTGATTTTTTCTGAAACTTATGTTAAAACACACCTAAAATCTTTTTGAGTTTTTGTAAATTTTGAACAAATGTAAAATGCAGAAATGTAAACATAAAACAGTAAATGTTTTGTGATTTCCGGTAAGAGGATCATATCAGTTTTTGAGAAATCTGATCACACCGTTGATCTTTAGTGTTTATTATCATTAAAGTCAATGTGTGATCCAGGAATTGCTGATATTGTTATCCACATAAGCTCTCATGTAGACTTTTATGCAGTGTTTGATACGATTATCTATAGTATAAACAAAATTGTCTATAGTTCCCACGCACACGACATACTCCCGTATCAAGGAACAATTGCACAAAGACTCATTGTAACACGTGATTATGCTTTCGTTATCTGTAAATTTACAAGGTATTGAGGCACAGAGGTGTATAGGTCAGCAAATCAATGTTGCAGAGTAACGTATGCACTCTACCAGGTTGAGGGCTAATATCAATCATCATTTTCATCAATGATTGGATACAATGCATTATATAATCTTTGATTATCGTAATACATGGAAAGTTCCTCAATTCGGTAACTTTAGGTTTTGGCATTAAAGCTCTTTTAGCAAGATACCCTCTCTGATCTAGGTCCGTAAAATCTTACGACAAAAGATCAGAAAGGCTATCCCGAGATAACTAGTAACATAACGACCCGAAACCTCCGAATTTTGTACAAAAACCTTATCAAACGAAATTACGGTACTAAGACCATATGCCCATGAGAAGTTCATCCACATATCAATTCGTTTGATATGTATGTATCTAACACGCAGTAATAGGTCTACGAAGCCTACCAGCACATCACATAGACTCAACACACGGCTTATATAACATTTCAAATCTTTAGCATGTGTCAGATCCCCACTGATGTACTATCATTTCCTCTTTTATTCCAGGAAAATAATTTTGGATTTTTCTAATTTTTATGGATTTTTGGATTTTTCAATGTTTTTGGGTTTTCTGAAAATCTCAAACTTCCCGTAAAATGTAAAACATATTTTTGGGTTTTTGAATTTTTGAAAAACAGTAAAATTAAAACGAAAAAGTGATAAACTGAGGTGATGATCAGTCTTGTTTCTCTTTTATACCGTTAGCTTTTAATAAAAATTCGAATCGAGATATGTCGAAAGCTTTGGTAAAAAGATCTGCACGTTGGTAATCAGTGTGGATTTTGACCATGTCAATCAACTCTTTGGCATAACAATCTCGGATAAAGTGATACTTAATCCGGATATGTTTAGCTTTTGATTGATTGACCATGTCTTTAGTTAATGCAATTCCGGCTTCGTTTTCACAGTGAATAGGGGTTTTCAGAAATTGCAAACCGTAATCGACCATCTGTTGTTGAATCCACAGAA
The DNA here is from genome assembly GCA_030844895.1 of Ambrosia x helenae. NCBI lineage: Eukaryota > Viridiplantae > Streptophyta > Magnoliopsida > Asterales > Asteraceae > Ambrosia > Ambrosia x helenae. The sequence continues at coordinate 65,020,204 of CM061227.1, read as the reverse complement.
CCTGTGAACAGCAACTTGAAGCTAACACATATTCTGCTTCACATGTAGATAGAGCGACCGCCGTCTGCTTCTTGCACTGCCAGGTCACGAGCCTGCTCCCTAAAAATTGACATCCAGCCGTTGTGGATTTGCTGTCTTTGTCACAACCGCCCCAATCTGCATCACTAAAAGCAAGTAGGTCAATATTATCATCATTAGGGTACCATATTCCTCTCGACGGACAACCCTTCAGATATCGTAGGATCCGTTTGACAGCTGCAAGATGACTCTGTTTTGGCTTCGACTGATATCGTGCACAGAGACATGTAGCAAACATTATGTCTGGTCTACATACGGTGAGATACATCAGAGATCTGACGATTGCTCTGTATGTAAAAGGATCAGTCAGCTCCCCCTTAGCGTCAACACCAATCCCGTGATTAGGTTGGATCGGGGTATCCATTGGCTTCGAATCTTCCATCTGGAATTGGCTCAAGACTTCAGAAACATATTTGGTTTGGTGAATAAAGATCCCCGTTGGTCTTTGTTCTACCTGCAAGCCGAGGAAAAACTGAATTTCTCCCATCACACTCATCTCGAACTTTTCCTGCATCACTTTTTCAAATTCTCTGCACAAAAGTTCGTTAGTAGATCCGAAAATAATGTCATCAACATAAATCTGGACGAGAAGCAAGTCATCCCCTGTTCTTTTGGTGAAAAGAGTGCAGTCTACGAAGCCACGTTTGAATCCTTTGGATAGTAGGTACGTGCTCAGCTCCTCATACCATAGGCATGGAGCTTGGTGCAACCCGTATAGTGCTTTGTTGAGAACGTAGACCTTATCCCGGTGGAAAGGATCTTCAAAGCCTGGAGGTTGACCAACGTATACCTCTTCCTTGACCACACCGTAAAGAAACGCTTTCTTAACATCCATTTGATACACCTTGAATATCTTGTATGAGGCAAATGCTAGAAACATATGAATAGCTTCTAAACGTGCCACAGGTGCATAAATCTCGTTGTAGTCGATTCCTTCCACTTGATGAAAACCTTGAACTACCAGTCGAGCTTCATTTCTCACGATTACGTCTCTGTCATCCTTTTTGCACTTGAAAACCCATTTGGTTCTAATTTTCATTCTGCATGGAGGTAAATCTGTTAGTGTCCACACTCCCAGTTTTTGAAACTGCAATAACTCATCTTGCCTCGCCTCTACCCAAGCGTCATCCAAAAGAGCATCCTTGTAAGTCCACGGCTCAACCAGCGAAACATAACAAGCAAAAGACCAGTCATTCTGACAAACAGATTTTTGAATTTTTGCGTATAAAGCTAAAGTGCCAAGATTCTCAGGTGAGTTTGCATTCCGAAGTTGTCCTCTAGTCATAACACTGCTACCAGGATCACCAATTAGTTGCTCGAGTAGGTGAATACGATGAATCCGAGATTCCGGATGATCAGGTACTTGCACTCCCGTTTGAGTAGTCAAATTCTCTATTGAATCCAGATCATTACCCAAGTTGGATGATGAAGCACCATTTGGATTTGGGTTCACTGGAGGTGTCTCTGTAGCAAAATCTAGAATAGCTTCACTTGTGACATCATCATCATCTTCCGATTCTGATGAATTAAGAGTTGTGGAAGCTTCTTGGAAAACTTCTTCTTCTGTTGCAGGAACATTGCCATCATTAGAAGCTGTTGGAGGAGTTACGGTGATCGGACGCACCAACGGTGATGTCACTACGTTTTCACACTCGTAATAAAGTCTTAATACAACCTCTTCAACCAAGTTATCTAGATTAAATGATTCAAAAAAGTCTTTGTAATCAAACATCCAATCTAGACCGCTACCCTGTACGTTCTGAGTATACCGTTGAACTTCAACGTTAGCCCACTCCTCTACCTGACGAGTTCATTTTTTGAATACCCGTTTGAGCGGGGTTGCATATCCAACAAAGAATCCTTCTTCAGCTTTCGGTGCAAACTTCTCAGATGGATTAAGCATAGTACACGGTGCTCCAAATGGTTCTAGATACTCCAAATTCGGTTTTCGTCTGTTCAACAGTTCATAAGAAGTTTTGCCAAACTTCTTCACTGTTAACACATGATTCAGTGTATAACATGCTGCGTATATAGCTTCATTCCAGAACATTACTAGAAAGAATCCGCAAGCATAGTTCTCACCGCCTCTATTAGAGTCCTGTTTTTCCTTTCTGCGACACCGTTCTGTTGAGGGGTATTGTTGGATCATATATTGCTCTTTGATATGAACTTGCTAGTGAACACTTAGGTGTCTAGCAAGTTCTTGATCAGTGATAGCACAACGGAATGTTATGAGTTTAAAGCTACACTTATCAACAGGAGTTATTACTCCCCCTGGATTCAAGAACTAATAAATGATAAGTATTTATTAAGAATCTAAGTATTGAATGAGAATGAAACACTTAGACAGATTCTCAATAAATATGAAATGGAAATAACAATAATATGTGTTGAAGGATTTCTGTATTAAAATCAATGTCTAAAACAGAGGGATGAACCCTTCTATATATAGACTTGACAAATACATGAACCTTGCCAAAAAGCAAGTTCAGAAACAAGTTGCAGCATTGGCACTTGTACATAAAGCAAAAGTAATACTAAAGTAATAAACTACTGTTGCAAAAAGGCAGTGGAAAAGATCTTCACATAAGTGCTGATGAATGACAAACTACTGATGAGTAGTTTGTCTTCAGCAGTTCTTCAGTAGAAGTGTCTGGTTTGAACTTCAGAACATCTGATGACTTTTCTTCTTCAGCACTTGTGGAATCTCTTCTTCAGCAGTTTGATCTTTCTTCTTCAGCAGTTCTATACTTAGAATATTATGACAGAAGTGAATTAGACTAAGGTTTGCAAAAGTGGTTTCACCAATCCTTTTTGTCCTAACAATCTCTCCCTGGATTGATGAAGCCAAAACCTTACTAATTCCTTATTGTTCTTTTCTGTCCTTCACAATTTTCCATATTCCTTTGAACATGGAATTCTTCAGCTGGTTCAGCTGTTCATCAGTAAGAGACCCTTTCTGTGGTTCTAGATGTTGGATTGTAAGCAGGTCTTTAGTTGATAGTTTCTTCAGATCATTCATCGACCTATAGGCTCTGCTTGTTTGATCTTTTCTTGTCACAAGTACTGAGTTGTTATTAGTAAAGGACCATCTGATGATTGGTACTTTAGACTTGTCAAAATCTAAAGTGTAGGGAACCATGGTGGTACCCTGGGTTTCTCCTGAGTGTTGGATGTTTTCAACTTCAGTGACTCTCAGGTGGGATTCACCTCCTTGTTGTTGTTGTTGCATCACATTAGGTAGTTGAAAGGTTGGTAAATGATGTTCAGTTACTACCTTAGTGTGCAGTTTGTCTTTGATGGTCTTCTGGATTTGATAGGCAAAGGTGGAAGGATCCCTGAATTGTGTGATCAGAGGCTTTTCTTCTATGTCAAAGTCAGAATGGACTACTGTACTACCTTCTAGTAGTACCATTCTGAAATCAGTCTTTACATTTTCCTCTGATTTCTTCTTCTGAGTAGCTGGTCTTCTTTGAACACCAGAAGTTCTAACTACTGAAGTTGATACTTCAGCAGTTTGAAACTTCTCTGGATTTGCAGCCCTTGCAGCCTTATATTTTCTATAAGTGTCCACTAATCTTTCTTCTTTCCATTTGGACACAGAGGCTTTTGAACCATAACCATTAGCTACTAACTCTTCTATCATTTGAGCTCTCTTGGCTTTTGTATCTTTACTTGATGCAAGTTTGTCTGCAATAAGTTGAGCTCTTCTTGTCAGCTCTTCCATGGAGAGTCTCTTCAGTGTGTGGGCTTTGATTTTGCTGTTCTTAGTAATGTAAGACATCAGTTGATTTCTTTTATCTTCCTCAGGAATCTTGTCTAGGCTAGCCTGCCTTTGGAGTTCAGCTTCATAAGCCTGTAGCTTTTCATCCAGGCTTAGATCCAAGTCATCCCTTTCTTCCAGAGTTTTCCAAATCTGATCTTCTCTGGCCTTCTTTTGGGCTGCCACTAAACTCTTCTCAAGAAGTTATGCTGATTGAGAGATTGGAGAAGGGTTTAGTACAGTCATTGTGGTAACTGTTGTAATAGGCCTGGGAGGAACAGAAGTTGGTTGAATAGGTGCAGTTGATCTGGAAGGCTCAGCAGTTTGAGTTTTGGAAGTGTTAACTTCTAATGGGTTGACAACAACTGAAAGTTTGTCAACTACTGAAGGATTGTCTTCAGTACTTTCTAATTCTTCATCAGAAGTTTGTCCATCAGAGGTTTCTTCATTGTGCCCTTGGGATTCATCAGTCTTTTCAGCATCTTCTATTTCTTGAATAGAGACACCAAATTGTTGGGCCAGTTTTTCATTCTGGCTTGATCTCTTTGTTCTCTTTCTAGGATAGCCACTCTTGCCTTTCTTCTGGCTTCAAGTGTATCCATAGGTTCCTTAACTTTCTCCCCCTTTTTGGCTTCATCAGTTTTTGAAGTTGAAGCTTGGGAGAACTGACCTGTAAGATGAGCAAGCTGTTTGCTGTTGTAGTCAATTTTGTTGGACAGATCATTCATCTTTGTCTGTATCACTCCAAATTGAATCTTCATGGACAGCTCCAATTTAGCTGTGTATGTTTGGAAGTGATTTTTGATGAGGGTGTTCATCATGTGGTATAAGGGACCATCTGGGCTGCATAGCTGGTTCATGTCTATGCTTGTTTGCCCAGGGAATTGGGTAGGCATTTGTAGTGAGGGGTGTGTTTTTGGTTGATCTTCTTGTTGTACAGAAGATGCCACTCTAGGGGAATCATGGATTGAGTGGGCTTTAACCTGATCTGGTGTGACTAGCTTCTTGAGCTTAGATACACCAGGTGCAGGACCTTAACTTGTAGCCGTCAATTCAGTAGTTTGGTGTTTTGAAACATCATCCAAGTCAATGGAATCATCTGAATCCATGATTACATCCTCAATGAGGACTGTATCAGTTACATCATGAGCTGAGCCCAACTCAATTGTCTCATGTACCTCTTTTTCTTGGTTCAGGGGATTTCCTACCTCAGGCATTAAGCCTTCATCAGTAGTTGCCACAGTTGAGGTCTTAGCTATGTTACTTCTATCCTCAGGTCCACCACTGGGTGGTAAATGAGTAGTAGCAGCCTCAAAAGTACCAAAAGTTTCTAAGTTTGGGCTTAGAGACCCTGGTTCATCCTCATCTCTTTGGTTAGGGCTTTGAGTGTCCACATCCATGTCAAAATCTGAGGTTATGTCCCCTGTTTGATGTGGTTGTTGGGGACTGACATGTGTGGATGGGGTTTCTCTTTTAGCCCAGAGAGAAGTTTGGCTATTTCAATATCTGGTTCAGAAAGTTGGGGTGCTGGTTCAGTAGTTTGGGCAGTGGGTTCAGCAGTTTCAAAAGAAGTATCAATAGGAATAGTTTTCTTAAGTCTTTTTCTTTTGAAAAGGATTGTGATTGGTTCTCTTGGTGGGGTTTGAGATGGATGAGACTGAGAGGATGTTTCAGTCACATCTTTAAGAATTGCAGATTGCACAATAGTTTGTTCAGGCATCTCAACCTCCTGAACAACTTTTCTTTTAGGTTTGGTGGGTTTTTGTTTTTGTACCTTGGGTTTCTTGGCCTTTGGGGGTGTAGGTTTGGAAGATGAGGGTTCCATGGGGACTGGTTCTGGTTCCCCTTGGTCATCTTCTGGCCAGGCAGCCTGTTTGTTGTGCCTTGAGTATGCTTGTGAGGTTAAGGGTTTTAAAATTTCAGTTTTACCCACAAGCACCTCATCACTCAGTTCTTTTATTATGCATTGCATAATGAACCTTGGATATAACAAAAACTTCTTTTTAGTGTTATTATGATGTAACACCAACTCATTAAAGAAAAGTTTTGATGCCCTGAAATTTGTTTCATTTACAATGGAATGAAAAATTGGTTGAAAGGTTGAGGGCATCTGGTCATAGGACCCTGTTTTAGGACTCAAACACATAATTATATAATGAAACAAAAGTTTGTATTTTGGTTCAAAATACTTTTTAATGATGGTAGCTTGTGAGAGAGTACCTTGATAACCACACTCAGTCATGGTTAGGTGGATTGCAGAGTTTTCAAACTTTTCAGGGGCATTCACATCATTCAACCCCAGTCTGTTTGCAAGTATGGCCGGTGTGATGGCCATTTGTCTCCCTTTGATTGTTGAGTTGAGAGAGATAACTTCATCATCCACCATCACTGTCTCAGCGTTAGCCCAGAACTCATTGAGAGTTTCAAAATGTATTGGTGGGTCTATTGTGAGAGCGGTGAAATATTGGGATTTGACGACGAGATCAATGATCTCATCGTATTGGGACCAGCCTTCTTGTTTTTCTAAGTAGGCTCTGAGATTGTGTCCCTGTTTAAGAACTAAAGCCATGTGGTTTGTGTGTGTTTTGAATCGAACAGTGTTTTTGTTGCAGGTTCAGGGGTTTGAGAGCTTTCTTGAGAGAGAAGGAGGGAACTTTTGTTTTGAATGGATAAGTGTTGAAAAAAGATATTTATCAGAAGTTTTTAACCGCTTGGAACTTCTTTATCAGAAGTTTTAAACCGCCAAGGTTAAAAACCTCTTTATCAGAAGTTTTAAACCGTCTAGGTCAAACTTCTGATGTGGGAAAAGTCTGATTTGCCCTTTTTGACTAAACTGCTGATGAAGAATTATATTCATCAGTAGTTCCCACTTTCTCTTCAGTAGTTTTGAACAGCTGATGAGAAATACTTTATAAATACTATATTCATAATTTCTAAAGGTTATTTTATCAGAAGTTAATCACTTTTTTTTTCTATTAATATCTCCATACTGATGTTTTGTTCATCAGTAGTTTCTCTCTAATTTGTTTTTCAGAAGTTTTTCAATTTTTTAAAACAGATGTAAGTGAAAAATAAAAATTTGTGCAGAAAAGTAAAGAGAAACACTTACAAATTTAGCATTCCTAGCATGGATACTAACTTCTGAAATGTTGATGTGTCAAGGGGTTTAGTGAATATGTCAGCTATTTGATTAGCTGTTGCTACATGTTTCACTTCAATCTTGCCTTTTTCATAGCAATCTCTTATGAAATGATACCTGATTTCAATGTGTTTAGTCTTTGAAAACTGAACAGGATTTTGAATGATGCTAATGGCAGATTTGCTGTCTACAAGCAATGGTGTCTTGGTCTCTTTGATTCCATAATCAAGAAGTTGATATTGGAGCCATTGTATCTGTGATGTACAACTTGCAGCTGCAATGTATTCAGCTTCAGCAGTTGAAGTTGCAACAGATGTTTGTTTCTTTGATTGCCAGGACACTAGACAGTTTCCCAAGAATTGACAACCACCAGATGTTGATTTTCTTGACATTTTACACCCTGCATAGTCACTATCTGAAAAAGCTGATAACTTGGTATTGCTTGAAGCAGGATACCAAATTCCAAGTGTTGGAGTTCCTTTCAGATATCTGAAGATTCTTTTGACTGCAATGAGGTGTGATTCCCTAGGAGCTGATTGATATCTAGCACAGGCACATGTTGAAAACATAATATCTGGTCTAGAAGCAGTTAGATATAAAAGGGAACCTATCATACATCTATACATGGTTTGATCAACCTGTTTTCCTTGATCATCTGGTTCAACTTGTGTGGTTGGTGTCATGGGAGTGGAACATGATTTACAGTCTTGTAAAGAAAATTTGTTTAATAATTCTTTAACATATTTTTATTGATGTATAAAAGTTCCATTTGATTGTTGTTTAATCTGCAGTCCCAGAAAGTACTGCAGTTCTCCCATTGTACTCATCTCAAATTTTGATTGCATGAGTTTCTTAAATTCATCACACAATTTTGTGTTTGTTGAACCAAAAATGATATCATCAACATATATTTGAACAAGTAAGACATGATTTCCAACATGTTTTATGAAAAGAGTTTTATCAATGGCACCTCTTGTGAAGTTATTTTTGAGTAAAAAGGTTGAAAGTGTGTCATACCAGGCTCTTGGAGCCTGTTTGAGCCCATAAAGAGCTTTGTCTAGTTTGTACACCCACTCAGGATGAGAATGATCCTCAAACCCAGGTGGCTGACAAACATACACTTCCTCTTTTATCTTTCCATACAAAAATGCACTCTTGACATCCATTTAATGAACTTTTATTTTGTTGGAAATGGCATAGGCCATAAATAACCTGATGGCTTCAAGCCTTGCAACTGGAGCAAAGGTTTCATCATAGTCAATTCCTTCTTCTTGAGAGTAAACTTGTACTACCAGTCTTGCCTTGTTCTTTATTATAATAACAGCTTCATCTTGTGCCAATTGGTTGCTTGTTTGGTGGTAAGGGACAGATTTCCCAAACCTGTTGCTTGTTGAATTGAAGCAATTCATCTTGCATTGCCTGCACCCAATTGTTGTCATTGAGGGCTTCCTGGTACTTCTTTGGTTCCAACTGTGAAATAAATGCTGAGAATAGACAAAAGTTGGAAAGCTGGTTTCTTGTAAGAACACCTGATGCAATATCACCCATGATTTGATCAAGTGGATGGTCTTTGTGTTCGATCAGTTGTTGTAAACCACTGACAGGTGTTGGTGGCTCATGTTCTTCAAACAAACTACTGAGGTCTATTATATCTGGTTCAGCAGTTTCAGTGTCTTCAGTAGTTGTAGGTGCTGAAGCAGATGTTTGAGTTTGTAAAACTTCTGATGGTTTTGAAGTTGATTTGATGACTGTTTGAGGAGTCCATGGTGCTGGATCCTCATCATCAAACCTTTGATCACCATAATAAGTAGGTTTGGATGAAGTGACAGTCTTTTCAGGTCCAAAATGAAAGTTGTCAAGGTCAAAAAGTTCAGCAGGATGTGCTGGAATAAGAGTGTATTTTGACTCATTGAACTTGACATTCAGTGTTTCTTCTACTATCTTGGTTCTTGAGTTAAAAACCTTGTAGGCTTTTCTAGTGGAGGAAAAACCAAGAAAGTAACCTGAATCAACTTTGGCAGCAAACTTTGAAATAGATTCCTTAATGTTCAAGATGAAGCATTGACACCCAAAAGCCCTAAAAAAGGAGATAAGGGGCTTCATGCCATGAAGAACTTCATAGGCAGTCTTTGAATGTCTCTTGACAATAAGAACTCTATTTTGAACATAGCATAATGTGTTAACTGCTTCTGCCCAAAAGTATAATGGTAGGCCAGAATCAGCTAACATTGTTCTTGCTCCTTCTATTAAAGTATTGTTCTTCCTTTCTACCACACCATTTTGTTCAGGAGTTCTAGAAACACTGAATTGTCTAATAATCCCTTTAGACAAACAGAATTCATCCAGAGTTTTGTTCCTGAACTCTGTCCCATTATCACTTCTAATGGTTTTGACAGGTAGAGAATATTGCTTCTCTACTTGTAGAATGAAGAACTTGATGATTTCAGCAGCCTCATCCTTGGAAAATAAGAAGAATACCCATGTAAATCTTGAGTAGTAATCAATGATGACTAAGCAGTACTTCTTCTTACCAAGGCTCACGATTTTTACAGGCCCAAATAAGTCCATATGGAGTAGTTGAAGACATGCAGTTGTTTTTGATTCTTCAATAGACTTATAGGAGGACTTATGCTGTTTTCCCTTTAAACAGGATACATAGTGTTCTTGACACTGGTATACTTTTAAGGGTAGACCTCTGACCAAGCCCATTTTTGTGACTTTATTTATGGTTTTAAAGTTCACATGGCCAAGTCTCCTATGCCAGAGATCAGTGTCTGAAGTTGATGCCCTTGAGAAGAAACAGGCAGTGTTGTTCAGTACTTTGTCTTTTTCAATGTCCACTGCATAGACATTGCCACATCTTTTGGCTATTAACAAAGTATGATCTTCAATAATCTTCTCTATCAACTTCTGGCCTTCTGGTGATATGATCTTGCATGTTGTCTTTGTGAAAAAGGAAGAATATCCTTTATCACACATTTGTGACACACTCAGCAAGTTGTACTCAAGGTTTTCAACCAGATTGACCTTGTCAAACTGTATTTTGCCAGAGGAGACATTGCCATGTTCTAGCACATATCCCTTAGCATTGTTCCCAAAGGATACAGATCCATCTCTTTGACTGATAAAATTGTTTATCAGGTATCTGCATCCTGTCATGTGCATTGAGCCTCCACTGTCTACATACCAAATGCTATTTAAGCCTCTGGAAACTCTCTGCACAAGATAGCAAATCAGTTAGATTTAGGAACCCAAGCCAGTTTGGCTTTGGCTTTGGGTTTGCTCTTGAGAACACTTACAGTTTGTTCTTGACCAAGTTGAGAAATCCATGTCTTTTTGGCAATGGATTTTTCATTAAGAACAATGATGGTATCCTTTTGAGGACCACCATCAACTTTGGTCATCAGTAGTTGTACCAAGTTCATAAGATCTTTAATCTCAGCAGTTTGTGAAACTGTTGATGATTCAGGTCTAACTACTGAAAGAGAATTTTGAGAAAAAGATCTTTGTTGAGATTTTGTTTTTTTCTGAGAAAAGGTGTTTACTGGTTGTTGTTTCTTGGGAGAAAAAAGTTTTTACATAATCATTTTTGATTTGTTTTCCCACAACCAGTTGTTGATTTTTCTTGTTGAACTGAATCCCTTTTCTATATCTGCAAAATTCTGTTTTGTGGTTGAACAGACCACAAATTTCACATTCTTTTGTCTTTTCTTTCAAAGACAAGTTTATGACTATTTTGATTGGTTTTAGGTCATCAGTAGTTTTCAGGTTCTCAACTCCTGATGTAGTTGAAACTACTGATGGCTTAAAGTCAGATTTAATCAGTACTTCTGAAGAACTTTCTTTGTGTGTTTTTAGAAAGTTTTCATGGAAAGATGTGCATTCTTCCTCTTTAGAAGTTTCACCTGAAACAATTTTTCTCCCATCTTCAGTAGTTTTGGGGGAAAAATCTGTTGGTGTTTCAGTGTGATTGTACCCTATGCCAAACCTAACATTTGAAGCACTTTGTTTGTTTAGCAATAATTGGTACCCCTTACAAGATTCCACCCATTTTTCACATGTGACCTTGGTATCAGCAAGCTCTTGTCTAACATTTCCTAGGTCATTTATCATGATTTTAATTTGTGCTTGGGTTTCAATAGTAGTGTTAGTTAATTTAGAAACTTCTTTTGTTTTTGCAGAAAGTTTTCTTTCTAAATCACATTTCATCTAAGTGAATTTTCTCTCAGAGTCATTTGCTTTTCCTTGTAAGTGCTCATTTGTCTCTCTTATGAGAGCAAAAGATTCTTTGCATGAATTTGAACACAGTTTTGTCAAAGATTCTTTTGATACCTGTGACAAGGCAGATTTTGAGGTGCATCCCTCAAATGCCATTAAGGCAAAGTTCTTTCTGCCATTGTCAGGCTCTCCCCAGTTGATGTCAAACATTTTGTTGTCTGCATCAGGATTGCACTCTGTGGTGTCAAAAGGAAGACTGCTCCAGTCAACATACCCTGAAGTAAATAAACTTTATTGAGAGGGTTGCTGTTGCTATGGAGGTTGTTGAGCAGTTGGAAAGGGAGGGATTGATTGTTGGCTCTGCATCTGTTGAGCAAGCATCTGTACATATTGTACTTGTGGCACATATTGGTGTTGTGGAGCTTGTGCCTGTACAAAATGTGCACTCCCTTGTGTTCTATTATTCCTGTTATAATTGGGGTTAAAATTGTTTCCAGACTGAGATTGGTTAAAGCCAGAGCTTCTACACTCTCTAGCAAAGTGTCCCAACTTTTGACACTTGTGACATCTAAGTTTAGATTTGTCAAAACCAATTTTTGTTGAACTGTTGAGTCCTGGAAACTTCCTTCCTGACCTTTTGTAAAATTTATTTGTTTTTAAACTTAACATGGCCAGTTGGTGCAAAATATCCATTTCTTCTAGGTCATCACTGCTGAAATTATTTAAATCATCCATGATAAAACACATGTTATCAGCAGTTTGACCAAAATCATTATTGTCATAACCTGGGAATGATCTTTCAGATGAGATCCCAGCAGTTATGTCAATATGGTCAAAAGATCCAAAACTATTTGAACAAGTTGGTGAGTCTTGTCCCAATAGTGCTGTACTACCTGGTAGATAGTCATCAGCAGTTTTGCCAGAACTTTGTAACTTTTTCTTTTGATCAATTTCTCTTTCAAAAGTAAGTAACCTCCCATGAAGTTTTGTAAGAGTGAGGGAGCTAAAGTCTGGTGAAGATCTTAAGACTATAGAGTATGTTTCCCATTTTTCAGGTAAAGAGCTTAAAAATCTATGAAGCATAGATACAGTTGTGTAGGTCTGACCATTTAGTTTTAGCTCAGATATTAATGAGGAAAATCTTTCAAATTGTTGTGTTAAAGTTTCCCCATTAATGTGAGCAAAAGTTTCATATTGTTGAGCCAAGATTTCTCCGGTGTTGGCAATCACCTCTTCAGTTCCTCCAAACTGTTCTTTTAGGCAGTCCCAAAGCTCTTTGGCACTATCACAATGTAATAGGCCAGAGTAGATTTCATTTGGGAGTGCCATTGCCAACATAGAGAAAGCTTTTGCATCAAGCTCAAGTTTATGAAATCATCATCAGTATAGTCTTTTGGCTCTTTTGGAATCTCTTCTTTAGTTTCAAGATTTATATTTACTGGTTTATGAGGACCATATATCACAGATTTCCAGCAACCTGTGTTGGTCTGTGATAAGGTATGTGTCATTCTCTTTTGTCAGATGTTATATTCATTTCTTACTAGCATAGCAGGTTTAGTGGTAGAACCAGTATTATGAGGATCCATTTTAAAGAGTATTGATTTGTCAAATATCTCTTAAAGTGATGGATATTGATAAAAGTGAGCTAATAATCCTTTATTGAATATCAATAAGAGCCTGTGTCTGATTCTCAATGTGTTAGATTGATATGTGATCAGATAAACCAGTGCTCTGATACCAATTGTTGGATCATATATTGCTCTTTGATATGAACTTGCTAGTGAACACTTAGGTGTCTAGCAAGTTCTTGATCAGTGATAGCACAGCGGAATGTTATGAGTTTAAAGCTACACTTATCAACAGGAGTTATTACTCCCCCTGGATTCAAGAACTAATAAATGATAAGTATTTATTGAGAATCTAAGTATTGAATGAGAATGAAACACTTAGACAGATTCTCAATAAATATGAAATGGAAATAACAATAATATGTGTTGAAGGATTTCTGTATTAAAATCAATGTCTAAAACAGAGGAATGAACCCTTCTATTTATAGACTTTACAAATACATGAACCTTGCCAAAAAGCAAGTTCAGAAACAAGTTGCAACAAGTTGCAGCATTGGAACTTGTACATAAAACAAAAGTAATACTAAAGTAATAAACTACTGATGCAAAAAGGCGGTGGAAAAGATCTTCACATAAGTGCTGATGAATGACAAACTACTGATGAGTAGTTTGTCTTCAGCAGTTCTTCAGTAGAAGTGTCTGGTTTGAACTTCAGAACTTCTGATGACTTTTCTTCTTCAGCACTTGTGGAATCTCTTCTTCAGCAGTTTGATCTTTCTTCTTCAGCAGTTCTATACTTAGAATATTTTGACAGAAGTGAATTAGACTAAGGTTTGCAAAAGTGGTTTCACCAATCCTTTTTGTCCTAACAGGTATACGGAGCACTATATTCATGATGAATTCCTTTATCCTCACAAAGAGCATCGATCTGTGCATTTTTGAACTCCGTCCCATTATCACTCCGAATTCTTTTGATCTTCAAACCATAGACATTCTCTAAGCGAGTGAACAGAACTTTCAGATTGTTAAACGTGTCGCTTTTATGATGCAAGCACATTACCCACAAAAATCTGGAATAATCGTCAGTAACCACAAGACAGTACAACTCTCCGCAATGACTCTTACGCTTGACAGGTCCGAATAGGTCCATGTGCAAACGCTCAAGTGGCATTTCAACAGAGTTTACTTTCTTTGGTTTGTGGGACTGTTTGTTCTGCTTTCCCTTCTTGCAACTCACACACTTGTCATTTAGATGAAAATGTTTGACATTAACGCCTTCGACAAGCCCATTCTTCACCAGATGATTCATTTTTCTGAGGTGAATGTGTCCCATCCTCCTATGCCACATAATAGATTCTTTTTTGGTAGCCTTGGAGAGGAAACACGTAACTTGGCCCTGAGTTGTCATCATCTTCGACATATCGAGAATGTAAAGATTATTCACTCTCGGGGCTTTCAACATAATCCACTCTTTTGGAATAACAAAACCGGGTTTGAGAATATAGCAAGATTTGTCATCAAAGTGTACAGAAAACTGTTTATCACAGATTTGGCTGACAATAAGCAGATTATAATCGATCTGTTTCACATACGAGATCTTCTCAAAACTCACAATTCCGTTACTCACACTTCCCTCCACAAATCTCCTGTCATGTGACCAGAAGCTCCACTGTCAACAATCCAAAGACTGCTAACAGGGACAGCTGAAGCTCCCTGCACATATCAAGTAAAATCATTAGTTCTTTCGTGGGACCCAATCCTACTTGGTCTTAAGTCTTTGAACATTCAGTTTCAAAGATTCTTTATCAAAAACAATTGAATTTGGATTGACCTTTTTCTGATCAATCAAATTCTTTTCACTTTCAGATTTTTCACTTTCTTTTGAAGTAGAAGCACCTTGAGAACTCACCGGTGACCAAGATTGTTCCGAATGTTTCAAGATCCTGATCTAAGATTTTGGGGTCTCAGTCGGTTTCTTTACCTCGTTCTTAAATGAAACCTTCTTAGTTACCTTCTCTGATTTAATAGAGACATGTCCAACCGATGATTTAACAGCAGGTTTTTGTGGAACCTTTTGTCTATCAACAGTTGTGTTCACCACTGGTTTCTTTAAAGGTTTTTCCATTGCTATCCGGTTACGACGATCATATGCAATTTGACGATTATCCTTCTTTTGAAAATAACGGCTTTGATTATAAAAAGGTGCTGGTTGAGGGACAAAGCGTTTTTGTGGATAACAGTGATTGTTGACTGGACTTCGGTATGTCTGCTTTACTTCAACTTCGTGCCTCTTATGCCTCACGTACGGGCAGTGAGCAAGTAAATGTCCTCTCTCCCTGCACTTGAAGCATGCATGGTATTCCTCAAACACGTTCTTGGCATTCGACTTAGCATAAGAAGTGATAGGATATTGGTCATCCACATACCTTCGTCTCAAACTCTCAGGAGCAGGGTCCTTTGAGTAAGTCGGCTCAAGAAAACTATTAGCCTTTTCCTTCGGCTTGATGAACTCAGTGACGTGAACCTTAGGTTCTTTTGGAACATCTAGATAAATTTTCTTTAAGATTTCTGGAGGTACATCATTGGTCCTCTCATGTTTAGGAAACCAAATAGTACTCTCCTGCTAGATTTTCTCGATCTTTGAGTAATTGGCAAACTTTATCGGATATTCCTCATCAGAAATAATCTTATCGGATCCTTCCATCTGATAAAATACTTTGACAGATTTGTCAACTGATTCACTTTTACCAACATTCTTAACTGACTGATTCACTCGATGAGCATTTGCCATCGGATGTAAAATCTAAGAAGGTGATACCGGTTCATTGGTTATAATGTGATTCTCAATGGGTATATCACTCACTTTCTTAGGTTTCTCATCATCTGAGTCAGAATCATCAGTCACAGCAATCACTCCCTCATTATTCAATCCCAAAATTGGTCTAACATCGGAATTTGGATCACCAACACTAGAAGTGTTAGATTCATCATCCGATGTAGAATCAGATTTGATTGCACTCTCCGGTGTTATTGAATGTAAAGTATGTTTCTCAAATAACACTGGAGATGGAACAGCCTTATAGTTTGCACTATTCGGTTGTGAGGGTTCTTCAATGATATGGTCAACCACATAAGTAATGTGTTTATAGCTTTCTAGCTTTTTATTGACCTTTTCAGCAAAGCACTTGATAGTTGCCATTTCATGTTTAGTTTCTTTAAGTTGATTGATATAGTTGTTTATGGCTAATTGTTTTAAAGAAAAAGTTTTCTTTAGATCAGAAATATCCTTTTTGTAACCATCAAGCACTTTATTGAATTCATGTGTTTCTTTGCGATAAGATTGACAGTTGATTCTAGCACTCTCAAGTTGAACCCTGAGTTGCTTGTTCTCTTCTGTCAATCTATCACATGTTCCACAATATTTATCACTGTTCATGTCTATAGTAGATTCAGAACTTACCTGTTTCGGAGGATCTGTCATCGCCATCAAAGCAAAATACGCTTCCTTCCCAGCGAAGAACTTGGAATAATTGATTCTGGTGAAAGCGTCATCCACTATGCATGACTTCCGAGTCATAAGAAAATCAGCTTCAGCCAAAAGTTGATCAATATCGTCATCTAGTGAGTTAACACTAGCTTCCGAATCTGACTCACTCTCCGAATCAGAATATACTGAATCACGCTCTTCAGAAATGTCAGTGACTGTATCAAGAATCAATCCTGGAGTCTTCTCAACAAGAATATCAGCTTCTTCTACCATCTCCTCAGTCTTCACTTCAGAAATCTTCTTATTCTCCAAAACTTCTTCAACTACCACCGGCTCCTCTAAATCAATCTTCTGAGCAACACACGCTACATTACCAGCTGTAATCTCTTCAACACCCAGTTGCATCCCAGTCCAGTCAAATCCTTCATCTTTTTGAATTACTAAAGCCTGGTTTTGGGTATAGGTTTGTGTTTGGTTATTTGGTGTGGAAATAGGAATGATGGTTCTGGTTGGGTTATGTGGTGTTTGGTTTTGAGTCTGGTTTGGTGTAGTTGTTTGTCTAGCAGAATTGTTTGGTGAGGTGTTCTGTCGGTTTTGGTAATTGTTTTGTGATTGATAGTTGTTGTTTTGGCTTTGATAAGATACCTGATTCTGAGATTGACGATTTTGATAATTAGTGTTGAATGGATTCCTGTTACCTTGTTGAGCTGGCTGTGTACACTCCCTCTTAAAGTGACCTTTACCTCCACAATTAAAACATGTGACTTTGGCTTTGTTGAAGCCATAGGTGGTGTTAGGTGATGTAGACAAATCAGTTCTACCAGTCTTCTTTATAAACTCTGTTGCTCGACTCATAACACTAGCAAACGCCCACTGTATGTCAATAAGCTCCATCTCCTCCTTGTCAATTTGAGCATAGTCTTCACTGGTTTGGTTGTTGTTACCAATTTGACTAGCTACCAGACCATTATAAGAAGCTACCATAGCAGATACCAGTGCGACATGCTGCTGAGCAACTTCAACTGTGACATTGTTCAAGTTTGATGTCTCCAACACTATTGGACTTTGACTTGGTTGACTTAGATTCATTTGAAGAATGTAGGATTGTTGTTGAGGTTGATTCATGCTAGCTGAAAACATGCTGCTTGTTGCATTGGTGAAAAAGGTGGTATGTAAGTGTTAGTGTATGATGGTTGGGTATAGGATGAAGTTTGAGCAAGGTAGTTTATTGGTGTATTGGGTGGCTCCATAACACTTGAAACACAAGCAATGTGTGGAGCAACAGTACCACTAGTGCTTGAACTAGTCAAAGTAGAAGGTGTACCACCATGATATAACTCCGGATTTTGAGGAAATTGTGCTCTCTTTGCTTTCCTCTTCTCTTCCATCTCTTTGTTCTCCAGCTTTTGAATAAACTCATTGATGGTCCAATATTGATAAGCATCTTTCTCCTTTAGGACCTCAATATGTTGGTTCCAGTATGGTGGTAGAGAATCTGCAAACTTGTCTACCAACTCAGACATTGGAATCTGAATCATAATTCGACAACTCCGTCAGAAGATGACAATATCTGGGAATAAGCTCCTTTAGAGTCTCATTTCCAACATAGCTAAAGTTCTCAAATTTTTTTCTCAACTCTTCCATCCTTAACTTCCTTGTTTTCTCGTTCCCATCATGACGATTCTTCAACATGTCCCAAAGCTTCTTTGAAAAAATTTATGTGTAGTATCTTGACACCAAATGGAGAATTATCATATTTTTAATTTTTGAAAAATAAATTATTTTTGTATTTTTATTAATTTAAATTGTTTTAATCATATTTAATTGATTAAAATTCATTTTTAGTTGTTTTAATCTCAAAATTTTTGGAAAATTATTTCTTAACATCAAAATCTGAAATAAAAATTATTAATCCAGAAAACTATTATTTTTATTAATTTTACTATTTTTTAAAAATCTAAACATAAATAAATTAAGAAAAATTATGAAAAAATTAGTTTCACTATTTCACATAAGAAATTATTCATTTTTATTACAAAATATTTTTTTGCGTCATATCTTGTATTGTTAGTCTTATTTATGTTTAAATAGACATAATAAATCATTGAAATATATATAATTTATAAAGTCTGTTTTATAAAAATTTTCCTGATAAAACAGAAATATTACTATGTTTCGAGGTCATAATTATCGTTTGTTTGAGTCCTTCGCGTACTTATAATTATTATTTCTATTCTTTATAATTGTAATATTCTACAATTATAGTTAACTAATTAACTATATTGTTCATTTTTATGATTTGAAACATATTATTATCTAAATATTCAATTGGTAGTATTTACATTACTAAATCATATTCATAGACTTTTATCATATAATTTTGAAATATAAATTTAATATTTTTTTAGTTCTTCGCAAAACGCTGATTCCCCAAATCGACTTAGGAAACCCTAATGCCTTAAAATCCTAGATACCTTAGAATTTTTAGGTCATTTTCTCTTATTAGTATTCTTATACGTATAGGTTGAGTTCTTCGAAATTCCCAAGTTTTACCTTGTGACGAGTTTTGTTTGGATTTATCGATCTTAGCAAAACTGTGAGTATACTTATCCCCTTTTTGTTTTTCTTACACTTTTGGGGTGAAACATGTACACCTATGAAACTTATACTTCCACATAGTCATAAACTTTTTTACATACAATTCATATACGTGTTATGCTTTGAATTCTTGTGCTTTATGCTTAGACATATACGTAGTATACTTTTGATCATTACATATTCATAAACATATTCATAAACGTAAACGGAAACATATTCACATACATTTGGGAACCTAGTGGAAAGTACCTAAGCATGTGGGAAAGTAAGTACCTATGTGAGAGGGAAGTCCTAGGTCCCGCATAGTGGATAGTATCTATGCATTTCAGAAGAGAAGTACCTATGCATGTGGGAACTCCTAGGTTATTCTATGACTTTGTCATTATTGTGGTTTGATTTTGATTTGCATTGTGTGTTTACGTGTTTACCATATTGCCTTGAATAAATCATGATATTTGAATTGTAAAACATTTTTATACCTATATTATACGTACACAAACTAAGTGTATTCACAAACATTATTGTTGACGTTTTATTTTTGTACATGTTTCATGGAACGCTTGATGATTGTCACTTAGGCTTGGGCTTAGACTTAATAAACAAGGTTTATGTATTTTGTTGTTTGAGACTTGATGTAATGTGTTGACTTTGATGTTTGACTCTTAATCATGAATTTAATAATATTTACACTTTAGTACCATGAGCTTTTGAACAATCGTCACTATGTGACACCTCAATGATTCCTCCATTGGTTGGGGTGTTACAGATTGGTATCAGAGCCGTGGTTTTAGGGAATTAGGTTATTAGTAAAATGATCTAGACTATAAGAAATAACCTATACTTGACCTTACTTTTGTTTATTTGCTCCAATAACGTTTCTCCTTTGTCACCTCCCATTCTTTCCCCTATCTCTCTCCATTTCTTTCTTTCTTTATTCATCATGGATTTTAAGGAGTGACATCACTTAGGGAAAAGGTCTACACTTTGAAGCATGCTGGATATTTTTGCCTTAATTGCCTATTTTCGTTTTTTCATAGAATTTTCATTCCTTCAAGGTGTTGAACTCTACGTGAGAAAACACGTGCAATCTGGAAATGTGGATGCCTGTACACTAGTTTTCTAGCATAGGCAAGCATAGTGTATAAATCCTAATTAACCGACGGACCTGTTATGCATACCTGGGGATTCCCGGAGTGCGTGTCGACTTATAGGTTAAAGCATGTCTTCATTAATCTCAAGTTGAGTTCGATTCATTGAACAGTCAAGGTTTTATTGGGTCTTATGACTAGACAAGAACATTCAAATGTTTTATGTTTCTTCATTAGTCTCTCATTTCTATCATAAACTTTATAATACATTATATGAGTTCCATGTTAAGATTTCATGTTGTCGCAAAATTATTTGACTATAAGTATCCAACTTTCATGAGCTTCAAATCTATTTTCTAAGTTACATTACACTATTATGCATACTCCAAATATGGATTAAAAACTTATAATTCCCTTTGAGTTCGATTTTCGTAAGCATCATACCAGTATCTCATAATCTTTGTCGTCTTTTTCCACGTTGCTCGTATTCAGGAAATGTCTTCTCATCATGGTTGTTGATGCACTTTATGTGTGGCTGTCTCTGTCGAATAGACTAGGGTTGGGTCGTGTGTTGTATAACATGAGATTGTGGTGATCCATAAGGGCATTTTATGGATCTGGAGTATTTGTTTATAGTTGATCTAGTTGGTTCGAACCATCGAGAGGTCAAACCAGAAATAGAATGGTCGAACCAACATGTTATGTGTTGGTTCGTACTTTGACAAGGTCGAACCAGTTGGTTCGCACCCTACAAGGATTGAACCAACTGGGCCTATATATATCAATCTCATGTGTTGTATTTCTGATGTAATACGAATCTGTGTTGACATTGTTTTCATCTATTTCTGTTTCATCTCCAATCTCCATCTGAAACCGAGCTATAATTGTTTAATCGATCCATGGAATCGGTTTCCAAACCATTTCCACAAGACTTTGTAGGATCGGTTTTTGACAAAACAACACAAAGATCACACAAGTATAAGCAAACTAGGTGCAGAAACCCTAATTCGCATGCAAAATGATAATAATCAAATCAGAACACGTAAAGGTCCATTTTCAATCCGATTTCCATTAATATAACTTTGATAAAGCCTTTACAATTTAAGATATTAATGAAAATACAACATTTAATAACTCTATAGAAACACCTTAGAACACACACACTGACACACCAAACCAAATGACCAAATGTTAAGTTGGAAACCAACTTAAACATATATACAGAACCTTCATTCGACCTCTGCAAGGTTCGAATGGGTTCATTCGACCCATCGCGGGCTCAAACCAAGACAACATAAAAAAACTAATTACATTCGACCAAGATACAAACACATTCGACCTAGACTGATGTTCATTCGACCCCACGATTGGTCGAATGAGCTTGATAATCTTCAAAAATTCAAATCAAACGATGATCTTTGTACAATCCGAAAGCGATAGCCACAAATTGCATTTACAAACTCCCCCTTGGCTATTGCTCGGATTGATTATGCATTTCTAAGCTTGATCTTAATCTTCCTCTTAGTGATCTCGCTCATGCTCAGTTCTGCTTTTAAAAATGTGCGCTTCTTTGGTTCAGATCTAACTTTCATAGTCTTGCCCAACAGCTTTTCATAATCGCATCCAGCATAAACTTCCCACGCGAAGCAGAATATAGCAACCCTCTGGAATGTGACACCCGGCAAACTTAGGTTAGTAACATCGGTCAAACTAGTAAGTTTACCTTAGCGAGTCATGCATATTATATACTTAACTGGGTCGGTTGAGTCATTGTGATGGTTTGCGGAATCATCAGGAATCGTTACTATGATCCACAGGATCATTGGGAGTCGGTCCATAACCATGTGTACAAGGATTGGTGATTTGTAGAATCGTCGGGTTTGACGCACACACGCAAGTCTTGTGTTGACATTGTTTTCATCTATTTCTGTTTCATCTCCAATCTCCATCTGAAACCGAGCTGTAATTGTTTAATCGATCCATGGAATCGGTTTCCAAACCATTTCCACAAGACTTTGTAGGATCGGTTTTTGACAAAACAACACAAAGATCACACAAGTATAAGCAAACTAGGTGCAGAAACCCTAATTCGCATGCAAAATGATAATAATCAAATCAGAACACGTAAAGGTCCATTTTCAATCCGATTTCCATTAATATAACTTTGATAAAGCCTTTACAATTTAAGATATTAATGAAAATACAACTTTTAATAACTCTATAGAAACACCTTAGAACACACACACTAACACACCAAACCAAATGACCAAATGTTAAGTTGGAAACCAACTTAAACATATATACAGAACCTTCATTCGACCTCTGCAAGGTTCGAATGGGTTCATTCAACCCATCGCGGGCTCAAACCAAGACAACATAAAAAAACTAATTACATTCGACCAAGATACAAACACATTCGACCTAGACTGATGTTCATTCGACCCCACGATTGGTCGAATGAGCTTGATAATCTTCAAAAATTCAAATCAAACGATGATCTTTGTACAATCCGAAAGCGATAGCCACAAATTGCATCTACAAACTCCCCCTTGGCTATTGCTCGGATTGATTATGCATTTCTAAGCTTGATCTTAATCTTCCTCTTAGTGATCTCGCTCATGCTCAGTTCTGCTTTTAAAAATGTGCGCTTCTTTGGTTCAGATCTAACTTTCATAGTCTTGCCCAACAGCTTTTCATAATCGCATCCAGCATAAACTTCCCACGCGAAGCAGAATATAGCAACCCTCTGGAATGTGACACCCGCAAACTTAGGTTAGTTACATCGGTCAAACTAGTAAGTTTACCTTAGCGAGTCATGCATATTATATACTTAACTGGGTCGGTTGAGTCATTGTGATGGTTTGCGGAATCATCAGGAATCGTTACTATGATCCACAGGATCATTGGGAGTCGGTCCATAACCATGTGTACAAGGATTGGTGATTTGTAGAATCGTCGGGTTTGACGCACACACGCAAGTCTTGAGTCCCGGGAATTGGTAAATGAATGTGAACCTGTTAGTTATCATGCATTCTGTGTTTAAAATCATTATATGAATTGTCAGTATGTGAATACGTGCTTATATGTGTTAAAATAGTGTTTAAGCAAGTGTTTGACCTATGCTAAGGTAAAGTTTGAATATAAAAAACTGTCTGGCTATAACACCCCAACCAATGGCGGAAACATCGGGATGTCACGTATTGACGATTGTTCTGTAGCTCATCGTAAATAATAAATTTCAATAATCGATTAATTAAATAACATACAATTGTTCTAAAAGAATCTGTACATCAAATGAGAAACACTAAATATCAATCTTCAAGCATTAACTCTAATCTTCAAGCAAAGCTATAACCTGAAGCATGTTAAGTTTGAAAACATTTTTGGTCAACAAAAGTTGGTGAGAATTACATACGTTTGAACATTGAATAAAACTTGTACAATTCGAGTGTCATGGCAAGTCTAGTCCATATGTGAAAACAAAACTACTAATTAAATCGTGTGCATAATCAAACCTTGCGACTAGAATATTGTGGTCCATCCTATATGCATATGGTTCACTCGTTTTTGTTATATGATCGATAACAATCACCCACGCTACCCATACTGGAGGTACACGTATCATTGTGTATCATTGGCTTGTACGGATTTAATTATTATGCTAGTCTAATTGTGCTTACCATAGTACTGTTTGAGACATAATGCAACATAGAATAACACATAAACACTTATGTTGAATTGCAATTAAAAATGTAACATGTTTCACCGCAAAAGAGTGAAAAGGGGCTATGTAAACTCACCTTAGTGCTAGAATTGAATCTGTTGATATAGAATAATTGTGGCTCGTGAGTGTCCAAGTATCACCCTATTTTTAATGCAATAATTAAATAATGGGAAAATTTAAAAGTCTAAGTTTTCTAGTCTAAAAGTATTCTAGGGTTCCTAATTTGCGGATTGACAATTGATTAATGATTAATTTAGAATAATTGTTAATGAAGTAATAAATACAGGAAAAATTAAAATAAAAAGGATTTTTGAAAAAAATCTTGATTAAAGGTAGTTGTATTAAAATGTTGTAAATGTGAAAATAATTTTTAAAAAATTATTTTTTTAATTAATGAATATATAATACATTAATATTTATTTGTCAAAATATAGAAAAATATTAAAATTCATAAATTTTAAATCATAAAATTTTATTTCTGATCTAAATGAACAAAAATAATTTATGTGAAATTTTGATGAAAAATGAATTTATTATGAATTATTTATGACTTAAAATAGCAAAAATTAATTAAAAATACTAAATAAACGTTTTTCTGAAATTAAAATTTACTTCTGGAACATTTATTGATTTATAAGTTTAAAAATTTTTTTGTGAAATTTTATAAAACTGTTTAGATATTTTTATAGATTTTTTTATTATTAAATGAATAAATTTGTAATATATTTTATATATATTAAATAAATGATTTTTAAAAAAACTAAAAATTGTATAATAGATTTTACCGTCTGCATAACATAAAATAAATTTTATAGGATTTATAAATCATTTTTAGTATTTAAAAATTATTTTAAAAGATATTTAAATTAATTATGAAGATAAAGAGTAAAAAAATTGTTTGTTGCTGCCAAGGATCGAACTCGGGTCCTTGGCCGGATCAAAGACTTAAATCACAAATCCAGACCATCTGGTCTGGACCTTGAGAACAAGTGTGTTTTGTTTCAATTAATTATAAGGGTTTCTTGATTCAAACCATAATAATTAGGAAAAATTAAAAGGGCTGAGACAGGATTTGATCCCAAGTCATGAGCCGGTTCATTGTTTAAACATGGATGGTATCACCAACTGATCCATTATTTTGAACATGAACGGTGACAGTTATGAGTCATCTTCCCTAAATCGTGATAATAACTCTATCTTTTCTAATTGAATCAATTAGCAACCAATAACCACATAATCTATGGGGTTATTGGTTGAACAATAACGATGAACAGAAACAAAGGTTTAATTTATACTTACAGAGAGTTTAAGACTCAATTAAGCCGGTCAACCAAATAGTAAAAAACGTGATGATTCACATATTATAATGGGTTTTTATAAGAAATTGAGAGTGAGGGTTTGATTATCGGTGAGTATAGGCTCTAATGACAGGTTCAATTTATACAAAAACACATAGATTCATAGATTTGGAAGGTTTGACCAATGTTTAATTATAAACGCGTAATTGTTATGGATTTGGAAAGTTTTTATGACGATTAGGCGTGTAGGAGACGCATGTGATCTGTCAATGACATTTCTATACATAATCAGACACAAAAACGCGAGATTACGAATCAATGGATTGATCGATTGGGTGTTGACTTTGTTTATTGACTGGATAAATAAGGAATGTGTTAAGTTTATTTGGTTCTAAAATAAAACACCAAAAGGCAGTGTGGCCTAGTGGTTGTGTGGTTGTGTTAAGTCTGTGAGTTTGTCTGGACGCGGGTTCGAGTCCCGGTTCAAACAATTATTGTTTTGAAACATTTTTCATATATTATACTTATATATATAAATATATATATAATCACACAAGGTTATAAATGTTACGAAAAAAAATTTAAAACATACAAAAGCGTCGAGATCCAAAGATTTTATTAAATATTTATTAGTATAAGGTTGTTAAAACATATCTTGTTTTGAATTCATGTAAAAATTGTCAAGAAAAAAATATTCTAGGTAAAGTGGTGGTTTTATAAATTTAAAAATTTGGGGAAAAATATGCGATGTTACACTGGCCTTCTAAAACAGCCTGAAATTCCCAAATGGAAGTGGGAACGGATCACAATGGACTTTGTAACCAAGCTCCCAAGGTCACCTAGTGGTTGTGACATGATTTGGGCGATCGTTGATAGGTTGACAAAGTCTGCGCACTTCCTTGCTATCAAGGAGACCGATGGCCTTGAACGGTTGGCTTGTATTTATCTTAAGGAAGTGGTTTCTCGGCACGGGGTGCCTATTTCTATTATTTGTGATCGTGATCCTCGTTTCACTTCGCAATTCTGGAAATCTTTGCATAGGGCCACGGGTACTCAGTTAGACATGAGCACAGCTTATCATCCGCAAACTGACGGTCAAAGTGAGCAGACGATTCAAATGCTAGAAGTCATGCTTCGGGCATGTGTGATCGATTTTGGAAAGGGTTGGGAGAGTCATCTACCGTTGGTGGAATTTTCTTACAACAATAGCTACCATTCCAGCATCAAGACAGCTCCGTTCGAAGCACTTTACGGGCGGAAATGTCGATCCCCTCTAAGTTGGGCTGAGGTGGGTGAGAGTCAACTCACTGGTCCGGAACTTGTGTACGAGACTTCCGAAAAGATTGTATAAATTCGTAACCGTATGGCAGCAGCTCGGGATCTCCAGAAGAGTTATGTCGATCGTCGTTGCAAACCTTTGGAATTCCAGGTTGGCGACAGGGTTCTATTGAAAGTATCTCCATGGAAGGGTGTCATACGCTTTGGGAAGCGTGGAAAGTTGAATCCTCGGTATGTCGGACCGTTCAAAATTCTGGAACGGATTGGACCGATGGCATACATGCTTGATCTGCCAGCTGACTCAGCAATGTTCATAATGTCTTCCATGTTTCTAACCTTATGAAGTGTTTGGATGATGAATCTTTGGTTGTTCCTCTCGAAGAGATCAAGGTGGATGATCTTCTGCGTATCGTGGAGGAACCGGTTCAAATTCTTGATTATAAGATTCGTAGCCTTCGTCGGAGTAAAATCCGCATTGTTAAAGTTCGTTGGAATTCTACTCGTGGACCGGAGTTCACGTGGAAACGGGAGGATCAGATGAAAGCTAAGTATCCTCATTTATTTCCTAAGCGCGTGTTCGAGTAAAGACATGTCTCTGCTGAAGCTGAATGAATCTCGGGTCGAGATTCCTTTCAACAGGGGGATGATGTCGCCACCATAAAATTTTTCTTTTCTTTTGTCTCTTCATTTTTGGCCTTGGGCAATTTTCGGGACGAAAATTCTTTCAACAGGGGGATGATGTGAGACCCGGCAAACTCAGGTTAGTAACATCGGTCAACCTAGTAAGTCTACCTTAGCGAGTCATGCATATTATATACTTAACTGGGTTTGTTGAGTCGTTGTGATGGTTCGGGGAATCATCGGGAATTGTTACAATGATTCACGGGATCATTGGGAGTCGGTCCATAACCATGTGTACAAAGATTGGTGATTCGTAGAATCGCCGGGTTTGACGCACACACGCAACTCTCGAGTCCCGGAAATTGGTGAAACAATTTGAACGTGTTACTTAACATGCATTATGTGTTTATAATCATTATATGACTTGTCGGTATGTGAATACGTGTTTATATGTGTGAAAATAGTGTTTAACGCGCCAAAAACCCAAAATGCCCTGCAGGGGCGATTAGGAGGGCAGGGGGCGAGTAGCCCCAACTCGCTAGATCCTAGGGGCGAGTAGGCCCTAATCGCTAGTACCATTTAGGGAAAGATATGCATGTTTAATGTTTCATAGTACTTTGCCATTTTGGAAATAATTGCAAATTTGGTGTTAGACCGGTGATAAATTTGGGGTTTTTACTTGGAATGGGTTGTTTGATGATTTAGGTTTGATGTTGGGTGT
The DNA here is from genome assembly GCA_030844895.1 of Ambrosia x helenae. Taxonomy (NCBI): domain Eukaryota; kingdom Viridiplantae; phylum Streptophyta; class Magnoliopsida; order Asterales; family Asteraceae; genus Ambrosia; species Ambrosia x helenae. The sequence continues at coordinate 64,992,623 of CM061227.1, read as the reverse complement.
TTTTACATGTTTCGGATCTGCTTTGGAGGGTTAAACACGCAAAAAATGGCATTGGGACTGTAGGGGGCGATTAGGAGGTCTAGTCGCCTGGTAAGGGAGCGATTAGCCCCTAATCGCATGTCCTAGGGGGCGATTAGCCCGCTACTCGCCTGAGGAACTGGCTCCCTTATTGCCTGTTGCCTTTCCTAATTTCCTGTTGACTTTCCAAATCGCATGTTTGATTTCTAATCGCGTATTTTGCTGTTGTAAGTGTATTTTGACATCCCGAAACAAGGTTAGACACCTAGGAACATGTTAGGAACCCCGTGGCATGTCTAATGATTTGATAACACGTGTTCAGACTCGTTTATGCTATATATGACCCGTATGATAGATGTAGTGAACATGTTTGTGTGTTAAGTGCATAGTTGCATGTGATTGCTTAATTTCTCATTCTTGGTTAACACATGGGATGTCAGGTTACCAATGGGATGTCGGGTCTTGTCTTGTCTTGTCTTGTGCGGTCGGTTTAACAATCAAAGGTGTTTTCAAACATACATGGTTATGGTCTGGACATTAGGGGACTAGTTAACCTACGGGTTATTAGTCTGGGTACTTATATACATCTAATGATAGGTCGCTGCTATTTGGGGCTATCATAGCTTGTTGATTTAACTATTTTTCAAGTAACACAACCTAAGGTGAGTGTCACATCCCTGCTTTTACCGTTTTGCTTTCGGGGGAGAAATATGCTACATACTTACATTTCTTGAAGGTCATGTTATACTATGGTTATTGTTGTTTACTTTACGGGCGTTTCATCAGGAAGTCCCAAGGGGAAACCATGAGTATGTGGGTATACGTAACAGGGAAATGTGGATAGATCTTTTGGGCTTGACTAACCCCACTCAACGGCTTGGAGCCGGGCGGGTGCATATTGTCTCTTACCTTCGAGTCACCGATGATGACGGTGATTCATACATTCTGGGCATACTTATCGGGGTTACATGTCAGTAATGGTTTCCAACTCGTAGTAGTAAAAAATACTTAATGTCTAGCTAACGTTCTTATAACATAGTATTAACAGGAATGATCTTTTCAAACTTATGAAAACTCTTTTGTAAAACCTGTGAACTCACCAACAATATGTGTTGACATTTTTGGCATGTTTTCTTAGGTCGCTAAGGTAGCAGTCAATGGATTAGGCGTATAGGGTTCTAGTGCATGTTTAAATAATGTTTTCAGACTACGTTATGTCTTTTGGTTGTAAACAAGATTATGCTTCCGTTGTTGGTTTATGGTTCTAAACTTAATATTTTGGTTTACATATGTTACATTTAGTATTTGTTTATTGTGATCGTTGACTTGGATCCTAGTGTGTCATGCCCCTCGCGGTAAAACCCCGCAAGTGGAATTTGAGGGGGTGACATGGAACATCCAGGCATGTTCTATATCTCTAATATAAAAATGAATCTGATTATAATACAACGTGTCGATATCATCTTTCGAACAATTAATCAACCACATAGGATCGAACACGCGTATTTTATTGCACATCAGCTTCGGATTCTTGTCGTGCAACACAATCACAACTTCACCGGTTACCCAATCATAATACCAAAATGCGAAGTCTTTGCTAAAATGTTGTAGGATCGGCATCAAAGGAATCCTCTTCATTACCTTAGGAGGTTTATACTTCAAGGTAACCTTCGGTAGACCGTTCTTCGGATCAATTTCCTTATGAACAATTCGTTTTGGAAATTGTGGTCTAAACATATGCCACTTGGTATGACCTTCTCTCGTCATCTTCTCAACCATATAATGAATGATGCACGAATGAATACAACCAGATATCTGGTGTCTACATATATCTCTCACAGCCGAATATGGAAGCATTTTGATCTCATGAAATCTTCTAAAATATAAGATACCTTTCTGCCATTTAATTCCGATACATCTAAGCTGTGGGAAATACTTCCATGCCAACGCACGTCCTTTGAAAACTTTGTTTTGATACTTGTAGACATCATCTTGAACTTTTCGGTTTTGGTTGTCTCGCCTCATCTTCTCTCAAATTCTTCAGTTTTATTTTCAAAGCATCTAATTGATTAAAAACTTCAGTTTTTTCGGCTTCATTGTCAAACACTTCATCAATAATCTTTTTGCCTGTCTCCTCTGCAATCTTTTCTGCTTGTTTGAGAGATTCTTCATTAATGATAGGAATACTGGAATTGTCATGCATGTTGTAGTACTCAGGACATTCATCATGAGAAATATCTTCAACTTCAACATGTTCAAACTTTTTTGCATCAATTTCTTCAGCATCTTTCTGTTATGGCTCAGTAACTGGAACATCTGTGTAAGGACAAAAAGGATTGAAGAAACCACTTTTGGATACCTTAGTCTAATTCCTGTTTTTGCAAATATAGCTAAGTATAGAAACTGCTGAAGAAGAAGATATTAAGTGCTGAAGAGTATATTAGAAGTTCTGAAGTCCAACCAGACAAGTTATCGAAGAACTGCTGAAGACAAACTACTCATCAGTAGTTTGTCACTCGTCAGCTGTTTGAAAGAATCTTCTAACCGACTTAATACTTCAATAGTTTAGTTTAATATTAGTATTCCTAAAGTCTTTGTACAAGTACCAATGCCCCAGCCTGTTGTAGTATTTGTACATATTATATTGCTTCAATACTTCTCATGTACATTTACTTTTAGTCTATAAATAGAAGGTTTCATCCCACTATTTTAAATGATTCCTTTTGTAGTTATAATTTCCATATATCTGAGAATCATTGAAGCATTTGTTGTTTTATTCATTAACTGTTTTTAGATTCTCATTTACTGCTTTAGTTCATAACTCAAGGGGGAGTAATAACTCCTGTTTAAAAGTGAAACTTTAACTTGAACACTTAACTTTTAATCCGCTGTGCAACAAACTTTGATAGTGCAAATATACAAGTGTTCATGACAAGAACATGTTTAACAAGAAACTGATCCAACAATTGGTATCAGAGCACTGGTTCATCTGATCAAATATCAATCTAACATATTGAGAATCAGACACAGGCTCTTATTGGTATTTAATATAGGATTGCAGTTAACTTTTTAAAAACATCCATCACTTTAAGAAACCATTGATCAATCAAATTTCTTAAAAATGGGCCCTCATAATACTGGATCTGCCAATAAGCCTCCTATGCTAGTCAGAAATGAATATAATGTCTGGCAAAGGAGGATGGCACATACTTTATCTCAACAAAATATTGTATGTTGGAAGTCTGTCATGTATGGACCACATAAACTAGTATTAACTGGTCCAGAAAGCAAAGGGGAAAGAACAAAAGATCCAAAAGACTACACTGAAGAAGATTTCCTAAAACTTGAGATGGATGCTAAGGCATTCTTTATGTTGGCTATGGCTCTCCCAAACAAAATTTATGCTGGACTTTTACATTGTGAAAGTACCAAAGAGCTGTGGGATTGCCTTAAAGAACAGTTTGGAGGAACTGATGAGGTGATAGCCAACACCTGAGAAATCCTTGCTCAACAATATGAAACCTTTACTCATGTTTATAGAGAGACTTTGCCACAACAATTTGAAAGATTCTCTTCATTAATATCTAAGTTAAAGTTAAATGGTCAGACCTACACAAACTCATCTATGTCTCACAAATTTTTAAGGTCTTTACCAGAAAAATGGGAAACTTATTCTATAGTTCTCAGGTTAGGACCAGATTTTGACTCTCTCTCACTCAAAAAATTACATGGGAGATTACCTACTTTTGAAAGAGAAATCAATCAAAAGAAAAAAGTTGCAAAACTCTGGTAAAACTACTAATGACTATATTTTAGGTAGCACAACACTCTTAGGACAAGATTCACCTTCTTGTTCTAATGATTTTGGTTCTTTTGATAACATTGACATAACGGCTGGGATCTCATTAGAAAGGTCATATCCAACTTATAACAATGATGAAAATAGTCAAACTACTGATAACATGTGTTTTATAATGGATGACTTAAAAAATTTCAGTAGGGATGACTTAGAGGAAATGGATATACTACATCAACTGGCCATGTTATGCATAAAAACTAGAAAATTTTATAAAAGGTCAAGAAGTAAATTTCCAGGACTGGACAGTTCTACAAAAGTTGGTTTTGACAAATCTAATTTGAGATGTCATAAGTGTCAGAAATTGGGACACTTTGCTAGAGAGTGTAGAAGCTCTAGCTTTAACCAAACACAGTCTGGAAACCAATCAAACCCTAGTAACAATAGGAATTTGGAACACAGGGAAGTGCACATTTTGTACAAGCACAAGCTCCACAAATACAATATGTGCCATAAATACAATATGTTCAGATGCTTGCTCATCAACAGCAGAGCCAACAACAGATGACTTCCATTCATGCTTCTCAACAACCTCCATAAGCTCAACAACCCACACAACAAAGTCTTTTCACTAATGGGTATGTTGACTGGAGCAGTCTTCCTTTTGATACTACAGAATGCAGTTCAGATGCAGACAATAAAATGTTTGACATCAACTGGGGTGAACATGATAATGGCAGAAAGAATTTTGCCTAAATGCCTTTTGAAGGATGCTCCTCTAATGTTGCCTTATCTCAGGTATCTAAAGAGACTCTTTTAAAACTTTTCTCAAAGTCATTCAAAGAATCATTTGATTTAATAAGAGAGACCAATGTGCGTCTCCAAGGCTCGGCCAATGACTCTGAAAGAAAATACTGTAAAATGAAATGTGATTTAGAAAGAAAACTTGCTGCAAAAACTAAAGAAATTTCTAAATTGACTAATGATGCTATTGAAACCCAAGCACAGATAAAAAGCATGAGAGAAAACCTAGGAACTGTCAGAAAAGAGCTTGCTGACACCAAGGTTGATTGTGAAAATTGGGTGGATTCATGTAGAGGTTACCAAATGCTACTTAACAAACATACTGCATCAAATGTTAAGTTTGGCATAGGGTACAATCATACTGAATCACCAACTGATTTTACTCCCAAAACTGCAGATGATGGGAGTAGAGTAGTTCAAACTTCTGACATGAAAGAATGCACATCTTTTCATCAGAACTTTCTCAAAAATGAAAAAGAAAAAGAAAGTCATGTAGACGTTTAAATGACTGACATTGACTCATCAATAGTTTCCTCTACATCAGGAGTTGAGACCCTAAACACTACTGATGACCAAACTCTTAATTTAACAACTGTCAGTATTTTGCCTTCCAAAAATCCTAAAAATCTGAAAGGAAAGGCAAAACATTGTGAAATTTGTGGTCTGTTTAACTACAAAACATAATTTTGTAGATATAGAAAAGGAAATCAGTACAACAAAAAGATTTTACAACTGGTTGTGGGAAAACAAATCAAACAAGATTATGAAAACACTTTCTATCCTACCAAACAATAACCAAGTAACACCTTTTCTCAGAGAAGGACTAAATCTCAACCCTAGTCTTCCTCTCAAAATTCTCTTACAGAAGTTAGACCTAAGCCATCAGCAGTTTCACAAACTGCTGAGGTGAAAGATTTGATAAATTTGATTAAACTTCTGATGACCAAAGTTGATGGTGAACCTCAAAAAGGTACCACCATTGTTCTTAAAAATAAATCCAATGCAAAAAATACATGGATTTCTAAAATTGGTCCACAACAAACTGCTACAATTCCTAAGAGTACACCCAAAGCCAAATTTGCTTGGGTTCCCAAATCTAACTAATCTACTCTTTGTGCAGAGGGTCTCCAGAGGTCTAAATAGCATTTGGTATGTTGATAGTGGAGGCTCAATGCACATGACTGGATGTAGGTACCTGATCAACAATTTCATAAGTCAAAGAGAAGGATCTATGTCCTTTGGGAACAATGCCAAGGGATATATGCTAGGATATGGCAATGTATCCTCAGGCAAAATGTAGTTTGACAAGGTCAATGTGGTTGAAAATCTTGAGTACAACTTGCTAAGTGTTTCACAAATGTGTGATAAAGGATATTCTTCCTTTTTCACCAAAACAACATGCAAGATCATATCACCAGAAGGCCAGAAGTTGATAGAGAAGATCATTAAAGATCATACTTTGCTGATAGCCAAAAGATGTAGAAATGTCTATGCAGTGGACATTGAAAAAGACAAAGTACTGAACAACACTGCATGTTTCTTCTCAAAGGCATCAACTTCAGAGACAGACCGTTGGCATAGGAGACTTGGCCATGTGAACTTTAAAACCATAAAGAAATTCACAAAAATGGGCTTGGTCAGAGGTCTACCCATGAAGGTATACTAGTGTCAAGAACACTGTGTATCATGTCTTAAGGGAAAACAGCTTAAGTCCTCCTATAAGTCTATTGAAGAATCAAAAACAACTGCATGTCTTCAACTACTCCATATGGACTTATTTGGGCCAGTTAAAATTATGAGCCTTGGTAAGAAGAAGTATTGCTTGGTCATCATTGATGACTACTCAAGATTCACATGGGTCTTCTTTATAGTTTCCAAGGATTACGCAGCTGAAATTATCAAGTTCATCATTCTACAAGTAGAGAAACAATATTTTCTCTTTGTTAAAGTCATAAGAAGTGACAATGGGACAGAGCTCAAGAACAAAACTCTAGATAAATTTTGTTTGTCTAAAGGGATTGTTAGACAATTCAGCATTCCCAGAACTCCTGAACAAAATGGTGTTGTAGAAAGGAAGTACAGGACATTGATTGAAGCAGCAAGAACTATGTTAGCTGATTCAGGCCTACCTATTTATTTTTGGGCCGAAGCAGTCAACACAGCTTGTTATGTTCAAAATAGAGTTCTTATTACCAAGAGACATTCCAAAACTGCATATGAAATTCTTCATGGCATTAAGCCCCTTATCTCATTTTCTATGGCTTTTGGATGTCAAAGTTTTATCCTCAACATTAAAGACTCTATTTCAAAGTTTGCTGCTAAAGTTGATTCAGGTTACTTTCTTGGTTATTCTTCCACTAGAAAAGTCTATAAGGTATTCAATTCCAGAACCAAGATAGTTGAAGAAACACTGAATGTCAAGTTCAATGACTCAAAACATGCACTCATTCCAGCACATCCTACTTAACTCTTTGACTTTGACAGATTTAATTTCAGACATGAAAAGATTGTTGATTCATCAAAACCCACTTATTATGCTAATCAAGGGTTTGATGATGATGGTCCTCCATCATAGACTCCCAATACAGTCATTAAATCAACTTTCAAACCATCAGAAGTTCATCAAACTTCTGATTCAACAACTACTGATGAACAAACTCAAACTTCTGATTCAGCTCCTGCAACTACTGAAGATGTTCAAACAGCTGAACCAGATATTATCAACCTCAGTGGTTTATTTGAAGAAGTACAAGAGCCTACTTATATCAGTGGATTACAACAACTGATTGAACACAAAGATCATCCATTGGATCAAATCATGGGTGATATTGACTCGGGGGTACTTACAAAAAACCAGCTATCCAACTTCTGCTTATTCTCAGCATTAATTTCTCAGTTGGAACAAAAGAAGTATCAAGAAGCCCTTAAAGACAACAGTTGGGTTAAAGCAATGCAAGATGAACTTGTACAGTTCAAAAAGCAACAGGTTTGGAAAATTTGTCCCTTATCTCCAAACAAACAACCAATTGGAACAAGATGGGTTTTCAGAAACAAACAAGATGAGTCTGGTTTAATTATCAAGAACAAGGAAAGACTGGTGGTACAAGGTTATTCTCAAGAAGAAGGAATTGATTATGTTGAAACCTTTGCTCCAGTTGCAAGGCTTGAAGCCATCAGGTTAGTTTTGGCTTATGCAATTTCCAACAAAATTAAGGTTTTTCAAATGGATGTAAAGAGTGCATTTTTCTATAGAAAAATAAAAGAGGAAGTGTATGTTTGTCAGCCACCCGGGTTTGAGGATCCTTCTCATCCTGAGTGGGTGTACAAACTTAACAAAGCTCTTTATGGGCAAAACCAAGCTCCTAGAGCTTGGTATGACACATTTTGCACCTTTTTACTCAAAAATCACTTCACAAGAGGCTCCATTGATGAAACACTTTTCATAAAGCATGTTGGAAATCAAATCCTACTTGTTCAAATTTATGTTGATGACATTATTTTGGTTCAAACAATTCAAAACCGTGTGATGAATTTAAGAAACTCATGCAATCAAGATTTGAGCAGAGTACCATGGGAGTACTGCAATACTTTTTGGGACTGCAGATCAAACAAACAACAAGTGGAACTTTTATGAATCAATCAAAATATGTTAAAGAACTATTGAACAAATTTTCTTTAAAAGACTGTAAATCAGCTTCCACTCCCATAAGTCCAATCACACAAGTTGAACCAGATGATCAAGGAAAACAGATTGGTCAAACCATGTATAGATATATGATAGGTTCCCTACTTTATTTAACTACATCTAGACCAAATATTATGTTCTCAACTTGTGTCTGTTCTAGATATCAATCAGCTCCAAGGGAATCACACCTAATTGCAGTCAAAAGAATTTTTAGATATCTGAAAGGAACTCCTACACTTAGAATTTAGTATCCTTCTTCTAGCAATACCAAATTGACAGCTTTTTCAGATAATGACTATGCAGGGTGCAAATTGTCAAGAAAATCAACATCTGGTGGTTGTTATTTCTTAGGAAACTGTCTGGTGTCCTGGCAATCAAAGAAGCAAACATCTGTGGCAACTTCAACTGCTGAAGCAGAGTACATTGCAGCTGCAAGTTGTTGTTGGATATCAAACCTTAAACTCACACTCAATCTCACGAAAAATAAAGAGTGCAAAATCTTGATTAAGTATTCAATATGCAAAAGAAAATAGATGCAGAGAGATGAACATATATGTTGTGAAAAGGAAAAGAAAATGAAAGCACACCTTTATTGAATAAACTAATGGGCTATAAATAGCCTTACAAAAGAAATGTTGGAACCATAAAAGGTGCAATAAAATACTACTTCAACTGAAGATCCGGTACAAAGGCATGACTAATTCCTCTTTCCAACGGATACTTCCTTGTGAATCGGTCAACCCTTGACCCTTCTTTATTCACTCATGCAACATGCTACTAAACACTTAAACTACTAAATAAAATAGACCATAATGCTTATTCAAGTTCCAGCCATGCAATATTATACGTGACCACTTGAATATCCTTATTCCATGCATATCTAAATAGAGACTTATTAATAAAAACAATTAAACCAACAGTTGTACATCACAGATTCAATGGCTTCAGTATCAATTACTTGATTATGGAATCAAAGAGACCAAGACCCCATTGCTTGTAGAAAGTAAATCTGCCATTAGCATAATTCAAAATCCTGTTCTGTTTTCAAAGACTAAACACATTGAAACCAGGTATCATTTCATAAGGGATTGCTATGAAAAAAGCAAGATTGAGGTGAAACATGTGACAATAGCTAATCAAATAGCTGACATATTCACCAAACCCCTTGACACATCAACATTTCAGATGTTAGTATCCATGCTTGGGATGCTAAATTTGGAATAAGTATTGTAAGTGTTTTTTTATTTTCCTACACAAATTTTGCTTTCACTTACATTGTTACTAATCTATCACAAAACCTCTGATGACCAACAGAGAGAAATTTCTGATGTACAAAACATTGGAATGGGGATATTTTCAGAAAAGCGATTAACTTCTGATAAAATAATCTTCAAAAGTTATGAATAAAGTGTTTACAAATTATTCTCATCAGTTTTTAACAAACTACTGATGAATAAGGGCGAATCAGACATTTCCCATTTCAAAAGTTTGACCTAGGGCGATTATAAACTTCTAATAAACAACTTTTCTCACACTTATCCTTTCAAAAAGCAAAAAATCCCTCTTTCTCTCTCAAAACACTCACAAACCCTTCCCTGCAACATCAAAAACACTTTTCGATCCACAAACACCATGGCTCTCATACTCAAACAGGGACATAATCAAAGAGGCTACTTCGTGAAGGATCCAGCCTGGTCTCAATACAACGAAATCATTGATTTGGTCGTCAATTCCCAGTACAACACAGGTTTCACCATTGATCCTCCAATTCACATTCAAACTCTTTATGAGTTCTGGGCAAACGCCGAGGCGGTGACTGTGAACAATAAGGTGATATCCATCAAATCAACCATCCAAGGGAAAGTTATGGTAATCACACTAGCCACTTTGTGAATAAGTCTTGGTCTAGATGATGCTGATGCACCAGAAAATATTCCTGATGCTAATATCAATTAACCATGACAGAGTGTGGTTACCAAGGTACTCTCTCACATGCTACAATTTATAAGAAATTTTGTTGGGTCTGCTGACCTGGAGAAGAACAGATGATCTGAAAAGCCAAAACATACTATATATATGATCCATAATAAATCAGTGTTTTCAAGTTACATCCCCCAAAAGACTGTTGGCTTCTAACAACTATTGTTCCCCTAACAACTGCTAGAGTACAAGTGCTGATCACAAAGAGTTGATTGAAGAAACAACTGCTGAGCTAAAACACTGTTGAAGACAAGGACTGTTGGAGCCAACAAAACATAGGCTCGAACAGTGGATAGAAGCATCAGAGTTTTACCCATCAGCTGTTTAGTCATCAGATCTTAGCAATGTAACAGTGTCTGTATTCATCAATTGTTTTATGTTGTTATATATCTGTTAGATGTCACTGTCTTAGGTAACGTCAGTCGTATGTCATCAGTGGTTTAGTTTGTCTATAAATAGAACAGTGCATGTACTGTTCTATTCATCACTCCAAACATTCTCTTAGACAAACAATCAGTGAGTCATTAGGCTGAGGGGGAGTAATTGTGTAATCATTGTAATCGTTTAACTAATGAGAGGTTTGATTCAAAAACAATTATTCTCTTTGTTTTGATTTATAGTTTACTATTCCGCAGCACTTTCCATATTTGTTTAACTTCATCATATTTCATTTATAAACAATCAAAACAAATCAAATTCAGATTCTAACAATTGGTATCAGAGCTTGGTCAATTAAATTCGATCAAAACAATCAATTTAATATAAACAAATCAGCTCACAATTATTGATATCGTTTGTTTGTCGGATTGAAAACAGAGTAAAAGTTTATTTACGTTCAAAGTTTTTTAAACACACTTTGTTTTACAAACAATCAGAGAATGGCTTCAATCAATCACAATCCACATAACACTGGCACGAACAACAAGCCATCGATGCTTGTCAGATCTAAATACAATATCTGGCAACGTCGGATGAGCCATGTTCTAGCTCAACAGAATACTGGGTGTTGGAAGTCGATTATCTTCGGACCACATGTTCCGACGGTGCCGAGTACCGAAGATCCCAAGATTCAAGAGCCAAAGAAATCGGAAAACTAATCTGAGCAGGATTTTCAGAAATTGAGTTAGATGCTAAGGCATTTAGTATTGTGTCCATGGCTCTACCAAATGATATATATGCTGGGCTGTTACACTGTAACAGTGCAAAGGAGTTGTTGAATGCTTTGAAAGAATTTGGTGGGACTGAGGAGGTTATTGAAAACAACCGTGAAATACTTAACCAACAATATGAAACATTCAGTCATGTGAAGGGAGAGTCATTAACTCAACAATTTGAGAGGTTTAACTGTCTTATTAGTGAACTAAAACTAGTGGGTCTAACTTATCCTAATTCAACTTTGAACCATAGGTTTTTATGATCATTACCCGAAAATGGGACACTATTGCTATAGTTATGAGAAACTCAATCGGTTTCAAGGACCTATCTCTGACCCAGCTTCATGGTAAGTTCTTGACCTATGACAGAGAGCTTAACCAGAAAAAGAAGTTTCAGGACTCTGGAAAAGTTTCTGATGATTATGTTTTTGGTAATACAGCACTTTTGGGTCAGGATGAGGTGCCTGGTAATAATAAAGATCAGAGTTATGATCATTTAATTGACATAACTTCAGGTTTTAACTTTGGTTTTAACTCTGATTCTAATTCACCCAACTATGCTTTTGCAACAAGTGGTGGTGATATCTAGGCATCTGATAACATATCCTTTGAGTATAATGACCTTCAATATTTTGACCCTGATGACTTGGAAGAAATGGACATAATGCACCAACTGCCTCTGCTCAGTGTTAGAACTAACAATTTCTACAAGAAAACTGGCATAAGATTTCCAGGTTTAACTGGCAGGTCAAAGGTGGGGTTGGATAAATCTAAAATTAAGTGTTATAAATGTCATAGACTTGGTCATTTTGTTAGGGAATGTAGGAGTCAACATTGTACACCTATGATTACCTATCCAAATCAAAGGCCACAGACAAACACTTATCAAGTTTCCCATAATACCCCTGGACCAAATGTGCAAAACACTGCTCATTTTGCACAGTCCTCATCCACTGTTCCTGTCCATTATGTCCAAACCACTGTTCCTCAGATTCACTATGTTCAAGCCCCTGTTTCTCAGGCAAAAATGCCAATAACTGCTACTCCACCCTCTGCCCCTGTAGAGACGAGTCAACAGAGTTTCTTCACACAATAGTAGAAGAAGTTGAATCTGAGGATGTGGTGTCTGAGTCTGAAAATATAACTAATGATGTTGTGGACGCAGTAGTTCCAGATGAAAAGTCTGAAGAAGAGGTTGTGAATCTCTCAGATCCTTGGGGTGATAATGATTGTGAGTGCAAGTGTGATTGTGCATTGATGGTTGCTGCTAAGGTATCTCCTCAAATCTTAAATGATTTGTGTTCAAACAAATGTGTAATTGCATTTGCGAACATTAAAGAGGTGAATGAAAACCTTAGAAACAAAATTTTAGATGATGAAGTACAATTTGAAAAACTTTCAAAAGAGTTAAAATCAAAATTGACTGAAAAAAAAATCTAAAATCAGCAGTTTAAATCATGAAGCAACTATAACCAAAGACCAGCTCCAAACTATGATAACAAAATATCAGAATTGTAAAAAGGAGCTTGTGGCCACCCAAGTTGAATGTGAAAAATGGGTGGAATCATGTAAAGGTTTTGAGATGCTCCCAAACAAACAGACCAAAAGTCATGTGAAATTTGGTTTTGGTTTTGATACCACTGATCAAGCTTTTCAAAACACTAACAAAAGGGAACCAAAGTTAGTTGAGGTTGTTCCAACTAATTTGGAGGATCAAGAAATTAAAATCACTGAACCTAATGGCAAGAAAATTATTCTTGAAAAACCTAAGGGTTCCTCATCATTTACTGAACTTGAAAAGTATGAGTTAAAACCTACTTGGTCAGATGAGTGTGATACTATTGAAAACTTCAAACCAGTTGATTTTAAAACCCCTGATGGTAAGAAAGCACCACAGGCCAAGTTCATTCCCTTAAGAGATCTTCCAGCAAATACTCAAACATCTTTTGAAAGGAAGGTTGAAAAGGGAAAAAGAAAGAAAAGGGTGAACACTTGTTTTGTGATTTCTGTGAAAAGAAGAACCATGTTACTAAAAACTGTTTTCTTCTAAAAGCATATGATATCAACAAAGGAACAAGTGTATGTGATTCTAAAGCTACATGTTTAATATGTGGTAAAAAGAATTACAAAACCAAAGAGTGTCTTTATCTCAAAATTTTTGATGTCAAAATACAAGAGTATAAGGCTAATACCCAAGCAAGTCAAGTGGTTAGTACTCCAAAAGGAAAGCCCAAACAGACTTATGCACCAACCCAAACATCTGTTACCAAAAGTCTTGAATCATCAGCTCCCAGGGATGTCCAAGTAACAGATGCTCCACCCTCAAACAAATATCCAAAAGGACATGGACAACCACCTTGTCATAGTCTGTCACATGTTTATGAAGAGCCTAAGAGGCCTTCAAAACTAAGAGTGAACAAAAAACCTTATGGTTACTATCATCTGACAGGAAATGGTCAAACATCTATTGCACCAAGTGTTGACATACAAACACTGGCAAATGGTCAGCAACAGTTGTTGAACTTGGTTCAAAAACTGGTTCAAACCACTGATCATTCTCCTAAGCTTAAGGATGAAAAGTTTGGGAACCCATCCAAAGCCAACTTGGCTTTGGACACTCATCAAAACTAATCCATTACTGTTGTGCAGGGAGCTTCTTCTTGCTTAGATAGTCTATGATATGTAGACAGTGGAGGCTCCAGGCACATGTCAGGAAGTAGAGCCCTACTTCTGGACTTCTTAGCTCATGGAGGGGGTGATATATCTTTTGGTAATGATTCTAAAGGTAAAGTGTTGGGTTTAGGGACTGTTTAGGCTGGGAAACTCAAGTTTGAAAATGCCAATCTTATTGATAATCTTAAATTCAATCTTCTTACTGTCTCACAAATGAGTGACAAAGGATATGGGTCATTCATCACTAAGAAAACTTGTAAGATTATTAGGCCAGAAGTGGTTAAAAAGATTGACACCATCATAGCTGAGAGCAAAGCATAACTTGTTGCTCACAGGAGTGGCAATGTTTATGTAGTTGATATGTTGAAGGATAATCCTATGGCAAATGTTTGTCTATTTTCTGCTGCCTCCACTAAAGAAACAGAATTGTGGCATAGGAGACTGGGTCACACCAACCTTCAAACTATCAACTCACTCTCTAAACAAAGCCTTATTAGAGGACTTCCATCAAAAGAATTCAAATGTGATGAGCATTGTGTTTCCTGTTTAAAAGGAAAGCAACATAAAAGCTCTTACAAATCCATTGATGAGTCCAAAACAAGTCAATATATTCAACTGTTGCACATGGACTTGTTTGGCCCTGTAAAATTCATGAGTCTAAGAAGAAAAAGATTTTATCTTGTCATAGTTGATGATTTTTCTAGGTTTACATGGACTTACTTTTTACACTCTAAGGATGAGACTGCAGGTATCTTGAAGGACTTTGTCACCAAAGTTGAAAAACAATATGACTTGCCAGTAAAAGTCTTTAGAAGTGACAATGGAACAGAGTTTAAAAATAAGGAGTTGGATGATTTCTGTGTGTCAAAAGGAATTGCGAGGCAGTACAGCATTCCAAGAACACCAGAAGAAAATGGGGTGGTTGAAAGGAAAAAACAGAACTCTTATTGAGGCTGCAAGAAATATGCTAGCAGATTCTGGTTTGCCACTATCCTTTTGGGCAAAGCTGTAAACACTGCTTGCTATGTTCAAAAAAGAGTTTTAATTCACCCTAGACATCAAAAGACTGCTTATGAAATTTTGTTCAAAATCAAACCACTAATATCATTCTTCAAAATCTTTGGCTGCCTGTGTTTCATTTTAAATCTTAAAGATTCCATTTCAAAATTTGCAGCCAAAGTAGACTGTGGATAATTTCTGGGATATTCTTCTAATTCCAAGGCCTATAAAGTGTTTAACACAAGGACTAGGACAATAGCAGAAACTATTAATGTAAAGTTTAATGAACTTTCATCCTTGAAAATCCCAGCAAATCCTACTGAATTATTTGATTTAGAAAAATTTTAATTTGAAGATATTACTGCAAAAACTAACAGTGCAGGTATTCCACAGTCTCCACAACAAGATTATAGATTTGATGTTGTGATTCCTACTCACTACAAAGTCACTTCTGAATCAGGGGAAGCAGATGTTCAAAACACCTGTCAAAACTCTGCCACAGCTGTGTCAACCACTGTTGACTAGTCTTACCCTCAAACCACTGCCTCATCCAGTTCAACCACTGTTCAAACATCTGTTGACAAAAGTCCAACCTCTGTTGACAAAAGTCAGTCCAATTTTACACCACTTGGACCCATTCCCCCACTTCCATTTCAAACATCTGTTGGTACTACAGAAGTGCAAAGAGATATTACAATAACAGAGTCACCAAACCTCTGTCCCTCACCTCAAAATGCCATCATACCATACCAGGGAGATCTAATCCACCTAAGAGCTCATCTACCAGACCAAATCATTGGCAACATCAGAGAGGGGGTGCTCACAAGGAGCCAATCCTCAAATATCTGTCTTTTTGCAGGCTTTCTATCTCTCACACAACTTGTCAAGTACCAAGAGGCACTGAAAGACAACAGTTGGGTAGAAGCCATGTAGGAAAAGCTCCTTCAGTTCAAAAGACAACAAGTATGGGAACTTGTACCACTGCCAAATGATGTTTGTCCAATTGGGACAAAGTGGGTCTTCAAAAACAAAACTGATGAAAGGGGCATAGTTGTCAAGAACAAAGCCAAGCCTATGGTTTAAGGCTTCAGACAAGAAGAGGGGATAGACTATGATGAAACCTTTGCTCCTATAGCTAGGCTAGAAGCTATCAGACTCTTCCTAGCCTTTGCTGTCAACCACAACATCAAGGTGTATCAGATGGATATCAAATGTGCATTCATTTATGGCAAAATTCAGGAGGAGATCTATGTATGTCAACCACCAGGTTTTGAAGACACATTCCATCCTGATCATGTCTACAAGCTCAACAAAGCTTTGTATGGACTAAAACAAGCACCAAGGACCTGGTATTAAACTCTTTCCACCTTTCTCTTATCCATTGGTTTCACTAGAGGTAAAATTGATAAAACTTTATTTCTAAAATGGAAAGGGAAAGATTTAATTATTGTTCAAATATATGTGGATGACATCATTTTTGGATCCACATGTAACAAAATGTGTGAAGAGTTTAGGGAACTCATGACAGCAGAGTTTGAGAAGAGTGCTATGGGTAAACTTCAGTGCTTCCTTGGTCTCCAAATGAAGCAGCTGCAAAATGGCACATTCATTCACCAAAACAAGTATGTTAAAAACTTACTAACAAGGTTTGAGATGAATGACTGTAAGCTATGTAGTACACCCATGAGCACAGCCAAGCTACTCACTATTGATAACAAGGATGGGCTGGTTGATCGGACACATTATAGATGCATGATTGGGTCTTTACTGTACCTAACTGCATCCAGGCCAGACATTATGTTTGCCACTTGTGTCTGTGCAAGATCCCAGGCATCACATAGAAAGTCAAATCTTATTGCTGTGAAGAGGATATTCAGATACCTAAAAGGTGCTCCCACACTTGCTATCTGGTGTCCTGCTAATGGAAACATTAAGCTTTCAGGTTATTTAGATAGTGATTTTGTTGGCTGCCACACTACAAGGAAGTCCACATCAGGTGGGTGCCAATTTCTAGGGAATGCCTTAGTCTCCTGGCAAAGCAAAAAAGCAAGCAGTTGTTTCAACTTCAACAGCAGAGGCTGAATACATTGCTGCTGCAAGCTGTACAGCCCAACTCAAGTGGCTTCAAAATCAACTACTGGATTTTGGTATAACTGCCCTCAGGACTCCACTCATGCTGGAAAACCAAGTTGCTGAAAATATCATCAAAAATTCAGTCTCTCATTCCACCACAAAGCACATCGATATCAGACATCTTTTTGTGAGAGATAGCTATGAAAAAGGTTTGATTTCTCTGCACCATGTTCCAACAGAGGATCAGCTGGCAGATGTGTTGACAAATGCTTTAGACACATCTACCTTTGAAAATCTGATCTATCAGATTGGTATGCTAAACATGGATTAAAAACAAAAATGTTTTCTTAAATAAAACATTAAAATGTTTTCAGAAAATCAAAATCCATCCTTAAAAATAGCTTTTGGTTGAAAAATCTGTTTCAAACATCTGATTAGATAAAACAACCACTGTTTGGTTGAAAAATCTGTTTCAAACATCTGATCAGATAAAACAACTATTTTCCATTATACAAACGCACATACACACACACACACACACACACATATATATATATATATACCAAAAAAAACCATCAGTGCTTTGGCAAACCATCAACAGCTATTTGCCACGTATGCTCCATCAGATGTTTGCCACGTCTGCTCTCAAAAGCAGAGCTTTGGCCACATCAGCGGTTTCATCAGAGGCTATAAAATCCTTGTTTTTTCTCAACAGTTGTTACACTGTCTCATTGTATTCAAAATACTGAAACCGCCTTCTTCAACCTCAAACCCTCATACAAATTTCTTCACTCATCCAACTCGAACTCCATTAAAAATGGATCTTCAAGCAAAAGCCCCTCACAATTACCTACCTTATCTGGTTAAAACAGATGAAAACACTCCGTTCCACACCATCATTGACGTCTTCCTCAAATCTAAATACTTGCCCAACCTCACCGCTGATGCACCCATATTCATTGACACTCTTCAAGAATTCTGGTTATATGCTGAGTTTCTACTACAAGACAAAAAGCCAACAACCATTATTTCAAAAATTGGAGATACAAATGTCACCATAACCCCCAAAACCATATCCACAACCTTCTCTCTAAACGACTTGGCAGGTGTGGATTCTTTTCCTAAGGCTGAACTTCACATAGAGTTTCTAGAAAGGGGTTATGATTCACAAATGACTGGAGCAACAATTTATAAAAAAAATTCCACCAGTCATGAAATTTTTCTTTCATACACTCCTTATCTGTCTCTCTGCTAAAACCACTTCTTTCAATGAAATTCCATTGAAAGTTCAGTACTTCGGATATGCAATGTTATCAGAATCTGACTATAATCTATCCCAGGCTCTGTTTCTGGATTTAGTAGCAAATGTGAAGGGAGTAAAGTCTGGGTCTAACAATCCTTTTCTCTTGTACCCACGACTTTTAAGTGTTATCCTACAAAAGGTTTTACCTGAAAAGTATTTTAAAAGGGGAGAATTTCTATAAATGAAGAGTCTCTCTCAAGAAACTTTTACAAGAATGTTGGGTCCAAACACCCAAGAAAAATTGTCAAAAGTTAAAGTTTCCAAAACACAAGCAAAGAGTGTTAAGACAACTGTTGTCAAAACCTCTGTTGCTGAGCCCACTGCTCCTGGTGATCATGGCACTACATCCAGTGCTGTGAAACCCACACCAGCCACTTCCAAAAAGAAACTTCCATCCACCAAACCCCCCAAGAAATCAAAAAAGGGACCTCTGGAAGATGAGATACCAGAGGCAAACCATGTTGTAGCACAAAAGCAACAACAAACCACTGTTTATACTTCCTCTCAACAGTTGGATATATCTCAACCCAGCAAAAACTCCTCATGAATCCTCACAAAAGGATCATGTTGTAAGCCAATGGGACACACATCATGAAGCATATGAGTCACTTGACCATATGTTCAAAAGCCCTTCTCCCGGGGCTGCTTCTTTTTTCACTCCTCCACCATCACCATCACATGTCCTCCCTACCATGCAACCATTTTTTGAAGCCATTGATAAAACTCAGGACAATCTCAATTCCTCTCCATCACCTATCACTGAGAGTATACATCAACAAGTGACTGGGTCTAAGAAAAATTATATGCCTAACCCACGAACAGAGGAGGCTACACCTCTTGAGTTACATGTAACTCAAGGTGGTTTTTCAAGTGAAGCAGCCACTACTGCAGTAGAGACCATTGTCTCACAACAGGACAGTGGTTCCATCCCTAAGACTTCCTTGAAGGAGACAATTGATGAGGCCACAATAGTGACCCAAAAATTAGTTGGAAGTCCCTAGAACCAAGAAAAGGGGGCATCTGGTTCTTATTCTATGGACTCACCTCCTAGAACTGAACCAGTTACAACTACCACCTCTGATAGGAATCCAGATGATCCTATTAACTTAGGTGATGGGTTAAAATACCAGGAATTGACGAAGAGAGTTACATCCATTGAAACATCTGTTGCTGACATCAAGACTGATATCAAGACAATATTGCAATCTTCGGCTGTCCTCACCAAAAGTCAACCATCCACTAAAGATATTGTTAGTGAGCTATGGAAGTCTGTCAGCCCCATCATCATAGCTCATTGAAACTAGCAGATCAAACACATGAAACATATATGGCTCAAATCAGAAACATGGTAGATGCTAGGTACACAGATACCCAAGCAGACATTAAAGCCATCAAAGATCATCTGCTGAAGACCACTGGCTCTGCCCCACAACTATCTTACGAGATGAAGATGATAATGAATTTACTACTGATGATGCCAAAAAGGGGGAGAGTGGCAGAGATAGATTGCCAAAGCTAGATCTCTTTGGATGTCCACCTTCTCAAAAAGATCAATCACAAAAGTCTACTGCCAACAAACCAGGGTCTGCTCCAACTCCACAACAACCCACTGATCAAACCACTGCTACTGCTGAATCTGCCAAAGATAGTAAGGCAAAAGAAATTGATGAATCTGCCAACATCATTGCTGAAGAGGCTGCTAAAGCTATGCAAAAAAGGTTTGCTACTTTGGAAGTCAAAGCAGAGGCTCTAGTGCAAAAGAAACAAGAGCAACAGCAAGAAGTTGAAGATGTTGGCTCCTCTAAAAGGAAGAAAATGACTGCAAAACATGTTAGACAACCACCATCCAAAACCAAAAACTCTGCAACCAAAACATCTGCTAGAACCACTGCTACCACCAAAACATCTGCAACAACCACAACCACTAAACCAACCACTGATCCCATTACAATAACCACCACCGATAACTATGCCACCCACTTCACCATTACAACCCCAAACATCTGCTGGTCCTACATAAGTGCCAACAGATGTTAACACATCCACTACTACCCAAATACCATCATCACCTCTGATCCTGTACAAAAGGAAGAGAAAATCAACCTTTGTGGTACAGGATGAGAATATAGAAACCACGCCAACTCCCATTCCAGCCATTCCACTCACATCTTTTTCACCACACACTTCCAAATTTCCTTCCCATAGACCACCACCATCCATCACACCATTGGCTTCTCAGTATCCTCTTGAGCTTGATCTACTCAAGGGGGAAATTCAATCCTTCTACAATACTGAGGATCCATTAAAAAGAACCTTCCAATCTCTCCCAAATTTTCCTGTTCCCAGAAACATAGATCAATACTTAAAGTTTAAAGCAGAACAGACAAATTTGATCATCAAAGAGAGATGCAAAAGAAAGGATGCCAGAACTATTCAGGGCATCCATTTAGCAGAGCTTAGCAAATTGAGAAGGATTGAAGATTTTGTTAAGACCCTGAGTAATTCTATGTCAAACATGCCACTCAGTAGTGATTTGGAAAGAGTAGTCAGGGAATCTATTCTTCATCAGATCTTGGAAACCATGCCTTACAAAGCAAATAAGAAACAATTTGCAGGCTAGACCACTCATGCCCTTCAAAAAGAACTTTATAGAATTGAAGAGATGACCAAGAATCCTACTTAAAAGGCCTCTGCCCCTAATTTCAGAAAAGGCAGAGACCCAGTCAGAGCTTTGAAGTATAAAAGAATGAGGGAAGAGATAGTGGTTGCTAAGTATGGGGAGATAAGGTCTGTGGCAAGATAGTTTGAGCTGAGACTGGTTTAAACATACTAGAAGCTTGAAGAGAATAGAGAAACTGATCCCACTCTACCAAGAAAACCAATTTACTCTGATGCAACAGTGGTTAAAAAAATCCCAACAGACCTTTACACTTGATAGCTTACTTGAAACATCTGAGTTATCCATTGCTGCCAAGAGACAGTACAAAAGGCAGAAGCAAATGCCAGAAGAAGATGAAAAGAAGTTTGCTGACACATTTGTGAATGAAGGGATCTTCAACCAAGTCCATTACTTTTCTGACCCTATTTCTGAAGAACTTAGAAGAATCATTGGGAGACCTCCATCACCAAACTCATCCCAAATAAATCTGCAACTCAAAAAATCCTCAGGTTCAAAATTTCTAAAGTGGAAGGTCAACAAAGACACCCACGAATTGACTCTGCTCAGATCTGATGGAGAAGCTCAGAAGTTAAGAAAGGATGATGCATATGGTCTGTGTGTAGATGATCTCCAAGACCTTCTTAACTTAGAGCATGAAAGAGATGTTGAAGACTTATTCTCCTTAAACTTTGAATTACAATTCAAAGGGCAAATTAGAGAAAGTCTGATGAGGAATAAAGATCAGGCATAAAGGTTGAGTTTTGGCATCATCTGTTCTAGGGGGAGATTGTTGTGTCTGCTGAGCTGGAGAAGAACAGATGATCTGAAAAGCCAAAACATACTATATATATGATCCATAATAAATCAGTGTTTTCAAGTTACTTCCCCCAAAAGGCTATTGGCTTCTAACAACTGCTGTTCCCCTAACAACTGCTAGAGTACAAGTGCTGATCACAAAGAGCTGATTGAAGAAACAACTGCTGAGCTAAAAGATTGTTGAAGACAAGGACTGTTGGAGCAAACAGCACTTAGGCTCCAACAGTGGATAGAACCATCAGAGTTTTACCCATCAGCTGTTTAGTCATCAGATCTTAGCAATGTAACAGTGTCTGTATTCATCAGTTGTTTTATGTTGTTATATATCTGTTAGATGTCACTGTCTTAGGTGACGTCAGCCGTAGGTCATCAGTGGCTTAGTTTGTCTATAAATAGAATAATGCATGTATTGTTCTATTCATCACTCCAAACATTCTCCCAGACAAACAATCAGTGAGTGATCAGGCTGAGGGGGAATAATTGTGTAATCATTATAATCGTTTCACTAATGAGAAATTTGATTCGAAAACAATTGTTCTTTTTGTTTTGATTTATAGTTTACTATTCCGCTACACTTTCCATATTTGTTTAACTTCATTAGTATTTCATTTATAAACAATAAAAAAAATCAAAATCAGATCCTAACAAATTCTTTGATGTAAAATATAAACTTTTGTTTCATTACATTATCATATGTTTAAGTCCTAAAACCGGATCTTATGATCAGATGCCCTACCTATTTTCCATTCCATTGTGAATGAGACAAAATTTAGGGCATCAGCACTTTTCTTTAATGAGTTAGTGTTGCATCACCAAAATAATAAAAAGAAATTTTTGTTGTACCCAAGATTTGTTATGCAATGCATAATAAAAGAACTTGGTGATGGAATACTTGTTGGTGAATCTTCAAAACTAAATCCTTTAATATCACAAGTATTCTCTAGGCACAACAAACCGGCAAGTTTGCCCGAAGATGACCAATGGGAAAAAGAAACAGTCCCCATGGAACCTACATCTTTCAAATTCTCACCTAAAAAGACCAAGAAACCAAAACAACAAAAATCAAAACCCGCCAACCCTAAAAGAAAGGCAGTTTAGGAAGTTAAGATGCCTGAAACTGCTGCTGTGCAATCTGCACTTGTCAAAGATGTGACTGAAACATCCTCTCAGTCTCATCCATCTCACACCCCCAAAAGAGCACCAATCACCATTTTATTTCAAAGGAAGAAAACCAAAAAGGCCATAACTGCTGACCCGTCCTTTGAAGCTGCTGACTCTTTACCCAAAACTACTGAACCCGAAACATCGCACACCACCATAGAAATTGCTAAACTTTTCTCTGGGCTAAAAGAAATAGTCCCATCTGAACATGTCAATCCCCAACAAACACATCAAACATGGGATAAAACAACAGAAACAGACGTGGATGTGCATGTTACTAGCCCTATCCTAAGGGATGAGGATGAACCAAGGTGTCTAAGCCCAAACTTAGATACTTTAGGTATATTTGAGGCTGCTACTACTCATTAACCATCCAGCGGTGGATCTGAGGACAGAAGTAACATAGCTAAGACCTCAAATGTGGCAACTACTGATGAAGGCTTTATGCCTGAAGTAGGAAAACCTCAGTACCAAGAAAAAGAGATTCATGAGACTACTTGGCTGGGCCTAGCTCATGGTATAACTAATGATATACTCATCGAGGATATCACCAGGGATTCTGATGATTCCATTAGTTTTGGTGATGTTTCAAACTCTCTACAACATGAATTGATGGTACATACCCTCATTTCCCAACATCTCAAAGATTTCATGACTGCTATGGAGTTAAAGAACATAACTCAAATTGAAATGATCAACAATGCCATAAACAACAAACTTAGTGAGTTATCAAGAAAAGTAGAAGATAACATAAGACAACTTGCTCATCTATCTGGTGTAACACCTCCACCTCCTTGGTTTCCAGAAGTGGATGAAGCCAAAAAGGGGGAGATGTCCAAGGAACCAAAGGTTGTGTCTCTTAAAGCCAACAAAAAGGCCAGAGAAGCACAACATCTCAAGGATGCTCAAAAGCAAACTGCAATGACCAGACAAGAAAAAGCCTTGAAAGAAAGACATGACTGGCAAGAGAAACAAGAAAGGCTCCTTAGAGAAGCAGCTGAAAAGAAATCCCAAGGCACACTTGAAGAAACTATTGAAGGCCAAGACAGAAGTACTGAAGACAATCCTTCAGTAGTTGATATTCAGATCAACCCTTCAGTAGTTAACGCTTCCAAGACTGAAAAAGAACAACCTTCTAAGGCAACTAAACCCACTCCAGCTCAAATTCCAAAGCTTGCACCCACTCAAACAGCTATTTAAGCCCTACTCCCATATCAATTTCCAAAGATCTTATCGAGAAGAGCCTAAAGGCAGCAAAGAAGAAGGCAGTGGAAGATGAAATCTCGAACAACCTAGAAGCAAGGGATGGCTTAAGCTACAATGAAAAATTGACAAAGTATGAAGAAAAATTGAGTGAGTTGGAAGAAAAAGAAAGAGTTGCTCAAGAAGACAAGAGACAACAACTGGTGACCTTTATCAGTTATAAAAACAGCAAAACAAAGAACTACTCACTCAAAGGGCTCTCTATGGAAGAACTAACACACATAGCTCAGCTTGTATCTGACATGCTAGCTACTGAGAAAGACCGTAAGGCAAAGAGAGCTGAAATCATATAAGAATTGGTAGCTAATGGATTTGGTTCAAAAGCTTCAGTGTCAAAATGGAGATAAGATACATTATATGAGACTTACAAGAAATTCAAGGCTGATAGAGCTGCTAATCTAGAAAAGTTCAAAACTTCTGTAGTATCACAAACTTCAGTAGTTAAAACTTCTGGTGCCAAACAATCATCATCAAAGCATGCTACCAAGAAGCCAGAGGAAACCATCAAAACAGACTTCAAGATGGTATTGCTTGAAGGCAACACTGTTGTACAAGGAGATTTTATGGTTGAAGAAAAACTTCTGCTCACACAATTCAGGGATCCTTTTACATTTGCTTACCAACTACAACAAACCATAACTGACAAGAAGCACACTAAGGTAATTACTAAACATCATCTCCCTACTTTTAATATACCTAATGTTGTGCATACTGAAGAAAGAAGAGAATCCCACCTAAGGGTCACTGAAATAGAGGATATTCCAAAATCAGGATCAACCCAGGAGACTAGAATGCTCCCCTATACTTTATACTTTGACCAATCTAAAGTGAACATAGTGAAATGGTCATTCACTGATTCAAACTCAGTAATGGTCACAAGAAGAGATCGTTTAAGTAAGGTCTTCAAATCTATAAATGAACTGAAGAATCTATCTATAAAAGACCTGCTCACCATCCAGCATCTTGATCCAGAACAAGGATCTCTTACTAAACATCAAGCACATCAACTCAAGACTTTCATGACTAGAGAAATTTGGAAGATACTTGATGGCAGAAAGAAAGAATAAAGGATTAGATATGGTTTTGGCTTCATCAATCCAGGGGGAGATTGTAAGGACAAAAAGGATTGAAGAAACCACTTTTGGATACCTTAGTCTAATTCCTGTTTCTGCAAATAAAGCTAAGTATAGAAACTGCTAAAGAAGAACTAAAGGTACTGAAGAAGAAGATATCAAGTGCTGAAGAGTAGATCGGAAGTTCTGAAGTCCAACCAGACAAGTTACTGAAGAAATGCTGAAGAGAAAATACTCATCAGTAGTTTGTCACTCATCAGCTGTTTGAAAGAATCTTCTAACTGACTTAATACTGCAGTAGTTTAGTTTAATATTAGTATTCTTAAAGTCTTTGTACAAGTACCGATGCTACAGCCTGTTGTAGTATTTGTACTTATTATATTTCTTCAATACTTCTCATGTATGTTAACTTTTAGTCTATAAATAGATTGGTTCATCCCACTATTTTAGATGATTCCTTTTGTAGTTATAATTTCCATATATCTGAGAATCATTGAAGCATTTACTGTTTTATTCATTAACTGTTTTTAGATTCTCATTTACTGCTTTAGTTCATAACTCAAGGGGGAGTAATAACCCCTGTTTAAAAGTGAAACTTTAACTTGAACACTTAACTTTTAATCCGTTGTGCAACATACTTTGATAGTTCAAATATACAAGTGTTCATGATATGAACTTGTTTAACAAGAAACTGATCCAACAATCTGGTATTTCTTTGTCCTTCAAGATGTCTTCTAGAGACTTTCCAACTTGCTGCGCTAATACTTACAAAATCTCATTAGCCACTGCAGCACTTACTTGACCATCTTCTAACTCATGATCATTATACTCTATCTCATACCTCATGTCATTGTTTTTAAAGATCTTAGGAAATCTTTCTGTCAAATCAATAGTATAACATCCTTTCTTCATCATGGCTTTCAGCATCTGTTTATATGCATCTGTCATACCTCCTAGTTTCTTACTACTTGAAGTACCTTTATCTTCCTTTTCTCTTGCCTGACGCTCTTCAAATGAATATTGTGTTGCATCATCATCATCATCAGAATCTTTCGAACTGGTGGGTTTCTCTTTGTTTGCATTACCACCACCCGAAACATCATCGTCATCACTATCATCATCATTATCCGTTACACTGAAATCAACCTGTTCTTCTTCTTCTTCATCCTCCTCTTCCTCAGTACCCTTAAGCTGTGGTGCTTTCTCATACAAATCATCTATAATCTTTCTCAGCTTCTCATTTTCTTGCTCAACTAACAAAATCCTCTTTGTATTCCTTTTGTTTGATGTCTTGACCATTTTGTTTTCAGTTTCAAGCGTCTTTACTTTCTCTTCAAGCTCATCTTATCTATTATTGGAAGCTAACACAATCTGCAGCATATCTTTCTCATTTTCCTTCATTTTTTTGATATTTGCTTCATGCTGATGGAAAGATTTCGGGGCTGTTTGGTAGCCTTTTAATCAGCCTCTTAATCATTCAGGTCTGAATGATTCAGCATTCAGACTGTTTGTTTCAGCATCTGAATGGAATGATTAAGTGCTGAACCATTAAGCTAATAAGGGATGTTGAATGATTCAGCTCTTAACCATTTAGATCCTCTTAACCATTTAGACCATCTTAATGATTCAGCACTTAATCAACCAAACAGCCCCTTCATCATCCTCTCAATCTGTTTGTTCACTAACGCCATCACTTTGTCAGATACTGTTGCTTGTGAAGTAGAACTTGATTCAGCAATAGGTTTAGCAACACGTTTCTTCATGTTTGCCAATACATTCTTCAATGATAGTGACACATTCTCAGGATTAAGTTGTGAAACTGTTTCTGTCTCTTTCACAACCTTATGCTTCTTCACTGCTAGAGATGTTGCTTTCGAACTCGTGGCTGCAGACATCTTCTTTCCCTTCAATAACAAATCAATCTCTTTATCCCTTCTCTTTCTGGCAGGTTCTCTTTGAGACATGTGTTTCGCCCTTCCTCTTTTGGTAGGAGCTGGTGGAACTAGAGAACCTCCAAAATCAGCTTCATCAAGAATTAAATTCTCATTTTCTTTTGTAAATTCTTTGTTACTTTGTTATTCAAAAATCTTCTCTAATGCTTCAGGAGTATTAATACCAGTGGCCTTGGGATCAGTATCCTTCGTTGTTTCAGCTTTAGAATCCCAGACTGCATCATCCTCAGTCTCCTCATAATCTTCATCAACTAGCAAAGTTTTTGTCTTTGTCTTTGCTTTGGTTTTCACTGCTTTCTTTGTCTTTGACTCCACGATCTTCTCTTTTCCTTTTCCCTTTGACTTTGCACCTTTGTTAAGAACCTGACGCTTTTGCTTAGCACTCTTATCAACTGGAACAAGTGGACTATCCGAGTCAGAATCACTCTTTGGATATCTAACAGTATCCTGTCCAGGATCTGTGTATGCAACCGTGCTAAGATGTCCAAATAAACGTCTGTTAGGCGGCTTCTCATCATTTGCCTTGCCTTTATACGTCTTCATTCTGTTCAGCGTCGTCATATTCATTAGGATTGCATAAAATGGGTGAAACTTATAATTCTAGGTTTATTGGACTTGAATAAACATAAATCATTAACGGGTCAGCGGGTCAAACTTGGTCAAACATAGTCAAATTCAGTCAAACTTGGTGAAACACGTTTGTAAAACATAAACTAAGTCATTAATTGGATACAATGGGTTAATTGAACAAACACAAACATTGGACAAACACTTACAAGTTGTTATATAATAGGTTTCTAGTAGTGGGACATCTATTTTATACATGCTTGGTTTAACTTAGCACGCAAACTAAGGTGACTTTCACGGCCCTTTTACTCTTTTCCTATTGGGGGGCATACTTCACAAACACACAAACATAGTAGATCACATTTACTGTTATATCACATGTTACTGTAGCTTAATACCATTATAAAGTTCTTGCAATATGAACCGTAGTATGTGTAGCATAGTGAGGAGATGTAAATAGATCTACTGGGTCTGATAAGCCTCACCTATGTCGACTGGATGTCAAGGAGGTGCATATTGTCCTAAACATTTGCCACCATGTAATGGACGATGGCGGAAGGCAACCAAAACTACATATAGTCAGCAACGGTTTATATAGGCTTAGTATCTTATACAGTGTCTAGCTAACACTACATATAACTAGTAATTAATATGGATTTAAATGAATGGACAAACAGATATGTTTACATTAAAACCCGTGAACTCGCCAAATTAATTGTTGACACACTTTAGCATGTTTTCTCAGGTCGCTAAGGTAACGCTGGTAGAATGCACTTGGAGTCTCACTTGCATCACAAAAATTATTTATTGGTTTTTAAACATTTAAACATTTATTATGTTGGTTTTGTAACTGGTGTTTGTTTTTGCGAGATGTTTTACATTGGTACTTACATTTGCTTCCGCTGAACTTTTAAAACTCAAACTATTTGGTATTACTTACGTATGGTTTTCAGGTCGTTCATATAACCATTGACTAGATCTTGCTATGTCACGCCCCTCGCGGTAAAACTTCGCAGTGGAAATTCGAGAGTCTAACAACATTCCCCTACATAAATCCAACTTATAAAACATGATTTATTTCTCCACTAATGTGACAATTGGCAAAAAAATAAAGGTAATTTCGTACAATATTAATATACGTAATTAACTAATAAACTACAATTTGAATTGTAACACCCCAACCAATGGCGGAAACATCGAGGTGTCACGTAGTGACGATTGCTCAATAGCTCATGGAACTAAAGTGTAAATTTGAATACATTGAATTTAATAGTTTATTACATGGAAAGAAATACAACGACTAAAAACGAACAATCTAAACTGAAATACAGTAAATCTATGTGACAACCGGCAAATTCCGTACAATGATTAACGTGGTTCTAATCATGTTTTCGAGGTAATTAACATTGTTTAAGGTTAATTAAGATATATTAAGCTGCTATGTGTACTACGATGTCCTTCTCAAAGTTCATAGAAGCCTTGATGCCTTTAAAGAAAGACTTCGCGTATTTAACGTAACGAACTGACATCAGTAAAAATTTGTCAACGTGGACTAACATAAGGCTGATAAATGTAAATACGACACGTGATTGCTATCGATGCGATCGGATGTGAAATCGGCGTGAAAAACGGTCCAAAACGCAGCGTTTTGGATAACACGGAGAGGAACTAACGTGTAAGTTAGACGTCGAACTACGTGGTTTCAACCGTTATCGAACTTTCGTAATAATTATTTATTATAAATAATTTCATTTGTTAAGTTTCGATGGTAAACAGATCGTTTAAATGAAGGATAACACAATCGATCTAATTAACGCGAATTTAACGCGTGTTCTGATTTCACGCGTCGGGTGACGAAAATAATTATTAAATTGCTCGGTTTGGTGTTGTTTATGACTACGAACAAAACCGAGTCCAGAAGCGATAACGGGCTAAAACGGAGCAGTTGGTACGCGACGTCGGGCTTGAAGTCCAACCCAAAATCCCACATATAAAAGCCTATAACACCCCAAAAACCCTCATTTCCCACTTCACTTTCTCTCTCTAACCTCCCAAACTCTCTCCACTCCCTCTCTCTAGAAAGTGCACCGGTGACCGGAGGCCGGCCGGTCCGGCAGAGCAGCGGCGGCGCCGCCGTCACCGGCGACTTTCCGGTGACTTTCCGGCGACCTTTTTCCGGCGCGTGACACCCCCACCCCCACTAATATCGATGCCCTGAACACGATGGTGAAGGTCGTTTTCCCTGAAACGAAGCGGTTTGAACGTTGGTACCATTCCGGCGACTTTTCCGGTAAGCTCGTTTTTGAGTTTTCTCTTTACGAACGTTTAGATCGGGTCCTTGGGGGACTCCTCACAAGTTTTCGCGGGATTTCGTTCACCGGCCACATTCCGGTGAGCCGTTTCCGGGTTGTTTTCGGGTCTAGAAGGGGCCGGTGGTGGTGTGTTGGTCTTGGAGCCCGAATGGGTCCTGTAATAGGCTCGTTTCAGCAGGTCCGATGGTCATGGTGGTCGTGTGGTGGGTTTTGGTCGGGTTCTGGTTGCCTACGGTGGTGATGGTGGCCGATTGGTGGTTGTTTCGGGCTGTGCAGGTGGTTCGGCTGTGGTGGCTCATGGGAGGCCAATGGTGGTTGTCAAGGATGGTAGCCGCAGGGTGGTAGTTCGTGTGGCTCGTGGCAGGTCGGGTCATGTACGGTGTTTGGTTCGGTTTGGGTTCAACCCGGGTCTTGAGTTTCAGCTCAGATTTGGTTCTTTTTGGGTTTCCGGTCGAGTTTGCTTCTAGGTTCATGGCTGTGGTGGTTTAGATGGTGCTTTTAGGTCAGATTTGGTCCGGGTCTGCTTAGGTGTTCTGGATCTCGTTCGGGTCAGATCCGGTCAAACCGAGCCAACTCGGTTGGATCTGGTCAACTCGGTCAAATAGTCAACTAAGTCAACTTCGGTCAAAGCTGGTCAACTGTGGTCAAACGGTCAACCCGATCAAGCGTGATCAATGATTCGGTACCGATCAACTCGTGAATCGAGAAGAGCGCATAATTCGGTATAACTAACTAGTGATTATTTCATTACATTATTATTTACACATATATTTCTAAAATATATAATTATAAGCGATTAACTCGCTAACGAACCGATATGAATAATAAGCGGTAAGTATAACCGGAGTATTTGGTAATTGAAAATAAAAACGCGACTTATAAAAACTTTCCAAGTGTTTTAAACAAATGGTTTTGTCCAAAGTTGTGACGTTTTCGATAAACGGTTAATTACAACAATAAAGACAAACATCAAACAATATTTGCAAAACAAATATATAGTTTTGTCGAGCGTCGATTGTGTCAACTTCAATGGTTTTTGGTAACCAAATCGTTGTCAAAAATACGGATTTGAAATACGTAGACGCTTAACTTATTTGGGAAAAATTATTTGAAAGTAATGCTTCGAAACACTTAAAACACTCGGATTTTGTGAAGATAAATAACAAATGTTATTAGTCGATTTTAATAATTATATTTATGTTTCTTCAAAGTATATTGTCCAAAAATAATTATACAAGACAATTACATGTATCCGATTTACGAGACAGGCTATGACTCGGGATGAGTTATACGTTTCATAGTAGTAGTCCAATATGGTTTACACACGAATAGTAACAGGTGCGCAACTTGGGTACTATGTCGTATGTGAACACATGAATTATGATAAGTCACGATCGGTTCGTCGAGTTAAAACACTTAAAGACTCGGGTTAGTACACACGAGTCAAGATAGTTGAATAAACTATCTTTTAACCGGAAAATAAGCTAGGCTTATATATGATAGACTTTAAGGTGTCCTTTATTGGTAATTAGGGCACGAGGAAGTCGGTCAAAGCTTTGGGCTTTATTTGCTAGCTAAGCTTGGAAATTAAGGTGAGTTTCACGGCCCCATTTTACTGTTTTTAACTGGGGGAAAGATATGTTTGTCAAATGTCGTCACATATGGAAAGGTTTTCAAAGGTTAAAATGTGATGAGTGGCATGATGAGTACTTGAGTTTTGTTCGCCACTCGGGGTTGAGTCCTCGCTACTGTAACCATTAGTTCAGGGAAATGAAACCGACGGAATATTTGGATAGTACTATTGGTGCCTGACAAGGCCCACCCCTAATCGATAGCGTCGATTATGCATCGGCGTATGCCTGGGGTGCATGTATTCTGAACTTAAGTTGTTGGGTTCCGAGAAACGACTTGGAGCGGGGCATATTTATTAGTCTTGGTTTGGTTATGGGACTCAGGGGATTGCTCATCATCATAGTTTGTAGGAGCTAGCTACTCCTTACAAAGGCCACAAATTGTGCTGGATCTGCACAGGAAGTAAAAACGTTGTTATTACGAAACTAAAACCTGTGAACTCACCAATATTTTATATATTGACGTCTTTTTAAACATATCTTTCAGGTAACTAAGTGCTGAACAGGTATGCGGCTAGTACGGTGGAATTTGGGATGTCGGACACTGGTTGGGGGTTTCACCTATTGTACCATCGGGTTGGGACATAAACGGAAACACCCCACTTTGAAACTTAATGTTTGTGGTTTCATGTAATGTTTGAAACCAGGTACCCCTTCTCGACATCTTAATATAATGGTCTTTTCTAATTAAATATAGTTTGTGTTAATCTTGACTTCGAAATGCTTTCGAGCGTCGCGCCACGTGTTTCCGCCATTGGTGTGGTGTGACAGAAGTGGTATCAGAGCGAAGGTTATAGCGAACTAGTATTTTTGAAAAATCTAGACTATAACCGGTTTTGGCTCGAAAACAAAGTTTTCAAAAATAAAACACAACGAAATATTTTTAGAAAAGAAAGAAAATTGTACGTGGGTTGTACAAGGGGAAATTCCGACCGACTAGCCATGTGTGTCAATATATAAAATGTTAGAAAATAAGGATATGAGTGTTTATATTGTGTAGAGATCCGATTTTCTAACTAGTTCTAGTTAATGCATATAAGTAGTACAGATAGCTTGCCTGTAAGGATGTCGTGTCACACTTCACTTTAGTCCGCACTTCTACATCGATTACCGATATCGGCAAGCGGGAAGGACGCGGTGGTCTACGACGAACTCACCCGCTTACATGCGGACGGGATGATCGGAAGGACTAACCTGTATCGTGCTAGTGGACGTTGTCGTGTTGCTGATGTTGTGAAGGCGAAGCTAGTCTAGGTCTCTTATTGTGTGAAATCTTTGTTTTTGGATTAGGAAGCTCGGAACTAGCGGGCACCAAAATTACCTGGCAACACCGATTATCATTACGGGTGCACACGTAATAATAACTTGTGGTGCACGGTAACCTTGGTGGGCGCTAGGGCTGGGGCTGGTGATCACTCCTTGACTTGACTATTCTTGTTCTTTAGGTTCAGTCTTAGCTTTTGGTTGGCCAACGGGTTAAAAGGGAGGTTTTGTCGATGTCCCTTGATTTCGATCCTAGCTAACCTAATGAGCTTTATTCGACGTTACCTTTAAGGTACGAACACGGAAGAGCTCGAACGTCTATTCATATGAGTAATCTGACGTAAATCCTTGCATCGGATAGGGACAGGAGACGAAAACTTCCTTGTATAGGAGTTGAATGCCTCCACACAAAGTTCTTCAAAGGAGCGGACATACGAGGATGCACTGCCTACCGAAGAGATGAATGCTTGGTACGATGCGTGGAATGCTAAACCTGGAACCCAGTGAAGACCGATGGTGCGTCCCTGCAAAACCAGTGCGTTTTGAGCACGGGACCCTGTGTGGATCAGTATTGAGATTAGTTGCCCGTGTGCTGCTGTATTATTACTGTGAGTAAGTCATTCTTGATCTAACACATGCCCAAGTTGTCTTCGAGGGTCAGGCGTTCCTTCCCCTATTGGAGGGCAGAATCGTCCTTGCTGAGTTAATAGGTTTGATCATCTTTATCTAGAAGGCATGATAGCCCCCGTCTAAATCAACAATGTCGAATCGGCAAGATCCTAGTATATTTATTTAATGGGAAAATAAATATATGGTAAAGTGAGCCGAGTCAGGTGTTGAAAACGAAATATCGATCGGCAAGATCCTAGTATATTTATTTAATGGGAAAATAAATATATGGTAAAGTGAGCCGAGTCGGGTGTTGAAAACGAAATATCGATCGGCAAGATCCTAGTATAATTATTTGATGGGAAAATAATTATACGGTAAAGTGAGTCGAGTCGATGGTTGTAAAACGAAATATCGATCGACAAGATCCTAGTATAATTATTTAATGGGAAAATAGTTATACGGTAAAGTGAGTCGAGTCGATGGTTGTAAAATGTAATGTCGAATCGACAAGATCCTAGTATAATTATTTAATGGGAAAATAATTATACGGTAAAGTGAGTCGAGTCGATGGTTGTAAAATGTAATGTCGAATCGACAAGATCCTAGTATAATTATTTAATGGGAAAATAATTATACGGTAAAGTGAGTCGAGTCGATGGTTGTAAAATGTAATGTCGAATCGACAAGATCCTAGTATAATTATTTAATGGGAAAATAATTATACGGTAAAGTGAGTCGAGTCGATGGTTGTAAAATGTAATGTCGAATCGACAAGATCCTAGTATAATTATTTAATGGGAAAATAATTATACGGTAAAGTGAGTCGAGTCGATGGTCGTAAAATGTAATATCGAATCGACAAGATCATAGTATATTTATTTAATGGGAAAATAAATATATGGAAAGGTGAGTCGAGTCGATTATGGGAAAAATGAAATCTCGACTGACAAGATCCTAGTATAACTACTTAATGGGAAAGTAATTATATGGTAAAGTGAGTCGAGTCGGAGATGATTTTATCCAAGTCAGTTAATATATATGGAGACATACATATATATTGAATATAAGGTCACGACGTGCGTTTTGCGTCTGAATTCGTCATAATACTTGGGGAGTGAAACCACATTTCGGGAGCCGAAATCGTAAAGCGTGTGACTCGTAATTGTCAAGTGTCACAGAACGCTCTGGCTGACATTGAAATCCCCCTCGAAAAATCAAATAACGGACTACTGGAAGTGGTCACGTTATTCTGTCAACTAAACTTACCCATGGGACGGCAATTCCATTGCTCATGTTGCAATGTTGAACGTCCGCTACCCTCGTCAGGACGATGAGACTGGTTGTCTATTTGGGGTGGCAATTGATGCGAAGTGTTTTCCATCAATCCCCATAGATATTGAGACGTTGTGTCCCTTTGTCACGGTGTTTTATAAACTAAGGTTGCGAGATCCATTCGTTATGGACAATGTGACTTGTCTAATCTCTTGTCGTATTCCGATACTCTCACTGCGTGGCCTACCAGGAAGAAAGTTCGCTGGCCTCGCTTAGGTGGCGGAGAGGCATTTCAGTTGATGACTATCGGTGCTAGGGCCAAAATAACATGCAAGAGGACCCTAATGAGAAGGATGAGTCGGCTGAATTGCCAGAGTCTGTATCGTTTTTATCGTGGTGTCTCGATAAATCATGATCCTTCTACGTCTACTATTCTCGTTGTGACCAATATTTTGATATTGGAAAAGATGTAGGTTGGTTTCTAGGTCCTATGGATGCTATTTACCACAAATCTAATAACTATGACGAGTCTAAGGCTCCCACCGAGCCTAATGTTGCTCCTGCTGTAATTGTTCTATGGCCCAAGCGAATCATGTCGTCGTTGCTGAGAGTGTAGCTCATACTGAGCGTGTTGAGGATGTTTCTATGGCTTTTGTCAAGTTCGATGTTGCTATTGTTTCGAAGGCTCCTACTAAGATCACTGTCATTGACATAGACATCTATAAGACCCTTGCCAAGCCGCTATGATCATGTTTGTGTCACGATGGAGTTCATTCCTGTTAACTCCATTTTCTTTGAGGCTTTCGTTGAACCGCTCGTTATCATTCCCTGGCTCCTGCCAAGAATGGTTCTCAAGCTTGGGTTAAGTCTGTCAATGATACAGTTGCTATTATTCGAGTGACTTATATCGAGTATACAGTCATTCTCCCTAAGAACGATACCGGCTTGATAAGTCTGCTAAATTATGTGGAACCCATCGTTCCCATTTCTTTTATGATGACGGATGCCCTTATTAACCCAATTGTTCCCACCAATGAGCCTATGGAGTATAGGTTGCTGGTGAGGATACGAATAAGGATTCCGTCACCATAAGTGAGCTGAACGCACCGGGGTGCGTGCTCACCGTAAGGGAGCTTCTTGTAGTTATGTATAGTGGACTCGCTAGGTTGTGTGTCATCCTGCTGTCGTGAATTCATGTTGTGGTGTTACCCCTAGCGATTGTGCATTCTTGTAGTCGCACGGTTTTGCCGACTGCGTATCCATGTGGTTGCGTTGCGCTGTTGATGACGCATCTCCGTGGTTGTGCTGCTCCTGATGCGGTATTCCGTTGTTGATGTGTTTCGCGGACGTGTTGCGATCATTGTCGTGTTGTCCGTACTGCCGTATTGCACCGTGAACGTATTGCTACAATTGTTGGATTGACTTGATGATGTGATAACTTGTCGTTTGTTTCACTCTTGGTTCCCTCGGATAAAGACATTACCCCAAACCCACATTGCTGTTGTTATGTTGCTGAGTGGTTGTGTAGTGTCGCCATCGATAATGTGGGAATTCGGGTGTCTAATGGACTTTCCTGTAGTCATACTAAGACACTCTAGTCCTAGTGTTAGCACATGTATCTCTCTAAAGTTCGAATCTCGTAGTTTGAATAATTGACCGAATCTTGTGTCGACCTCTTTATATGCTCGCGCGTATCGTGAGCATTACCTCTTCGAAATCCAAGGCATCAGTGACGCCATGTCCAGCCTTAACCTTATACGCGCATTTTGGTCGACTAACCACTCTCGAATCATGTCGGAAGGAAATCCCATGATCCACACATGACGGGGTGAGGCTCGTCTTTGTGATAAGGGATTTCGAATGCGTCTCGAACCTCGAACGTATCGAGTGATTGTGAGCAATTTTATGGCCCATACCTTTGGGACTAGCAAGAGTTGAAAGACTCAACTCATTTATTGCTCATCCTACTGGGTTCGTTTGACATCATACCCGCCAACGTGTCATGCCGATGACTGCGGGAATAACAGTGTGGACCCACCCACAGCGTGTGCATTGGTGGAGTCCCTGGTACATGATTCGGAGGTTTTATGAAACCCTGAATCCTGAGGGCATATATAAGGGTGCTACCCTACCATTATGAGTTGGTCGATCAACTCAGCCCTTCGATTAATGTTGTTATTCCTCTAATGGTAGGTTTATCTTGTCTTGGTGTCGTTACGTAGATTCTTGGGATTGTGGAACCCTTTCGACCTTGGGTCGATATGGGTGTTCCCAGTTATTTTTCAGTAGCATTGCTCGCGCTAGAGCAAAATCCCCTGTCCTCGACAGACACTGTTGGAGACACCATAGTAATATGAGCTGCCAGGTTAGTGCGTTTAGTACCTGACTAATCAAGATGAGCTCGAAAGCTTACGCATTGCACCCATTTGTGTGACTACCTGAGTCGTTGAATGGGATGCCTTATGGGAAGGCTCAAGACTACTTCTTGTGGGGCGATCTCGGTCGTTTGTTTGTTTTAAGTGACGGCGTTGGCGTATGAAGTCGTCAAGCCCCAAATGTGAAATCTATGCCAAATGCATTCACCTATGATTCAATTTCACCTTTTACATCGAAAGATCCCAAAAAGATGGAACCTTCGGTGAGTGAGGGTTCCGGTTTTAGGACTTCCTTCACTGATATCCCTGCATAGAATCGGATAGTCAATTCGAGGGTGAGTGGCCTGTATTGTTCATAATTGACTTACTAGGTTGCTAATGCCGATAGGACACCAGTGCTCGTGAGGCACATATAGCAGGACAAGCACTGGGTACCCTTGTTTTGGGTAGTTACCAATGCTCTGCTTACCGTCTCGAGGGAAACCAACGTGTTGAGATGTTGTCGAGACCATATCCTCGGTTTGTTACGGCAACCATATTATGATGATTCATATACATCATTCCTATGTTGACCAATGTGATGAGGTGATGTGAGCCTCTAGACATTTGTGTTTAAGTCGGCTTAAATCCTCGCGTATTGTGGAATTGTACGGCCGTATGTCGAATATACACTGTCTACTGTCTGGGGAACTGAGGGGTGAAAGTGACGCAAAAACTTTCGACCTCCGTCAGTCCATATTAGGCGCCCTGGTACCACTAACCACAATCGCTCATGCGAAGGGTTGTAAGTGGGTGCATAATGGATTTCAGTCCATGTGAGGACATAGGAATACCATCCGCTACTATAAACAACCTTGAGCGTCCTCAAGAATGTCGACTACTTTGTGATCCAGTAAGATCACCCGGTTAGTGAGATTTAAACGAGCGAACCTAATGGTCATGTCTCCTGAGGTGTCCGGTGGCTGTGATGGGACACAGGTAATGATCGATTTCTGTTTGGAACCTTCTCATCACATACTCGCTTGTGGTTATAATATGAGGAATACGGATAGCCACCTATACTCTTGGAGAGTCGTGGCTAGACACTAGATGCCAACTTTCATAATATCGGATTTTAGTAGTTATCCTGCCTCAGGGTTTGCCAAACCTTGAACGCAAGTTTGGGATACTCATTTTGAAATGAGTATGGCGTATCATTCTCGAACGAACGGATTGAATGTCCTTGACAGAAGTGTCCCGTGTGATACGATTAATGTCTGTGGCAAATCAAATTCGTGAACTTCATTGCTAAAATTTCCTATGT
The DNA here is from genome assembly GCA_030844895.1 of Ambrosia x helenae. Lineage (NCBI taxonomy): Eukaryota > Viridiplantae > Streptophyta > Magnoliopsida > Asterales > Asteraceae > Ambrosia > Ambrosia x helenae. Next base: position 64,953,879 of record CM061227.1, on the reverse strand, counting down.
GATAGGGATTATCACCCCAGTGTTCGGGGTGTACTGCTCGAAGTCCTCTGGAGGGCATACGTGTACGTCTCTAGTACATTGAATGACAGATAGAGATATACACATGATCTGGCTTGAGTTTTTTTTTTTTTTTTTTTTTTGAGAGATGACCAACAAACCTAGTAGATTTAAATCTGCTTAAATGAGTGGCCAAACCGATCAGGAAGTGGTACTAACAAGGCGTTAGCCTTAGGAACTTCGAATCGGTATAGGACTTTGCTGAGTGTTATACTCTGAAAGGGTGTTGTTAAGCACGAAAACGGTAATGGAGTGACTTCACTTAGTACTCCAGTGACTCGGAGATATCGGTTAAAATTGGTCTCGCGACGAGTAGGCTCGAACTATCGCAAGAGCGTAGCGGGACTCTTGGTGAATCCCGCAAGTCTGGCCTGAGGAAGCATTGTCAATTCCTCGACCGACAGAATTCAGGTTGACGCAAAACTCTACTATTTCGGGAAAACTGATATATTTGCCGGATTGCGAAATCCAAGAGCTCGGTCGTAGCCATCTCATGATATGGTGTTCGTTAGAACGCTAAGCGTGAACCGGAGATTCACTTAGATAAGAGGAGATTGCGCGAGTCGCGAACACCCCACCTTGTTCAAGGATACTAATGTATCGGATGACTTGAACTGAATTCCGGGACGGAATTCTCTTAACGGGGGGAGAATGTGACAACCGGAAAATTCCGTACAATGATTAACGTGGTTCTAATCATGTTTTCGAGGTAATTAACATTGTTTAAGGTTAATTAAGATATATTAAGCTGTTATGTGTACTACGATGTCCTTCTCAAAGTTCATAGAAGCCTTGATGCCTTTAAAGAAAGACTTCGCGTATTTAACGTAACGAACTGACATCAGTAAAAATTTGTCAACATGGACTAACATAAGGCTGATAAATGTAAATACGACACGTGATTGCTATCGATGCGATCGGATGTGAAATCGGCGTGAAAAACGGTCCAAAACGCAGCGTTTTGGATAACGCGGAGAGGAACTGACGTGTAAGTTAGACGTCGAACTGCGTGGTTTCAACCGTTATCGAACTTTCGTAATAATTATTTATTATAAATAATTTCATTTGTTAAGTTTCGATGGTAAACAGATCGTTTAAATGAAGGATAACACAATCGATCTAATTAACGCGAATTTAACGCGTGTTCTGATTTCACGCGTCGGGTGACGAAAATAATTATTAAATTGCTCGGTTTGGTGTTGTTTATGACTACGAACAAAACCGAGTCCAGAAGCGATAACGGGCTAAAACGGAGCAGTTGGTACGCGACGTCGGGCTTGAAGTCCAACCCAAAATCCCACATATAAAAGCCTATAACACCCCCAAAAACCCTCATTTCCCACTTCACTTTCTCTCTCTAACCTCCCAAACTCTCTCCACTCCCTCTCTCTAGAAAGTGCACCGGTGACCGGAGGCCGGCCGGTCCGGCAGAGCAGCGGCGGCGCCGCCGTCACCGGCGACTTTCCGGCGACCTTTTTCCGGCGCGTGACACCCCCACCCCCACTAATATCGATGCCCTGAACACGATGGTGAAGGTCGTTTTCCCTGAAACGAAGCGGTTTGAACGTTGGTACCATTCCGGCGACTTTTCCGGTAAGCTCGTTTTTGAGTTTTCTCTTTACGAACGTTTAGATCGGGTCCTTGGGGGACTCCTCACAAGTTTTCGCGGAATTTCGTTCACCGGCCACATTCCGGTGAGCCGTTTCCGGGTTGTTTTCGGGTCTAGAAAGGGCCGGTGGTGGTGTGTTGGTCTTGGAGCCCGAATGGGTCCTGTAATAGGCTCGTTTCAGCAGGTCCGATGGTCATGGTGGTCGTGTGGTGGGTTTTGGTCGGGTTCTGGTTGCCTACGGTGGTGATGGTGGCCGATTGGTGGTTGTTTCGGGCTGTGCAGGTGGTTCGGCTGTGGTGGCTCATGGGAGGCCAATGGTGGTTGTCAAGGATGGTAGCCGCAGGGTGGTAGTTCGTGTGGCTCGTGGCAGGTCGGGTCATGTACGGTGTTTGGTTCGGTTTGGGTTCAACCCGGGTCTTGAGTTTCAGCTCAGATTTGATTCTTTTCGGGTTTCCGGTCGAGTTTGCTTCTGGGTTCATGGCTGTGGTGGTTTAGATGGTGCTTTTAGGTCAGATTTGGTCCGGGTCTGCTTAGGTGGTCTGGATCTCGTTCGGGTCAGATCCGGTCAAACCGAGCCAACTCGGTTGGATCTGGTCAACTCGGTCAAATAGTCAACTAAGTCAACTTCGGTCAAAGCTGGTCAACTGTGGTCAAACGGTCAACCCGATCAAGCGTGATCAATGATTCGGTACCAATCAACTCGTGAATCGAGAAGAGCGCATAATTCGGTATAACTAACTAGTGATTATTTCATTACATTATTATTTACACATATATTTCTAAAATATATAATTATAAGCGATTAACTCGCTAACGAACTGATATGAATAATAAGCGGTAAGTATAACCGGAGTATTTGGTAATTGAAAATAAAAACGCGACTTATAATATTGATATCGGACTAAATTCTTGGACTATAAATATAGGTATATATATACACACTTATATAAACATGTGTAATTTATATAAGTAACGGAACGTATAATGTCTCGTGTAGCTTGGAATGGATAAGTCGATTGATTGTCTTGTGTTTGTAAATTGTTTTGGGAATTTTTAAGACGACTTGTGTTGTCTGGTGCGTACAAAAACAGGGGAAACTCTGCCGAAATTTATAAAATCCGAAGCACAACGAGGTTAATATTGTTTTGTATGTTCTCACAAATAAACTTTCCAAGTGTTTTAAACAAATGGTTTTGTCCAAAGTTGTGACGTTTTCGACAAACGGTTAATTACAACAATAAAGACAAACATCGAACAATATTTGCAAAACAAATATATAGTTTTGTCGAGCGTCGATTGTGTCAACTTCAATGGTTTTTGGTAACCAAAACGTTGTCAAAAATACGGATTTGAAATACGTAGACACTTAACTTATTTGGGAAAAATTATTTGAAAGTAATGCTTCGAAACACTTAAAACACTCGGATTTTGTGAAGATAAATAACAAATGTTATTAGTCGATTTTAATAATTATATTTATGTTTCTTCAAAGTATATTGTCCAAAAATAATTATACAAGACAATTACATGTATCCGATTTACGAGACAGGCTATGACTCGGGATGAGTTATACGTTTCATAGTAGTAGTCCAATATGGTTTACACACGAATAGTAACAGGTGCGCAACTTGGGTACTATGTCGTATGTGAACACATGAATTATGATAAGTCACGATCGGTTCGTCGAGTTAAAACACTTAAAGACTCGGGTTAGTACACACGAGTCAAGATAGTTGAATAAACTATCTTTTAACCGGAAAATAAGCTAGGCTTATATATGATAGACTTTAAGGTGTCCTTTATTGGTAATTAGGGCACGAGGAAGTCGGTCAAAGCTTTGGGCTTTATTTGCTAGCTAAGCTTGGAAATTAAGGTGAGTTTCACGTCCCCATTTTACTGTTTTTAACTGGGGGAAAGATATGTTTGTCAAATGTCGTCACATATGGAAAGGTTTTCAAAGGTTAAAATGTGATGAGCGGCATGATGAGTACTTGAGTTTTGTTCGCCACTCGGGGTTGAGTCCTCGCTACTGTAACCATTAGTTCAGGGAAATGAAACCGAAGGAATATTTGGATAGTACTATTGGTGCCTGACAAGGCCCACCCCTAATCGATAGCGTCGATTATGCATCGGCGTATGCCTGGGGTGCACGTATTCTGAACTTAAGTTGTTGGGTTCCGAGAAACGACTTGGAGCGGGGCATATTTATTAGTCTTGGTTTGGTTATGGGACTCAGGGGATTGCTCATCATCATAGTTTGTAGGAGCTAGCTACTCCTTACAAAGGCCACAAATTGTGCTGGATCTGCACAGGAAGTAAAAACGTTGTTATTACGAAACTAAAACCTGTGAACTCACCAATATTTTATATATTGACGTCTTTTTAAACATATCTTTCAGGTAACTAAGTGCTGAACAGGTATGCGGCTAGTACGGTGGAATTTGGGATGTCGGACACTGGTTGGGGGTTTCACCTATTGTACCATCGGGTTGGGACATAAACGGAAACACCCCACTTTGAAACTTAATGTTTATGGTTTCATGTAATGTTTGAAACCAGGTACCCCTTCTCGACATCTTAATATAATGGTCTTTTCTAATTAAATATAGTTTGTGTTAATCTTGACTTCGATATGCTTTCGAGCGTCGCGCCACGTGTTTCCGCCATTGGCGTGGTGTGACAATCTAAGTCTAAGTTCCAAAAGCTTAACAGCGATCTCATAACAACCCGAAACATGTACGAAAATAATTTGTCAATACAAAAATGTATTGGTGAGCATACCCTGTTTGAATACATATAATAGGAAAAGAGTTTCGCAATTCACGTGTTGTATACTGTTTGCAATTATGTAATAACTAATATCCGTTCAAAATCAACCCTAAGAATCAAGAATCAAACTAGTTTTGAGTATAATGAATCCAAAGACAATGACCAAGGTCTCTCAACAGAGTCACAAGGGGTATATACCATAGTACTATTCATTGAAATGCTAGGCCCTCAAAGGTTAATGATTTTGACCAGTCATAGACACACAAATTAACATAAAGCAAACACACATGAGAATTGCATTTAGTGAAAGAATAACATTTAGTCATAGTGTACATGAATAGCCCCAAAAGAGTAAAACATGAAAAAGGGGAAAGATATAGTCACAGTTTGCGAGGTAAGGTAATTCTACTAAAGCGGTGAGAATGGACAAGGAGAATCCCGAGGAATTTACCCTAAATTGTTTGAGTAAATTCGTGAGTCAACGATCTTAAATTAAAGTCTAGGGTTCTAGGATTACAGACGATTAGGGATTTTAGACCTTAATTTGGGAATTTAGAGTACTAGATACTTTTATTTATTCTTTTGATATTGAAAAAAATAATGGAAAATAAACTAGTAATGTACGACACGCCATGATAAAATATGTATATATATATATATATATATAATAATCTAAACGATACGCTTTAAATGTATTACAAATAACTGTTAATGCAAATATTTAAGTAAATAATTAGCAAACTTTGATTAAATGGAAAGTACCAAATTAATAATTTAGTTTCTAAAGGTATTCATCTACGAAAGAATTTTGCCTTAGAATAGTCTACTTGGGATATATGTATATAAACGTACTTTATATAAAGAAAATTATCTAATGAAAGCTATTAGATAAGTTTAATAATTTCAAATGAGATAACTCCAATAAAGTTTTAAATATATGGATCAATTTATAATAGAGTTGTAAAATAATAATTGTAGCATTTGCTGATCTTAAATAGCTAGAAACAAGTTTGTCTAAACCATGAAACAAGTCCTTTTTTTATATATAAAATTTTAACCCAATAAGAAATAATTAGTTAAGAGAATTAAGGAAAAAGAAAAAAAAATAAATAAACAAATAAACAAAAAGGTTTCATACGGGTCATTAACCTTGCACACGTAAGGCAACCCAACTGAGCTACTCTTATTATTAGAAAATAAAAAGAAAGTTAATAAATCTTGTTTCTGATCGTATCCCTAATCCCATATCAATATCTAAAACCCTGGTTTCCCCGACTCCAAAATCAAACCCAACTACTGAAGTGAAATAGGAAATTAACAGAGGGCTGTCAGCCTATACCTCAAATCGAGCATGATGATTGGTCAGATTGCATTACAGATCTTGAGAGCTAAAGCGTTAGGAAGCATATGAATGTATAATGGTAAAAATTAATCATGGGAAATGGGTATTCATTTTTAGGTTTCGTAACTCCCAAAAGCTCCATATGACCAAGGCTTAAGCTAGTATTTATACTTGTCTACTAGGGGTTTCATGTATGTCACATTAATGAGACTTAATAATTGTAGGTTATTGCTCATAAAAGTCAATAGTTACTAAACAAATAGCATTGATTCATTCCATCAATTTCTAATTATGGTCACAGGAAGTTTCATTTGGAGGGTTTTTTTTTTTTGGAAGGTGTACTTCAGCGGTGAAACCAATCGACAGACAACCCCTCAACCCGAGTTCGAATCACTACCCACGCACCGGTGTCCACTTTGAAGTTATCTCAAACCGTTACAGGGAATTTTTTCGTGGTGTGCAGGATTCGAACTCAAGACCAAGCCCGGGCAGGAACCCTCCAAAGAGGTAAACCCTCCCACCTCTCCCCAGCTGGGCTGGAGGTCATTGGCTTCATTTGGAGGGTTACGAAATGTTATGTAGTAGAAAACTATTTAAACTCCACTAACAATTACTACACTTCAATATTGTATGTTATAACTAAATGTTAAATTCTAGTAAACATTGGTTTGTTAATTAATATATAATAAGCATATGCATATCATAACCGACAATTTAAATGCCACTAGCCATTTGCATATTTAAAATGTTAGTCCAACCATAATAACTTAGAAAAAAAACGGATGCCTTTATTTCTTATGAACAAAAAAATAATTTGTTAATTAACACTATAATAAACACTTAAACTTTTATATCTTCCAAACTTTAAATATTTAATGTGTCCAAATTGTAACTCTTCTTGAAAAGAGTTGTTTAGAAATACTAAAAAAAATCCTCTAATTCCAGGTAAACGACAGTTTATAAATGCTCAAATACGAGGGTTAAAAATGAAGATCTTGAAATAGTTGAGGGAACGGTTGATTCATTTATGAAAAACGGAAGGTGTAGGTTGTCACATGAATTTAATTATGTCAGATTTGTTGAGGACCGGTTTTGATAAAAACAGTTATATGATCATACAAGTCTAACAAATCCAGGTGCAGAAACCCTAGATTGTTTACAAAATTATATGAATCAAATCAAACACAATCAATCACCTTTTCAACATCCATTTCATTAATAAACTTGTTAATCTTGCTTACAAATTAGGTTTACAATGAAATAAATCACTTTAAGAAAGTTCTAGACCCAGAGAGAAAACCTAGACTCAATACACACTCTGAAATGGCAAACTTTAATAACTAAACAAAATTTCCAACTTATATACTACTGCACATTCGACCCATCAACATGGTCGAATGTGTACCTTCGACCTGCAATACAGCTCGAACCAAGCTTTAGTCTTTTGTCTTGTCCCTTCGACCTTTATATCTTCCTTCGACCTTTACATTTTCTACCTTCAACCTCTCGTTATCAAACAAAAACACTTTTATTTATAATCCAAAGCAACTAGTCGCAAAACATGCATCTACAAATTCCCCCTCGACTATTGCTTGGATTGTTGACGTTGATAATCAAGTGTTTTGTTCATCAACTTGATACGAAGAATCTTTTTCTGTTCTTTAGTCATCACCGGCTCAGGTTTTGGTTTTGATCTTTTCTTCACTTCATTAACCTTCACATACTTTCCCAACTTCTTATCATAGTCACAACCTACGTTTACATCCCAAGCGAAAACACAAACATACAGCATGATGGTATTTCATCGCTTGCTCACCATCCTTCTCCTCGCAGTAGATTGGATTGTAATACAGCATAATTATGTCTTCGTAAGAACAGTTAATCAACCACATGGGATCAAATATGTACTCTCCCCTTTTATCTTTTAGTAAGATGACGGCTTCTGCAGTTCTCCAGTCATAGTACCATATCACGAAATCTTTGCTGAAGTGTTGTTATATAGGCATCAATGGAATACGCTTCAATACTGTTGGTGGTTTTATACTTCAAAGTAACCTTGTTCAGCCCAGTAATTGGATCAATTTCTTTATGAACTTTCTTGATAGGATACTACGGCCTGAACACATCCCATCTCGTTATGCTCTCTCTAGCCATTCGATCAGCAAAATAACCAACTGCATCCTTATTGACAGTTGCACCAGTCATAGTATGTCTGCAAATATCACGCATAGCCCAGTACGGTAATGTCTTGATATCATAGAATCTGTGAAAATACAGAATTCCTTTCTCCCACTTCACAGCAACGCACCGTAACTGCCTGAGATATTTCCAACCAAGAGCTCTACCTTTGAACAGCTCATTGTGATATTTGTAGAAACCACCCTGAACTTCAGTTTTAGGTTGGTTTGCTTCTTTCTCTTTAAGCTTCTTCAACAAACTCTTTAAGTCATCAGATTGTTCAACATTCGGCATCTGATTATCAGCATTCTTGAAAACTTCATCAATGAATGTCTTACTATTCTTTTCTGCTAGTTTCTCATCCTGATCAAGAGATTCTTCAGTAAATTCAGGAATCACACCTTCCTGTTTATCTTTAAAGTACTCAGGATACTCTTCGCTTGTAATATCCTCTATTTCAATATCTTCAAACACAGGCATATCTCTATCATCGGAATGATTTCCTGCCTCTTTCTCAGGAACATCGGGAATTTCATTGTCATTCATCAATTCCTCAAGAGTTTTTCCAACCTGCTTTGCCAAACCTTCCAGAATCTCTTTAGCAACAACTGCAGAAACTTCCCCATCCTCTAAATCAGGATAATTATACACCAATTCAAACTTCTTATCGTCAGACTCAAAGATCTCTGGAAACTTTCCAGTCAATTCGATAGTCCAAACCTTCTGAGTCAACATCTGACGATATAAATTCTTGTCTTCATCTGATAAGGCTCTTATCTTCTCAGTCCAAAAAATACTATCATCATCAGTATTTCCACCAGGTGCCTTCTTTGAACTTGATTCACCTGCATCCTTCTTATCAGACTCCCTTTTCTCATATTGATACTTGTCAGTATCATCATCATCGTCATCAGAACTACCATCATCATTACCTTTATCAGAACCATCATCATCATCTTTCTTCTTCTTCGGATTCTCATCACCAGCATCATCTGATAAATCATCATCTTCTTCATCCTCATTTTCTTTTTCAGAATCAAATGGTTCAAAATCAACCTGCTCCTTTTCTGGTTCTTTATCTTCTTCACCAGCTTTCAATTGTGGAGCTTTTCCATAAAGATCGCCAATCATTTTCCTCATATTCTTGTAGGTTGATTTAATCTTTGTGTTTTCTTGCAGAAGACACTTGATTCTACGTGTATTCCTCTGTTCATGACCTAACAGTTTCTTGTTTTCTTCTTGAATCTGATCAATCTTAGCTTCTAGCTCTTCTTGGCTTTCCTGTGAGGATACAACAATCTTCAACATAGTCTCTTCATTCTTCTTTAGCTTCTCAATATCCTGTTGTTGCTCGTTAAACGCTTTCATCATATCAGCAATCTTTTTGATAACTTCTTCCATCACATCATCAGAAACATTAACTTGAGGTGTAGATGCCTCAGCAACAGGAGATTTCTTCTTTTGAAACTTCTTCAATACATTCTCCAGAGTAGCTTCAAAATCTGTAGGAGGATTCACTGAAGTTTCTTCAACAGATGTCTTCTTTTTCTTTGCTACAGGGGATGTAACAGGTGTGGGAACTTTTGAGCTTCCAATATCAGGAACTTTCTTCCCAGCAACAAGTATTTCAATCTCTCTATCTCTTTTCTTCTTCGGGTTTGTCTTCTTAGCCATGGTTTTGAACTTAGGCATCAAAATCTTATCACCAACAACAGGAGATCCAGTAAAGTCCTGATCTTCAAGTCCAAGATCAAGTTCACCTTCTTCTACAGCAATTGGACTCTTCTATCGTTGTTCTTCTATGGTTTTGTTCAAGCTTTCAATCTCACCAGCCTTAGTGGCCTTGGGCTTAGTGATCTTGATAGTTTCGTTACCCGAATCCCATTCCTCATTGTCTTGAGTTTCTTCTGAATCAATCGACTCTTCATCAATAAGCAAAGTCTTGCTTTTTCCAGATTTCTTCTTAGCAACACTTTTCTGTCTTTTAGGTGCAGCTTCCACAGCCTTAGCTTTACCTTTTCCAGATTTCACACCTTTGTTGATTACCTGTCTTTTCCTCTTTGCTTCAGGATCAACTGGTTGTAAAGGATAATCAGTATCAGAATCACTTCCAACATTTCCTGCTTTGTTTTCATCTGGATTCTTGTATCCTGGATTAATCAGATGACCAAACAAGTTCTTATGTGGAGGTCTTTCATTCTCTGGAACACCCTTATACGCTTTCATTCTGCTTAACGTGCTCAGATTCATATGATGTTGTACCAAAATCTGCTTGGGATCTTTCTTCAGATTTGGATACTTCTTGTCAAAGATCATCTGTAAGAATCTTGGGTACATCAAAAACTTGTCTATCTTCAATCCTTTCAACACTTCCAACATGTGATCAAATATCATGTGACACCCGGCATGTCTAGGTTAACATTTTATAAAACACATAAGTCTACCTTAGCGAAAAACATTTTCAAACATACTTAACTAGGTCAGTTGAGTCGTTATGATGGTTCCAGAAATCATTGGGAGTCGTTACAGTGATCCACGGGACCATTGGGAGTCGGTCCATAACCATGTGAACACAGATTGGTGATTTGTAGAATCGTCGGGTTTAACGCACACACGCAAATCTCGAGTCCTGGGAATTGGTGAACGATGGGAACATGTTAGTTATCATGCATTATGTGCTTACAATCATTATATGACTTGTCAGTATGTGAATATGTGTTTATATGTGCTAAAATAGTGATTACGTGTAATCACATGACATTATAGGTGATTACGTGTAATTGCATGACATTATAGGTGATTGCGTGTAATTGGATGACATTATGGGTGATTGGCCCAATTGCATGTAAATAGGGGGGTGATTGGCCCAATTGCATGTAAATAGGGGGTGATTGGCCTAATTGCATGTGTTAGGGGCGATTGGGGGATTTTTAAGGGTGATTGGAGCCCTAATCACAAGTAGGAACAGGCGATTACACACCCTAATCGCATGTACTGCACTGTAATCGCCTGACGTGTGTTTAACGACTAGAAACGCCTATACCACCCTTATGTTGCAAAACATCATTTGTGAAATCCTAACACACCCTAAAGCCATCCCACACCTTATCCAACCTCTGGAACACGTTTTTGCTCAAGAAATCACATTTCCAAGCCCTACACCTCATAATCTAGCAAATTCAAGGTGTGTTCTTAATCCCAAACCTTTGTAATGTTATTGTTTTGCTCCCTAAAGGTCCAGACCTGATTTCTAAACATTTGTGTCTTTGAAAACTTATTAAAAACAGTTTCTAAACAAACCCAAACCTTTATGCTTGTTATATATGGTGTATTCATGCAAAGATAGGATCTTTATTGATAAAACATAATTGTTCTTGTGTTATTGATATGTTTCTGACTTAAATGAGTTATTATGATGTTAACCTAGGAGTTTGGAGGCTCATAGTTGTGTATTGTTGATAATAGGCGTTTTGACCCGTTTGAATGATTATGAAGGATTGAGGATGATATGATGTGTTTTGTTGATTGTTTGACGTTAGGGTTTACTCTAGGATGGTGCTAGAACAGTAGGATAGTGTCGGACAATGTCGTTATGTGATGAAATCTGGATATTTGCTATTTAGGGTAAGTTTTGCACGTTGATGTGATGTTTACATGCTAGTTATGCTATTTTGGGAAAACGCTTGCATTCGGGACTGTTATGATGATAATAAATTAGGGGTTTTTTCTTGAAATAGGTTGATAAATGTTTTGGGTTTGATATTGGGTGTTTCCACATGTTTCAGACCTGATTTGGAGGGTTAAACACGCGAAAAGGTGGAAACCTGCTGCAGGGGGCGATTAGGGCTTCCTAATCGCCTGAGGAGCAGGTGATTAGCCCCAATCGCATGCAGCTAGGGGCGATTGGGAGCCTAATCGCGTGTAATCAATGTGATTACAACCCCAATCTCTAGTTTGGACCATCCTAATCACCAGTTGACTTTCCCAATTGCATGTTTGATTCCTAATCGCGTGTACTGTTGTTATATGTGTATTTTAACATCCCGGAACATGGTTTGACACCTAGGAACATGTTAGGAACCCCGTGACATGTCTAATAACTTGGTAACATGTGTCCGGACTTGTTTATGAGTTAATAGGGTGTTATGCTAGGCATGGTGAATTTTTGCGCATGCTAAGTGTTTAATTGCATATGTTGCATGATATCTTGTATTTAGCTAACACGTGGAATGTCGGGTCACCAATGGGATGTCGGGTCTTGTCTGGTCTGGTCGGTTTAACGTTCAAACATGTTTTCAACATACACGGTCACGGTCTGGACAATTAGGGACTGATTAGCCTTCGGGTTAGTAGTCAACACACTTATGTAAACTCATTGATAGGTCGTCACTAGTTGGGGCTGCTGTTATATGTGTATTTTAACATCCCGGAACATGGTTTGACACCTAGGAACATGTTAGGAACCCCGTGACATGTCTAATAACTTGGTAACATGTGTCCGGACTTGTTTATGCGTTAATAGGGCGTTATGCTAGGCATGGTGAATTTTTGCGCATGCTAAGTGTTTAATTTCATATGTTGCATGATATCTTGTATTTAGCTAACACGTGGAATGTCGGGTCACCAATGGGATGTCGGGTCTTGTCTGGTCTGGTCGGTTTAACGTTCAAACATGTTTTCAACATACACGGTCACGGTCTGGACAATTGGGGACTGATTAGCCTTCGGGTTAGTAGTCAACACACTTATGTAAACTAATTGATAGGCCGCCACTAGTTGGGGCTATCACACGCGTGTCGGATCTTCCTTAACACATCAGACGCAACCTAAGGTGAGTTCACGACCCCACTTTTATTAGTTTTGTTTTCGGGGGAGAAACATGCTTACACACTTTTAACACATGATTTCAAGTTATACTATGGCTATCATTATATTACTATACAACTCATCTAAATCCCAAGGAAACCACTAATACGAGTATGTAGCGGGGAAATGTGGATACATCTATTGGGCATGACAAACCCCACTCGACGGCTGGAGGCCGGGCGGGTGCATATTGTCTCAAACACACAGGGCCTACCGGGGATGACGGTAGTCCGAGGGGTACCACACAGTAACAAACACAGTCAGCAATGGTTTCAACCATAGTAGTAATTAACTTAACGCCTAGCTAGCGTTCACACAGCATAGTAGTAACGGTAACGGTTTTCAAAAGATTTACGAAACGCTTATTATAAAACCTGTGAACTCACCAGCATTTTATGTTGACATCTTTTTGGCATGTTTCTCAGGTCGTTGAGGTAGCAGCATCGAGTCTAGGCGCATGGAGTCTCACGGCGTCTAGGATTCACTAGCATGTCATTTTGTACTTTCAGACTTTTATGTTTTACTTCTGGTTTGTAATAAAGTTTTACGCTTCCGCGGCGATGGTTAGATTTTTGAAAACTCAATGGGTAGTTTACGTTGTTTTTCGTATCATATAGTTGTCGTTTGTTGTGGCCGTTGACTTGGATCCTGGTTTGTCACGCGCCTCGTGGTAAAACCCGCACGTGGAATTTGAGGGTCTGACATATCATCCCAGATACGTTGAATGGTTTGTTTAGAATCAACGCAACCATCAAAGAACTGATACTACTCCTCATCACATCATAACTGCTACGAACTGCTCCAAAGACATGCAGAATCACATGTGCCAGATACTTAAACTATTGGCACAGTTTAGCTTTAAGCAATAAACCATCTGTGATAAGACGTTGTACTTCATTCTCAGAAAGCACAGTCTTTGATCAATCCATGAAAGTATCCGGGGATCAGTAGGAGTTCACGAATATCCTCTTCAGTAACAAGTACAAGCTCTCATGAATCTTGCTTCGTATGGCAGTCTTGTTGTCCCAAAAGTCTATTACTGCACTCTTCCATAAATCTACTTGATGATCTTTGTAGATTGATGTTGGAGTATCAATAGCGTAGATCACCCTGCTTCTTCTCGGAAATTCTACAATCCCTGCAAATCCTTCGTGTTGCTTGACCTCTCCGATAAACGCACAGCAATTGTGATCTTCTTCAAAAAGTAACTCCTTTTCTTTTGGTTTCTCTTATTCAGCAACCTGCTTCTCAGGGTTTTGTTGTTCAGCCACTGAAAATCTACAAAACAAAAGGCATGAAATTTATCAGAAACGGGCAAAATTAAATTTTGGTCACAAATCCTTCCTTCGACCCAAACGTGGGTTCGAATGAGGAATTTTGTTAGTTCGAATGTGAAAATTATAAGAACAAATTGTTCATACAAGTCTAACAAATCCAGATGCGGAAACCCTAGATTGTTTACAAAATGATATGAATCGAATCAAACACAATCAATCACCTTTTCAACATCCATTTCATTAATAAACTTGTTAATCTTGCTTACAAATTAGGTTTACAATGAAATAAATCACTTTCAGAAAGTTCTAGACCTAGAGAGAAAACCTAGACTCAATACACACTCTGAAATGGCAAAAGTTAATAACTAAACAAAATTTCTAACTTATATACTACTGCACATTCAACCCATCGACAGAGTCGAATGTGTAACTTTGACCTGCAATACAACTCGAACCAAGCTTTAGTCTTGTCTTCTCCCTTCGACCTTTATATCTTCCTTCGACCTTTACATTTTCTACCTTCAACCTCTCGTTATCAAACAAAAACACTTTTATTTATAATCCAAAGCAACTAGTCGCAAAACGTGCATCTACAAGATTTATCTTTAGAAATATGATTTTTGTCCATAATATTAAAAATATAAAATTTTCACTTCATAATAAGTATTTCAGAGTTCCAAAACCATACTTAAAAGCTCGAAACCTAATTCTCTCGGTAGTTTGTAAAGTTTGCGTATCGCGTCCGGTACGCCTATCACTTGGAATTTGAATCAACGAAATCCTAAACTATTTATTAACACCCAAACTAGTAATTTTTTTAAGGATTATATAAGGCTAATTTAGTGTCCTGAATGCTCGCGTTTAAAGACTCGATAACATCCGTAAACATAACCCGATGTAGAAGGCTTTCTATAAGGTTTATGTGTATTGTCTATTGGACAATAACCCCTCTTGAAAACCCCACATCGCCGTCCCTCATTTCCCATGTAACATTGGGAAGAGGCTTATCTAGTAGAAACTAGACAACCTCAAAGCTTCATATCTAAGCTATGGTTATGAAGGATTTAATATAATGAGATAATTCGTTCATCAAAATCACAATCCCAAACCCCTCTTTGAGAATCTCAGCCGAAACCACCATAACCATTATATTTTTAACAACCAAATACTCACAAACACACTAAGTACAAGTGTTATTCAATAAAGTATTGGTGTTAGGAGCTTAACCAAGAAGATTACACATAAAAAACACTTCAAAACTTCAAACCTTTTGTGTCTTCCCTAGCTAGTAGTAAGAATCCTACAATTTTGTTTCTTTAAATCTTTTTTTTGTGTTTAAAAGTGCAAGTTGTTTATAAAAGTAACAAGAAAGGTTATACACTTAAAGTTTTAAAAGTTTTAATCAAGAAACAATGGTGGTGTGTGCCAAAGCCAACCTTGGGGATGGGCGAGCCGCACTTCCGACAGAGGCCCTTTTTTTACCGGGGGCCTAATATGAGGATTTGATTATTGATTTTGGGCATTTGATTTTTCATTTTAGTAGGCAGAGTAATTAAAGTGAATAGAGAAGAGTTCTAAAAGATTTCATCAATTTTCTTTTTTACGGCAAAGGAATACAGTAGCCCAAAACAAAATATGATTGGGGCATTAATGTAAATATTGGTTAAATGGTTTTTTAAGGTCCACATAAAATTAAATATTTTATTGATTACTATTTTTTTACTTTTCTAAAGTTTGTCTTTTATGTGAATAAACAAACAAACTTCACAATTCACATCTACCTCTCAGAGACGAATATTTTTTTATCAAAGACTCAAAAGTTTTTATTTATTTTAACTTTATCATTTGATTTGATTATAACTCAAATATCAATATGTGTTTTAATAGATAGTTTTATTTATTTCTTAGTTTACGTGGGATTAAATTACGTATTATTTTTTATTTATTGTAATGTTGTTTAGTTGTTCTTGTGCACTAATTTATATCGTTAAAAAATCTATTGTGACGTCTTAAGAAATATAATTTTTTTTTTCTTTAGATCCTCTATTCCTAAACTTCTAGCTCCGTCGTTGTAGGTCTATTTATTATTTTAAAAAACTATAAAACCGAAAATTTTATTATTAGGCCATCTAAATAAAACATTAAAACCTCAAAACTTATTCGACCATCTATCTAAAAACATAGAACTTTATAACTTATTACGCCTCAAAACAATTAGTTTATATAATTCGTTAGGGTCTAAGGGTCTTCTTTTTTTTTGGGGGGGGGGGGGGGGGGGGGGGGGGGCTCGTACATGACACTTGATTTATCAAGATTGGCTTTTCTAAGGGCCTTATGTTTTTATTCTGCCGAGACACTTAAATCCCTAGGACCGGCTCTAGTGTGTGTGTGTGTGTGTGTTTGTGTTTGTGTGTGTGTGTATGGGTCGTAGATGATGGTGATCGATGTTGATGTTTTTGTTTTGTTTAAAAAAATGATCAAACATAACCTTTTAAAAGATGTGTTAATGATCAACTTAAAAGATTAAGATGTTACGTACAAAGATAAGGTTAAAGATGATCTTGACTAAACAAAACAAAGACCACATAGTTTATGTAATATGATATAGTTCATGTTAAGAACATAAAATGTGAACTTTAAAATACAAAGTTTTTCTAAAATGACTTATTTACATGAAATAAGGACATGGACTACTTGTTATAAAGATTAAAAAGTCATCTTGGATTTTAATAAGTATTAGAACACTAATTCTTGAAATTTGTTTTGCTAAAGTTAGTAGTTTATGTACAAACTAGTAATATTTCAAATTTGTTTGGAACAAAGTGTATATTTGTAAAACTATGGATGTTTTAAAAATATTTTACAAAACTAAAGAAAAGAAAATTACTTTTGGAAAGTATAGGGTTAAAATATAACTTTTATAAAAGTGTAATTGTTGAATATAAAAGTTAAGGATTATAAGGGTTGTTTTTTGTGAAAAAACTAAAAGTGTCAAAGTCAACTATATAGTTTCCTAAGTGTGGACTTGTGTAAAATATATATAGTTATCTAATCAGGATAACGCACGAATATTCGGGATACGACTAAAGAAGTTGACAAAACTAATGTTGTGACGATGTGTAGATGGTGTAAAAGTGATTATTCCAAAAAGTATATAATTATTTATGGAAAAGAAAAGTTACGAGAGATTACGGAAAATATATTTTTCTTAGTTAATGTGTGTTGAGGAAAATACTTATGAAAATAATGCGTAAATGTGGAAGGTGGAAATAAATATCGATTCTTGTTAGTAGTTAACAATCACGACATGTCTAAGAAATCGGACAATGATTGGGAGTCACTACGGTGAACCCAACTCTTAAGAATAATATTTAAACTTATAAAAATTTAAGGTATAGCATCCATCACCAATAGGTCTAGGACATGTTTTTCTAATCAAACGGGACTTGAACATAATAATGGTGTTTGAAGTTAGGTACAACAACCTGTCAATTAAACACGCACTATGAGTAGTGTCTTATATATATATATATATATATATATATATATATATATATATAGAGGATATGGATAATACGGAAACCCTAAATAATGAGAAAACTCTAGAAAACCCTCAAAAAAACCTAATTCCCGAGCTTTTTTTTTTTTAAATTAGGGCATGTAATATACATGTTTTTGAGTGTTTTGAGCCAAAAAAAATCAAAAAAGCGCCGAAGGGTTTTTTTTTTTTAAAAAATAAGTTTTGCATCATAACATATGTTACCAGTGCAAAAATAAGCTAACATATGTTATGATGCAAAACTTATTTTTTTTTTTTAAAAAAAAAAAAAAAAAACCTTCGGCGCTTTTTTGATATTTTTGGCTCAAAACACTTAAAAACATGTATATTACATGCCCTAATTTTTTTAAAAAAAAAAAAGCTCGGGAAAGTATGTTTTTTTGGGGTTTTCCAGAGTTTTCTCATTTTGAAGTGTTTTCTCCCTATACTTCCACTTTTATTAGTTTTGTTTTCGGGGGAGAAACATGCTTACACACTTTTAACACATGATTTCAAGTTATACTATGGCTATCATTATATTACTATACAACTCATCTAAATCCCAAGGAAACCACTAATACGAGTATGTAGCGGGGAAATGTGGATACATCTATTGGGCATGACAAACCCCACTCGACGGCTGGAGGCCGGGCGGGTGCATATTGTCTCAAACACACAGGGCCTACCGGGGATGACGGTAGTCCGAGGGGTACCACACAGTAACAAACACAGTCAGCAATGGTTTCAACCATAGTAGTAATTAACTTAACGCCTAGCTAGCGTTCACACAGCATAGTAGTAACGGTAACGGTTTTCAAAAGATTTACGAAACGCTTATTATAAAACCTGTGAACTCACCAGCATTTTATGTTGACATCTTTTTGGCATGTTTCTCAGGTCGTTGAGGTAGCAGCATCGAGTCTAGGCGCATGGAGTCTCACGGCGTCTAGGATTCACTAGCATGTCATTTTGTACTTTCAGACTTTTATGTTTTACTTCTGGTTTGTAATAAAGTTTTACGCTTCCGCGGCGATGGTTAGATTTTGAAAACTCAATGGGTAGTTTACGTTGTTTTTCGTATCATATAGTTGTCGTTTGTTGTGGCCGTTGACTTGGATCTGGTTTGTCACGCGCCTCGTGGTAAAACCCGCACGTGGAATTTGAGGGTCTGACATATCATCCCAGATACGTTGAATGGTTTGTTTAGAATCAACGCAACATCAAAGAACTGATACTACTCCTCATCACATCATAACTGCTACGAACTGCTCCAAAGACATGCAGAATACATGTGCCAGATACTTAAACTATTGGCACAGTTTAGCTTTAAGCAATAAACCATCTGTGATAAGACCGTTGTACTTCATTCTCAGAAAGCACAGTCTTTGATCAATCATGAAAGTATCCGGGGATCAGTAGGAGTTCACGAATATCCTCTTCAGTAACAAGTACAAGCTCTCATGAATCTTGCTTCGTATGGCAGTCTTGTTGTCCCAAAAGTCTATTACTGCACTCTTCCATAAATCTACTTGATGATCTTTGTAGATTGATGTTGGAGTATCAATAGCGTAGATCACCCTGCTTCTTCTCGGAAATTCTACAATCCCTGCAAATCCTTCGTGTTGCTTGACCTCTCCGATAAACGCACAGCAATTGTGATCTTCTTCAAAAAGTAACTCCTTTTCTTTTGGTTTCTCTTATTCAGCAACCTGCTTCTCAGGGTTTTGTTGTTCAGCCACTGAAAATCTACAAAACAAAAGGCATGAAATTTATCAGAAACGGGCAAAATTAAATTTTGGTCACAAATCCTTCCTTCGACCCAAACGTGGGTTCGAATGAGGAATTTTGTTAGTTCGAATGTGAAAATTTATAAGAACAAATTGTTCATACAAGTCTAACAAATCCAGATGCGGAAACCCTAGATTGTTTACAAAATGATATGAATCGAATCAAACACAATCAATCACCTTTTCAACATCCATTTCATTAATAAACTTGTTAATCTTGCTTACAAATTAGGTTTACAATGAAATAAATCACTTTCAGAAAGTTCTAGACCTAGAGAGAAAACCTAGACTCAAT
Organism: Ambrosia x helenae; assembly: GCA_030844895.1. Taxonomy (NCBI): domain Eukaryota; kingdom Viridiplantae; phylum Streptophyta; class Magnoliopsida; order Asterales; family Asteraceae; genus Ambrosia; species Ambrosia x helenae. Next base: position 64,934,161 of record CM061227.1, on the reverse strand, counting down.
ACACACTCTGAAATGGCAAAAGTTAATAACTAAACAAAATTTCTAACTTATATACTACTGCACATTCAACCCATCGACAGAGTCGAATGTGTAACTTTGACCTGCAATACAACTCGAACCAAGCTTTAGTCTTGTCTTCTCCCTTCGACCTTTATATCTTCCTTCGACCTTTACATTTTCTACCTTCAACCTCTCGTTATCAAACAAAAACACTTTTATTTATAATCCAAAGCAACTAGTCGCAAAACGTGCATCTACAAGATTTATCTTTAGAAATATGATTTTTGTCCATAATATTAAAAATATAAAATTTTCACTTCATAATAAGTATTTCAGAGTTCCAAAACCATACTTAAAAGCTCGAAACCTAATTCTCTCGGTAGTTTGTAAAGTTTGCGTATCGCGTCCGGTACGCCTATCACTTGGAATTTGAATCAACGAAATCCTAAACTATTTATTAACACCCAAACTAGTAATTTTTTTAAGGATTATATAAGGCTAATTTAGTGTCCTGAATGCTCGCGTTTAAAGGACTCGATAACATCCGTAAACATAACCCGATGTAGAAGGCTTTCTATAAGGTTTATGTGTATTGTCTATTGGACAATAACCCCTCTTGAAAACCCCCACATCGCCGTCCCTCATTTCCCATGTAACATTGGGAAGAGGCTTATCTAGTAGAAACTAGACAACCTCAAAGCTTCATATCTAAGCTATGGTTATGAAGGATTTAATATAATGAGATAATTCGTTCATCAAAATCACAATCCCAAACCCCTCTTTGAGAATCTCAGCCGAAACCACCATAACCATTATATTTTTAACAACCAAATACTCACAAACACACTAAGTACAAGTGTTATTCAATAAAGTATTGGTGTTAGGAGCTTAACCAAGGAAGATTACACATAAAAAACACTTCAAAACTTCAAACCTTTTGTGTCTTCCCTAGCTAGTAGTAAGAATCCTACAATTTTGTTTCTTTAAATCTTTTTTTGTGTTTAAAAGTGCAAGTTGTTTATAAAAGTAACAAGAAAGGTTATACACTTAAAGTTTTAAAGTTTTAATCAAGAAACAATGGTGGTGTGTGCCAAAGCCAACCTTGGGGGATGGGCGAGCCGCACTTCCGACAGAGGCCCTTTTTTTACCGGGGGCCTAATATGAGGATTTGATTATTGATTTTGGGCATTTGATTTTTCATTTTAGTAGGCAGAGTAATTAAAGTGAATAGAGAAGAGTTCTAAAAGATTTCATCAATTTTCTTTTTCTACGGCAAAGGAATACAGTAGCCCAAAACAAAATATGATTGGGGCATTAATGTAAATATTGGTTAAATGGTTTTTTAAGGTCCACATAAAATTAAATATTTTATTGATTACTATTTTTTTACTTTTCTAAAGTTTGTCTTTTATGTGAATAAACAAACAAACTTCACAATTCACATCTACCTCTCAGAGACGAATATTTTTTTATCAAAGACTCAAAAGTTTTTATTTATTTTAACTTTATCATTTGATTTGATTATAACTCAAATATCAATATGTGTTTTAATAGATAGTTTTATTTATTTCTTAGTTTACGTGGGATTAAATTACGTATTATTTTTTATTTATTGTAATGTTGTTTAGTTGTTCTTGTGCACTAATTTATATCGTTAAAAATCTATTGTGACGTCTTAAGAAATATAATTTTTTTTTTCTTTAGATCCTCTATTCCTAAACTTCTAGCTCCGTCGTTGTAGGTCTATTTATTATTTTAAAAAACTATAAAACCGAAAATTTTATTATTAGGCCATCTAAATAAAACATTAAAACCTCAAAACTTATTCGACCATCTATCTAAAAACATAGAACTTTATAACTTATTACGCCTCAAAACAATTAGTTTATATAATTCGTTAGGGTCTAAGGGTCTTCTTTTTTTTTTGGGGGGGGGGGGGGGGGGGGGGCTCGTACATGACACTTGATTTATCAAGATTGGCTTTTCTAAGGGCCTTATGTTTTTATTCTGCCGAGACACTTAAATCCCTAGGACCGGCTCTAGTGTGTGTGTGTGTGTGTGTTTGTGTGTGTGTGTGTATGGGTCGTAGATGATGGTGATCGATGTTGATGTTTTTGTTTTGTTTAAAAAAAATGATCAAACATAACCTTTTAAAAGATGTGTTAATGATCAACTTAAAAGATTAAGATGTTACGTACAAAGATAAGGTTAAAGATGATCTTGACTAAACAAAACAAAGACCACATAGTTTATGTAATATGATATAGTTCATGTTAAGAACATAAAATGTGAACTTTAAAATACAAAGTTTTTCTAAAATGACTTATTTACATGAAATAAGGACATGGACTACTTGTTATAAAGATTAAAAAGTCATCTTGGATTTTAATAAGTATTAGAACACTAATTCTTGAAATTTGTTTTGCTAAAGTTAGTAGTTTATGTACAAACTAGTAATATTTCAAATTTGTTTGGAACAAAGTGTATATTTGTAAAACTATGGATGTTTTAAAAATATTTTACAAAACTAAAGAAAAGAAAATTACTTTTGGAAAGTATAGGGTTAAAATATAACTTTTATAAAAGTGTAATTGTTGAATATAAAAGTTAAGGATTATAAGGGTTGTTTTTGTGAAAAAACTAAAAGTGTCAAAGTCAACTATATAGTTTCCTAAGTGTGGACTTGTGTAAAATATATATAGTTATCTAATCAGGATAACGCACGAATATTCGGGATACGACTAAAGAAGTTGACAAAACTAATGTTGTGACGATGTGTAGATGGTGTAAAAGTGATTATTCCAAAAAGTATATAATTATTTATGGAAAAGAAAAGTTACGAGAGATTACGGAAAATATATTTTTCTTAGTTAATGTGTGTTGAGGAAAATACTTATGAAAATAATGCGTAAATGTGGAAGGTGGAAATAAATATCGATTCTTGTTAGTAGTTAACAATCACGACATGTCTAAGAAATCGGACAATGATTGGGAGTCACTACGGTGAACCCAACTCTTAAGAATAATATTTAAACTTATAAAAATTTAAGGTATAGCATCCATCACCAATAGGTCTAGGACATGTTTTTCTAATCAAACGGGACTTGAACATAATAATGGTGTTTGAAGTTAGGTACAACAACCTGTCAATTAAACACGCACTATGAGTAGTGTCTTATATATATATATATATATATATATATATATATATATAGAGGATATGGATAATACGGAAACCCTAAATAATGAGAAAACTCTAGAAAACCCTCAAAAAAACCTAATTCCCGAGCTTTTTTTTTTTTAAATTAGGGCATGTAATATACATGTTTTTGAGTGTTTTGAGCCAAAAAAATCAAAAAAGCGCCGAAGGGTTTTTTTTTTTAAAAAAATAAGTTTTGCATCATAACATATGTTACCAGTGCAAAAATAAGCTAACATATGTTATGATGCAAAACTTATTTTTTTTTTTTAAAAAAAAAAAAAAAAACCCTTCGGCGCTTTTTTGATTTTTTTGGCTCAAAACACTTAAAAACATGTATATTACATGCCCTAATTTTTTTAAAAAAAAAAAGCTCGGGAAGTATGTTTTTTTGAGGGTTTTCCAGAGTTTTCTCATTTTGAAGTGTTTTTCTCCCTATACTTCCACTATATATATATATATATATATATATATATATATATATATAGGATCTGGTTCAAATGAGAACCTTTTCCCAAATTGAAAACTGAGAGAACCATTCTGGGCCACAAATTTCTCTAAGGCAAAATTTTTTTTTTTTTTTTTTTTTTTTGCTTTAATCGCTGCTTTATATGCAGGAAAAAAAATTTTATTTTTTATTTTTGTATTTTTTTTCAATATACACATGTGTATAATTGCATTATACACATATGTATAATGCAATATACACATATGTATAACTGAAATATACACATATGTATAGCTGAATAATTGTATATACACATATGTATAACTGTTATATACATATATGTATAAATGAAAAAAAATATTCAAAAAAAATAAAAAAAAAAAATCCTTGCATAAAAATGTGCGATTAATGCAAAAAAAAAAAAAAAAAAAAATTGTCTTTATATGAAATGGGTGGCCCAGGATGGTTCTCTCAGTTCTCAAATAGAGGTTGATTCTCTTAGGATCCCTACCCTATATATATATTATATATATATATATATATATATTTATGTGTGTGTGTGTGTGTGTGTGTGTGTGTGTGGGGGGGGGGGGGGAAGATCTCTATGAAAAGGTATTTCTAAAAAAAAAGAAGAACAGACTAGACGTAAATCAATAGAAATAAGAAAGAAATAAGAAGAGCACGAATCATATGGTTTTATGATTTCATTGCCCAATAAGGTTATCAAATGAAGTGTAATTACAATTAAAACAATAGAAAAAGAAATATGAGTTAATATATGCTCTAATGTTGAAAATATCATAAAAATGAAAAAGGGGGAGGGAATCCCCTATATTAATTAAGAAATAGAGATGGGGAATTTACTTTATTTTGATTATAGGATCTATTGGATCTCTTTTAGAAGATGGCATGCCGCCACTATATATTATATATATATATATATATATATATATATATATATATATATATATATATGGTAGGGATCATACGAGAACCAACTTTAGGGAGAGAACCAAAGAACCAATGTGAACAGATGGCATTTTAGTAAATATGTGATATTATTAAACAAAAACCGTCGGTCATATTTGGGTTAATAAATCGGGTCAAACATTTGTCCGTCCATTACACACACATACAAACAAAACCCTAGATCCACAAAAATAATCTAACTTCCACGTTCCACCATCGGAAACCATCATTCCACCATCATTCCGCCACAGTTTATTACCTTCTACACGCCTAAACAACCGCCCACCGTCTACAGGTTAGTACTAAAACATTGATTTTTATTGTTGATGCATCGTTTTTTTTATTATTGCCTGAAATTTGTTTGATTTGGATTGAATGTGTTATTAATGGACGGATTAATGTTCGTAAATAGTGCAAATTGTTGATGCATCATTGTATGCTGTTATCTATTGAGATATATTTGGTTTTGATTGAAGGTGATAGTATTTGGTGTTATCACTGGTTGTAATGTGTCTAATGTTACTGTTTAGGGAAGAGTGCAGTGTCTAATGTTACTGTTTTGATGCTGAATGTTTAATGATGAACGGTTTTTTGTTTTTTTTATTATACTACATATCTATTAAAAGCTTGAGTATGTTTATCATTTGGAAAGGAATATATCGTTGTTTGATTAATTTAGTTTGATTAAATTAGTTTACACATAAGTCTGATTAATTCAACACATTTTATGATGACTGTTGATATTTAACTTATTACTATCTGTTTTATTGTACTATTTTATTGGTACTAATTGGTGTTATCAATTGTTTTAATGTGTAATATAATGTATTAGTTAATTAAGGTGTGGAATACATGATGTTATTGTACATGTATTGATATATTGATGTTTATGTGTTGTTTGTGATTTGGACGAGTTGCCATTTCCTGATATGCACATGTGCAAAATGTAGTGTCTGATGTTAACATTAATGATATAACACATATTGTTATAATTAAGCTAGTTATAAGAATGCACACTTGCATGTGTTTTGCTGAAATTAATAAAGTAAGGGTGTTACACATGTGCATTCATGACGGAAAAATATCGGTTTTCTTATGCGTTTATAATTTTTGTAGATAAGAGATGGTGAAAAACCAATAGAAAGTAACATTTGTATTACAATCAATGGATAAAGGAACAAAGAAGTTGCCTGATAAAAGTGAAGATAATGACAGTATTGGTCATCAGGAATGTGAATCAAGTTGTCATTATTTGTTTAGTCCAGATGTTATTGATATTTTTCCTTTTTCCTTTCAGTATTTATGTTATATATTTATTGTATAGCAGAAACTCATCGAGATCCGTTTGTTATCCCATAAGTGGAAGCTGATAATGTAATCGATGTTTGTCATGAAGATGAATCAGGTTGCTATTATTTATTTAAGTACATTTATATAGAAATGCACATGTGCATATATATGGTTTTATCTTGTGAAAATGTTAAATGTTGGATGTTTATTCACACAAAACATTCTTTGTGTAGGTTTGAAATTAAAAAAAAGGTTCAAACGATATCAATCAAACGGAAACATATTGAAGTCGTGAATAATGATGGTACGTTGTTTTGTGCAATATTTAACATATATAGTTGATTATGCACATGTGCATAATTATGCATGAACATGATATAATGTGTTGTATGACAAATGTGTGTGCAGATGCAATTACAATAAAGAAAAAAAATCAAAGAGTGTTAAAACAGTGGTATTGAAGTCAACTCAAAAGAAGGTTGTGAAAAAAACAAATTGGCGTTCGAAACAAACACGCGTTATAACACATCAACTTTGGTTGGGGATAAGGAAATTGTCAAACAAACAAAGAAGTTTGTATAACATTTTGTGTAATGTATGTTTCGTTTAACATTGTGTTATGTTGGTGAACGTCAGGTTGTGAGATAATTAGAAATTTGTATGTAGATGGTTAACATAGTTGGTTTGTAATATGGATATTTTTTTTGTTATCATTTGTTTTATTTAGTTAATACGTTTGGTAGAAACTACCTGTAGTTGTATGATAAAAACAAATTGATATAAAAACTGTGTTATTTGAAGGATGATACATGCATATATGTATGCCCAAAAGTTAAACCACTACAAAAATCTAACAATATTAGTGAAATGCACATGTACATGCAGTACACGTTTCTTAATTTATAGGTCTTATATAGAGGTGTTTCAATTTTATGTATGTTTGTTGTCATACACGTGTTTTATTTTCAATTTATGTTATAATATGCATGACTAAACACTTGATGAGTTCGAGTGTATTTTCTATCTCACTTTGCATCCATTTAATAATCATTGAATAGAATTTGTGACCCCTTATATATCTGTATCACGTCCATTTTATAATCATTTAAGTATGGTAATTGACAATTCATTCAAAAGTGTGATTTAATAGTGAAATGCACATGTGCATACGGTGTATTCTGTATATATAACAACGAAATGCATATGTGCATCAGGGATGACGTCATATGGCGTCACAACAACCATTTTTTTTTTCGAAATAATAATGAAAAATAATCATTTTGTTGTTTTACTTTTTTTATTTTTTTATTTATTTAGGTTATATAATTGTTTTTTTATTTTTTGATGGAGGGTTTTTGTAGACACCCTTTATATTTACAAAATGCCACCTGTTCACACTGGTTCTTTGGTTCTCTCCCTAAATGGTGGTTCTCAAATGATCCAAATCCTATATATATATATATATATATATATAGGGTCGAGATCCTGTGCAAAGTGTGTTTTGTGTGAGAAGGGTAAGAAGTGTTTTGGACCATTAGATCATCTTAATCTATGGTGTGGATTAATTGGATAGTATTTTTGTAATTAATATTATAATTTTATTATTTGATTATACCATTAAGGGTAAGATAGTAAAATACACACTCTAATTAATTGCATCATTAAAAACTCATCTCTCACCTCTCTCCTCCTATTAATTATGATTCTCTCTCTTTCCCCCTCTCTCTCGTCAATAATTACAGATCAAAAGCATTTTCTATGATGTTTTTGTAATTGTGTTTTATGCTATTGTTTTCGTGGCTTACTCCAAGTGCCAGCCGTCAAAATATAAATTAATCCCCCCAATAAAAACTGTTGACATCCAATAATAATCCCAAAAAATGTGTCATCGACATCCAATTCTCAAATTCCATAGGCCTCTCGTACTCATCTCAGGCCCTCATAATTTAACCCAACTTTATATTTCGATCCTTTTTCAATCTAGCCCATTTATATATTATGACAAACAATTGTCCATGGCCCATAAGCTTTTTACGATTTCTGCATGGCACTTTCTCTTAATTAAGTGTGTGTTATATACCGGTGATGTTCAAAGGATTGTTGTTGTGTTTTATGTTCAAAGGATTTTTTGTGGTTTAGTGTTTTTTGAACGTGTTATTGATTGTGTATAATGAAGATAAAACACACTGGATTATAGAGAAGATGATGATAAAACACACGGGACTGTTAAAACACAAAGTTGAGAAATATGGTGATAAAACACACGGGTATGAACGTAAAAACACCTTGTTGATGAAGCAACTTACAAGACTATAATAAAACACCAATGTGCATAAAAAACCATATTTTTTGCATCAGTAAAACTCCTTATAAAAATAACACAAAAGGTGTGTTATACCTTCAAACCTTATGGTATACCAGTAAAACACCATGTGCTCACATCAGTAAAACACACCAATATGAATGCTGTTTTGGTCGTATATAATTCAGTAAATGAATGATAATGTGCTGAATGTTAATAAAAACTCTATAAAAATTCGTGAGATGTGAAACAAAATCCCTAAGAATGCTCCTAAATTAAACACGAAATTAATTAGCCATTATCTCCTAAAATAAGATTAGCAATGCAATTTACAATGTTACCCTTCTATATAATAAAATAGGCTGCACTATTATTGGTTCTCACACTTCTCACAAAAAATAGGTTTTGTACATGATCCTAAACCTATATATATATATATATATATATATATATATATATATATATATATATACACGGGAGAGTTATCTTGAGAACGCTAAATATTGTGAGAACCGTAAGAACAAGTAAAAAAATCAATCAAAATCAAAAAAATTTTAATACAAACCTCATTATAATCAAAATACAACATTAATAAATGAATTTTCTTTCCAAATAATTATCTTTTCTTGCAAAAACACTTTCAAATTAACTTTTTACACATGTGTAAATGAAACAGTTTACACATGTATAAACAGTAAATTTACACATGTGTAAAAACAAATTATTTTCGTATACGTTTGAATTTTTACGCGTAAATTGTGTTTTTGAGATTGTATTTTAGTAATAAAGTCAAGTGTAAAAAGAAATTTGTATTTTATATATATATATATATATATATATATATATATATATATATATATATATATATATATATATATATATATATATTGTCACACCCTCAAATTTCCACTTGCGGGGTTTTACCGCGAGGCGCGTGACAAACCAGGATCCAAGTCAACAATCACAATAAACAACTCTATATGAAAAACGTAAAGAAACATAACCAACGATTTTATAAGCGGAAGCGTTAAGTAGCATTTAATCAACTATGCTATCATCCCAAAATTATTCAAAAGACTTTTTATTACAAAACGTGCAACTATGCCTAGACGCCAATGCAGACCCGTGCGCCTAGTTCCATTTATTGCTACCTTAGCGGCCTGAGAAAAACATGCCAAAAAGATGTCAACATATAATGCTGGTGAGTTCACAGGTTTGTTCAATATGTTACCAAAACGTTACCATGTCCATACTATATCAATGTTACCAAGTACGCTAGCTAGGCGTATGTTTTATTACTACTACGATTGGAAACCATTACTAGACACGTATAGCAATGTTTAGCATGTTTAAGCAGCCCGAATGTTCAGCATGATACCAATGTTCCTGTTCGAGACAATATGCACCCGCCCGGCCCTCCAAGCCGACGAGTGGGGCAGGTCACGCCCAATAGATCTATCCACATTTCCCCTGTTGTGCATTCCCGCACATTCATGGTTTCCCCCGGGACTTCCAAAGATCGTATAGCAATACAAAATTTAAAACCATAGTATGACATATGTTACCAAAATAGTTTAGCGCATGTTTTCTCCCCCAAAAGTTAAAGCAGTAAAAGTGGGGCCGTGAACTCACCTTAAATAGCGTTCTTCGGTTACAAGTAAAGATGTTAAGCCCTTGATAATCCCTCTACCGGAGATCAAAATTCTCATTTCTACATCAGAACGGTCGAACCAGTCAGTATTAAGTCTCCTTCGCCCGTTTTCAGTCTCCTTCGCCCGTTTTACATTTCGTTCGACCGTTTGATGCCTCCTTCGCCCGTTTTACTACGTTCTCCCAACAAAAACCCAGGTTCGACCCTGGATTCCCTCCTTCGCACCTTCGATCGGTCGAAGGAGGCCAGGTTCGCCCCTGTTGTGCAAATTTTCCTAAAAACGCTTCAAACACATTCAAAACGACTCGAAACATCATCAAACACAACAGTCAAGCATGGATAACTTATCCCTACAAAACCCCACCGATTTCCCCCGATAATACGTCCGTTTCAGCCCTTTCCCAAAATGGTAAAGATTATGGAAACATCACTTTCATGCATGAATAATTTACCCTATTTGGAAACTTTTGAAATCGATTCATATTCAACTTGAAATGCTCAGTTTGTCGAGTGTTCGATCTTTTCTTATCAATTCTATTGATCATAAATATCATGCATCAAGTCTAGATTCGTTAAAACCCCCAAATACCCATAATATCATCATATCCAATCCTAACCCTAAACAACAATAATCTAGCATCAATAACAATCCTATATCATGTTTCTATCACAGATACAGCAGCAAATCACTGAACAACACATAACACCACATAATACACAATTTACATATGTTATTTACCATGAAAACCTATGTTAAATGATAATGTTTTGATTTAGAAAGATGTTTAAAAGGTTTTTAATCATAAAAACACCCTTAGAACAGATCCGGACAATTAGGGTTAGATGAAAACGAATTAAAATGCTTTCAAAAAGGTTTAGGATTAAGAACACACCTTGGATTCTTGTTTAGATGTTGTAGATAGGTTAGATTATGAAAAAAAAGAGCAAAAACTCCTTCCTTAGTGATTAAGATCGTTTGAGAGCGTTTTGGGACGGTTAGGGTTTGTGAAATGATGAAAAATGACAAAGGTTGGTATTTATACTAATCCTCCTTCGCCCCATTTCAATGGTCGAAGGTGGCCTCCTTCGACCCATACACAGGGTCAAATGAGCCCTATCCTGGTCGAAGGGAATTCTTTCAATTCCACTTCTCAGGTTCGCCATTTACAAAGGGTCGAACCAGGCAAACGTTCTCCTTCGACCACTCGAAGTGGTCGAACCAGAACTCCTTTTTAACTAGTTTTCCAGTTTGTCGTGTTTAACGCATTCTAACACATCTTAACACATAAGCATGCATCCTTAATCTATATTTGACATATTTAAGCATAGATAATCATTTACACATCATTTAAACACATCTATGTATATAATCCACCACACGACCCATAATCTACACATATACTTAATTAGTTCATGTAATGTCACCAACAACGGAACCCGGTACTAGTGTATTACCAAAACGACTCCCAATGATCCTCCAGATCATTGTACCCTGGACAATCCCAACTTGACCCGACTCAACTAATCTAGTTAAGTTTGTTTATAAATGTTTCTCGCTAAGGTAGACTTAGATGTTACTAATATGTTTAAGCCAAACATGCCGGGTGTCACATCATCCCCACGTTGAAAAAATTTTCGTCCCGAAAATTGCGCAAAGCCCCGAAAAGAAAGAAACGAAAAGAACAGAACGAAAAGAAAATTACCGGATGTCACATCATCCCCTCGTTGAAAGGAATCTCGACCCGAGATTCATTCCGCTTCAGCAGTAACATGCCTCGATTCAAACGCGCGTTTTGGAAAAAGATGAGGATACTTAGCTTTCATCTGATCCTCTCGTTCCCATGTGAACTCCGGTCCACGGTTCGAGTTCCAACGGACTTTAACGATGCGGATTTTACTCCGACGAAGGCTACGAATCTTGTAGTCAAGAATCTCGACAGGTTCCTCCACAATGCGAAGACGATCATCAACTTTGATCTCCTCCAGTGGTACAATGAGAGATTCATCAGTCAAACACTTCTTTAAGTTAGACACATGGAAGACGTTGTGCACACTACCGAGCTCCGCCGGTAAGTCAAGTCTGTATGCCACCGGTCCAATCCGATCTAGGATTGCGAATGGTCCGACATATCGAGGGTTAAGCTTGCCACGCTTTCCGAAGCGTATGACGCCCTTCCATGGTGAAACTTTCAGAAGTACCCTGTCTCCAACCTGGAACTCCAAAGGTTTTCGACGGCGATCGGCATAACTCTTCTGACGATCCTGAGCAGCAGCCAAACGCTGACGAATCTGCACGATTTTCTCCGAAGTTTCGTACACGAGTTCCGAACCAGTGAGCTGGCTCTCGCCCACCTCGGCCCAACAAAGTGGTGATCGACATTTCCGTCCGTAAAGAGCCTCGAATGGAGCTGCCTTGATACTAGAGTGATAACTGTTGTTGTAGGAGAACTCCACAGTTAAGCGTGCTCAGGTGGGAGAAATTTCAGGATGGGTAACCTCCTAGGAAGTCTCCACTTGCGCAACCAAAAACAAATCCGTGAGCTCTGGATGGGCAAAGCGGACAATATTGGTGGTGAGAGGGGCAAGATGTTACATATATATATATATATATATATATATATATATATATATATAATATATATATATATAGGTAGAGGATCCGGTAGGAAAATTGTTTGGTGTAAGAAGTGTAGGAAGTATTTTCAACCATTAGATCAAATCTGATTAAATCTTTAGATGAAGGGCATCATACACTTTTTGTCTATTTTTTTATTTATTACAAACCCACTAAATTAGCAACTAACATTTAGATATTTATGAAGATTAATCATCCTAAATTAACTAATTATTCATTAGTTTTCATAAGAATCATAAGATATTCATATCAAATAACTTTATCAATACCCAAAAACTTGTTCGATTCTTCAAACATATAACCCATCTCTATCACTTTTTCGATTATTCAAGTCATAGCAGAAGGTTAACATTTGAGTGTTTTATAATGAAAGAGAAACTAGTATGCATTAATAAGGAGTGTTTTATAATATCATCGGGAGTGTTTTATAATAACATCATTAGTGTTTTATATTGAAACTAAACACAGTATAAGTGTTTTAACATATATGAATCATGTTTAGTAAAAAAAACACTATTATTTGGTTAGATCAGCAAAAAAAAAAAGAAAAAAAGAAAAAAAGAAAACACTGTTACTTTAAACCCACTATTATAGAAGATGAAGAATAACCGGTGCAAAGAAGGTTTTGTGGTTCTATTTGTTTTTTTTCTTTTTAGAAAATGAACAAGTTTGAATGTATGAGAGAGATCATAATCACTAATAATATTTAAAATTGAAATTAAGATGAGAGAGAGAGGGGCATGATTTAAAGGTGAGAGTCAAATGGTTTCTATATCAAAATACAAGAAATGATATTAGTACCCTCATTTAAAACACATATTGGACCATTACACCCTTAATTATTAAAATATAATTAGTAGACTTTTAAAAATCCCAAACTTTTAATCTCAACCATCAATTTCTAGATCAAATGGTTGAAAACACTTCCTACACTTCCTACACAAATCAATTTTCCTACATGAACATATATATATATATATATATATATATAGGGAAAACTTAATTTGAGAACACCTATATTTCGTGCGAACCGCGAGAACGCTATCTAAAACCATTCAAATTCAAAATTTCTTTTTTCACTTTTCTTTATTATTAAAATACAATCTCAAAAACATAATTTACGCTTAAAGATTTAAACGTATATGAAAATAAATTGTTTTTACACATAGGTAAATTTGTTGTTTATACATGTGTATGTTGCTTCATTTACACATGTGTAAAAAGTTAATTTTAGAGTGTTTCTACAAGAAAAAAAATAATTATTTGGAAAGAAAATTCATTTTTTAATGTTATATTTTAATTATAATTAGGTTTGTATTCAAAAAAATTGATGTTGATTGGCTTTGTCATTTGTTCTCACGGTTCTCGTGATATTTAGCATTCTCAAGATAACTTTCTCCTATATATATATATATATATATATACTAGTGGGAATGCCCGCGCGTTGCGGCGGGTGTCCCGATTGATATCATGTTGAACTAATATCAACAAAATAGTAGGCAAAGGGCCCAAATAATAATTCATTCTTCTCTCCAAAATCGACGTATTGATACCAACTTAATACAGACAAAGCGAATAGTGTTTCTGATATAAACAAAATGACGATTACAAAAGTCAGCGTGCATTCCAGAAATAAACGTGTCCACACCTACAATTCAAGATATAGGGGTCCCCCGAAATCAAAAGTCCCAACGGTTTCTCCTATGCAAAATCTAGACCTTATCTAGACAAATTACTTGCTAGATTTTTTATAACCTTGCCCTTTGTCCCATTCCGAGTTGACTTGTCAATAGAACTCTAGATCACTTGTACGCTCTACTTTTGTCTATGAACTAGGTCTATTAGAGAAAATATGATAATATGAAAAAGCATATGAAACCATTAATATGATGATTAAACTAAGAAATAATGGGGTACATGGTCACAACCCAATATAAAACATAACCAAACACAAGTTACCTGATATGAGCGGCATACAGGCTGTCGCCGGAATCCCCAAACCACACAATAATGAAGCTATATCATGACATGACATGCCATTTCTAGTTTCTTAAAGTCTTGTTGGATTTTCATATGATACGTTTTCCTTTTTTTTTTTTTCATGTTTTGATGATCCTATGGAACATCAAGAAACAAAAACTATGTAGTATATTGAAAAATCGTGAAGCTATCATCATAAAACATTACCTGAATTCTGCGCAGGAGCGACTCGATCTTTTTTAAAGCCCAAAGCTAAATGAAATTCAGTGCCCTTTGTCGAATTTCATTATTATACACCCTCATCTCTTTATCCGGGCTTGGGACCTAACAAGAATAAGCTAAAAAGTTTTAATAGGCATGGAGTTAAATTTTAACTTGCATGTTTTTTTTCTTGTGTAAACAACTAAACATTCTTATATGCATAGATTAATTTTATTATCAAAAAAGAATAAGCAAATGACTTAATGACTATTGTTGTGAGATTATGCAATTAAATCTAGTATAACATTTGGCGGAACAGGTGTTTGGTTTTTAATTAGAAGTTCTTGTTTCCACTTTAACACTTAAGGATATAACTGACTCAAGTTCTTATAAAAGTTTATTATATCGAATGAAAAGGAATTGCCTTCCATTTCAATTTTTTCTTCATACTAAAAATAAAGCAAAACAAATATGTGTTCATAAATCATAAACTATATAGAAAAATGCACTGTATGTATTTCAGCTTTTGGTGTTATTAAGTTCTGGATTTCAGACTTTATAAGTTGAGACGTAGTGCATATAGCTGATAAAACTAATAAAGAATTCATAAAGGATGAAATTACAAGCCAGTTGAATCAAAGTATTTTTAGTTGTTAGAATTTAGAAAGGCTCCAAAAATAGCTAAAATGTACCTGCGAATCAAAGCAACTCTAATTAACACACATATCTAGAATCTGATTATCACGTACAAAGAGATTCAACAAGCTTTAATAATAATTTGAAAAACAGTAAACAAGATAATGAAACTTTATACCCTAAATTACACAATACGAGTAACGGAATGATGAGAAGAAACAATACAGAGAGTGTGTGAGAGAGAGAGAGAGTACCCATGGATAATATGAAGATAAAACTCTCCATACTATCAATGGAAGTTTCTTCATGGAATGGAATAGAATTTGTTATGAATGATTAATATAAATAAAACACAATCAATGAATAATTGATTAGGAGAGCTCTTCATATGACCTAATAGGGAAGGTGAAGGGAGTTAGGGGCACTATAGGAATGATATTTTAGCTTTTAACTAAAAACAAAAGATAAAATTACTCTACTAACCCTCTAAGTGTCTTAATTGTCCCCAATATCCCTATAATACCCTTATGAAATAAGCTTTATTCTCTTATACTTGTTGCTTTAAAATTGTACTCATGTCAAAATTCCAATATGGTACATCACTCCTCCTTTATAATGTAATTATAGATTATAGATTATATATATATATATATACAGGATTTGGTTCAAATGAGATCTTTTTCCCAAATTGAGAACTGTGAGAACCATTCTGGACCACAAATTTCTCTAAGGCAAAAAATTTTTTTTTTTTTTTGCTTTAATCACTGCTTTATATGCCTGAAAAAAAACATTTTAATTTTTTTTCAATATACACATGTGTATAATTCCATTATACACATATGTATAGCTGAAAAATGATATATACACATATGTATAAATGAAAAAAATCAAAAAAAAAAAAAAATTCTTACATAAAAATGTGCGATTAATGCAAAAAAAATATGCCTTTATATGAAATGTGTGGCCCAGAATGGTTCTCTCAGTTCTCAAATAGGGGTTGGTTCTCTTAAGATCCCTACCTTGTATATATATATATATATATATATATATATATATATATATATATATATAGGGTAGGGTTCAAATAGGAACCAACCCTTGAGTAGGAACTATAGGAACCAATCTGAGCCATCCATCTTCAATAGCATGATTGTAAATAAGTAAAACTTTAATTAACTGTTATTTTAATAAAGGGGTATTAATGTCTTTTGTTCAATATCATTGTTATTAGGTAATTAATAAGAAACTCATGTATATTTGGAAACAACAAATTAGTGTTTATGGTATACCCAAACGTATTTATTAAATATATACTATTAAAATTATATCTCGGTATATATACAACAGTGTACATTGGTGTATATCAGTTTTTTTTTGTTCATTCATCATCATCATCAAACACATATATACAACGTGTACATCAGTTATACATTGATGTATATCACTTTTTTTCTTTTCATTCAACATCATCAACACAGATATACATTGGTGTATATTCGTTTTTTTCATTCATCATCATCACCAACACAAAATATACATTGGTGTATATCAGTTTTTTTTGTTCATTGGTGTTGAATAAAAAGAAAAAAAGTGATATACATATATACAACAGTGTACATCAGTTATACATTGATGTATATCACTTTTTTTCTTTTCATTCAACATCATCAACACAGATATACATTGGTGTATATTCGTTTTTTCATTCATCATCATCACTAACACAAGATATACATTGGTGTATATTCGTTTTTTCATTCATCATCATTCAACATCATCAACACAGATATACATTTCATTTTTCCTAATGAATATACACCTGTGTATATTTAACGTAACATTTAGAACGTCATTTACCTACTATACTACACTTGTGTATAATAATTAATAGATATGTTGTTATACACTGGTGTATAACAACTAATAAACTAACAACAAATCTTTTCATCGTTGTACAACCCAATAACTACATATAATACACCAGTGTATAACTATATCGTCATTCCAATACTGTACGTAAGTATGAATTCCAGAATACAAAACAAACTTTTTCAAAAGTCAAAAATAAAACGAAACTATACGGATCATCCGACACAAATCACAAAAAAACGTACGAGAAAACGAAATACAGTTAAAAAACACAATACATAAATACCTTGATTTTCAACACTATTACGAATCGTAGGACGATTTTAGTTTCTTTTTAATCGCAAGTTTTTTCAATCAAATTGAATTAAATCTTCTGATTGCTATGAACGTGATTTTTATGATTAAGGAATTAGAGATGATAATGGTTGAGAGATTTAAGGAAACCCAATCTCTAACTAAAACAACTGCCATATATAAAAAAGTCTTAATCAATTAAAAAGATAATATTTAATTGTCTAATTACACAAATACCCCTAGATCAAAATTATAAATGGATGGCTCAGATTGGTTCCTAAGTTCCTAACTAGGGTATTGGTTCCTATTTGATCTTTTTCCTATATATATATATATATATATATATATAGTATAAGTATCCATGAAAAAACTCTTCTTAAAGAGAAAACCTTGGAAACCCATCATGTGGTTAGAATCAAGCCACATCACCACAATCAAAAATCAATTTAATATTTCTATAAGGGTAGTAAAGTAATTTTACCATCCCAATCAACTCAAGTACAATCTCTCTCTTCCTTTCTCTTTTCTTTGATTATATCTCCATCTCTTTCTCTTTCTCTGATTAAACTTCCAACAATTCAAACTCAAATTCAATTTTCATACACCCTTCCCTCTCATTCCCCCCATTTTCATCAAGATCTCAAAAACTTCATCTCCTTTCTCACCCTAAAATGGATTTCAATAAATCTTCTGAACACCCGATGATGATCATATCTCCTCCTCAAAATGTTCTTCGTAACAATTTTCAGTTGATGAAGATCCACTAGGTGCGTAACATGGTTCGGTCGTAGCTAAAATTTCCCAGTCGATGAAGATGTACCAGGTGCGTAACATGGATCGAGGTTAGTGCTTTTTGTTTTTGCCCTCTTTGGAGTTGTGTTTTTTAGTAGGTTTGTTTTTGTCTATGTGTTCTGTTTTGGGTCACTGCTAGATTTTTTTTAGCGACTATGTGTAAACATTTTTTTTTATTTTGAAGCTGTGTTGATGCTCTCTATTCTTATTGTTTGACCCACCATAAAGATCATAGGTAAATTTGTTGATTAAAGTTTATGCACTCCATGTGTTTGATGAAATGCCTAAGTTGATAATATTGTTGTTTTTGTGTTAATTTAAGTGCAGAATGTAATGTTGTGTTTAACTTTGAAGCTGTGTTGATGCTCTCTATTCTTATTGTTTAACCCACCATGAAGATCATAGGTAAATTTGTTGATTAAAGTTTACGCACTCCATGTGTTTGATGAAATGCCTGAGTAGATAATATTGTTGTTTTTGTGTTAATTTAAGTGCAGAATGTAATGTTGTGTTTAACTTGTTGTTGTTGTTGATTAGATTCTTTGTCACTGGTCATGTTTTTTAACACTCACCATGTGTGTTTTTGTAACAAATTGGTATATGCATATAACACCTGTTAATTAGATGCAGAAGTGTACAATTGCTCTAGTTTTAGATTAAACTTCCAACAGTTCACACAATATTCATTCACTGATGTAAACACATGTTAATCAGATGTAGAAGTGTATAATTGCTCTACTTTTAGATTTTTAAAACTTCTAACAGTTCACCAATAACAAATCACCTTTCCTGGTTAGAGAGAAACTTGCGGGGTTGGTTCTTTATCATTGGTCCTGTTTTTTTTTTTAAAGTCTCCCCGTGTGTTTTTGTAACTAAATATTTCACTCATTAAAGTGTTTGCGGTGTGTTTTCGTTATTCGCGGCTGACACATGATACAACTGGGGGTAAAAAGTAACTTATGTTAACATGTTTCTGCATAGGGGCGCGTTTTTTGGTTAGGGGTAACTGATGTTCTTTTTGGGCCCCGACTAAAATGTGTTACTTCTGTTAGTAAGTTTAGATGATGAGTTAGGCACATCGATTAACACCTTATCTATTGTTTTGCAGTTGATAATGAAGACCCCCCCCCCCCCACCGGTTATGTTAACATACGAAGTCGAAGGAACCCGAGAAAAATATGTAGAAAAACTTTGGAATAACGTTTTTCTTTTTGGTACTCAATGTATAGAATTGCTAGATTTTTTTTTTGTTAAAGTGGTCAATAGTTTTGTAATGATACTTTGTAATAACGTGAGTTAGTAGTTTGTATGCTTTGTTTCTGTACCAGGAGTTTGACTTACCATTACAATAAAACATCCATAAAAATAAACTAACATGTGTTAAATGTTGTCAGATGATAAGATACGGTTCAGGCCATTAATATGTACCAACCAGTAACCTAGCTCATGCATTACTAATAGGGAGTTACTAATAGGAACTTAGATAAAAGGGAACACCAAAGTCGGGTCACATAGTTTTTTTATACATCATGTGTTAACATGTGTTATTCCAAACATGTGTTATCCCATCTCATATGACCCCCATGTTTTTTGGAATCAAAGTAAATTGTACCAGGAGTTTGACTTACCATTACAATAGAACATCCATAAAAATAAACTAACATGTGTTAAATGATGTCACATGATAAGATACGGTTCAGGCCATTAGTATGTACCAACCAGTAACCTAGCTCATGCATTACTAATAGGGAGTTACTAATAGGAACTTAAATCAAAAGGGGACACCAAAGTCGGGCCACATAGTTTTTATCCTATCATGTTTTAATATGTGTTATTCCTAACATGTGTTATCCTATCTCATATGACCTCCCATGTGTTTTGGGAATCAAAATAAACTGTACCACGAGTTTGACTTACCAATACAATAGAACATCTATAAAAATAAACTAACATGTGTTAAATGTTGTCACACGATTACAAAGGTTCAGACCAAATAATATGTACCTAACATGTGTTAACGTGTGTTCTTACTAACATGTGTTATCCCATCTCATATGACCTCCCATGTCTTTTTGGGAATCAAAATAAACTGTACCAGGAGTTTAACTTACCATTACAATAGAACATCCATAAAAATAAACTAACATGTGTTAAATGTTGTCAGATGATAAGATACGGTTCAGGCTATTTAATATGTACCAACCAGTAACCTGGCTCATGCATTACTAATAGGGAGTTACTAATAGGAACTTAAATAAAAAGGGGACACCAAAGTCGGGTCACATAGTTTTTTATACATCATGTGTTAACATGTGTTATTCCAAACATGTGTTATCCCATCTCATATGACCCCCATGTTTTTTGGAATCAAAGTAAATTGTACCAGGAGTTTGACTTACCATTACAATAGAACATCCATAAAAATAAACTAACATGTGTTAAATGATGTCACATGATAAGATACGGTTCAGGCCATTAGTATGTACCAACCAGTAACCTAGCTCATGCATTACTAATAGGGAGTTACTAATAGGAACTTAAATCAAAAGGGGACACCAAAGTCGGGCCACATAGTTTTTATCCTATCATGTTTTAATATGTGTTATTCCTAACATGTGTTATCCTATCTCATATGACCTCCCATGTGTTTTGGGAATCAAAATAAACTGTACCACGAGTTTGACTTACCAATACAATAGAACATCTATAAAAATAAACTAACATGTGTTAACTGTTGTCACACGATTACAAAGGTTCAGACCAAATAATATGTAACTAACATGTGTTAACGTGTGTTCTTACTAACATGTGTTATCCCATCTCATATGACCTCCCATGTCTTTTTGGGAATCAAAATAAACTGTACTAGGAGTTTAACTTACCATTACAATAGAACATCCATAAAAATAAACTAACATGTGTTAAATGTTGTCAGATGATAAGATACGGTTCAGGCTATTTAATATGTACCAACCAGTAACCTGGCTCATGCATTACTAATAGGGAGTTACTAATAGGAACTTAAATAAAAAGGGGACACCAAAGTCGGGTCACATAGTTTTTTTATACATCATGTGTTAACATGTGTTATTCCAAACATGTGTTATCCCATCTCATATGACCCCCCATGTCTTTTGTGAATCAAAATAAATTGTACCAGGAGTTTGACTTACCAATACAATAGAACATCCATAAAAATAAACTAACATGTGTTAAATGTTGTCACATGATAAGATACGGTTCAGGCCATTAGTATGTACCAACCAGTAACCTGGCTCATGCATTACTAATAGGGAGTTACTAATAGGAACTTAAATCAAAATGGGGCACCAAAGTCGGGCAACATAGTTTTTATCCTATCATGTGTTAACATGTGTTATTCCTAACATGTGTTATCCTATCTCATATGACCTCCCATGTGTTTTAGGAATCAAAATAAACTGTACCAGGAGTTTGACTTACCAATACAATAGAACATCTATAAAAATAAACTAACATGTGTTAAATGTTGTCACACGATTACAAAGGTTCAGACCAAATAATATGTACCTAACATGTGTTAACATGTGTTCTTACTAACATATGACCTCCCATGTTTTTTTAGAATCAAAATAAACTGTAATAGGGGTTTGACTTACCATTACAATAGAAGATCCATAAAAATAAACTAACTTGTGTTAAATGTTGTCACACGATTACCCTTTTTTTTTAATTGTGTCCATTTTTGAAGTTTCTTTTTATGCCTAATGATATTTGAGTGTTCTAGGTAGGTTTTTTTTTTCCGTGCTAATAGTCTTTTTAATTAGATCTGATAACACATGTTACACTTCTTGCTTTCAAGCCAAATTGATAAACTCATGTTACCTTTGCAAACAACCCAATAACAACTATAAAACATAACATATATTACATATTCTAACAAATAACATACACATTAAGGACACAACTACAAAGAACTCTTTTAAGGACACAACCACATTAAGGACACAACCACAAAGAACACCTTCAACCCCTTCTTCTCTGTACACACTGGCCATCCTCTCTGACCGTCTCTGGTCACCTTTTGCCTATAACACATGTTATTATAGTTAAACAAAGAGTCTATCAAAATGGTCAATATTAAGAAAATGATAACACATGTTAAAGCTAAGTAGTGGTCAATCAATGATACCTTTCTTGCTAGATGGTCCAACCATATCATCTGTGATACCCAAATCATCATCCGAAATCTGGAAAAAAAATAATAACTAAGTTTTCACCTTCCAATCCAAATCCAAATAAACCCATGAAGACATGACAAATTAAAAGCAAACCATGATATTATATAATTGTATTACTTTATTGTTGCTGGTAAAAAATAAAAAGAACCATATACGATGTGGACTGAAACAAATTAGAACAGACAGAACAGATCTATAAAGATTGATTAAAAATTGAACAAATTTATAACAAATTGAACAAGAGAGAGAGAGAGAGAGAGAGAGAGAGAGAGAGAGAGAGAGAGACGTTAACAAACAGAACAGATCTATAAAGATTGGTCCTACCAGTCACCTTCACCGGTGAGTCTCCTTCCCCGTCGTGAACATTTGTCCAACCAGTCACCTTCACCGGCGAGTCTCCTTCTCCTTCCATCACCGTCGACCAGCCACGGTTGCTCCGACAGCCAAAGGAAGAAGATGGAAAGTGGGTGGAATGAAGAAGACGGTTGCTCTTTCTCCTTCTCCACCTTCACCGGCGAGTCTCCTTCTCCTTCCATCACCGGCGAGTCTCCCCACTGGCTACATGTGAATTTTAGGAGAATGGAAGAAGATGGAAAGTGGGTGGAATGAAGTTGGGAGGAGATGGAGTAGAGAGAGGAGAGAGAATGTATTATTATGGTGAAGTTGATAAGAAAGAGGAGAAGAAGAAGAAGAAGAAAGAAGAGAAAAGGAGGAGGTGTCTTTGAAGAAGAAAGATTTTTTTTTTTTGAAGGCGCAGGTTCTTTGAAGAAGAAGAAAGAAGAGAAAAAGAGGAGAGAGGAGAGAGTCAAGACTTGATTAATGGGGAGAGAGAGTGTGAACTTGATTTACCCAAACTACCCTTTTTTGGTTTGTTGTGTAATATAATATTGTTTCTCTTTCCAGAAAGTCACACAATGAATCTCAACCATTGATCTATTAACATGGATGGTTGAGATAAGGTTTCCAAAGTTTTCCAGTTTAGAAGGGTTTTCCATATATCCCTTCCCTATATATATATATATATATATATATATATATATATATATATATATATATATATGATTTGAATCATTTGAGAACCACCATTTAGAGAGAGAACCAAATAACCAATGTGAACAGTTCACATTTTTGTAAATATGAAGTTTGTCTACAAAAAAACCCTCCATCAAAAAATAAAAAAATAAAAAAATTATATAACCTAAAATATAAAAAAAAAAGTAAAAACGCCAAAATGATTATCTAGTATTAATATTCCTAATGCACATGTGCATTTCGCTATTATATATACCCATACGTATACCGTATGCATATGTGCATTTTACTATTAGATCACACTTTTAAATAAATTGTCAATTACCATAATTAAATGATCATTAAATGGACGCGATATGAAATATAAAGAGGCAAAAATTTTATTCAATGATCATTAAATGGACGCAAAGTGAGAAATAAAATACACTCGAACTCGTCAATTGCGTAGTTATGCATATTATAACATAACTTGAAAATAAGACAACTGTAGGACAACAAACATTAATAAACTTAAAATAACTCTATATAAGAACTATAAAATAAGAAACGTGTACTGCAGGCACATGTGCATTTCACTAATATAGTTAGGTTTTTTCGAGTGGTTTAGTTTCAGGGCTTAGTTTTTAGGTATTGTGGGAAGGGGTTAGGTTTTTTTGGGAGATTGGTTGGTGGGTGTTTTTGAGTTGTGGGGGGTTTAATTATAATTATGCAAATGTGCATATGTCAATTTCCTTATCATCAATTTACATATGTCAAAATAATAATCACAAACATAATCAACCTATCAACCATCATATAAGACCACCCACAATATACATATGTGCATGCATCATCCCTCAAACAACAAACTTTTTTGTACCCGTCTGTTTTTATTATACAATGATATGTAGTTTCTACCAAACCATCAACACAATAAAACAGATGATAACAAAAAAAAATTCTCCATATTACAAACCAACCATGTTACCACTAATCACCTACCTACAAACTTCTAATTATCTTCATACAACACTCTTCACACCTCATTGATGCCTCATCTAACATCTCCCTTAGTTAATATGAACAAAATACATATATGCACGTGTGCATATATATATATATATATATATATATATATATATAAGTGTTCCCATACAAAAACATTATATTGTGAGAAGTGTAAGAAAGTATCTCACAGTGATACGTGGCACCAAGGTGAAGGATACATAAGTAAATTTACCCAAATAATTATCTTATTAAATTTAAATCTTTTATTATTTTAAGAGTAATTTTAGGGATAATTAATTGATGATTTCAAAACAATCAATATAACAGGTGAAAATAATCAATAAAACTAGTTTAAAACAAAATTGAATAACATAGCCTATATAACAAATCAATAAAACAAGTTTAAACAATACATAAAATTTTCACATTAATAACATAGCCCATATAACCGAAAACACATTTGTTTATACAACATAAAATTTTCAAATATCCATACACAAAACACATTTGTTTAGTCAACATTTAAAAAAAAAACCATATACAAAACACATTTACCACTCAAAAATACATTATTATGGTAAAACCCAAATCATCCGGTTCAACCTTCTGTTAAGACACCAAAAACCCAAATCACCTTAGACACTCCAAAATAAAACACAGCCTATTAAACATATCTTGGAAAACCCAAATCATTCGGTTCAACCCTTCTGTTAAAACACTAAAAACCGCTCAAAACACATTATTATAGTAAAACATTCCTGTTAAACATATCTTGTAAAACACCAAAAAACACCAAAAAACACATTATATTACTAATAAAACACAACAAATTGCATGTGTTTAAAACCCATCGGCATTTGTATAAAGAACTAATAAACACATATATAGGGAGGAAAACCAACTTCCGATCCGGAATCACTTTCTTCTTCTCCGTCGTCGGCGATCTCGTCCTTTTCCCCACCATTTTCTGTTTTAATAGAAGTTGAAAAACACAATGACAGCAAGATTTTATAGAATGGGTTGCTTGTTTTCTAAGAATCTCTTATCATTTGCACTGATATTTCGGTTGTTTTGTTTCCTAATTTTGGGTGAAGAAGTCTGTGGTAATTATCCGATAAACAAGCAAGAGATACGGTTATTGATATGTCAATTAAATGGATTTTATTAATTAAGATTTGTAATATTACACATCTACCCATATAGCTTTAATTTATCTAATCTAGTTATAACACATATTACAAAATTGCCACTACTATCATCTCATCCATCCATTAAGCTGATCTAATGGTTATTTTTCTTTCTCGCCCTTCTTACAAAACACCTCTTTTGTATGCTAACCCTACCCTATATATATATATATATATATATATATATATATATATATCTAAATTGCTTAAATAAATAATAACGACCTTTTTTATCTTCATGATCAACAATTATGTCATCATCCTTAATCGCATATGGCAGTTTTTTTATCCTTTCTCCCTCGATTCTAAGAAAAAAGTTACCTTCCTCGATTTTTTCCCATTCATTAACTACAAATAATAAACAACACATAAGAAAATCAAAATTTCAATCTTAATGCACATGTGCGTTATAATGAATAACCGTAATGATTTCAGTATAAATGCACATGTGCATTAATAATACTTTTATCAGTAGCAACTACATTATGCACATGTGCATTAATATTCTTAATTCACATGTACATATCAAGAAATGACACCTTTTTAACATGCTTATGGTAAAACAGTTAAATATAGAACAAACATACCTAAATTAAATGCATAATTGTCACAACATCATACTTCAATCATAATTCACCAAACACATATATGCAGACATCTCATCATCAAATACACTTCAAACCTAATTCACCAAATACAAAATCAGTACATCACTAAAACAACACCACTATCTTGCTGATGAATCGATATCTCCTAAATTTCAATTATAATAAACAATTCAACTATTCAGATTCACAAACCACATACACACACATAAAATCAATCATTAGCCACATTCTGTAACAAAATAATAATCCTAAAACTAACAAACAAAACATCAATATTGCTCTAACTTCTAAGTAATTTCATAAATTGTTGCAAATAATAATAAACAACATATTTTATCATAATTCCACCAGATCAATTAACAATACAATTCCAAGAGCTCACAAATCAGATTTAGATCGATTAACAATAATAGACATTTCATCGAGCAACTTGTATGCACACTTTAAATACATATTACTAACAATATTTTACTTCACCTGATGAAAGATGAATAATTGGAAATTAAATTATCCTGGAAATCAACTTATAATGCTTGCTTCAACTCAATCAACTCTAAACAGAGATGATTAATCCCCTAAAACAAATAATAATAATAATCTATATCTATACTATCTTATAATACATTTCATAAGGACCTCTTAAAATTTAAGTTTTACAAGCATAATTCCTTATAGTACAACACACAATGCATATGTTAACTACTTTTTGAAGACAAATATGTGTTTTATACAATACTTACATATTTTCCCCTCAACTTTACTCAACTTTTTTTATTTAAATAACAATTACACTTTCACCCTTATTTTAACCAACTACCTCCATGATTTTTAAACGTCCATAATTTTTTTATACGTTAATATTTTTCTAATATCATTACACCGTATAAATGAATATTTTTTTCTCTTTAATTTGAGTATAGTATTGCTATAGTTTTTTTTTAATTTAAAAATGATATGTTATGGTTAAGTAATAACCGATACGAAAACTGTTGGGTCTGCTGACCTGGAGAAGAACAGATGATTGAAAAGCCAAAACATGCTAACAGTTGATCCACACAATAAACAGTCCTTACAACATACTTCTCCCAAAAGACTGCTGACTCTAACAACTGTTCTATCCAAACAACTGCTATGACAACTGCTGATACAAAGGACTGCTGAATAAACACTGATGAAGAACAACTGCTGACCAAAGGTCTGATGAAGAACAACTGCTGATCCAAGTATTGAAGACTAAAGCACTGCTGGAGCCAACAGCACTTAGGCTCCAGCAGAGGATACAAGACCATCAGAGTTTTCCTACAACAGTAGTTTACCTTCAGTGTTTTCAATGTAACAGTAGTTTGTAATAGGCAGATGTTTTATGTTTGTTATTCTGTTAGAGGTCACTGTCTTAGGTGACGTCAGCCTAGGTCATCAGTGGTTTAGGTTTGTCTATAAATAGAACAGTGCTTGTACTGTTCTATTGCATCACACACACAAACATTCTCTTAGACAAACAATCACTGTGTGATCAAGCTGAGGGGGAGTACTTGTATGATTGTAATCTTTTAGATAAATGAAAGCATTCGATCAGAAAACAATTACTCTCATGTTTTGATTAATAGTTTATCATTCCGCTGCACTTTCATTCTATATTCATTTCACTCTTATCATTTTAGTTGAACATAATCAAAACAATCAAACTCAGATCCTAACAATTGGTATCAGAGCTTGGTCAATTAAATTCGATCTAACAAATCAATTTAATATAAACAGATCAGCTCACAATTATTGATATCGTTTGTCTGTTGGATTGAAAACAGAGTAATAGTTTAATTTCGTTTCAACCGTTTTTAAACAGACTTTGTTTTTTGAAAAATCAGAGAATGGCTTCAATCAATCACGATCCACATAACACTGGCACGAACAACAAGCCACCGATGCTTGTCAGATCTGAATACAATATCTGGCAACGTCGGATGAGCCATGTTCTAGCTCAACAGAACACTGGGTGTTGGAAGTCGGTTATCTTTGGACCACATGTTCCGATGGTGCCGAGTACTGAAGATCCCAAGGTTCAAGAGCCAAAGAAACTTGAAAACTACTCCGACCAGGATTTTCAGAAAATTGAGTTAGATGCTAAGGCCTTCAGTATTGTGGCCATGGCTCTACCCAATGATATATATGCTGGGCTGTTACACTGTAACAGTGCAAAGGAGTTGTGGGATGCACTGAAAGAACAATTTGGTGGGACTGAGGAGGTTATTGAAAACAATCGTGAAATACTTAACCAACAATATGAAACATTCAGTCATGTCAAAGGAGAGTCATTAACTCAACAGTTTGAGAGGTTTAATTGTTTAATTAGTGAACTAAAACTGGTTGGTCTTACTTACCCTCATTCAACCCTGAACCATAGGTTTTTAAGATCATTACCAGACAAATGGGACACTATTGCTATTGTGATGAGAAACTCGATTGGATTTAAGGACCTATCACTGACCCAGCTTCATAGTAAGCTCTTGACCTATGAGAGAGAGCTTAACCAGAAAAAGAAGCTCCAGGACTCTAGAAAAGTGTCTGATGATTATGTATTTGGGAATACAGCACTTTTGGGTCATGATGAGGTGCCTGGAAATACTAAGGATCAGAGTTATGATCATTTCATTGACATAACTTCAGGTTTTAACTCAGGTTTTAACTCTGATTCTTATTCACCAAACTATGCTTTCACAGCAAGTGGTGGTGATATCCAGGCATCTGATAACATATCCTTTGAGTATGATGACCTGAAATACTTTGACCCTGATGATTTGGAAGAAATGGACATTATGCACCAATTGGCTCTTCTCAGTGTAAGAACTAACAATTTTTACAAGAAAACTGGGAGAAGGTTTCCAGGGTTAACTGGCAGATCAAAGGTTGGGTTGGATAAATCAAAGATAAAGTGTTACAAATATCATAGACTTGGTCATTTTGCTAGGGAATGTAGGAGTCAACATGGTACACCTATAATCACCTATCCAAATCAAAGACCTCAGACCAACACTTATCAGAATTCCTATAATACCCCTGGATCAAATGTGCAAAACACTGCTCATTTTGCACAGTCCTCAAACACTGTTCCTGTCCAGTATGTCCAGACCACTGTTCCTCAGATCCACTATGTGCAAACACCTGTTGCTCAAGCACCTGTGCAAACGACTGTTGCTTCATCCTCTGCTCCTGCAGAGACCAGTCAACAGAGCTTCTTTACACAAGGCTTTGTTGATTGGAGCAGTCTACCAGATGAGTTAACAGATGAAAATTTTGCATTAGTTGCCAAAGCTGAAAATGAACCAGAAAACTTTTGTTTCATGGCTATGGTTGATGAGGTTGAAACTGAGGAGGTGGTGACTGAATCTGATGTTGTGACTAATGATGTTGTTGATGAAGTTGTTACAGGTGAAAAACCTGAAGAAGAGGTTGTGAATCTCTCAGATCCCTGGGGTGCATCTGATGATTGTGAGTGCAAGTGTGATTGTGCGTTGATGGCTGCTGCTAAGGTATCTCCTCAAATTCTTAAAGATTTGTGTTCTGACAGATGTGTAATTGCATTTGCTAACATCAAAGAGGTGAATGAAAACCTTAGAAAGAAAATTTTAGATGATGAAGTTAAATTTGAGAAACTTTCAAAAGATTTAAAAACAAGTTTAACTGAAAAGGAATCTGAAATAAGCAGCTTAAAACATGAAGCAACCATAACCAAAGACCAGCTCCAAACTATGATAGCAAAATATTAGAGTTGTAAAAGTGAGCTTGAGTCCACCCAAGTTGAATGTGAGAAATGGGTGGAATCATGTAGAGGTTTTGAGATGCTACTCAACAAACAAACCAAAAGTCATGTGAAGTTTGGTTTTGGTTTTGAAACCACTGCTCCAGCTTTTGAAAACACTAACAAAAGGAGTCAAAAGTCTGTTCAGATAGTTCCAACAAACCTGCAGGGTCAAGAGATTAAAATCACTGAACCAAATGGTAAGAAAATTGTTCTTGAAAAACCAGAAGGTTCCTCATCATTCACTGAACTTGAAAAGTATGAATTTAAACCTACCTGGTCTGATGAGTGTGATACTCTTGAGAATTTTAAACCTGTTGATTTTAAAACACCTGAAGGAAAGACAGCTCCTCAGGCAAAAGTCATTCCCTTGAAAAACCTTCCAGCAGATGCTCAAACATCTGCTGAAAAGAAGGCTGAAAAAGGGAAGAAGAAAGAAAAGACTGTCCACTTGTTCTGTGATTTCTGTGAGAAGAAGAATCATGTCACTAAAAACTGTTTTCTTCTAAAAGCATATGACATTAACAAAGGAACAAGTGTATGTGATTCCAAAGCCACATGTTCAATATGTGGGAAAAAGAATCACAAGACCAAAGAGTGCTTGTATCTAAAAAATTTTGACGTAAAAATACAAGAATACAAAGCTAAAACTCTTGCAAATCCTGTGGTTAGTACTTCAAAAGGAAAGCCCAAACAGACTTTCACCCCTGTCCAAACATCTGTTACTAAAAGACTTGAAACATCTGCTTCTAGGGATGTCCAAGTAACAGATGCTCCACCCACAAGCAAATACCCAAGAGGTTATGGACAACCACCATGTCATAGTCTGCCACATGTTTATGAGGAGCCAAAAAGACCCTCTAAACCAAGAGTGAACAGAAATCCATATGGGTATTATCATTTGTCTGGAAGTGATCAAACAACTGTTACCCCAAGTGTTGACATTCAAGCACTGGCAAATGGTCAGCAGCAGTTGTTGAACTTAATTCAAAAATTAGTTCAAACCACTGATCATCTTCCAAAGCTTGAGTCTGAAAAGTCTGAGGACCCATTCAAAGCCAACTTGGCTTTGGACACTCACCAAAACTAATCCATTACTGATGTACAGGGAGCTTATGGTTGTTTAGATAGTCTTTGGTATGTAGATAGTGGAGGCTCCAGGCACATGACAGGATGTAGAGCCCTTCTTCTGGACTTCTTGGCTCATGGAGGGGGTGATATATCCTTTGGTAATGATTCAAAAGGTAAGGTGTTGGGGTCAGGGACTGTACAAGCTGGGAA
Organism: Ambrosia x helenae; assembly: GCA_030844895.1. NCBI lineage: Eukaryota > Viridiplantae > Streptophyta > Magnoliopsida > Asterales > Asteraceae > Ambrosia > Ambrosia x helenae. The sequence continues at coordinate 64,902,784 of CM061227.1, read as the reverse complement.
ACTCAAGTTTGAAAATGTCAATCTTATTGATAATCTCAAGTTTAATCTTCTGAGTGTTTCACAAATGAGTGACAAAGGTTATGGCTCATTCTTCACAAAGAAAACTTGCAAGATTATTGGGCCAGAAGTGGTGAAAAAGATTGATACCATCATTGCTGAGAGCAAAGCACAACTTGTTGCTCACAGAAGTGGCAATGTGTATGTTGTTGATATGTTAAAGGACAATCCTATGGCAAATGTCTGTTTGTTTTCTGCTGCCTCCACAAAGGAGACAGAATTGTGGCATAGGAGATTGGGTCACACCAACCTTAACACTATCAACACACTCTCCAAACAAAGCCTTGTCAGAGGTTTACCATCAAAAGAATTCAAATGTGATGAGCATTGTGTTTCTTGTTTAAAAGGGAAACAACATAAAAGCTCTTACAAATCCATTGATGAGTCCAAAACCAGTCAATGTCTACAATTGTTGCACATGGACTTGTTTGGCCCTGTTAAAATCATGAGTCTAAGAAGAAAAAGATTTTGTCTTGTCATAGTTAATGATTTTTCTAGGTTTACATGGACTTACTTTTTACATTCTAAGGATTAGACTGCAGGTATATTGAAGGACTTTGTCACCAAAGTTGAAAAACAATATGACTTGCCAGTAAAAGTCTTCAGGAGTGACAATGGAACAGAGTTTAAAAATAAGGAGTTGGATGATTTCTGTGTGTCAAAAGTGATTGTGAGGCAGTACAGCATCCCAAGAACACCAGAACAAAATGGGGTGGTTGAAAGGAAAAATAGAACTCTTATAGAAGCTGCAATAACCATGCTAGCAGATTCTGGTTTGCCATTGTCCTTCTGGGCAGAAGCTGTAAACACTGCTTGCTATGTTCAAAACAGAGTTTTGATCAACCCCAGACATCAAAAAACTGCTTATGAAATTTTGTTCAAAATCAAACCATTAATTTCATTTTTCAAAATCTTTGGCTGCCCATGTTTCATCTTAAATCTCAAAGATTCCATTTCAAAATTTGCAGCCAAAGTAGATTGTGGTTATTTTCTGGGATATTCTTCTACTGCCAAGGCTTATAAAGTGTTTAACACAAAGACCAAGACAATAGAAGAAACTCTGAATGTAAAGTTCAATGAACTTTCATCTCTAAAAATCCCTGCAAATCCTGCTGAACTATTTGATTTAGATAAATTCAAATTTGAAGATATCACTGTTAAAACTAACAATGCAGGTATTCCACAGTCTCCACAACAAGATTATAGAACAAATGTTGTGATCCCCAGTCACTACAAAATCTATTCTGCTTCAGAGGAAGCAGCTGTTCAAAACAATTGTCAAAACTCTGCCACAGCTGTGTCAACCACTGTTGGCCAGTCTTATCCTCAAACCACTGTTTCACCTCTCACAACCACTGAACAATCATCTGTTGACAAAAGTCAGTCCAGTTTTACACCACTTGGACCTATTCCTCCACTACCATTCCAAACATCTGATGGCACTACAGAAGTGCAAACAGATGTTACACCAACAGAGTCACCAAACCTCTGTCCATCACCTCAAAATGCCATAATACCATATCAGGGAGATCTTATTTACTTAAGAGCTCATCCACCAGACCAGATCATTGGCAACATCAGAGAGGGTGTGCTCACAAGAAGCCAATCCTCCAATATCTGTCTTTTTGCAGGTTTTCTATCTCTTACACAACCTGTCAAGTACCAAGAAGCACTGAAAGACAACAGTTGGGTAGAAGCTATGCAAGAAGAACTCCTTCAGCTTAAAAGACAACAAGTATGGGAGCTTGTACCACTACCTAAGGATGTTTGTCCTATAGGAACAAAGTGGGTCTTCAAAAACAAAACTGATGAAAGGGGTATTGTTGTCAAGAATAAAGCCAGGCTTGTGGTTCAAGGCTTCAGACAAGAAGAAGGAATAGATTATGATGAAACTTTTGCTCCTGTAGCAAGACTAGAAGCCATCAGATTATTCTTAGTCTTTGCTGTCAACCACAACATAAAGGTGTATCAAATGGACATCAAATGTGCTTTCCTTTATGGCAAAATTCAGGAGGAAGTCTATGTATGTCAACCACCTGGTTTTGAAGACACATTCCATCCTGACTATGTCTACAAGCTCAACAAAGCTCTGTATGGACTCAAACAAGCACCAAAGGCCTGGTATGAAACTCTTTCCACATTTCTCTTATCCATTGGCTTCACAAGAGGCAAAATTGACAAAACTCTATTTCTAAAATGGAAAGGGAAAAACTTAATGATTTTTCAAATATATGTGGATGACATCATTTTTGGATCCACATGTAACCAAATGTGTGAAGAGTTCAGAAAACTCATGACAGCAGAGTTTGAGATGAGTGCCATGGGTGAACTTCAGTGTTTCCTTGGTCTTCAAGTGAAACAACTGCAAAATGGCACATTCATTTACCAAAACAAATATGTAAAGAATTTATTAACCAGATTTGAGATGAATGATTGTAAGCCATGTAGTACACCCATGAGTACAGTCAAGCTGCTCACTATTGATGACAAGGATGAACTGGTTGATCAAACACATTATAGATGCATGATTGGGTCTTTACTGTACTTAACTGCATCTAGGCCAGACATTATGTTTGCTACCTGTGTCTGTGCAAGATCCCAGGCTTCACCCAGAAAGTCAAACCTTATTGCTGTGAAAAGGATATTCAGATACCTCAAAGGTGCTCCCACACTTGGTATTTGGTATCCTGCTAATGGAAACATTGAGCTTTCAGGTTATTCAGATAGTGACTTTGCTGGCTGTCACACCACAAGAAAGTCCACATCAGGAGGGTGTCAATTTCTAGGGAATGCCTTAGTTTCCTGGCAAAGCAAAAAGCAGGCAGCTGTTTCAACCTCAACAGCTGAAGCTGAATACATTGCTGCTGCAAGCTGTACAGCCCAACTCATGTGGCTTCAAAATCAATTACTGGATTTTGGGATAACTGCACTACAGACTCCACTCATGTTGGATAGTCAAGCTGCTGAAAATATCATCAAGAATCCAATCTCTCATTCCACTACCAAACACATTGACATCAGACATCATTTTGTCAGAGACAGCTATGAAAAAGGTTTGATTTCTCTGCACCATGTTCCAACAGAGGATCAGTTGGCAGATGTGTTAACAAAAGCTTTAGACACATCTACCTTTACAAATCTGATTTCCAGAATTGGTATGTTAAACATGGATTAAACAAATACATTTTTTTTAAAAAAAAATAATAATAATAAAATGTTTCAGAAAATCAAAATTTCTTAAAAATAGCTGTTTGGTTGAAAAATCTGTTTCCAACATCTGATCAGATAAAACAACCACTGTTTCATTCATATCCACTGTTGGTTGAAAAATCTGTTCAAAACATCTGATCAGATAAAACAACTATTTCGCTATATATCTATACTATATCTATACAAAAAAAAACAGTTGGTTCCATCAGCTGTTTGTATCAGTTGTTTGCCAAAACAGCTGTTCTCCACCAGATGTTTCATCCATCAGATGATTGCCACGTCTGCTCATACAAGCAGAGGTTTGGCCACATCAGCGGTTTCTTTTGAGCCTATAAAAACCCTGTTTTACCGCAACAGATACTACACTGTCTCATTGTATTCAAAATACTGAAACCGCCTTCTTCATTCTCAAACCCTCAATCAATTTCCATTCATCTTCACCTTCGGAATCCATTACAATGGATCTTCAAGCCAAAGCCACCCACAATTGTCTCCCATATCTGGTTAAAACAGATGATAACATATCATTCCATTCCACCATCGACATTCTTCTAAATTCCAAATACCTACCCATCTTAACCGCTGACGCCCCCATTTACATTGATACACTCCAAGAGTTCTGGTTGAATGCTGAAGTTCTATTGCAAGACAAAAAGCCTACTTCCATTATTTCCAAAATTGGAGAAACAAGTATCGTCATTACCCCTGAAATCATATCCACAACCTTCTCACTAAATGACCTGGCAGGTAAGGACTCCTTCACAAAAACAGAGCTTCACACTGAGTTTCAAGAAAGAGGGTATGATGGTCAGATGACTGGATCAACTCTTTTCAAAAAGTTTTTCCCACCAGTCATGAAATTTTTCTTCCATACCCTTCTTCTGTGTGTCTCCGCTAAGTCCACATCCTTCAATGAAATCCCATTAAGGATGCAGTATCTGGGTTATGCCATGTTGTCAAACTCTGACTTCAATCTTTCCCAGGGATTGTTCATGGACTTAGTGTCAAATGTGAAAGCAATTAAGTCTGTGTCAAACAATGCTTTTCTAATTTACCCAAGAATTCTTAGTGTAATCCTACAAAAGGTCTTACCAGAAAAGGTTTTCAAAAAGGGTGAGGCAATGCAAATGAAAAGCTTAACTGATGAAACTTTCACTAGAATGCTGGGTGGAAGCACCCAAGAAAAAGTGTCAAAAGTGTCCAAAGTTTCTAAAACACAAACAAAGAGGACAAAGACAACAAATGTTGTCAAAACCTCTGTTGTTGAGCCCACTGCTCCTAGTGATCATGGCACTACATCCAGTGCTGTGAAACCCACACCAGCCACTTCCAAAAGAAAACATTCATCCACAAAAACCATCACTCAACCACAAATGAGACTTCTGGATGATGAGGTACCAGAAGATAACTCTGTTGCACCACCAAAGCAACCTAAAACCACTGTTGTTACTTCCTCACAACAGTTAGACATACTGATGTGTGTAAATGTATATATATATAAATAACACAAGTTCTACTTAAAACGACTCACCTAAAAACTACACACGCACAGCAAGTGTACCGGTCGCAAAGCAGTAAACAGATAAGACCGAGTATCGAACCCAAAGACGCAAATGCAACTCTAGATCACAACCTATACCGAATACTAGCCTAAATAAATATATACTTAAAGTGGGGGTGTTTTAAGCTACTAATTATAAACTTAAAAGAAACTAAATATAAATGAAATAACCTCAACTACTTATAGGAACTAGGGACTTGGAGAAATCGGATAGGAAGAAGGCTGGTTACTTAGGTAAAATCCCTAGACACTAGCAATAAATCCTGAATCTGGTAATTAACTTGAGACCCTATTCTTATCTAATAAACCTCCTGTCAAAGATAGCTCACTAGACTCAAGGCGGGACAAGTGTAGAAATGCTAAGATGGATCTGGATCGCCCTAGCGTACCAAAATCCCACAGAAATCAGATTAAAACCTCTCCTGGATTAAAACCCTCAAACTATGAAGCAGACTTAAACTCTACTGAAGAAAACCTAGGAAAACTCTAAACACGGACAAGTAGCGACTCCCGCCCTAGCGCTTGCCAACTACCGAACAATGCCTAGTTAGTCACCTAGCAATCTCGAGTTAGATTTCTCACCCTCAAGAATGGACTGCACGTCTTAGTTAATTTATTATATTAGTTTGTTATACTTGTGTCGTACTCCAACTCCAAATACTAGCACGCTAACCTAAGTTGACGAACTAGATTGATTTCAAGACCTAGGGGGTATCTCTACATGCCTAGCTCCACAAAACCAATAAACAAACTTCAAATAAAATTAACACCAACACACATATATCAAATCCAACAATAAAATTAAAGTCATGTAATCCTACACATCAAAATTAAAAACCAAGAATCATTAAAAACTGCAAATTTCGTGTCTAGTTCATAAACCTAAGCAACCATAAAAGTCTAGTTCATAATATTTAAAAACATGTTCACAAAATAAATAAATATAGCTTTAACCATGTCTATAGAAAAAATAAATAAAAACTAAACCTAACCCAAGGCTCGTTGGCTCTTGATCTTTAACGTGCCCGTGGCCTTTTCTCCTTCCGTGTCCTTTCGCTCGTCACCGTAGGTCGCCGGTTGCTTTTTGTCTTTTTTGTGCGATTGTCCGACTCCAATTGCAATTGTGAGTGAATGATAATTATCATCTTAGGCGGCTCCCCTTTAGAATTGGAATTGTTCCATTGTTGTTCACTCCTCCGCCGCTATGCTTCCATCCATAATAAATCACCCAATTTTTAACTTGGGCTTTTGGTGACAATTGACAAGGCCTCGTGCCTTTTGTTTTTTTTTTCTTTTTTTATATTATTATTATTATTATTATTATTATTATTATTATTATTATTATTATTACTCGGTGTTTTACACTCTGGTGTTCTTGGCTCGACCAAAGTTCGGCATTTATACTTCAACGCCCATGAACACCTACAAATATAAAATAAAATATATAAATAATAAAAATGACTCAAAACTAATAAAAATCTATAAAAACCTATACAAAATAAAATAGACCGGTACAAGCCTAAAACTAATAAAAACTATATACAAAAGACTTAATTTTAACTCAAAATACATAGGAGAATAGATGTGTTTTACGACACATCAAACATCCCCACACTTGACTCTTTTTCGTCCCTGAAAAAGAATTATGCTATGGAATCACAGTTAGGTTTACATCCAGTTTCAAAACATAGGTTATTTAATTAATAATCTACTAACGTATTGATTGCGATTGCAGGTATATTGATCCTCTTAAACCCACACCGGTTTTCAAGCCCCTTTTTATTTATGTTAAGTTCATGTTGATTAGTCTATCTAGGGTCTCACTCGAAGGAAGCCACAGTTCCTCCTAATCCCGCCTCAAGCTTATGAAGCTAAAGGAACGACCAATTGACCATTTCCCAACCGTCTTATGTAGAAAACCAAGAGAAATTAAAATCATTTTTTTTTTCTTTTGCATACTTAACTCAGAGGGTGTGACCAATCCAAGTCGCTATCCCAGTGGCCAGGCACCTTAAGCTTCAGCATTTTTTTTTTTCATCTCAGCATACTTAACTCAGAGGGTGTGACCAATCCAAGTCGCTATCCTAGTGGCCAGGCACCTTAAGCTTCAGCATTTTTGCTTTGATTTCTAATAATTTTTTTTTTTAAGTGATTAAAAATTCTAACAGTTGTCTACTTATAACGGTGCTTCTTATACTATTTTTGGCGGTTTCGGTCTCCCCGTTTCTCCTAGATGAGAACCTACAAAATAGCCTAACATAATTAATTTATTACTTTTCAAACGAAACCTTTCTACCGGCCGAGCCTACCCACATATCTCAAATCAGATACGTTTTCAATCAATTTTAATCTCTTATTATACATACTATTTGAAAACCGGACACCTAACTTTACCTATCATTTTCCATATATTATATAATGCAAACTTCAAAATCAGGGACTTTTTTTTCAGTTTTTTTTTTTTTTTTTTTTTTTTTGACTTAAAATGACTTTATACACAGACTAAACGACAGTTTCCCATCCCCACACTTAAACTCTACATTGCCCTCAATGTAGGAATAGAAAACGACTCAAAACAAAAAATAAAAAAAAATTCGAATGAAAAGACGAGGGCAAATTGGAAAAGACTTAGCTGGTTAATTAATGCGTAAGCTCCAAAAACTCTAGTCCAATCCAGCTCGATCGTATAGCATTTTGGTCACGATCGGCTCTGACACAATGGTAAACTCTCGGGTTACTTCAATATAACGTACAGGTCCAGAATCACCCGAATGGAGATTGAGTACGGGTGGTATAATCCAAACCTGCGCAAAACAAAACAAACAAAACCAGAGCATAATACCGAACCACACAAAAATAAAAAGACTCAAACTACTAACTTAGACTCAAAATATAACAACAAACAAGAAGACGTACCTGCTTGGCCAAATGGCGGTGAATGGTGGTAGAACCAAATGGGTAGAAAAAAAAAATCTGATTCTCGCTCAACGTGAAGGACACTGGTGATCACAACACGCGTTGCAAGAGAAAAAAATATAACTTTCCGGGGTAATAGCTGGTCGCATGAGGCGAACAGGTCAGCCCAGACTCTCCGCATTACGCGAAGAACCTTTTTTCACAGAAAGTTGATTAATTTTTTTTTCTTTAAGAAAAAATCTCTTATTACCCAAACCTTTACCAAAACTCCCACTCATAAAATATATATAAAGATAATACATGGGATCCGCTCATGGTGAAATTTCTCTACCCAAGCAAACACGCAAACCTGCTAACTGACTCAAAGACACAAAAAACAAAGATATAATAGAAAGATAAAATCCTATGAACCACTACCGAAGGACGGACCACAAATAAAAAAAAATGAAAAGCTAGAAAAAATAAATAAATAAATAGGTATAAATATAAATTTACAAACTCTACAGAGCCTCCCCACACTTAAACTTAATCAGGGGGCTTCTCTTTTATCGGGACCCAATCCAATCCGTTTAATTCCACCCGGTCCATATTATTTAGCAAAATTAAATTAGTGGAATTGAAAAATATTTTATCGAATTTAAATGGGTCGGGCCACCAATATTTAAATTTACCTGCACCAAACCTGATTCTTGGCATGTAATGAGGGGACTTGTTGTCTCTGCAACTCCTGACCCTCACCCTGTGTCGGTCCAGGTGCCTCTTCGCCTTCTCCCGTGGTGGTGGCCATGGTGGTGGCACTACTAGCAGTGTAATATCCAATGCCTGCACGGGCCGGCTGTGGTGTTCTTCTTCTTCCACCACTGCTTCTTTCTCATCTTCCTTGTTTGGTGACACTTGTTCAAAATCTTTGTCCACTTCTGGAGCTGTCAAATCAACCAACTCGTCACCAAACTCTGCTTCTCCATCAGCTGCTTCTTCAAGCAGGTCAGTGGTGTCTTCCTCTTCCACCACTTCTTCCTCAAACAGCCAGCCTGTGGATTCAGAAAAATCCATATCTTCCTCAGCCTCCCCTATCTTCTCCAACATGGCTTTCCTATGCGCGTCCCAGGCTATCCTTTCTATCTCCTCGTCATCACTCCAGACATCTGCCTCCCAAGGGTATGCTGCTGAACTAGAGATCTGGCAAGGCTGCTCATCCTGCTGAACCAAAGGTGGGACTAAGGCGTCCATTATGGTCTCTGGCTCTAACCCTGAATCCTGCAAAATACCATCCTCACAAGACAAGTGTAAAGAATCATATGGGTCAGTTAGATCATGCACAGAATCAGATGAGTAAGGACAAACAGTTTCAGCAATGGGACTAATACAATCAGGTAATCTAAGTGTTACCATCTCGTCTGGGTCATCATATGTGAAATTAACCTGCTGAACTAGAGGTGGGACTTCAACGTCCATTATGGTCTTCAGTTCATCCACCTGAGCCTCTAGCCTTTTAAGTGCCGCATCTTGTTCCCTCAAAGAGTCGGTGCGCTTGGATAGCAAAGAATCGATATCCTCGAGCATGAGCTGTTGTTTAGCAAGTAAGGCGGCAAAATCGGGTCTAGTGTGAGACGAGACATCTCGATAATCGGGATGTTGATAAAAATGTTGGCTAGGTGGATACACTGACGAGCTCCCACCATGCCTTTCCTCATACATCTTAGCTTGTAGACGATCAGGCCGACTTTTTATTCTATCTAGTGACTCAGATGTTGCAGGGTTAAACCACCGGTTAGCCTGCGGGTATGAAGGCTGGTATGACTGATATGGCTGCGGCTGCAAATACGTGTTAGAATAATAATCCGTGGAATACCCCGATGAATATGAATGAGGGCATCTTATGGTAAAATGGGGTCCTCCGCAGATCTCGCACATGACAAAAAATAAATAAATAAATAAAAGTAAAAATTATTCACAAAATAGTAGACCAGAAACGGATCAGATAATTCTCAAGAGTGCCAATTGCGTCCCCGGCAACGGCGCCAAAAACTTGATGTGTGTAAATGTATATATATAAATAACACAAGTTCTACTTAAAACGACTCACCTAAAAACTACACACGCACGGCAAGTGTACCGGTCGCAAAGCAGTAAACAGATAAGACCGAGTATCGAACCCAAAGACGCAAATGCAACTCTAGATCACAACCTATACCGAATACTAGCCTAAATAAATATATACTTAAAGTGGGGGTGTTTTAAGCTACTAATTATAAACTTAAAAGAAACTAAATATAAATGAAATAACCTCAACTACTTATAGGAACTAGGGACTTGGAGAAATCGGATAGGAAGAAGGCTGGTTACTTAGGTAAAATCCCTAGACACTAGCAATAAATCCTGAATCTGGTAATTAACTTGAGACCCTATTCTTATCTAATAAACCTCCTGTCAAAGATAGCTCACTAGACTCAAGGCGGGACAAGTGTAGAAATGCTAAGATGGATCTGGATCGCCCTAGCGTACCAAAATCCCACAGAAATCAGATTAAAACCTCTCCTGGATTAAAACCCTCAAACTATGAAGCAGACTTAAACTCTACTGAAGAAAACCTAGGAAAACTCTAAACACAGACAAGTAGCGACTCCCGCCCTAGCGCTTGCCAACTACCGAACAATGCCTAGTTAGTCACCTAGCAATCTCGAGTTAGATTTCTCACCCTCAAGAATGGACTGCACGTCTTAGTTAATTTATTATATTAGTTTGTTATACTTGTGTCGTACTCCAACTCCAAATACTAGCACGCTAACCTAAGTTGACGAACTAGATTGATTTCAAGACCTAGGGGGTATCTCTACATGCCTAGCTCCACAAAACCAATAAACAAACTTCAAATAAAATTAACACCAACACACATATATCAAATCCAACAATAAAATTAAAGTCATGTAATCCTACACATCAAAATTAAAAACCAAGAATCATTAAAAACTGCAAATTTCGTGTCTAGTTCATAAACCTAAGCAACCATAAAAGTCTAGTTCATAATATTTAAAAACATGTTCACAAAATAAATAAATATAGCTTTAACCATGTCTATAGAAAAAATAAATAAAAACTAAACCTAACCCAAGGCTCGTTGGCTCTTGATCTTTAACGTGCCCGTGGCCTTTTCTCCTTCCGTGTCCTTTCGCTCGTCACCGTAGGTCGCCGGTTGCTTTTTGTCTTTTTTTGTGCGATTGTCCGACTCCAATTGCAATTGTGAGTGAATGATAATTATCTTCTTAGGCGGCTCCCCTTTAGAATTGGAATTGTTCCATTGTTGTTCACTCCTCCGCCGCTATGCTTCCATCCATAATAAATCACCCAATTTTTAACTTGGGCTTTTGGTGACAATTGACAAGGCCTCGTGCCTTTTGTTTTTTTTCTTTTTTTTTATATTATTATTATTATTATTATTATTATTATTACTCGGTGTTTTACACTCGGGTGTTCTTGGCTCGACCAAAGTTCGGCATTTATACTTCAACGCCCATGAACACCTACAAATATAAAATAAAATATATAAATAATAAAAATGACTCAAAACTAATAAAAATCTATAAAAACCTATACAAAATAAAATAGACCGGTACAAGCCTAAAACTAATAAAAACTATATACAAAAGACTTAATTTTAACTCAAAATACATAGGAGAATAGATGTGTTTTACGACACATCACATACCTCAACCTGACCAAACTCCTCATGAATCCTCCCAAAAGGATCATGTTGTAAGCCAAGGGGAAACACATCATGATACATTTGAGTCACTTGGCCAAATGTTCACAAGCCCCTCTCCCAGGGCTAATTCTCTTGTTACTCCTCCACCCTCACCATCACATCATGTTCCACAAACTATGCAACCTCTGTTTGAGGCAATTGAGAAATCTCAGGAAAATCCCAGTTCCTCTCTTCCACCTATCACTGAGAGCATACCCCCACAAGTGACTGGTCCTGAGAACATTCAATCTGCCATCCAACAAACAGTAGAGGAGGTTACACCACCTGAGTTCAATGCAACTCTAGGTGAGTTTTCAAGTGGAGCAGTCACTACTGATGTAGAGACCATTGTCTCACACCAAGACAGTGATTACATTGCTAAGACTCCCTTGAAGGCAACAACTGATGAGGCCACTATAGTGTCCCCAAAATCAGTTGGAAGTCCCCAGTACCAAGAAAAAGGGGCATCTGATTCACCTATTAGGACTGAATCAGGTAGAACTACCACTGGTAGGGACTCAGATGATCCTATTAACTTAGGAGATGGGTCAAAATACCAAGAATTGACGGACAGAGTTCAAGCAATTGAAACCTCTGTAGCAGACATCAAATCTGATGTCAAGCTCATACTGGGTTCCATAGCAGACCTTTCCAAAAGTCAACCATCAATAGCTGATATAGCTAGTGAGCTATGGAAATCCATTTCCCCCATCATCATAGCTCACAGAAAACTAGTTGATCAGACCCATGAAACATATATGCTGAGATCAGAAACATGGTGGATGCAAGGTACAAAGATACACATGCAGACATTAAAGCCATCAAAGATCACCTGCTGAAGACCACTGGCTCTGCCCCTACCACCATTCTCAAGGATGAAGATGATGATGTCTTCACGGCTGATGATGCCAAAAGGGGGAGAGTGGCAGAGATAGGCTACCAAAGCTAGATCCCTTTGGTTGTCCACCCAAACAGGGCAAAGCCAAGTCTGCCAACAAACCAGAGGCTAGTTAAACAGCACCACAACAACAACAACAAGCAACACCAACAGCACCACAACAAACCACTGACAAAAGCAAAGCAGTAGACAACTCTGCAAACATAGAAGCTGAAAAGGCTGCTCAGGCCAAACAAAAAAGGGCGGACACCTTGGAAGCTAAAGCAGAGTTGTTGGTGAACCTCAAGAAGGAACAACAGCAGGAGATTGAAGATGTGGGATCCTCAAAAAGGATGAAAATGCCTGCTAGACATGTCAGAAAACCACCATCCAAGCTAAAAACCTTTGTTGACAAAACCATTGCTGCTGAAACCACTGCCACCCAAAACACTGAAACCACCCAAAACACTGCTTCCCAAACCACTGCACCTAAACCTACAAGCACATCTGAACATACAACCACCAAACCTACACCCAAACCTACATCACCAACCAAATCCCAAACATCTGCTGGTCCTACTAAAAGGCCAACAGATGTTAATCCAACCATTGCTTCCAAATCACCATCCCCTAAAATCTTGTACACAAGGAAGAGAAAATCAACCTTTGTTGTACATGATGAAAACATACACACATCACCAAACACCACCTCAACTGCACAATCCACTCCTATTACAGCTATTCCAATTTCATCATTCTCACCACACACATCCAAATTCAGTTCCCATAGACTACCACCAACCATTACACCATTGGTTGTTCACTATCCCCTTGAACTTGATCTACTCAAGGGGGAATTACAATCCTTCTACAATACTGAACAACCATCTGACAGTTCTTTCCCTTCTCTCCCAAATTTCCATGTTCCCCTAAACATTGATACATACCTTAAATACAAGGGTGAACAGGTAGATGCCATCATTAAGGAGAGATGCAAAGGGAAGGATGACAGGACTGCTCAGGGCATCCATTCAGCAGAGCTTAGCAAACTCAGAAGGATTGAGGACTTTGCTAAGACCCTGAGCAACTCCATGTCCTCCATGCCTCTCAGTGTTGACTTGGAAAAGGAGGTTAGGGATTCTCTTCTGGAACAGATCTTGGCAACCAAGCCATATAAAGCAACCAAAAAGCAGTTTAATGGTTGGACCACTCATGCACTGAGAGAAGAACTTCTCAGAATAGAAGAATTGGCCAAAGACCCCAAAGCTAAAGTCTCTACTCCTAATTTTGGCAAAGGCAGAGACCCAGTCAGAGCCTTAAAGTTTAAAAGAATGAGACAAGAGATAGTAGCTGCTAACTATGGGGAAATGAGGTCTGTCTCTAGATGGTCTGAGCTGAGGCTGGTTGAGACATACAAGAGTCTTGAAGAAAACAGAAAGAAGGATCCCAGCCTGCCTAGAAAACCTGTCTATTCTGATGAGCCACTGATGAAGAGACCCCAGCAGACTTTTACCTTAGACAGCCTACTTGAAACTTCTGATCTATCAGCTGCTGCAAGAAGACAGTTCAAGAAACAGAAGGAAATGTCAGAAGAAGATCAGAAGAAGTTTGCTGATACATTTATCAAAGAAGGGCTCTTCAATCAGATACATTTTTTTCTCTGATCCCACAACAGAGAAACTCAGGGAACTCATTGGAAGACCTCCATCACCTAACTCATCCCAAATAAAAGTTCATCTCAGCAAATCCACTGACTCAAAAATTCTAAAATGGAAAGTCAACAAAGACAACCATGAATTGACTCTGCTCAGGTCAGATGGAGAAGTTCAGAAGATCAGCATGGATGATGCATACAACCTATGTGCAAGTGATCTTCAAACATTGCTAAATCTAGAGCTTGAAAGAGATGAAGAAGACTTATTTGCTCTGAACTTTGAACTACACTTCAAAGGTCAAATCAGAGAAAGTCTGATGAGGAATAAAGATCAGTAAATAAAGCTGAGTTTTGGCATCATCTGTTCTAGGGGGAGATTGTTGGGTCTGCTGACCTGGAGAAGAACAGATGATTGAAAAGCCAAAACATGCTAACAGTTGATCCACACAATAAACAGTCTTTACAACATACTTCTCCCAAAAGACTGCTGACTCTAACAACTGTTCTATCCAAACAACTGCTATGACAACTGATGATACAAAGGACTGCTGAATAAACACTGATGAAGAACAACTGCTGACCAAGGGTCAGATGAAGAACAACTGCTGATCCAAGTATTGAAGACTAAAGCACTGCTGGAGCCAACAGCACTTAGGCTCCAGCAGAGGATACAAGACCATCAGAGTTTTCCTACAACAGTAGTTTACCTTCAGTGTTTTCAATGTAACAGTAGTTTGTAATAGGCAGATGTTTTATGTTTGTAATTCTGTTAGAGGTCACTGTCTTAGGTGACGTCAGCCTAGGTCATCAGTGGTTTAGGTTTGTCTATAAATAGAACAGTGCTTGTACTGTTCTATTGCATCACACACACAAACATTCTCTCAGACAAACAATCACTGTGTGATCAGGCTGAGGGGGAGTACTTGTATGATTGTAATCTTTTAGATAAATGAAAGCATTCGATCAGAAAACAATTACTCTCATGTTTTGATTAATAGTTTATCATTCCGCTGCACTTTCATTCTATATCATTTCACTCTTATCATTTTAGTTGAACATAATCAAAACAATCAAACTCAGATCCTAACAAAAACAAATGAAAGTGAACCAAAATCATCTATACTATATTATAATACATTTTTATTGACCTCTTAAATTTAAATTTTACAGTATAATTGCTTAAAGTACAACACACAATGCACATGTTAACTAAATGTTGTTTCCCGCCGCAACGCGCGGGCACCTGACTAGTAATAATAATAATAATAATAATAATAATAATAATAATAATAATAATAATAGTAATAATAATAATAATAATGATGATTGTAATAACTAATTCAACACAATGTCCACCTTTTCAATCATGGATCCAAGCTCATCGGATTCGATATCCGACTCCTCACTGCTGGTGAACGAAGACAACTCAGTGGTTGTATCGCCAATGACAGATTGGTTGTTCTCCATATGATCATTACCATGATCTCTGAATAGGAATTTTAAGGCAGGAGAAGTTTCCATATGTTGGTTTTAGATGCAATAGAGATCTGAAAGATGTGAATGATCCTATGAGGAAATTCGGATCTAAAATTTGTGCCATTTTGTTTGAAAGTTTCAAGAATGATCTTTGATGCAACAATGCAACGATGAATACACCATGGATCTTCAATGATGATGATGATAAATTTCTGATGAATTTGTGCAAGAAAAATATTTATTGAACATTATCTTGACCTAATTCAACTAATTGAGACATAGTAGTATGGGTTTGTTGTTTAAAAGGTGAATATTTACAATAATGCCCCTATTCACATTGGTTTCTTGGTTCTCACCCTAAAGTTGGTTCTCGCATGATCCCTACTCTATATATATATATATATATATATATATATATATATATATATATATAACACTATACGTAGTTGAGTTGGACCGGTTGCTATTACCCTAGTTTGTGTGTTGTTTGATTTGCTGTTGTGTTGAGGTGAGTTTCACGACCACTTTTAACTTTTTTAAATGTTTTCTAAATAGGGAAAATATATGTTTTAAATTGTGATGTGACATTAAGAAAATATGGTTAACTAATATGGGTACTTGGATAACGGTGAGCCTTATAGTGACGAACCCCATCATGAACTATAATCAATTGTTCTGAAAGAGATGAGGAGGTACAATACGTATAACATAGTCGTAAGGTATGATGAATTGTATTATTGGTGCCCGACGAGGCCCACCATAAATTGATAGCATTGGTTTGGTATTTTATATACTATAGGGTGCACTATATATTGAATTAAGTTGTTTGGACCATGAAACAACGTAACGGGGGGTTATCGGGATTAAGTTATGGGCTTAAGGATCACCAATTTAACTCTTATCAACACCCACATCCGCCTACCACCGAAACCCTAACCCATCATCAAGGCCATCGTCATTACTAATCGACACCATCTACCACGTATAATTCACCATGACCTATTAATAAAAAGTAAACAAAATTTGTTTACAAGTCAACAAAACCCGACACGTCTATTTCACCATGTACAAAGTGAAAGATCCAACACCAACCCTATATGAAAATTGAAGTAGAAGGAGGTTTAAATTGGATATCAAGAGAGAGAGTGAAAACTGTAGCGATATCAACTCGAATGGCTAAAGTCGAAGGACTTAACGAGTAAAATAATAATTAAGTTTGTTTATGTATTATTTGAATTATCCATTAGTATTAAGTATTAGATTTAGGTTATATTTCCAATTCTGTTTGGATGCTTATAGTTTAGTATTATATATTTCTAGTAGGATTAGTATTGCTAGTTTATTTAAACTTTGGTGTTTTATTATTTTCAAAATCCACCCATCAATAAAAATTTTAGTTTGTCTCCTCCAAGTTTAACAAGTGATATCAGAGCACAATTTAAAGAGTCGTTCTCGAGAAGGGAAAGCAGCCTCACGGGGCTGCAATGGCAAGGGAAACTGCCCGTGCTTGAGGATGAAGATAGAGAAAAGGAAAGTAAAATAGTAGAAGCTTGGCAGCTTCTTCCATTTCGTAATGGCCATATGAGAAGTGTAGCTTGTGGGGTAGCACACATGTCATGGTGATAACTCTATGGAATCAAGTTTAAATTAGAGGAGAAAAAAAAAAAAGTTGATGAATCAATGGAATGATGATGAAGTTGCAAAGCCACGTGGGGATGAAACTTGATGCCCATGTCTATTAACGGTCCTTCGATGGCTCAAAGTGGTGAAACGCCAAATGAAAAAGAAAAAGAAAAAGAAAAAAAAGTGGGGTCAACAATTGAATTCACCACATATGAGGGTATATCGGCTGATTTAATTGGTCACTGGAATATTTTATGTTAAGCATAATGTTCCTTAATATTTCAACGCTGGAACATAATTTCAGTCTATGTATGAAGTAGACAGTAGTTGACTTGTATGGGATGAAAAAGGGAAAAAAAAGTTTCGTGAATTTACGGCAAAAGTGAATTGGCAATTTTAGAGTCGGCTAATTTTTTTTTTTTTTTGGCCGGCTAAGAACTCACCCGTCACATCCCACCTCATGCATTGTCTTAACCGGGCATGCTTCAGTGTGAGTCGAACCCTTGACCTCACCCGGGCGGGAACCCACCTATGGTGTTAAACCCTCCCACCTCAACCATGTTGCCATGGCATCATTGGCAGAGTCGGCTAATTATTTGGTGGAATTAATCAGTGGACTGAAGTGAGTTCATTAATGTATAATGCTTGCATGGGCTAATTAAAAAAATCAAGTGGGCTTAGACGAGGAGTCGAGTGCATGGAAGATTATATTTTTGTTTCCATGTTAAGGGGAGCTAATGGACGGCAACAGAATGATGGTTCGGGGTTAGTTTTAACGTGAGGTTCAACCCGAAAAAACCGACGGGTGTGTTGCTGAAGTAACGAAAAAGCGAGAAGCTAAAGGATTGAATTCGGGATAATCCGATTATCCAAAAAATTTGAAATATAGGATCCGAATCCGAAATTTCGGATTATCTGATTTTCGGATAATCCTAAATTTCAGATAATACGAATACGAATTTTCGGGTATTTCGGATTTCGATTTAGATTTTTTTGAACAGCCCTACGAATGATACTTAAGATCCATCTTCTAATTCATACGTAGTAGTAGTATATTTGCCAATGATCTATAGATCAGGTGGTCGAAAGACTTGATTTCTCTTTAGGAGGCATGAGTGCGAAATGATGCTAACCCACCGAGGGTGGTTCGATCCAGAGCGTCACCCCGATTTTCATTCGACTGTTACTTCAGCGAGGCAACTCGTGTAAAGGCAGTACGGTTTCTGGGGAACGCCGCCAAAGCTGACATGCCGGCCCGGATCTAATAGAACACCAAGTTCGGCCAGCTTTGACAGAATCACAACTTCGGTTGGCATTGTGACAATGGATCACTCATAAGAAAGTCACCGTTCAAAAAAAATAGTGGTATATTTAAATAAACAAATGGACCATGGTCGTTACCAATAACTCGAACTACATTTAATGATAGAGAAATGAATACATCCTTATAACCATGTTCGTTTTTAATAAACCAGTCATGAACGCACTGTTATATAACTT
Organism: Ambrosia x helenae; assembly: GCA_030844895.1. Taxonomy (NCBI): domain Eukaryota; kingdom Viridiplantae; phylum Streptophyta; class Magnoliopsida; order Asterales; family Asteraceae; genus Ambrosia; species Ambrosia x helenae. The sequence continues at coordinate 64,884,168 of CM061227.1, read as the reverse complement.
TTTTTTTTTTTTTTTTTTTTTTTTTTTTTTTTTTTTTTTTTTTCATTCTTGAACCGGACTGTATATTCTGGGGTGGAAATATTACTCTATTTGTACCCATGAACAATTCTATAACCCAAATGTATATTATTGGACGCATAAAATTACCTATATATAATTTCCTAACGAAAACATTTGAATTTTGAATAACCAGGCATCAATCTTCCTTTTTATTTTCTATTCTTTTTAGTGCAACGCAATGCTGTCCGAAGGCGAAGGTTGGTTATGTCTTGTTCCTATTGGAAGAAACAAAATAGTTTATCTATGATGGACGCTACACGCCTGTAAACATCTACATCGTATAAATATCCTTCATGGGTGGTATTATGTTTGCAAGAATAATATATGCTTTGGTCCTGGATATGTCTTTTTGCGAGAATCAGATCCGAGCAAAAGAGCAAGGAATGAGTTAATGACTGGTCCAGATACCCCAACGGAGGCAAAGGTAGAAAGAATAACCGTACGTATAATAGACCTTTACATCATATTTGGCTCTTCTTCTCCTTTTCTCCTTATGACTTTTCTCACCTTAAAAGCTCTTTAATCTCATAAGTCACAAATTGTGACTTATGCCTCTTTCCTTCATTTCTACTTTTTAAAGCACAAATTCTTTCATAAGTTCATTTTCAAACAATTACTCAAACACTTTTGACTTATTGAATAAGCCATAAGTTAAAAATGGGGGGGGGGGGGATGGACAGCCAAACACCCTCTTAATATATATATATATATAGGAGATGGTTCAATAGAGAACTCATTTTATTGAGAGAACTCGAGAACTCCTAATTATATACAAAAAAATATCATAACTCAAAATTTAAGTAAAAAAATAGAAAACTAGTTCGGAGCTTCTCTTTCCCACGTCATACCGGTTCGGAAAAAAAAATAAAAAAAAATAAAAAAAAAAAACACACCTAAAAAACGCTACTGCACATGTGTAGTATAACCCAAAAGCCTAAACCACCTACCCCCAACTTACCCCCACCCAAAAACCTAATTCCACCCCACCGACCCCCACCCTCACTAAAAAACCTAAATCGCTTACCCAAAAACCTAAACCACCCATCCACCCCCCACCCAAAAACCTAAACCCACCCCACCCACCGCCTACCAAAAACCTAAGCCTCACCCGTCATAACCAAAAACCTAACCCCACCAAAAAACCTAACCCCCTACCCAAAAACCTAAACCCACCCTACCCACCCCCACCCCATCCCCAAAAACCTAAACCTTACAAACTAAACTAAAAAAAACTAACCTTAAAAGCTAAACTAAACCCAAAAACTAAACCCTAAAGCTAACCGCACATTTACTACACAGGTGCATTAGAAGTTGCCTATTTTTTTATTTTTTTTATTATTTTTTATTATTTTTTATTTTTTTTATTTTTTTTTCTGAACCGGGATGACGTGGGAAAGAGAAGCTCCGAACCAGATTTTTGGTTTTTGACTTAAATTTTGAGTTATGATTTTTTTTTTCTTAATTTAAGTAGGAGTTATTGAGTTCTCTCTCTCTCTATATATATATAGGGGAAGGTTCAATTGAGAACTCATAGTTAGGGAGAGAACTCAATAACTCCTACTTAAATTAAGAAAAAAAAAATCATAACTCAAAATTTAAGTCAAAAACCAAAAATCTGGTTCGGAGCTTCTCTTTCCCACGTCATCCCCGTTTCGAAAAAACATAAAAAAATAAAAATATAAAAATAAATATATAAAAATAAATATATAAAATAGGCGACTTCTAATGCACGTGTGTAGTAAATGTCCGATTAGCTTTAGGGTTTAGTTTTTGGGTTTAGTTTAGCTTTTAGGGTTAGTTTTTTTAAGTTTAGCTTGTAAGGTTTAGGTTTTTGGGGGTGGGGTAGGGGTGGGTTTAGGTTTTTGGGTATGGGGGGTTAGGTTTTTTGGTGGGGGTTAGGTTCTTAGTTGTGGCGGGTGGGGCTTAGGTTTTTGGTAGGTGGTGGGTGATGTGGGTTTCGATTTTTGGATGGGGGGAGGATGGTGTCACACCCCAACCGATGGCGGAATCATCGAGGTGAGACTTAGTGGTAGATTGTTCAAAGACTTCATGACACTAGATTTTGTGACAATATAGTTTAAAGATAGAATTTCATTTATCGTCTAAAAATAGAAATACAAGTAGTTCAAATAACGAAAAATACAACAACAAGAATATGATAACTTGAACTAGAGTGAGTTTCTATGTCCAATCCTAAGTAGTTTTCTTGAATGTCCTGCAATAAATATTTCCTGCAACATGTATAAAATATCCGTCAACACATAAAGCATTGGTGAGCATACTAGTTTGAGTCTAAGTACATAGTATAGAAAAGTCTACTCGAATCATCATGTTATAGGCATATGCACGTAGAACCATACAAACGGCAACAACACTCGATAACACAAAAGACTTCATCTTATCATGACCCATAAAGGGGGCGGCGTGTCAACCTATAGCGCTATACATGTAAGGTGGGTTGTTAACTAATCGTACATTTGTATGTAAGACTTTGAATTCTAGCATGGCATAGCATAATAGCATTTAGATTGAGCATAATAGTTTAAGAGTATGAAATCGTTTAAGTTTTGATAGTGATACATGTTGAGCCCCAAAGAATAAAGAATAAAAGGGGGACAAGTATGAACTCACCTTTGGGTGCGTTTTAGCAAGGTTCCAAAAGAATGAGTCTTGGGGGATTAGTTCCTTATCCTTGGTTAACTAAAATAAAAATAAAAATAAAATAAAGGGTCTTAGATTCGAGTTTAGGTTATAGATTCAAGAGAGTCAAGCAAGCCTTTTAGGCGAACCAAACCACAAACCACCATGAAGGTGATTCGGATGGTCATAAGAGTCAAGCAAGCCTTTTAGGCGAACCAAAACACAAACCACCATAGAGGTGATTCGGATGGTTATGAGAGTCAAGCATTGGTAAGGTAGGGATGTATCCACAAACCTTTCCGAGTTATTAAGTTAGTAGAGTTTATATAATTTAGTATTTATATAATATAATTTAGGAAGTAGGGTATGGTGACTTAGTTTGGATGAGCCTTGGCCTTCCTTTTGTCAACCATGAACCATAACACAAGTCCCTCCATCATTGAGTTGTTGGTGAACTTGGTTGGTATTATTAACAACCTAGTGCATAAAAGATAATAGAAGATGACCACATTTGAGGCCTCAAATTGGTGCCCTACTCATGTTTATTTGCCATGGCAAATAGGAGAGAGGTCCTAGAGGTTTCCTCAAAGGGTTTGAAGAAGAGGAGAGTGAAGAAATTAGAAGAGAGGTTGAAAGTGAAGTGAGAAACTCACTTATTCTTGAGAGAATTCTTGAGAGATTAGAGAGGATTTAGAAATGAGCAAGTGTTAGAATGGGTAGGAGTGGTGTATTTATAGTTGGGGTGAAGGGGTTGGGTATTTAATGAATTAATTAGGGTGGTTAGAAGTTAATTAGTGGTAAATATATATTTAAAAGAAAAAGAAAAAAAAAAATAATGACAACAAAAAAAAGGTGTACGGCAATCCTTACATAACATTTAATGTTATGTTTTTTTTTTAATTATTATTATTATATATATATGTTTTATTAATAATAAATATATATTAAGATCTTAACTAAATAAGTTTCTTGTTATGACGTCTAAATTGTTAGGATAAATTATAATGACGACCCGTCACGAATTGGTAAGAGTATAAAAGAAGCGAGTAAAGGCGAACTTGGCATTTGTTAAGTAAATAATTTAAAATACATGAAAATTAAAAATTACGCGATGTTACAGTCTCCCCTACTTTAGGAAATTTCGTCTCGAAATTTAATTAAGAGCCAACCTTAAAAAAAATAGGTAAGTGATTTGATATGGGTTTAATAAGAACAAAAACTTGTTAGTTTATTATGTTTAAATCAACTATGGTAACTAGTCACATTTTGTGATAATTATGTTCATACGAAAAGTACTTTTAAAATTTTAACTAAGGTTGTACGTAGAAATTTGAGAACTTAACCGACATAAGCATTTTGTAAATAGTGAAATAAGGGGTACGTATAAATAGGTTTGTATATGGAGTTGATGCAGCAAGTTTTGGAAAAGTAAGTAAATATATAGTATATCATACATGAAATAGAAAAAAAAACAAATCTTGTGAAAGTAGGTAAGTATACTGTGTATAAGAAATAGTAAGAATTTTAGGAAAGTAAGTATTTATACGGTATGATATAGTGAAAATTGAAGGTAGGTAAGTATATTTATATAACATATAGAAATTTTAGAAAAATAAGTAGTTCTACGGTATATCATATATGAAATAGTAGATTTTGTTGACTTGTAAAAGAGGTGTCTTTGGGTAATTGGGTGGAATAGTAAATATGTGAGCATAAGGTCGAATAGTAGAGATGTCCTTGACTAGAAGTGGGATTTGAGTAGTTTTTAGTAAAAGATATTTGGTTTGCACAAGGTCGAAAATTTTATTAGAAAAACTTTTAGAAGGCGATTAAATAAATGAGAAATTGTACTATTTGAAAACAGCTTCAAGTGAAATAAATAGTAGTTATTTAGTTTTGGAAATCCAGTATATAATTAGTCAAGAAAATATGTGAAAGTGAGAGACGAATCTTGTTTTACATGTATAAATGCTTTTAGAGATAAAGGCCAGAGCTTACGGGATTTAGAAATAGATTCTTGATAATGTAAGGATTGCTGATTAAGCAACGAAAGCACGAGGAAGGAATGAAGTTCGATGGAGATTGCAAGTATAGATTATTCATAGCAAGGATGATGTTGCATAGTGGAAAGTGTGGTTCAAAACAAGGTTATGATATGTATAAAAGATAAATAATGCAAGCGTAATTAGACTAGTAAACTATAACATGAATGGTATCGTAAAAGATAAATAATGTAAATGTTGGTCAAAATTTTAACTCGACACCCAAAACTTCTCATGGCACGAATAACTCTACTTTTGGTAGTATGATAGGACATTTATGTATAGGATGTACCGGCGGCGTATCCACCATGCCGTTATCATACCTCATTCGTGTTGTTATTCAAGTCATGATAGGTTACACACACTGGGACTCGTTATGTTTTCCATTCGCCAAATTTTTGTAATTACGTGTGCACCCATAATTAGTCCAATTGTCGTATGGTCCACATAATTTGTCTTAGTTATGTGTGGGTCGCTAGTGGACACAAAATACTTATACACAAAGCAAAAAGACATTAAATAGTTTTGATGTTGTACACATAGCAAATAACGTGACATGCAAACACATAATGTGAAAAAGGCATTAAGCAAGTTTTTGATGTTGTTAACCGTAAGTGTTTTTTTGGCGTAGATATATGGTTTCATGACATAATTGTGTAGACTTGTGCATATGCGGTTACGTTTAGTTGTATAAAATCAAGCAAAAGTATGGGCAATTGGATTCTTAATGAAAACGTGTAAAATGTTTTGACTGTGGGCAACATAGAATTCAAGTTTATTACAAATTGAGTTTTATGGGTACGCGAGAAATTCGGGCTTTTCAAGACTAAGGGTCAAGTTTGATGGTAGTAGAATTTAGTCCGTTGGATGTTAAAGAAAAATGGATTTAATTGAAGTGGGGAAAATTTAGTGTAAAAGTTTTATCGAAGATGGTCGTTTGATTTATGAAAAATCCATTTTATTAAGCGAGGAAAATAGTTTATTGACCATTTTAGTTTGGCGTTGATGAATGTTTTGACTCGTGATATGATTTCAAGAGAAAAGGTTTTGGGATTATAAAGAAGTAGGTTGTCTGACTTAGCGTGTCTTTGCTCATAAGTCCTGTTTACAATTTTTTTTTTAACACTTTTACCATTTAGAATCTTGTTTGTCATACAGACTCGACGCACACATTTGTTAGTAGTTTGAAAGTGAGGATTTTATAGAAGTATAGGATCCTCTTAGAAATAGTAGGAAGAATTTTGTAGAGATATATTTTTTTTTTTTTTTTTTTTTTTGAAAAAGATCGTGTGCGAGGAGAAAAGGGTTTTGCGATATTTGAATTTTGCCGTTAAATTATGAGTGTAACTACGATAACGATGGTATAAAATTTTTTTTTTTTTTATATCCGAACAATTTCTTGAAAACATTACATAAGGAAATTCTCATTTTTTTTTTAAAGAAAAGAAAAGTCAATCTTCTTTAGTGTGGTGAGTGGGTCTTCCAGCATCATAGATCACCATGGCAAGTCTTGGGCATTGGTTGGTTTCATGGGTTGGGTCGTTGCACTCGGTACATAACCATCCATTGTCTTTAGTGAATGAGGTGGTAATAGTAGGTTGTTCGGGTCGTGGTTTAGTGGTGTGGCGACATGCTTTGGCTAAATGACCATATGCACCACAGTTGGCGCATATGCGGCATTATGTGTGAGTGAAATGGTGGAATTTACAACTGTTGCATAGCGGATAGGTTCCACGGTACTGCTTTTTGTTGGAATTTGGAGTCTTAGGAGTTGTCGAAAGGTGGTATCGTTTGAGGTTTGGAATTGGGTTTGTTGGTGTCTCTAGGTTAGGGAGAATCTTGATCAATTTTTGGGCAATAAGACTCGCCAGTTGGTTGAGATCGATGCTGTTGAGACGGGAAGACATCTACGAGAATCATACATAGGAAAATTTGCATAAGTGTTTTTTTTTAACAAGGTGACTTTTGAATTTAGGAAATAAGTTACTAGAATTTTGGTTAACAATGGAAAGCTTGCGAGTAAGATTAGATCGGTGAAATTGATGCAAATTTAGATAAACCAAATACATAAGCTCAAGTTGCTCTCATAGATTTAGTATGTAAGTTCAAGTTACACGTATAGTATGCAAGTTTTACATTGTTCAAATAGTGTAACACATATGTATAAGCAAGTATAGTGCACTTAGTTAACATAAAGGAGTTTTGATTTATGTTGGTTTGCGATTATTAGTATTGTTTGGAGATCGCTAGAGTACTTGAGATGCGAGTCTTGAGAGCATTTGCGAGTAAAAAAAAATTAAATCGAATATATGTAGTGAAAACATAGCATGAAAACAACATTGAAAGTAATATTAACATAAAATGAGAGGCTTGTTTTAAGCAAGCAATTGGAGTGTTCCGGAACGGAACTAAGACTAACCAAAGTGGTTCGAATTTACCTTTGAGTTTGAAAACATGCTTTGGCCTAATAGGTGGAAATACTCTCGCCGAACTTGCGGTTAACGGTATTCACCCTTCCAGTTACTACATGTTTCTTGTCATTTGTAAATTTGAGACTTTGGCGAGATTTTTTTTAAAAAAAATCAAGGATTGAAACTAGTCGCTAAGTTGCGGATTTCACTCCTATCTTAGCGAGGTCGTTTCTTTGAGTGTGGTTTGTACACTTTGTCCAATGTGGTAAGAAAATTAATTCTAACCTTCGATTGGTAAGTGTCCACTAGAACGAAAATTGTGAAATTTCCACCAAGTTGAGGATATCACTCCTATCTTGGTGTAGTTTCAAAAACACAAAAAATTTACGCGGATTGAAAGTTATCACCAAAGTGAGGGTTTCACGCCTATTTTGGTGATTTCCTTTCGTTTGTGTTATACGAGCGTCTTCGAGTGTAGAGTAATCCTCAAATAGGAAGGTAAGATTTAAGGACCAAGAGAATGGAGTAGAAGCAAGATAGGGAGAACAAGTATTTTAAGCATGATAAAAGGAATGGTCAAAAGGGTTCTTAACTATAGTCTAGGTCAAACATGGCAATTTTTCCTAGATCCCTATAGTCATGGCTCTGATACCAATCTGTCACACCCCAACCGATGGCGGAATCATCGAGGTGAGACTTAGTGGTAGATTGTTCAAAGACTTCATGACACTAGATTTTGTGACAATATAGTTTAAAGATAGAATTTCATTTATCGTCTAAAAATAGAAATACAAGTAGTTCAAATAACGAAAAATACAACAACAAGAATATGATAACTTGAACTAGAGTGAGTTTCTATGTCCAATCCTAAGTAGTTTTCTTGAATGTCCTGCAATAAATATTTCCTGCAACATGTATAAAATATCCGTCAACACATAAAGCATTGGTGAGCATACTAGTTTGAGTCTAAGTACATAGTATAGAAAAGTCTACTCGAATCATCATGTTATAGGCATATGCACGTAGAACCATACAAACGGCAACAACACTCGATAACACAAAAGACTTCATCTTATCATGACCCATAAAGGGGGCGGCGTGTCAACCTATAGCGCTATACATGTAAGGTGGGTTGTTAACTAATCGTACATTTGTATGTAAGACTTTGAATTCTAGCATGGCATAGCATAATAGCATTTAGATTGAGCATAATAGTTTAAGAGTATGAAATCGTTTAAGTTTTGATAGTGATACATGTTGAGCCCCAAAGAATAAAGAATAAAAGGGGGACAAGTATGAACTCACCTTTGGGTGCGTTTTAGCAAGGTTCCAAAAGAATGAGTCTTGGGGGATTAGTTCCTTATCCTTGGTTAACTAAAATAAAAATAAAAATAAAATAAAGGGTCTTAGATTCGAGTTTAGGTTATAGATTCAAGAGAGTCAAGCAAGCCTTTTAGGCGAACCAAACCACAAACCACCATGAAGGTGATTCGGATGGTCATAAGAGTCAAGCAAGCCTTTTAGGCGAACCAAAACACAAACCACCATAGAGGTGATTCGGATGGTTATGAGAGTCAAGCATTGGTAAGGTAGGGATGTATCCACAAACCTTTCCGAGTTATTAAGTTAGTAGAGTTTATATAATTTAGTATTTATATAATATAATTTAGGAAGTAGGGTATGGTGACTTAGTTTGGATGAGCCTTGGCCTTCCTTTTGTCAACCATGAACCATAACACAAGTCCCTCCATCATTGAGTTGTTGGTGAACTTGGTTGGTATTATTAACAACCTAGTGCATAAAAGATAATAGAAGATGACCACATTTGAGGCCTCAAATTGGTGCCCTACTCATGTTTATTTGCCATGGCAAATAGGAGAGAGGTCCTAGAGGTTTCCTCAAAGGGTTTGAAGAAGAGGAGAGTGAAGAAATTAGAAGAGAGGTTGAAAGTGAAGTGAGAAACTCACTTATTCTTGAGAGAATTCTTGAGAGATTAGAGAGAATTTAGAAATGAGCAAGTGTTAGAATGGGTAGGAGTGGTGTATTTATAGTTGGGGTGAAGGGGTTGGGTATTTAATGAATTAATTAGGGTGGTTAGAAGTTAATTAGTGGTAAATATATATTTAAAAGAAAAAGAAAAAAAAAATAATGACAACAAAAAAAAGGTGTACGGCAATCCTTACATAACATTTAATGTTATGTTTTTTTTTAATTATTATTATTATATATATATGTTTTATTAATAATAAATATATATTAAGATCTTAACTAAATAAGTTTCTTGTTATGACGTCTAAATTGTTAGGATAAATTATAATGACGACCCGTCACGAATTGGTAAGAGTATAAAAGAAGCGAGTAAAGGCGAACTTGGCATTTGTTAAGTAAATAATTTAAAATACATGAAAATTAAAAATTACGCGATGTTACAGTCTCCCCTACTTTAGGAAATTTCGTCTCGAAATTTAATTAAGAGCCAACCTTAAAAAAAATAGGTAAGTGATTTGATATGGGTTTAATAAGAACAAAAACTTGTTAGTTTATTATGTTTAAATCAACTATGGTAACTAGTCACATTTTGTGATAATTATGTTCATACGAAAAGTACTTTTAAAATTTTAACTAAGGTTGTACGTAGAAATTTGAGAACTTAACCGACATAAGCATTTTGTAAATAGTGAAATAAGGGGTACGTATAAATAGGTTTGTATATGGAGTTGATGCAGCAAGTTTTGGAAAAGTAAGTAAATATATAGTATATCATACATGAAATAGAAAAAAAACAAATCTTGTGAAGGTAGGTAAGTATACTGTGTATAAGAAATAGTAAGAATTTTAGGAAAGTAAGTATTTATACGGTATGATATAGTGAAAATTGAAGGTAGGTAAGTATATTTATATAACATATAGAAATTTTAGAAAAATAAGTAGTTCTACGGTATATCATATATGAAATAGTAGATTTTGTTGACTTGTAAAAGAGGTGTCTTTGGGTAATTGGGTGGAATAGTAAATATGTGAGCATAAGGTCGAATAGTAGAGATGTCCTTGACTAGAAGTGGGATTTGAGTAGTTTTTAGTAAAAGATATTTGGTTTGCACAAGGTCGAAAATTTTATTAGAAAAACTTTTAGAAGGCGATTAAATAAATGAGAAATTGTACTATTTGAAAACAGCTTCAAGTGAAATAAATAGTAGTTATTTAGTTTTGGAAATCCAGTATATAATTAGTCAAGAAAATATGTGAAAGTGAGAGACGAATCTTGTTTTACATGTATAAATGCTTTTAGAGATAAAGGCCAGAGCTTACGGGATTTAGAAATAGATTCTTGATAATGTAAGGATTGCTGATTAAGCAACGAAAGCACGAGGAAGGAATGAAGTTCGATGGAGATTGCAAGTATAGATTATTCATAGCAAGGATGATGTTGCATAGTGGAAAGTGTGGTTCAAAACAAGGTTATGATATGTATAAAAGATAAATAATGCAAGCGTAATTAGACTAGTAAACTATAACATGAATGGTATCGTAAAAGATAAATAATGTAAATGTTGGTCAAAATTTTAACTCGACACCCAAAACTTCTCATGGCACGAATAACTCTACTTTTGGTAGTATGATAGGACATTTATGTATAGGATGTACCGGCGGCGTATCCACCATGCCGTTATCATACCTCATTCGTGTTGTTATTCAAGTCATGATAGGTTACACACACTGGGACTCGTTATGTTTTCCATTCGCCAAATTTTTGTAATTACGTGTGCACCCATAATTAGTCCAATTGTCGTATGGTCCACATAATTTGTCTTAGTTATGTGTGGGTCGCTAGTGGACACAAAATACTTATACACAAAGCAAAAAGACATTAAATAGTTTTGATGTTGTACACATAGCAAATAACGTGACATGCAAACACATAATGTGAAAAAGGCATTAAGCAAGTTTTTGATGTTGTTAACCGTAAGTGTTTTTTTGGCGTAGATATATGGTTTCATGACATAATTGTGTAGACTTGTGCATATGCGGTTACGTTTAGTTGTATAAAATCAAGCAAAAGTATGGGCAATTGGATTCTTAATGAAAACGTGTAAAATGTTTTTGACTGTGGGCAACATAGAATTCAAGTTTATTACAAATTGAGTTTTATGGGTACGCGAGAAATTCGGGCTTTTCAAGACTAAGGGTCAAGTTTGATGGTAGTAGAATTTAGTCCGTTGGATGTTAAAGAAAAATGGATTTAATTGAAGTGGGGAAAATTTAGTGTAAAAGTTTTATCGAAGATGGTCGTTTGATTTATGAAAAATCCATTTTATTAAGCGAGGAAAATAGTTTATTGACCATTTTAGTTTGGCGTTGATGAATGTTTTGACTCGTGATATGATTTCAAGAGAAAAGGTTTTGGGATTATAAAGAAGTAGGTTGTCTGACTTAGCGTGTCTTTGCTCATAAGTCCTGTTTACAATTTTTTTTTTTTTAACACTTTTACCATTTAGAATCTTGTTTGTCATACAGACTCGACGCACACATTTGTTAGTAGTTTGAAAGTGAGGATTTTATAGAAGTATAGGATCCTCTTAGAAATAGTAGGAAGAATTTTGTAGAGATTTTTTTTTTTTTTTTTTTTTTTTTGAAAAAGATCGTGTGCGAGGAGAAAAGGGTTTTGCGATATTTGAATTTTGCCGTTAAATTATGAGTGTAACTACGATAACGATGGTATAAAATTTTTTTTTTTTTTATATCCGAACAATTTCTTGAAAACATTACATAAGGAAATTCTCATTTTTTTTTAAAGAAAAGAAAAGTCAATCTTCTTTAGTGTGGTGAGTGGGTCTTCCAGCATCATAGATCACCATGGCAAGTCTTGGGCATTGGTTGGTTTCATGGGTTGGGTCGTTGCACTCGGTACATAACCATCCATTGTCTTTAGTGAATGAGGTGGTAATAGTAGGTTGTTCGGGTCGTGGTTTAGTGGTGTGGCGACATGCTTTGGCTAAATGACCATATGCACCACAGTTGGCGCATATGCGGCATTATGTGTGAGTGAAATGGTGGAATTTACAACTGTTGCATAGCGGATAGGTTCCACGGTACTGCTTTTTGTTGGAATTTGGAGTCTTAGGAGTTGTCGAAAGGTGGTATCGTTTGAGGTTTGGAATTGGGTTTGTTGGTGTCTCTAGGTTAGGGAGAATCTTGATCAATTTTTGGGCAATAAGACTCGCCAGTTGGTTGAGATCGATGCTGTTGAGACGGGAAGACATCTACGAGAATCATACATAGGAAAATTTGCATAAGTGTTTTTTTTAACAAGGTGACTTTTGAATTTAGGAAATAAGTTACTAGAATTTTGGTTAACAATGGAAAGCTTGCGAGTAAGATTAGATCGGTGAAATTGATGCAAATTTAGATAAACCAAATACATAAGCTCAAGTTGCTCTCATAGATTTATTATGTAAGTTCAAGTTACACGTATAGTTTATATAATTTAGTATTTATATAATATAATTTAGGAAGTAGGGTATGGTGACTTAGTTTGGATGAGCCTTGGCCTTCCTTTTGTCAACCATGAACCATAACACAAGTCCCTCCATCATTGAGTTGTTGGTGAACTTGGTTGGTATTATTAACAACCTAGTGCATAAAAGATAATAGAAGATGACCATATTTGAGGCCTCAAATTGGTGCCCTACTCATGTTTATTTGCCATGGCAAATAGGAGAGAGGTCCTAGAGGTTTCCTCAAAGGGTTTGAAAAAGAGGAGAGTGAAGAAATTAGAAGAGAGGTTTAAAGTGAAGTGAGAAACTCACTTATTCTTGAGAGAATTCTTGAGAGATTAGAGAGGATTTAGAAATGAGCAAGTGTTAGAATGGGTAGGAGTGGTGTATTTATAGTTGGGGTGAATGGGTTGGGTATTTAATGAATTAATTAGGGTGGTTAGAAGTTAATTAGTGGTAAATATATATTTAAAAGAAAAAGAAAAAAAAAATAATGACAACAAAAAAAAGGTGTACGGCAATCCTTACATAACATTTAATGTTATGTTTTTTTTTAATTATTATTATTATATATATATGTTTTATTAATAATAAATATATATTAAGATCTTAACTAAATAAGTTTCTTGTTATGACGTCTAAATTGTTAGGATAAATTATAATGACGACCCGTCACGAATTGGTAAGAGTATAAAAGAAGCGAGTAAAGGCGAACTTGGCATTTGTTAAGTAAATAATTTAAAATACATGAAAATTAAAAATTACGCGATGTTACAGATGGGTGGTTTAGGTTTTTGGGTAAGCGATTTAGGTTTTTTGATGAGGGTGGACTTAGGTTTTTGGGTGGGGGTAAGTTGGGGGGTGGAGGGTTTAGGCTTTTGGGTTATACTACACATGTGCAGTAGCGTTGTTTAGGTGTGTTTTTTTTTTATTTTATTTTTTATTTTTTTAATTTTTTTTTCTGAACGGGTATGACGTGGGAAAGAGAAACTCCGAACTAGTTTTCTATTTTTTACTTAAATTTTGAGTTATGATTTTTTTATTATTTTTTTGTATTTAGTTAGGAGTTCTCGAGTTCTCTCCCTAAAATGAGTTCTCTATTGAACCATCCCCATATATATATATATATATATATATATAGGTTTAGGATATATATATAAATGATAGCTATTGTGATGACATGGCACTCATTAATGCAATCACTCCTCCCTTTTTGTTTTGAAAATATGGTTTATATATGAAGCATTGGGGTTGAGAAATGGAGGTTTGGATTATCTGTGATATTATGTATTTGGTTTCTTGAGGTTCTTTTAATCTCATAAGTGGTAGAAAATAAACTAACAGTTTTTAATTGAATGTGAAGGTTGTGGAGAATGTTAACTTGATTATTGGTCCTCCCTTGATTGGCAAGGTATGTCATCTGCACTCTTTTTGTCATCTTTGTTTATTTGATAATTTAAAATACAAGCTCAATTTTAACTCTAGTAATGATTATATTATCTTATTTAGAGTAAATTACCAAAATCGTCCCTATGGTTTGGCCTAATTTGCCACTCCAGCCCAGAAGGACGACTTGGCTAATCCGTCAGAGTTAGTGTCATTTTCATTTTATCGTGGTGTCTTGATAAATCATGATCCTTCTACCACTACTTGTTGTTATTCTCGTTGTGACTACTATCTTTGATATTAGGATGGATGTTGGTTGGTTTCTAGGTCCTATGGATACTATTTATCACACCTTTAATAACTACGACAAGTCTAAGGCTCCCGCCGAGCCTATTGTTGCTGCTGCTTTTATTGTTCTATGGCTGAAGCGAATCCTGTTGTCGTTGCTAAGTATGTAGCTCTTGCTGAGTGTGTTGATGTTGTTGTTTCTATGGCTCTTGTCGAGCTTAATGTTGTTGTTATTTTTTAGGCTCCTGCTGAGGTTACTTTCTTTGACGTAGACGTCTCTACGACCCTTGCCAAGCCGCTATGACCATGTCTGTTTCTATGGGTCTTGTCGAGCTTAAGTGAGATGAAACGCACCGAGGTGCGTGCTCACCATAATGGATCTTCTTGTAGTTATGTATAGTGGATTAGCTAGGTTGTGTGTCATTCTGTTGTTGTGAATTCATGTTGTAGTGTTACCCCTAGCGATTATGCATTCGTGTAGTTGCACCGTCTTGCTAGTTGCGGATCCATGTGATTGCGTTGTTGATGATGCATGTCTGTTGTTGTGCTGCTCCTATTGCGGTGTTCACTTGTTGATGTGGTCCGCGAAGGTGTTGTTGTCGTTGTCGTGTTGTCCCTACTGCCGTGCTGCTCCGTGGACGCGTTGCTACAACTGTTGGATTGACTTGATGACGTGATGACTTGTCAATTGTTTCACTCCTGGTTCCGTCGGGATGGTGACCCCACCCCCAACCCCTCATTGCTATCGTTGATCGGCTAATTCGATTGTGTGGTGTCGACATTGATAACGTGGGATTTTGGGTGCCTAATGGAATTTCCAGGAGTCATACTAAGACACTATAGTCTTAGTGTTAGCACGTGTACCTCCCTAAAGTCTGAATCTCATTATCGTTTGAGTAAATGACCGAATCATGTGTTGACCTCTTTGTACGCTCACGCTTTTCGTGAGCGTTATCTCTTCAAAATCTAAGGCATCAGGGACGCCGTGTCCAGCCTTATCCTATTAGGTATACTCGGGACGACTAATGATCGGTTATGCAAATCAATGTCGAAAAGAAATCCCAGGTTCAACACATGACGGGGCGAGGCTCGTCATTGTGATAAGGGATTTCGAATGCGTCTTGAACTACGAAGGTATCAAGTGATTGTGAGCAATATTATGACCCATACCTTTGGGACTAGCAAGAGTTGAAAGATTCAACTCATTTATTACTCTTCCCACTGGGTTCGTTAGACATCATACCTGCTGACGTGTCGTGCTGATGATTACGGAAATACCATTGTGGAACCACCCATGGCATGTGCATTGGTGGAATCCTTGGTACATGATTTCAGAGATTTTCATGAAACCCTGAGTTCTGAAAGGCATATAAACATGTCTACTTTGTAACTGTGCAACCCTACCGTTTTGAGACGGTCGATCAACTCAGCCTTTCGATTAATGTTGTTATTCCTCAGATGGTAAGTCCATCTTGTCTTGGCATTGTTGCTTCTGTTCTTGGAATAGTGAAACCATTTCAACCTTGGGTCGATACTGGTGTTCCCAGTTATCCTTTTGTAGCCTTGCTTGCGCTAGAGCAAAATCCCCTGTCCTTGAAAGACACGGTTGGAGACACCATAATAAAGTGAGCTGCCAGGTCAATACGGTTAATACCTGATTAACCAAGATGAACCCAAAAGCTTACATATTGCATCCATATGTGTGATTACCTGAGTCGTTGAATGGGATGACCTATGGGAAGGCTCCAGATTATTGCTTGTTATGCGATCTCGACGTTGGTTGTTTTAAGTAACGATTTTTGCGCATGAAGCCGTCAAGCCCCGAAGGTAAAATCTTTGCCAAATGGATTCATCTATGACTCGATTTCACCTAATACCTCAAAAGATCCCGTAAAGATGGAACCTTCGACGAGTTGAGAGTTCTGGTCTCAGGACTCCTTTCACTCAGATCCCTACATAGGATCTGATAGTCAATTTGAGGGCGAGTGGCCTGTGTTGTTCAGAAATGAAATACTAGGTTGCTAACGCCGATAGGACAACCGATGCCCGTGTGGCACATATACCAGGATAAGTACTGGATACCCATCTTTTGGGGTAACTACTGGTGTTCTATATGCCCGTATCAGTAGAGACCAATGTGTCGATATGTTGTTGAAGCCTTATCCTATGTTCGATGCGGCAACCATTTCATGATATTTCATATACATCATTCCCATGTTGACCATTGTGATGGGGTGATGTGAGCCTCTGGTCTTTGTGTTTGAGTCGGCTTGTAATTCTCGAGGATTATGGAACTATACGACCGGTGTGTCGGATATACGCTATTTACTGTTTAGGGAACTAAGGGGTGAAAGTGAGGCAAAAGCTTTTGATCTCCATCAGTCCATACTAGGCGCCCTAGTACCATTAACCACAATTGCTCATGTGAAAGGTTGTAAGTCAGTACATAGAGGATTCCAGTCCGTGCGAGGACACGATAATACCGTCCGCTACTACGAGCAACCTAGAGTGCCCTCGAGAATGTTGACTGCACTGTGATCCTGTAAGATCACCTGTTTTAGTAAGTTGAATGAGCGAATCTAGTTATCATGTCTCCTGAGGCGTCCTGTGGCTGTGATGTGACACGTCGCTAGCCGTAGGAATTTCGAATCAGTGATAGGGCTCTACTCGGAGTTGTACCTTGAAAGGTAGTTGATAAGCATAGAAATTGTAATGGACCAAATTCTTGGTACTCCAGTGGCACAGTCAATTCCTCGACTAACGTGATTCAGGTTGACACTAAGCTATACTATATCGGGAAAACTGATAGATGTGTCGGATTGGGAATTTCAAGAGCTAGGTTGTAGCTAGATCATGGTATTGTGTTTATTAGAACGTTGAGCGTGAACCTGGGTTCACTTAGAAAGGAGGAGATCGCGTGAAGTGGCAAACATCCTGCCATGTTCAAGTATACTAATGTGACGGAAGACTTGAACTGAATTCTGGGACAAAATTCTCTTAACGGGGGAGAATGTGACAACCGACAAATTCCGTACAACGTTTAACGCAGTCTTAATTGTGCTTTTGGAGTAATTAACCTGTTTTAAGGTTAATTTGGATTAATTGAGCCGTAATGAGTCCTACGATATCCTTCTCGAAGTTCGTGGACGCCCTGATGTCTTTAAAGAAAGACTACGTGTATTTAACATTAACGAACTGACATCAGCAAAAATTTGTCAAAGTGGACGAGCATAAGGCCATTATATGTAAATACGACACGTATTTGCTATTGAAATGACCGAATGTGAAATCGGCGCAGTAAATGGCCAAAAATGCAACGTTTTGGAAATGCAGAAAGTAACTAACGCGAGAAACGGACGTCAAAATGCGTGGTTTTTTATCAGCAATCTTACTTTCGGAATAATTATTTATCATAAATAATGTTATTCATTAAGTTTCGAAAGGAAACGGATGGTTTAAATGAAGGAAACAACGATCGATTTAACTAACGCGATTTAAATGCGGGTGCCGAACGCACCTGTCTGATGTTGAAAATAATCTTATTTTTGCTCAGTTTAGTTATGTTTTTAATTTTGAATAAAATCGACTAAATTATCCAGATTAGTATCGAATCGAAATAGAAACTGAGATGCTACTCGTTTAAAACAGGTTCGATATGCGGTATAATCCCACCAACCCAAACCCTACCTATTTAAGCATCTCAAACTCCTCCCTCCTTCATTTTCATCAGCCTCAACCCCTCCCTCTCTATCTCTAAAAACCCTACTTTCTCTCTCTACTTTCTCTCTAACTAACCCTCTCTTTCCACGATACATCTATCTTCCCTCACTGCTACAACCGGCTGTGGCCACCATGGCATGGGTCGTGGCTGCAGATGGTCCAAATGTGGTTGTTCAAGGGTGGTAGGCAGCAATTTGATTGGGATTTTTTTTGAGGAGGGTGTCGGGTGAAGTTGTGGTGGTTGAGGGTTACGACCGGGAGTCCCGATAGTGATGGTTTCGGTGTGAGGGTTAATGGTTCGGGTGGTGGTGGAGGCTCGAGGAGAAGATGGCTCGCGCTAGTTGTGGTTGTTGTTGATCATGATTGGGTGGTAGTTTGATGAGGGAGACGAGGACGATAGTAGGGATGGTGGGTGTTGGTGTGACTGGGTCGTGTTTTTGTCGAGAAATGGTAATTTGTGGGATCAATGGTGCAGTTTATGTTTGGTGGTGGACTGGTTTTAGGTGACCTGAACAGTGGTGGTTTCAGACCCGGTTATGTTTTGATTTAGTTGACTAAAGGCCGATGGTGGCTGCTGTGGTTTGGTCTCCAGTCAGTCTCAGATCTGGTGTCAGTTCCGGATTTGGTTTTTTTGGATTTGTTTGGCTACTGGTCAGTTTTGAGGTCGTTGTCCTCGGTCAATGTTCGGTACGGATCTTGTGAAGCTTGGTCAAACGGGCCAGATCTGGTGAAGCAAGTCAACGCGTGGTTCGGGACGATGCCGGGTCGGTGCAGTCAATGCATAGATCGAGACACGCGCGTTTGCTTTCGGTATACAATGATTATGTTTTTATTATTTCGCGAAGTATAATATATAAATACGAACGATAAAAGTGAACTCGCGAAAAAGGGCCGATGTAATAGTAAACGAAAACTATAAATTTGACGGTTTATGTTTGTGTATAAAGCGAGACTTATAATATCAATATCGGACTAATATGTTAAACTATGTGTATATTTATATAAAATAACTGTAATTTATATAATTGTCCAAACGTATAAAGTCTCGTGAATTGGAAGTGCGGATAGATGAATTTGATGTCTTGTGTTTTGAAATTAATTTTTGGGAAATTATACACAACTTGTGTTGCCTGGTTCGTACGAAAACAGAGGAAACTCTACCGAAGTTTTATAAAATGCTAAGCGCAACGAAGCTAATATCGTTGTGTATGTTTTGTAAATGATTTTCCAAGTGCTCTAAGTAAAGGTATTATACAAATCGCGAAGTTATGACAAAAATTATTGGTGACAATAATAAGTAAATCCCGGACAATATTTTCAAAACAAACATATCGTTTTTACCAGGCATCAAGCATGACGAAGTTTCACATATTTTCGATAACTAAACAAGTTTGTTGTAAAGACTTAAAGCTCATAAACGTTCGATTTACTTGGGAATTATTCTACAGAAATTTATGCTTTGATATTCTTAAAACACTCGAATTTGGGAAATAAAGTAACAATATTTATTGATCGGATTTAATAACAAAAATTGTATTTCCTCAAGGTATGTTTTCATAAAAATAATTATACAAGACAATTACATTTATCCGAATTACGAGACGAGTTACGACTCAAAATGTGTTATACGTTTCGTGGTATTAGTCCAGCATGGTTACACACGAATAGTAACAGGTGCGCAACTTGGGTACTATGTCGTGTATTAACACATGAATTAACATAAGTCACGATCGGTTTGTCGAGTTAAAACACTTAAGACTCGGGTTAGTACACACGAGTCTAGATAGTTGAATAAATTATCTTGTAACCGGAAAATAAGCTAGGCTTATATATGATAGACTTTTAAGGAGTCCTTTGTTGGTAATTATGGCACGAAGAAGTCGGTTAAAGCTTCGGGCTTTGTTCGCTAGCTAAGCAAGGAAATTAAGGTGAGTTTCACGGCCCCATTTTAATGTTCTTGTTTTAGGGGAAAGATATGTTTTGTCAAATGTTTTTACATGTCAAAATCTTTTTAAATGTTAAAACGTGATAAGTGGCATGGTGAGTACTTGGGTTTGTTGTTTTACACCACTCGGGGTGAGTCCTCGCTACTATAACCATTTACTCGTGTTTTGCATGTGGGTTGAAATCGAGAACCGAAAGAATATATGGATAGTACTATTGGTGCCTGACAAGGCCCACCCCTAATCGATAGCGTCGATTATGCAACTGTGTATGCCAGCGGTGCACATATTTTGAATAAGTTGCTATTTTCTGAGAAACAACTACTGCTCGCGGGGCATTATTGTCTTGGTTTGGTTATGGGCTCAAGGGATTGCTCCTCATAGTTTATAGGAGTTAGCTATTCTTTACAAAGGTCACTACTTGTGTTTGTTCCGCACATGTTGTTGTTGTTAAAATGTTGTTATGGAACTAAAACATGTGAACTCACCAATATTTTATATATTAACGTATTTTTTTTAAACATATCCTTCAGGAAAATAAGTGTTGAATAGATATGTGGCTAGTATGGTGGAATTTGGGATGTCGGACACTTGTCGGGGGTTCATCTATATTTGCTCTTGGGTTGGGACATAGACGAAAACACCCCATGTTGGAACTTTATGTTTGCTGTTTTGTGGAATGTTTGAAACAAGGTACTTTTTCGACATCTTAATAAAATGATCTTGTTAAATTAAATATAATTTTTGTTAATCATGACTTTGATATGCTTGCAAGCGTTGCGCCGCGTGCTTCCGCCATTGGCATGGTGTGACAGAAGTGTTATCAGAGCCAAGGTTATAGCGAACTAGTATTTTTGAAAATCTAGATTGTAACCGGTTTCATCTCGAAAACAAAACTTTTCAAAACTAAAACACAACACAACACGATATAATTAGAAATGAATAAAAATTGTACATGGGTTGTATAAGGGAAAATTCCACGCAACTAGCTATGTTTGTCAATATATGAAAAGTTAGGAAATAAGGATAGGAATGTTTATGTTCTGTAGAGATCCGATTTTCTAACTAGGGCTAGTTAATGCATATAAGTAGTATGGATATTTTGCCTGTAAGGATGTCGTGTCATACTTCACCTTTGTCCGCACTCTTGCATCGATCGTCGTTACCAGCAAGTAGGAAGGAGACTGTGGTTTACGATGAACTCACCTGCTTACCTGTGTGTGGGATGATCGGAAGGACTAACCTCTATTGTGCTGATCGATGTCGCCATGTTGTTTATGTTGTGGAGACGAATCCATTCCAAGTCTTTTGTTGTTTGAATCCGTTGTTTCTAGATCAGGAAGCTCGGAACTAGCGGGCACCGAGATTACCTAGCAACGCGGATTATCATTACGGGTGCACACGTAATAATAATTTGGGGTGCACAGTAGCCTTGGTAGGCGCTAGGGCCGGAGTTGGTGATCATTCCTTGTCTTGTTTATTCATGTTCTATAGGTTTAGACGTAGCTTTTGATTGGCTAATGGGTTTAAAAGGGAGGTCTTGCCGATATCCTTTGATCTCGATCCTAGCAAACCCAATGAGCTTTCTTCAACATTACCTCTAAGGTACGAACATGGAAGAGCTCGAACATCTGTTTATATGAATAATCTGACGTAAACCCCCACATCAGATAGTGACGGGAGGCGAAAGATTCCTTGTATAGGAGTTGAATGCCTTCGCCACAAAGTTCTTCCAAAGGAGCGGACGTACGAGGATGCGCTGTCTACCGAAGCGATGAATGTCTGGTACGATGCGTTGAATGTTATACCTGGAACCCAGTGAGAACCTAGGGTGCGCTCCTAAAAAACCAGAGTGTTTTGAGCACGCGACCCTGTGCAGATCTATTATGAGACTCGTGGCCCGTGTGCTGCTGAGTCCTTATTGTGAGTAACTCACTCTCAATCTAATACATACCCAAGTTGTCTTCGAGGGCCAGGTGTTCCTTCTCCAATTGGAGGAGATAATCAAACATGCTGAGTTAAGAGGCTTGATTATCTTTATCCAGAAGTCTCGATAGCCCTCGCCTGAATCGATAGTGTTGGTTGTTCCTATGTAGTTGTGGACTGATTGCGAAATCATCTTGCCGTATCGCACATCTGCAAGTCATAGGGTTTTGCTAATTTTCGATGATGTCAAAAATTTCGGCCACTGATCACGATTGAGGCAGCGTTTGCCAGTGTTATGATGACAGTGTGTAGTGGAAAAGCAAGGCCCAGCCTGCATTTGGCTATGGACTCACTCGGAAGTGCGTACGATTAACCCATGGAAAGCCACTGCTCGATGTATTGAGTGTTCACGTGTGGTTCAACACCCTTTGCCATAACGCTGGATTGTATTCCGCAAGATAATTCGGGGTAGACTTATCAGTGATGCTTATGTCATACTACTTTCTTAAGGTGTAGATGTCATCGTAAGACTCCTCTACCTGCATCCACCTGTTTGTTTTCGAGGATTATTGGTAGTATCGCTTCAGTCGATGAACGCTCGAGAATGTTCGATGCATGTGCTGTGTCTGAATCCGTCATAAATCTAGGGGGGTGAAACCACACTTCAGGAATCGAAATCGTAGAGTGTGTGTTCAGTAATTGTTAAATGTCGCAAGATGCCTTCTGCTGACATTAAAATCCCCTTGAAGCTCAAATGACTGACAACTGGGAATGGTCACGTTATTCTGTTAAATTCAATTTATCCATTAAATGATTATTCCATTGCTCTCGTTGCAATGTTGAATGTTAGCCACCGTCATCACGGCAATGAGAGTAGTTATATACTTGGGCGACAATTGATGCAAAGTGTTTTCCATCAACCCCCTAGATAACAAGACGTTGCGTCCCCTCGCCTCGGTGGTTTGTAAACTAAGGGTGCGAGATCCATTCGTTATGGACAACGTGACCTGCCTAATCTCTTGTCGTATTTAGATACTCTCACTGCGTGACATATTAGAAAGAAAGTCCATCGGCCTCGCTTAGGTGACTGAAAAGCACTTAATTAGATGATTGTCGATGCTTGTGCCATGAGAGCATGGAAGAAGACCCCAGTGAGAAGGACGACTCAGCTAATCCGTCAGAGTCGGTATCATTTTCATTTTATCATGGTGTCTCGATAAATCATGATCCTTCTACCTCTACTTGGTTTTATTCTCGTTGTGACTACTATCTTTGATATTAGGATGGATGTGGGTTGGTTTCTAGGTCCTATGGTTACTATTTACCACACCTCTAATAACTACAACAAGTCTAAGGCTCCCGCCGAGACTATTTTTGTTGTTGCTTTTATTGTTCTATGGCTCAAACGAATCCTATTGCCGTTGCTAAGTATGTAGCTCTTGCTGAGTGTGTTGATGTTATTGTTTCTATGGCTCTTGTCGAGCTTGATGTTGCTATTATTTTTTAGGCTCCTGCTAAGGTTACTGTCATTGACGTAGACGTCTCTACAACCCTTGCCAAGCCGCTATGACCATGTCTGTGTCACTGTGGAGTTCGTTGTTGTCAACTATATTTTCTTTGAGGCTTTTATTGAGCCCATCTTTATCATTCCTTGGGTTCCTGACCAGGCTAATATTGGCGATGGTTCTCGGGCTTGGGTTGAGTTTTTCGATGTTGTTGTTGCCATTATTCGAGTGACTAATATCAAGCCCACGGTCGTTCTCTCTAGGAACAATATAGGGTTGATAAGTCAGCTAGATTATGTGGAACCCATCGTTACCATTTCTGTTATGATGACGGAAGCACTTGCTGATCCAACCACACCTACCAAAGAGCCTATGTAGTATAGGCTTGGGGCTGAGGATACGGATAAAGATTTCTGCCACCATAAGTGAGATGAAACACACCGGGATGCGTGCTCATCGTAACAGAGCTTCTTGTAGTTATGTATAGTTGATTAGCTAGGTTGCGTGTCATTCTGTTAATGTGAATTCATGTTGTAGTGTTACCCCTAGCGATTGTGCATTCTTGTAGCTGCAATGTCTTTCCATTTGCGGATCCATGTGATTGTGTTGTTGATGATGCATGTCTGTTGTTGTGCTGCTTGTGTTGCGGTGTTCACTTGTTGATGTGCTCCGCGGAGGTGTTGTTGTCGTTGCCGTGTTGTCCCTACTGTCGATGCTCCGTGGACGCATTGCTACAACTGTTGGATTGACTTGATGACATGATGACTTCTTGATTGTTTCACTCTTGGTTCCCTAGGGATGGAGACACCACCCCAACCTCTCATTGTTGTCGTTGATTGGCTGATTCGATTGTATGGTGTTGACATTGATAACGTGGGATTTTTATACCTAACGGACTTTCCAGTAGTCATACTAAGACACTCTATTCTTAGTGTTAGCACGTGTATCTCCCTAAAGTCCGAATCTCATGGTCGTTTGAGTAAATGACTGAATCATGTGTTGACCTCTTTGTATGCTCACGCATTTCGTGAGTGTTACCTCTTCAAAATCTAAGGCATTATGGACGCCATGTCTTGCCTTAACCTATTAGTTATACTCGGGACGACTAATGATCGGTTATGCAAATCAATGTCGGTAAAAATCCCGTGATCCACACATAATGGGGCTAGGCTCGTCTTTGTGATAAGGGATTTCGAATGCACCATGAACTCCGAAGGTATCAAGTGATTGTGAGCAATATCCACGAACTCCGAAGGTATCAAGTGATTGTGAGCAATATTATGACCTATACCTTTGGGACTAGCAAGAGTTGAAAGACTTAACTCATTTATTGCTCGTCCCACTGGGTTCGTTTGACATCATACTTGCCGACGTGTCGTGCTGATGAGTACAGAAATACCAGTGTGGAACCACCCACGACGTGTGCATTGGTGGAGTCCGTGGTACATGATTTTGGAGATTCTCATGATACCCTGAGTTCTGAAAGGCATATAAACATGTCTACTCTGTAAGGGTGCTACCCTACCGTTTTGAGATGGTCGATCAACTCAGCCTTTCGATTAATGTTGTTATTCCTCAGATGGTAAGTCCATCTTGTCTTGGCATTGTTGCTTCTGTTCTTGGAATAGTGAAACCATTTCTACCTTGGGTCGATACTAGTGTTCCCAGTTATCCTTTTGTAGACTTGCTCGTGCTAGAGAAAAATCCCCTGTCCTTGAAAGACACGGTTGGAGACACCATTATAATTTGAGCTGTCACGTCAGTATGGTTAGTACCTGATTAACCAAGATGAGCTCGGAAGCTTACATATTGCACCAATATGTGTGACTACCTGAGTCGTGGAATAGGATGACCTATGGGAAGGCTCCAGATTATTGCTTGTTGTGCGATCTCGATCATTGGTTGTTTTAAGTAACGACTTTTGCGCATGAAGCCGTCAAGCCCCGAAGGTAAAATATTTGCCAAGTGCATTCATCTATGACTTGATTGCACCTATTACCTCGAAATATTCCGTAAAGATGGAATCTTCGGCGAGTTGAGGGTTCTGGTCTCATGACTCCTTTCACTTATATCCCTACATAGGATCTGATAGTCAATTCGAGGGCGAGTGGCTTGTGTTGTTCTGAAATGAAATACTAGGTTGCTAATGCCGATAGGACAACCGGTGCCCGTGTGGCACATATAGCAGGATAGGTACTGGATACCCATGTTTTGGGGTAACTACTGGTGTCCTGTATGCTCGTATCGGTGGAGACCAACGTGTCGATATGTTGTTGAAACCTTATCCTATGTTCGATGCGGCAACCGTTTCACGATATTTCATATACATCATTCCCGTGTTGACCATTGTGATGGGGTGATGTGAGCCTCTGGTCTTTGTGTTTGAGTCGGCTTATAATTCTCAAGGAATGTGGAACTATACGACTGGTGTGTCGGATATGCACTGTTTACTGTTTGGGGAACTGAAGGGTGAAAGTGACGCAAAAGCTTTCGATCTCTATCAGTCCATACTAGGCGCCCTAGTACCATTAACCACAATTACTCATGTGAAAGGTTGTAAGTCAGTACATAGAGGATTCCTGTCCATGTGAGGACACAGTAATAACGTCCGCTACTACGAGCAACCTTGAGTGCCCTCGAGAATGTCGACTGCACTGTGATCCGGTAAGATCACCCATTTTTGTAAGTCGAATAAGCGAATCTTGTTATCATGTCACCTGAGGCATCCTATGGCTGTGATGTGACATGGACAATGATTGATCACCATTTGGAACCCTCTCATCCCTTTCTCAATTGTAGTTACAATATGAGGCATATGGATAGCCACCCATACTCTCGGAGAGTCGTGGCTAGTCACTAAATGCCAACTTCTATAATATCGGATTGTAGTAGTCATCCTACCTCAGGGTTCGCCTAACCTTGAACTCAAGCCTGGGATACTCAATCTAATATGAGGATGGCTTGTCATTATCGAACAAACGAATTGAACGTTCTTGATAGAAGTGTCCCGCGTGACACGATTGATGTATGTGGCACATCGAATTCATGTGCTTCATCGTCAGAATTTCCTATGTGACAAGAATTATCACCCCAACGTTCTGGGTGTGCTGCTAAAGCCTTTGGAGGGCATACGTGTACATCTCTAGTACATTGAATGATAGACGGAGATGGACATATAATCTGGTTTGAGTGGTTTGGGAGATGACCAATAAATCTTGTAGATTTAAGGCTGATTGAATGAGCTATGAAGCCGATCAGGAAGTTGTACTAACCAGGCGCTAGCCGTTGGGATTTCGAATCGCTGATAGGGCTCTACTCGGAGTTGTACCTTGAAACGGTGTTGATAAGCATAGAAATTGTATTGGACCAAATTCTTGGTACTCCAGTGGCACAGAGATATCGGTCAAAATTTGTCTCGTGGTGAATAAGCTCGAACTATCGCAAGAGCTTAGTGGAACTCTTGATGAATCCCGCAAGTCTAGTCTGAGGAAGCATAGTCAATTCCTCAACCGACGTGATCCAGGTTGACGCTAAGCTCTACTATTTCGGGAAAACTGATAGATGTGTCAGATTGGGAATTCCAAGAGCTTGGTTGTAGCTAGATCATGGTATTACGTTTGTTAGAACGTTGAGCGTGAACCTAGGTTCACTTAGAAAGGAGGAGATCGCGTGAAGTCGCAAACATCCCACCCTGTTCAAGTATACTAATGTGACAGACGACTTGAACTGAATTCCAGGACAAAATTCTCTTAACGGGGGGAGAATGTGATAACCGACAAATTCCGTACAATGTTTAACGCAATCTTAATTGTGCTTTTGGAGTAATTAACCTAGTTTAAGGATAATTTGGATTAATAGAGCCATCATGAGTCCTACGATATCCTTCTCGAAGTTCGTGGACGCCCTGAATTCTTTAAAGAAAGGCTTTGTGTATTTAACGTTAACGAACTGGCATCAGTGAAAATTTGTCAAAGTGGACTAGCATAAGACCATTATATGTAAATACGACACGTATTTGGTATTGGAGCGACCGAATGTGAAATCGGCGCGGTAAATGGCCAAAAACGCAACGTTTTGGAAACGCGAAAAGTAACTAACGCGAGAAACGGACGTCAAAATGCGTGGTTTTTATCCGCAATCTTAATTTTGGAATAATTGTTTATCATAAATAATGTTATTCATTAAGTTTCGAAAGGAAACAGATGGTTTAAATGAAGGAAACAGCGGTCGATTTAATTAATGCGATTTAAACGCGTGTGCCGAACGCACCTGTCGGATGTTGAAAATAATCTTATTTTTGCACAGTTTAGTTATGTTTTTAATTTTGAATAAAACCGACTAAATTATCCAGATTAGTATCGAATCGAAATAGAAACCGAGATGCTACTCGTTTAAAACAGGTTCGCTATGCGGTATACTCTCACCAACCCAAACCCTTCCTATTTAAGCATCTCTATCTCCTCCCTCCTTCATTTTCATCAGCCGGAACCCCTCCCTCACTCTCTCTAAAAACCCTAACTTTCTCTCTCTACTCTCTATCTCTCTCTCTCTCTACCTAACCCTCTCTTTCCACGATATATCTATCTTCCCTCACTGCTGCAACCGGCTGTGGCCACCATGGCATGGGCCGTGGCTGCAGATGGTCCAAAGGTGGTTGTTCAAGGGTGGTAGGCGGCAGTTTGGTTGGGATTTTTGTGAGGAGGGTGTCAGGTGAAGTTGTGGTGGTCGAGGGTTACGACTAGGAGTCCCGATTGTGGTGGTTTCGGTCTGAGGGTTAATGGTTTGTGTGGTGGTAGAGGCTCGAGGAGAAGATGGCTCACGCTGGTTGTAGTTGTTGATCGTGATTGGGTGGTGGTTTTTATGAGGGAGACGAGGACGACAGTAGGGATGGTAGGTGTTGGTGTGACTAGGTCGGGTTTTGGACGAGAAATGGTTGTTTGTGGGATCGATGGCGCTGGTTATGTTTGGTGGTGGACCAGTTTTAGGTGACTTGGATAGTGGCGGTTTCAGACCCGGTTATGTTTTGGTTAAGACGGTGGTTCAGATGTGGTGGTTCACTATAGTAGGGATGAGCTTGGGACGGTATCGGTACTGAACCGATACCGATCCCGAAATACCGATACTGAAAAGTCCAAAAAACCAATACCGATACTGATACTGAACACATACGGTACGATACAGTATCGGTTCGGTACCGGTATGGTATCGGTATTTTGCCTTAAAATAGCGATACCATACCGATCCCGTACCGATACCGATAATACCGAAACCGAAAATCCATAAATATGGGTACCGATACCGATCCCGAAACCCCTCGGTTCAGTATCGGTTCGGTACGGGATCGGGATCGGGATCGGGACGGGACGGGATCAATATTTGGCCTCGTATGATCATCCCTACACTAGAGGCCGATGGTGGCTGTTGTGGTTTGGTCTCGGGTCAGTCTCAGATCTGGTTCGGTTTTGGTTTTGGTTTTAGGATTTGGTTAGCTACTGGTATGTTTCGATTTCGTTCGGGTCCTCGGTTAGTGTTCGGTACGGATCTTGTGAAGCTCGGTCAGAATCTGGTCAAACCTAGGCCCGGTCAACTCTAGTTAACCCGGTCAAACTGGTCAGATCTGGTGAAGCCAGTCAACGCGTGGTTCGCGACGATGCCGGGTCGGTGCAGTCAATGAATAGATCGAGACACGCGCGTTTCCTTTCGGTATACAATGATTATGTTTTTATTATTTCGCAGAGTATAATATATAAATACGAACGAGTAAAGTGAACTTGCGAAAACGGACCGATATAATAGTTAACGAAAACTATAAATCGGACAGTTTGTGTTTGTGTATAAAGCGTGACTTATAATATAAATATCGGACTAATATGTTAAACTATATGTATATTTATATAAAATAATTGTAATTTATATAATTGTCCAAACGTATAAAGTCTCGTGAATTGGAAGTGCGGATAGATGAATTTGATGTCTTGTGTTTTGAAATTGATTTTTGGGAAATTATAGACAACTTCTGTTGCACGGTTTGTACGAAAACAGAGGAAACTCGGCCAAAATTCTATAAAATCCTAAGCGCAACGAAGCTAATATCGTTGTGTGTGTTTTGTAATAGATTTTCCAAGTGCTCTAAGTAAAGGTATTATACAAATCATGAAGTTACGACAAAATTATTGGTGACAATAATAGGTAAATCCCAGACAATATTTTCAAAATAAACATATTGTTTTTACCAGGTGTCAAGCATGACGAGGTTTCTAATATTTTTGATAACTAAACAAGTTTGTTGTATAGACTTAAAGCTCATAAACGTTCGATTTATTTGGGAATTATTCTACGGAAATTTATGCTTTGATATTCTTAAAACACTCAGATTTGGGAAATAAAGTAACAATATTTATTGATCGGATTTAATAACAAAAATTGTATTTCCTCAAGGTATGTTTTCCTAAAATTAATTATACAAGACAATTACATTTATCCGAATTACAAGACGAGTTACGACTCAGAATGTGTTATACGTTTCGTGGTATTAATCCAGTGTGGGTACACACGTATAGTACCAAGTGCGCAACTTGGGTATTATGTTGTGTATTAACACATGAATTAAGATAAGTCACGATCAGTTCGTCGAGTTAAAACACTTAAGTCTCGAGGTAGTACACATGAGTCTAGATAGTTGAATAAACTATCTTGTAGCCGGAAAATAAGCTAGGCTTATATATGATAGACTTTTAAGGTGTCCTTTGTTGGTAATTAGGGCACGAAGAAGTCGGTCAAAGTTTCGGGCTTTGTTTGCTAGCTAAGCAAGGAAATTAAGGTGAGTTTCACGACCCCTTTTTACTGTTCTTCTTTTGGGGAAAGATATTTTTTTCAGATGTTTTTTCATGTCAAAATGTTTTTAAATGTTAAAACGTAATAAGTGGCATGGTGAGTCTAACAAGGCCCACCCCTAATCGATAGCGTCGATTATGCAACTGTGTATGCCAGGGGTGCACGTATTCTGAATTAAGTTGTTATTTTCCGAGAAACAACTACTGCTCGTGGGGCATTATTGTCTTGGTTTGGTTATTGGCTCAAGGGATTGCTCGTCACAGTTTGTAAGAGTTAGCTACTCTTTACAAAGGTCACTACTTGTGTTTGTTCCGCACATGTTGTTGCTGTTAAAATGTTGTTATGGAACTAAAACCTGTGAACTCACCAATATTTTATATATTGACGTCTTTTTTTAAACATATCTTTCAGGTAAATAAGTGCTTAATAGATATGCGGCTAGTGCGGTGGAATTTGGGATGTCGGACACTTATCGGGGGTTCATCTATATTTACCCTTGGGTTGGGACATAGACAAAAACACCCCATGTTGGAACTTTATGTTTGTTGTTTTGTGGAATGTTTGAATCAAGGTACTTTTTCGACATCTTAATAAAATGATCTTTTCAAATTAAATATGGTTTGTGTTAATCTTGAATTTGATATGCTTTCGAGCGTTGGGCCACGTGTTTCCGCCATTGGCGTGGTGTGACATTGATTGTTTATGTAGGTTGGCCATTAGTCGATTCTAGGGAAAGATCATGGACACATTAGGAAGTTCTAGTTGTATTGGAAAGCAATGTGGAATGTCTAAGCTCCATGTTGGTGTATCATCTAGATTTGAGTGTGTAGTGGATAAGATTGGTGAGTAGTTTGTGAGTGTGTGTATGTATGCGATTGTATGTATGTAGGTATAGGTGAAGTGTTTTACAAAATACAAGCATGTATGTGTAACCGTGTGTGTGTATATATATATATATAAATATATATGATGTGTGTGCGCCTTGTGTAAGCTAGGAAATGTCCAAAATCAAACACGCGTCTCTTTTCTTGGGAATGCATGGGCCGAAAACATTGGGAAAGAAAACTTGAATGTTTTGGTTAGCCAACTTATGGAAGTTGAGGATATAGTGTGGCTCATGTTCATTCTAAGTAATAAGCTTTGTTTTGGGGTTTGGATTATGTTTAAATACACCCTTTCTTTTTACCTCTTATGAGGCTTAAACTTCCAACCTCACCTTTGAGATCCCAACATCTTTAATAAAACAAACATAATTTAACAAACATAACTGGAATAATAATATATAAAAAAAACAAGTTACTCTCTGATGTCATAATATAGACTTTGTATTAGGTCATTAAATTACCCTATACACCACTATATATTCTCTCTTATTTCAATTAAATAATATTTTTTTATACATTTATCATTACATTTTCTCTCTTTCACTCATAACAATTTTCAAAAAATATAAATAAATTTTGTTAGGTGAACAATAGCTTTTCAAATATACAGATGATCAATAACATTTTCTCTAACCTCTACCCACAACCCCTCAAACCCAATTTTTAAAATTTAAAGAACCCACTCACAAAATATGATGAATGGGATGTGAGTGATCTAATCACCATCTTGTTGCCATACTTTTTGCGAAAGGGTTCGAGTATTATCACCACAGCCTTTGCCTAGGACCCGCTTCCATTAATATCGCCTTCCATCGGGTCCCACATCATTGACCAAACTTGGAGCGGCAAGATGTGGCCAAATTAAAGCAGTAAAAGGAATCATAAAAAACCACATACCTCACAGGCGTATTCTAAATCGCATAAAAATCATATATCAAAAGTAGATTTCGAGCACAAAATATTTTTGGTCTAAACAATAAAAAGAAAGATTTGTCTAAAACCAGTATAAAAAAACGAAAAAAATGGTCCGAAACGATCATATTGTCCTTCCTATATGCATTATAAGAAATGCAGACGTGTATTATTTTTCACAACCATTATTTCTTTGTATCCGAAACATTCCAGGCCCACCCGCAACTCAGATCTTAGATTATTTCAAACATTCGTTGGAATGTTGGATGCTAACTTCTCAGTTCTCACCAAGTATGATTGCCAGCTCCAAATGTAGTCATATGTAGTGGCGAATTTTGACACGAAATTTTGGGGGGTCGGAAGTCATCGGGGGATCGGAAGTCACTAGTTCCGGGGGGTCGAAAACCAGTTTCGGAGGGTTGAAACCTTATATACCAAAAAATTTCTATACAAAAACTATATAATCGAAACTTCTGAGCGAAAATTCGGTGGGTCGACCGCCCCTCCCCGCCCTTTAAAAGGATCGCCACTGGTCATATGTTATACAAGTTCTCAATTTGAATAATTTGGGAAAAAAAAATAAGTGGGCAATATAAGAGGCCAAGTCAAATATACCAGAAGTAGAACCAACTATCTTCAGTACACTAAACTAATTTTTTATAATATATTAAGGTAACTAGTTTTTATACCGGGAGCGTCCCGGGTTAAAATATCTAATATGACATAATAAAATATATTATTATTATTATTATTATTATTATTATTATTATTATTATTATTATTATTATTATTATTATTTTAAGCAAATCTCTGTCATAAGTTATCATATTCAAATATAAAAAAAAAAAACGAATCTCTGCGTTGGGGTATAAATCTAGTGCCATTACAAATGAATTCGGAAGTTTGTAATCGATCATTCTAAAAATAACTAACATGAAATAAGAAAAAAAAAGTTAATTATTGAAATATCAAACGCATTAGTCTACGGGTTATGTGATGCGTTAAAAAATTCATGGGTATATGATCGGGTATGTAGTTCGGGTATTTGAGTATGTTGTTTCGGGTAATCGGGTCGGGTATCACCTAATCCCAGACCCGACCCAAACCCACAATTTTTTTTAAACTAATCCCAAACCCGACACAATACCTGTCGGGTTACAAAAAATAGTCATTTTTTTTCTCCGATTTTTATATAACACTATGGTACTCGTTGGAAAGATAATAAAACGCTCGTTAATTTGGTGTAATTTTTTTCTTTAAAAAAACTCGTATATAAAAGATATTAACGTTTAAAAGTTATGGGAGGAAACACGAGAGATAAAATAATAAAGGTTTAATATTTAGATTTGGTAGATTAGGTATTTAATAGATTAGGTTAAATTATATTTATTTCTTTTTTTTAATTGGTTTAGGGTTGCCACATCACATCCTATGTGGCATCTTTCAAAGGAGAGATTGCATAAAAGCATGACATGTAGGATTAATCCCTTTGCAATATATATATATATATATATATAGGGGAAAGGGAAAAGAGAAACCCTCTAAAACGAAAAAACTCCCGGAAACCTAACTAGTGGTTCTCATTAATCCACATCACTATGCTTTCTTTTGGAGGGAAAGGGTATATTAGACTTTTGGCTTTGGTTGGATTATCTATGCTATGACACCTGATTTGTACCAAAAAGTCCCCCCCCCCCCCCTTCCACTCTCAATAATATACACCAACACCAATGTCTTCTTCTGGGCCGTCTTCTTCCTCTTATTAACTTCACTGAAACCTCAATAACATCACTTAAAGTTCTTCCTGCCTCATTAACTCTTTCATGCGATGGAATCGAATCCTCAAATCAATCCACATTCAATGATCGTGGATTCTGTGAACAACCATGCACCGTCTGATTTTGTATCAGAAACAGAGCATGATAGTGGTGATACTGGATCTCAAGGTTTGTACATGATTTTTTTAACGCCGATGATATAATATTGCCTAGTATGTTATAGTACTGTTACAGTTCTTGAAATCGTCTGCTCATGATCATAGGGTTTTATATATTTTAGAAAGTAGCAGGGTTTTATATATTTTAGAAAGTAGCATTTTTTTGGTTGTTCATGTTTATAGTGTTGTCATAGTTATAGTGATGTAGTTATAGTTGTCTCAAAGTTTCCAATATTTTTTCTTAACAGGGTTACATAGTGTTAGGATGTTTTTTACTGGTTTTACTAGTACCATCATCTAAGGGTTTGTAATTTTTTTTGTTTTAGTGTGGTTTGTAATGTTTTATATTTTTTTGTTGTTTACAGGCCTTAATGCTGGTTCCTCATCTGGGTCTTCATCTTTGTTGAGGAATGTTGATGGAGGGGAGCCTGTTGATGGAAATCAAATAGGAGGAAATAAAGAGATATATGCAGGTGTTGAGTTTGGTAAGCAACTTTTGCCAAACATGGACTTTACTACTAGTGGTTGTGGTGGTGATAGTAGTGTGTGGTTTAAGCTATTTTTGGCCAAAGCAGAAATTTTTTAAATTATGGACAGAATCTACATTATATATGTTACATGTGTTACATAGAAGCTGTTTTGGTGTAGCAAATTTTTTATCTAAATATATATATATATATATATATATATATATATAGCTTTTTTTTGTGTCTTATATACTTTAGGTACAACATGCTTTATGTTAAAAAATAGACTTATAACGTATGTAACACATACTTTCATAAACTATAGTAATCTATCATGATCAACCATAAGGGGACTATAAATATAGAAATCTAAGATGTTTTTTATTTAACAAGTGAAAATGAAGACATTGATCTGTACTATGTTATTGCAACCCCGAACGGCACCCAATTCTGGATCCCCAATGTTAGCCCCGGTATTTGCCTGCTATTGGTCAGACTTTCCCGACGTTTGAGGCTGCAATGTCCATGTATAAAGAATATGCCCAGCATGCCGGTTTTTCAGTTAAGAAGGGACAAACCAAGGTTTGGATGGGGGAACCGACACATAAGTACATGCGTTGTTGCAAATATGGTAAACCTCAGGTTAACAAAACCTTTGACACTTTAGATGAATCTTCTGTTAAACCCCGTAAAACTTCGTTCAGCCTTTCGAACTGCCAAGCCCATGTGTTAGTGTCAATCACTTGTGGAGGTTCGTTGTTTAAAGTCATTCGTTTAAACGATGTTCATAACCATCAGCTGTGGGATAAAGATAACATTGACCTTAGTAAGATTTCTCGTAAACTTTCTTTCTCAACTAAACAATTCATTCATAACATGTCTCTTAATCGAGTTGGACCTGTGAAAGCTCATCGGTACTTAGTGTCTCTTAAAGGTGGTCACCATAATGTGCATGGAACTGCTTCTGATTTCAAGAACTTTAGTAAGGAGCTTCGAATTTTTATTGGCGAGAGGGACTCGTCTTTATTCCTTGACCGCTTGCGTGATCGGCTTGAAAACTTGCCAGACTTTTTTTATGACTTTGTGGTGCACGATGGTAAACTGCATTATGTTTTTTGGGCGGATGAAATTTCAAAATTGAACTATAAGGCCTTCGGTGATGTTGTGGCGTTTGATGCAACATACAACACAAACAAGTAAGTTACTTTAACGTACATTACAGGTTTTATGTGTTTGCATTTTTTACTGCTTAACATACGTAAATAACATGCATCTGTTCATATAATGTGCAGGTACAACATGATATTTGTCCCTTTCACTGGTGTGGACCACCACAAGCAGCGTGTGACTTTTGGTGCAGGATTGATAATTAATGAAACCATAGATTCGTACGTTTGGTTGCTTGAATGTTTTTTAAAAGCTCATGGTTCACAGCCCAGGCTAGTGTTGACTGACCAAGACCCGTCGATGATGCAGGTTGTACCACAAGTGTTCAGCGAGGCTCGCCACAGGCTATGTATGTGGCATATAATGAAAAAACAACCCAACAAGGTAATGTTATGTAGGCACGTACTTATGTGTATTATGTTATGGTATAGTTAGATCCTAACGCACATGTTAAAGATGTCTTACCTTTATTTATGCTTCTGCACCTAGGTTGCTACTGATGTTTTAGACAACACTGAATTCCAGTCCTGCATTCACAAATTGGTGTGGAACATTTTCATAAAACCTTCAACATTTGAATCTCGATGGAATGCGCTGCTAGAGACATTTAGTCTTGAGGAAAACCAGTGGTTGAGCGATATGTTTGCAATCAAGGAACTGTGGGTGCCGGCGTACTTCAGGGAGATTCCAATGTCATGCTTGATGAAAACAACATCCAGAAGTGAGAGTTCCAACAGTGCATTCAAAGTCAATTCCACTGGTGCCCACACACTTGTTCAGTTCATGTTATGTTTTGAATCCCATCTCGATAGCCAACGTTACCGTCAGCGTGTTGCCGAGTACAAAACCTCATCGACGGTTTTTTATGGGTCTACGGACTTAGCCATTGAGCAGCATGCGTTTAGTCTGTATACCAATAATGTGTTCCAGGAAGTTAAGAAGGAGATTGTGAAGGGGAAGTTTTCATGCTACATATCGAATGTTGATGAAAAGGACAACATGCCTACCGTCTTTTCAGTCACCCAACTCGACAAGCGTCGTGATGTTACCAATGTTTACCAGGTACCCATTTTTTCAACTTCCTGTGTTTTAGTTTTTTCTGTTAGAAACTACTAATTTTATTGTTATAAATGTTTTAAAAAATTCTGTTACCTGTGTAACAAGTTAGTTGTACCACACCAGTTCAGGGTTTTTTACTTTTAATATGGTCACCATTGTTATCTTTTTCTACCCTAATTACTATGTTTTAACACTTGTCATGTACCCATTTTTTTCAACTTCTTTGTCTTTTAGGGTTTTCTGTTAAAAAAATGCTGCTACATGTGTAACAAGTTACTTGTAACACACCAATCAGGGGTATTGCCCTTGTAGTGTAGCCAATGAGATTTAAGCTGAATATTAATGCTAGACATAATAAATCCTCCTGTTACATGTGTAACAAGTTAATTGTACCAAACACCATATATGGTATTTGACTGTTTTGTACTTCTGGTTATTTAGTTTTTCTCTGTCAAAACTCCTTGAAGTTTCTTATAACTGCTAGAAATGTTGCTACATGTGTAACAAGTTAGTTGTGCCCATTTTTTCAACTTCCTGTGTTTTAGTTTTTTCTGTTAGAAACTACTAATATTATTGTTATAAATGTTTTAAAAAATTCTGTTACCTGTGTAACAAGTTAGTTGTACCACACCAGTTCAGGGTATTGGACTTTTAATATGGTCACCATTGTTATCTTTTTCTGCCCTAATTACTATGTTTTAACACTTGTCATGTACCCATTTTTTCAACTTCTTTGTCTTTTAGGGTTTTCTGTTAAAAAAATGTTGCTACATGTGTAACAAGTTACTTGTACCACAACAATCAGGGGTATTGGCCCTTGTAGTGTAGCCATTGTGATTTAGGCTGAATATTAATGCTAGACATAATAAACCCTCCTCTTACATGTGTAACAAGTTAATTGTACCAAACACCATATATGGTATTTGACTGTTTTGTACTTTTGGTTATTTAGTTTTTCTCTGTCAAAACTCCCTGAAGTTTCTTATAACTGCTAGAAATTTTGCTACATGTGTAACAAGTTAGTTGTGCCAATATACTTTGTCAGTGTACAGTATTTGCATGACTTTGGATTACACAGCCGTTATAATTATGTACTTTTAATACTTGTTGCATTCCATAGGTCTTACCATTTCTACAATGATGCAGGTGCAGTTTGATAGCATTGATTCAACGGCTGAATGCTCATGCCGAGGTTTTACGCGTCTTGGTACCTTTGCCGCCATGTCTTTGCAATTTACATGATTAAGAAAGTTGACCGCATCCCGCAGCAATATGTGGTCGACAGGTGGTTACGTGATATTCTACCCAAGAAAGTGTTCTCCATTTCTGGCCGTTACGGTGTTGACACTCATCCAGGTTCTCTGTTGAGGAATGAGGTACTTGAACTTGTAACTGAATGTGTAGATGTTGCCAAAACTGATGAAACCGCGCTGGCGGACTTGGTTGAGCAGCTCAAATCTATCAAACTGCACTTGTTATCCAGGGAACCGATTTCTGTTATTCCGGATCAACCGTCTCCAACGGACGTGGATGAAATTATTGGCCAATCGGCTGATACTGAAATTGTGGTTGCCAATCCTGATGTGGCACGCAACAAGGTTTGTGGGAAAACTCGAAGAATCTCTGGTGCTAGTGAGAAGGGCAACCCAAAGCGTCCGAAAATGCCTAAGGCCCCACGCTTATGCAACAACTACCACCAATATGTCACGGATCATGATGCAAGGAATTGTGAGAAGGTTGCTGCGATGAAAAGGGCCAAGGAGGAGGCGGCACAAGCCCGGAAAGCCTAAAGCAAGTTGATGGCAATTAATGAGGCAGCATTACTAATCATTTTTTTGTGGGCCCATGGACAGGACACATGGGTATGTGTTGTAGATTTGGTACGGAAGATAACCTCCCAAAATCTAATAAAATATGTACTTGACAAAGTAACAAATGAAGAGAATAAAATATAAATTTAACACTCCCTATCACCCAACAACTTTATGACATGTTGATTTGACATAAAGCAAAGTCTACCACTATACCATTAAACAAAAATTAAATTATCACCAACCACCCAACCACCCATTCTTGAACTTTGTTTTTATACCCCATTTTGGTTAAATAGACTAAAGTTCCATCCCATAATAATAGTGTTCCTAACTTACCAAAAGAAACACTTTCTGCAAATGGAAAGCCCTTCAAACCCTCATGCAGCCAAGCGCCAGAAGACAAAAAGTGAAGAGGAGGTCACTTCAAAAGTAACTGATTTTTGGGCGTTACTGGAGCGTACCGAACACCAAGCCATTCATGGTTGGAAGAATGTTACTGATACCAACGAGACCACACTACCGAACAAAGGCGTCGACACCCAATGATGGAAGACGGTAATAGTACACAGGCGACATCGAGCGATGCACAGATGGAAGTTGATGGAGGGGTGTCAGTTGGCACTGCGTACTCGGTAACCAAAGAGGATGTAGTTTTTTATTATCATGGGTTTGTTTAAGACTAGTATGGTATGTCACACTCTGACCATGTAGCTATCTGTTATGTATGTAACAGATTTGTTAAGTAGTAAAATAACATATTAACCCTCTCTTATGTAGTATCCTATAACTCACTATCAACAACACTCAGAATACCTTACTACCTTACCTTTTTAAACGATATTAACATATGTAACACTCTTACATAACATATGCTAAAAACACTTTAACATATGCAACAGAATAATATTATAAGCGACGCAGTTAACAGGTGACCATACTAGTTAAGTTATGTTATAGAACCCAGAAGTATGTTAGGTGTATTATCACCGAAAAAACAGTTTAAAACACTACATAATTGACATACACAGTTGAACAATCCCCCCCCCTTCACGAACGTTCCTCCTTACTTCAAATGTGCCCTAGCTTCCACCTCACCCTTCTTTGTGTTAACCGCTGAACGCAAAATATGTGTTGTGTACTTGGACCGTAGCTTGTTGATCTCCCCTTCTTTAGTGCGCCAATGTTTACTGAAATTGCATTCAAATGGTACATGAAGCCCCATGAATCTCTCCATGTGTCTCATTAGGAAGACCCCACAATCCGTGGCATTACCAGCCGTTCCCCACTCTACATCCAACCTATGTATCTCTGCTGTAACACCCCAACCGATGGCGGAAACATCGAGGTGTCACGTATGAATGATTGTTCAGTAGCTCATGGTAATACATATGTTTAAATAATCATTTATTCCATTACAATATTGAGTTACATTAAAGTCTTGAATGGAATCTAATACGTCAAACAAACAACGAAACTTCAAATAACTCCTCATGCTAGCTCTAGACTTCAAGCATCAATATTTCCTGTTGAGTTTGGAAAAATGGGGGGGGGGGGGTCAACTAGAAGTTGGTGAGAATACATAAGCCATGTCAAGCAAATAGTTTAAGTATAAAAGTTTAGCAATTCATAT
This sequence comes from Ambrosia x helenae, assembly GCA_030844895.1. Classification (NCBI taxonomy): domain Eukaryota; kingdom Viridiplantae; phylum Streptophyta; class Magnoliopsida; order Asterales; family Asteraceae; genus Ambrosia; species Ambrosia x helenae. The sequence continues at coordinate 64,844,049 of CM061227.1, read as the reverse complement.
GTCTATCGTAAGTTTAAGTCTACATGAATAAACATGATATGTTGAATCGACATAATCAAACCTCCGACTAGTTTAGGTCCATCCGTCATCCACGGTTCACCTTAATAATATGTTGGAACGATAACAATCACCCACGCTACCTATGTAGGAGGTACACGTATCCGGGTGGGATTGTCAATCCAATAGATCTATTATTGAGTATCGCCGGCTTGGCCATAGCTAATGATTATGTAATGTTGAAACTCGTTGAAACTGTTGTTGTTGTCTAAATCATGAGGCATTAAAGTTTACAACTAGACATGCATGTAGAATTGCTTAAGTATATTGTTGCAGGTATGAAGAATTGCATAAACATGGTTACGTAAACTCACCTTAGCAAAGTATTAAGTCTCGAGAAATAGAATATGTGTAGCCCCAAAGTTGCCAATTACAAGAGCTTTATAATCAAAGCTTCAATTGTAGAAGTAATAGACTATAGAAGAAAGGTATGAGGGAAAGTTTAATCGGATTGAAACAATCGATTTAGAGGTGCAAAGTATAATGGGTCATAGGTGGGTTTTTATACTAGTTTTGGATTCAATTAGCCATTAAAATTGGTCAACACCATAAAGTAAGGTTTTATGATGAATTGACTATTTGACTAAGACTTTGACTGTTTGACTAAGACTTTGACTAGGACTTTGACCAGGACTTTGACTATTTGACTCAAGGCTTTATTTAAGAAATAAAAAAAATCATTAGCTTGAATTAGAAAATAAAAAAAAACACCGTCTTATAAGATGACGATTTTATAAAGAGAATTAGGATAGGACATATGTCATGATTGAAGATTTTTTTTTCTTTTTTTTTTTAAGTACAATGATAAAAGGAACTTAGAAAAATAGAGTGCACGAATAAAGACAACAATACTTAGAAATAAATTAGACTTTATATCAAGGATCGGGAAATACTTTAATGCAAAATAAATGGGAAAATTCGTGAGGTTACAGTCTCCCCTACTTTTAGAAACTTTGTCCCGAAGTTATAAAAAAACACTGGGTTGAGGGTGATTGGGTAGAAATTAGGGCAACTGTGGTTTGGAAAATTTGTGTTAAGGCATGACATGAATATACAGGTAACAGAATAAACTGTTTCGAATAATTTGGTAAGAGGTTTGATAGGTGTGGGTTTTAAGGGTTGGATTAGGTTCGTCTAAAATAGCAACGAGAAAAAGAATCTAGCAAAACACTAAACTTTAAGTTTTAGGAATCTTAAAAAGAAATGCATGAGTTAATTGACTATAGAAATACTAAACAAGTAACTAGAGTTTATAATTGGTTATCTACCAAAAACCTTGATAGAATTTCACACTACCTTAACGTACCTGTAAATTCATGATTACGTTTCGGACCGTAATCACCAATTTACCTTACATTAGGGTTTTGTGTCCTTCTATGACTCTAAACACACATGTAAGTAATGCAAAATAACCTTGTGATTGATTCGTATACAATGTATCCAAAAATGAGTCCAATGTTGAGCAGGAAAAAGACTTATACCAGTCAGTGAATAAGAACCTCTACCGATTGTTTAGCAGGTGCGATAGCCTCTACCAGTCGTTGAGCAGGTTGTAGGGCCTCTACCGACTGTTGAGCAGGCATGATGACCTCTACCAATCGTTGAGTAGGTTATTTGGTACTCTACTAACTGTTGAGCAAGTACTTCATCTTCTATCAGCTGTTTGATTAAGTGCACCAATTATTACACACATGAATTGCAAATTGATAATATGTACATGTAAGCAATCAAGTATCAAGTATATCATACGAGTTGTAATAGAGTTGCCCTAGACAAGGTTAATGACTCTAGGTGTGTCTATAGCAAATAGTTTATATTCTATGAATTCTAGTTTCAAATGTTCAAATATGGCAGATAGTCGAATCCTCATGTAACTAAGGATTATGTTTGATGCAACATACAATCAAGTTTCAATAGTTTGGTTATCATGGGTAACTAGCTCATGTGTGAGAAGGTGAAAGATATGAATTTAGTTCTTGAGAGGATGATGAAAAATCTTGAAGCAGAATCAAGGTTGTGAGAGATAGTGAATGTGAAGATAGTTGATAAAGAGTTTATTTTATAGTAAGGAGATTATGTAGCAGTGTAAATTTTGGGGTTTGGATCAAAGGTTATAATCAAGTGTATAAGAAAACATGATTGTGGTATATGCCAAATATTGTAAAAATTTGAACAAGTTGAAAGTGAGTGAGTGTCGATGGAGAAATTAGAGGCTAGATATTATTCCTATGGATAAAAAAAATCTTATTTTCAAATTGGTTTTATACATAAAGAAAAAGTTGTTAAATAGTACAAGCAAAGTGGGCTTTGATTAAAATATTCCCGTTAGTTGGAGATTTCAAACATGACATTAGGTTTTGAAGATCAAGGTTCTATTAAGTGATTTTTAATAGTTTAAAGCATTATATAGAAAATTGTTTGTTACGTCAATAAATAAACAATTGAATTTAAGTTCGAGGACATCTTTTGACAAAAATATGTACTTTGTAAAGTTACTAGGTAATGAAAATACAACAGGATTTAGAAATCTTTAGTTTGTGCTAAGGTATGAGGTTATAGTTTTTAAAAATAAGTAACATGTGGAGAAATGAAATAATATGATTTGGGTAGGGTGTTGAATATTTAAAAAGTGGCTAAGATGGTAAGGTGAAGTGTGATTGTGAAATCCATAGATGGATATGAAATGAGATTGATTTAAGCTGTAAAATTTTGAGATTTTAGAGCTTAGTTTAAGGAAAGTGAGTGTAATCATTTATTCATTAATTACAACGAATAAACGAAAACGTTGACTTGTCAAAACTTCTAGATTCTAATAACATAATGAAGACATGCTTTAGCCTATAAGTGAACACTCATCCGAGAATTCCCAGGTAGGCATCCGGGTCCCTCGTCTGATTGGGATATATGCGCAATGCCAGCCTAGACAGAAAACTCAGAATACAGGCGTTCACCCTTCCAGATTGCACGTGTTCGTTATTAAAATCTAGAACTTCGACAGGATCTTCAAAGCAGTTCAGGCTAAACCTGAGTATTTGTCCTATTAGTCTAAGAGTATATCTTGTGATGGAGAGCACTCTTCTTGTAGGGACTAAAGTAAGGATAAGAAGTAGGATAGAGAATATAAACAAGTAAGGTTGCAAGTAAAAGAAGAAAGTACTGATTAAAATCCTATGGTTATAGAATAGATTTTTTTTCTAATAACCTAATTCCCTATAACCATGGCTCTGATACCAATCTGTAACACCCCAACCGATGGCGAAAACATCGAGGTGTCACGTATGAATGATTGTTCAGTAGCTCATGGCAATACATATCTTTAAATAATCATTTATTCCATTACAATATTGAGTTACATTAAAGTCTTGAATGGAATCTAATACGTCAAACAAACAACGAAACTTCAAATAACTCCTCATGCTAGCTCTAGACTTCAAGCATCAATATTTCCTGTTGAGTTTGGAAAAATGGGAGGGTCAACTAGAAGTTGGTGAGAATACATAAGCCATGTCAAGCAAATAGTTTAAGTATAAAAGTTTAGCAATTCATATGTCTATCGTAAGTTTAAGTCTACATGAATAAACATGATATGTTGAATCGACATAATCAAACCTCCGACTAGTTTAGGTCCATCCCGTCATCCACGGTTCACCTTAATAATATGTTGGAACGATAACAATCACCCACGCTACCTATGTAGGAGGTACACGTATCCGGGTGGGATTGTCAATCCAATAGATCTATTATTGAGTATCGCCGGCTTGGCCATAGCTAATGATTATGTAATGTTGAAACTCGTTGAAACTGTTGTTGTTGTCTAAATCATGAGGCATTAAAGTTTACAACTAGACATGCATGTAGAATTGCTTAAGTATATTGTTGCAGGTATGAAGAATTGCATAAACATGGTTACGTAAACTCACCTAGCAAAGTATTAAGTCTCGAGAAATAGAATATGTGTAGCCCCAAAGTTGCCAATTACAAGAGCTTTATAATCAAAGCTTCAATTGTAGAAGTAATAGACTATAGAAGAAAGGTATGAGGGAAAGTTTAATCGGATTGAAACAATCGATTTAGAGGTGCAAAGTATAATGGGTCATAGGTGGGTTTTTATACTAGTTTTGGATTCAATTAGCCATTAAAATTGGTCAACACCATAAAGTAAGGTTTTATGATGAATTGACTATTTGACTAAGACTTTGATTGTTTGACTAAGACTTTGACTAGGACTTTGACCAGGACTTTGACTATTTAACTCAAGGCTTTATTTAAGAAATAAAAAAAAATCATTAGTTTGAATTAGAAAATAAAAAAAACAGCGTCTTATAAGATGACGATTTTATAAAGAGAATTAGGATAGGACATATGTCATGATTGAAGATTTTTTTTTTCTTTTTTTTTTTAAGTACAATGATAAAAGGAACTTAGAAAAATAGAGTGCACGGATAAAGACAAGAATACTTAGAAATAAATTAGACTTTATATCATGGATCGGGAAATACTTTAATGCAAAATAAATGGGAAAATTCGTGAGGTTACATCTGCCCCTCCGATCTTTCCCGCCTTCGGATGGTTGATGCTTTTATGGAACTCCACAAACATGTGCTTCTGCAATAATCGTGGAACATGAAACCCAAAAATAATACGTCAGCGAAAAAAACATTTGTTTTAAATCACCAATGTTTTATTTTTGACGCTTTTCAACTGTGATTAAAGCAACTTACATATTTGTGTACAGTATCCTTTTTTGTGAAAGTCAGCATGATCCTTGCACGTTCGCCTCCCTCGCTTTTTGTCATTATCAATCAGCATTATGGCAATATTCTTTAGCTCAAAGACCAATAAGTAGTAGTGGGCCCTTTCAAGGATCGGGAAAAAGACGATATCATATCGTTTGAAGTCACGGTTGGTCTCATAGGCCGGCACTGCAGCAGACATCGCGTTTGAAAACCTTGAAGCTCGTCGGATTGGATCACACTTGGTATTATTAAGCATCCATGGAACCTATTTTTTTTGTTAGCAAAATAAAAAAAAAATCCTCAATAGCAGTTTCATAACATACGTAAACCGATGTTGGCTTTTTAAATAACTTACCACTGCGGTTGTGCTTACAAACAAACGAAGAGGGGCCCCGTCCGATTTCAACCTCTCCTCGTAGTTTAACACATCCACCCAACAGTCAATGATCACATCCATCACCTGCTTCCCCAGATTCAAAGTTTTGATCATGCTACGTGTGGCTTCCACGTCACATAAACTTTTAAATAAACACCTCACTGTATATATTAACCAAGATAAATTTAGGAAGCAGTCTTATAAGTTTAAAAAAAGCCATGGTCTTACTTGGCAAGCGCATTATCTATTTCATCATCTGGTATGTCTACATTTTCCACCTGTTCTCCATACTCTAGGCTGAAAAAAACAGAAACCAAAATAACACAAGTTACACATGTTACACCAGTTCAACAAGTTGTTACCACATACATTTTTCATCTTACTTACCGATTCCTTATGGCTACCCTCCTTCTTTCCTCAGAACCACACAACATATTCAACGGATCCTCGTCCCTGTAAACAAAGTTCCACACAGCATCATCATCCTTTGTGACCCCCTCTCCCAAATTTACCCCCTTATGTGAAAAGGTGACTTATGAACGTAGGTCACATTCCTTTCACGTAGGGAGTTTCGCTTGGTTGCATCCATCTTTGCAATCATTTCTTGACGCATCGCCAATGTCATGTTGTCTTCATCTACCTGCAGATTACCAGCAGGGCCATACTCATTGTATTCCTGAGTCTGTGCGTCATATGAACTCACGGGTTGCACCAACGGATACACCGTTGATGCGACAACGTCCTGGCAAACTGTCTTTTCATTTGGAGCCACACCGCCACCATCTGTAACGTACATCACAACTTTCGTTAGCTGAGTGATCTGTTCCAGCAGTTCAACATTGTTAACATATAGAGTTGATACCTGATTCACCTGGTTGGTCCTTCAAACCACATTCCATTTTCTGAGACATTGTGACAGATCCTGTAAGATAAGCATTAAAAACTGTTTAAAACACAGAGCATTTATATAACATTTCTGTATTTTTTATTTTTAAGAACTGAATTCACACCCGACTCCCCCTGATCTGCTGGTTCTGGCTGTGTTAGGCCAAAGCTAAAAGTTGGCGCATCGTTGCTATCTGGTGTCGACATATATGGAAATATCCAGGAGATTCCTGCAAATGTATTACACCAAATAATCTATGGACCTTTTTGTGGATTATAAACGTATTTCATTTTGGTTTTATTTGCGTACCCGCTTGTGTATCTTCCCCCGCTTCAGCAACCTGCTTGCCCCTATCACTAGATTGCCCTATCCGGCTGTACTTCTGTAGGACATTTTCGCACGAGCCCACTTATAACACATTCATATCAGCTATGCATGTACTTATAAAATTTACAATATCATACCTGACTCTTTGTTGCTGGTTGTGGTCACCTCTGCTTCGCTGGTGGAAATTTTCTCATCGCCTTAAATACAACGTTAAAAATACGTGCTTAGTATGTTGTTTGTTTTACCAGCTTTTACTAGTGGATATATATGGTTTTATAATAATACCTGTTTTGTCCTCTTGCATTTGTTCATCTGTTTTTGGGTCTCCCACCTTCACACTTGAATCATCCTTGGTGTCTTCGGCAGTAGCTTCATGTGCTGGAGTGCCGCCTGAAAATAATGTAACATACGTCAGCAAATAACAATCATCAGACAGTTGTATACATTAGCAATTTTATAATAGTCCACGGGCATACATATTGGTTCACTTTGTGTTGCTGCCCATGGTTGTGTGCTCACAAACTCGTGTTCAATCTCATTGGTTGGCGCATCCAGTTCCGAAACAACAATATTATCCCGTCCTTAAAGTTAATTAACATTTCACACGTAGTCAATTTTCAGTATGTGGATTTTACGATTTTACATGTGTATAAAAAAGAATTCATTCTTTACCTAATTCTTCCTTTTGTGTTGCAGCCAATGGTTGTGTGCTCACCAATTCCTCTTCATTGCAATTGGGTACCACATCATCTAACACATTCTCAGCAATTTGTCTGCTGGCATCGACATCTGGAACAGATCATAACATTACAATCTTAACAAATACTCCCCACCCACTGACCTATGTGAATACTATGCGTATGTAACCGAACCTACCCTAGCTACTTTGCTTACCTTCTTGTTGTAGTTCCCCTGATTGTCCTGCTACATGCTGTTCATTTTTCCCATCTTCACTAACCTCAGAAAATTTGCTGGTTAAATTCCGGACCAGATCTTCATTTTCTGTTACATATGTTAAATACATAAATAGTCAAACACAATGTTTCCTAATGATTGGAATGTGCATAGTGTTAAATACATAAACAGTGAAACACAATGTTCCTAATCATTGGAACAGCCAAACACACCTATTTTTGAACCATCATTTTTTTGCTTTGCGCTGTCATGCAGATTCTTCCTGTATTGACTTAGAATTGGACTTTCCAATGCCCCTGCCTCATCCGACGTGCCACCAACGCTTTTCTTTTTTGATCGTGTAATTGGGGACTTGTTTAGCGGCGAATCACCCAAACTCAAACCATCATCCTCGGCTGCTTGTTCTTTGTTGCTTTGTTCAGCCTTATCTGCTGATTTTCAGATATAGAAGTTCAATGGATTTATAGTTTACAAAATTGGGTAATGGGCTTAAACATCAAAATTACATGTACCAATGGTGCTACATTTACTTATGGCTGCTAAAACAGAGGAGATTTCTCCATCAGCATTTACACGCGCAACAGCTTCGACCTCATTCGCCTTCCCCATGTCTTTAATGAACGCATCATACCTAGACTTGACAGCAACAACTTCTTTTCTACCTGGATACTCCTCATCTAATTTGCAGATGGCCGATTCAACCCTCTTTCTCGTTCTAATCAAAACATCTACCAGATCCCCCACACTTGCTACCCTTTCCTGTTTGATAATTTTTGTTAGCATACCATATATATGTAATACGGGGAATACATGAACTGTTTTGTTTGTAATACATAACATGTTACAAACCTCGATGCTTAGTTCATCTATTCCAACCTTCACACCCTCGTATGAAGTTAACGGTTTCACAGTACCCCTTCCGAAACCCCCTCCTTTTATTTCAATCCTTTCTCTGTCTCTTAACCTTTGGAATGTCCAGAAACTCATAGGAACCACTGAAGAATCAATATCAAAACCTTTGCATTTAAAACTATCGACGTATAAAAGCTGCAAAATAGATGCCGTATACATGATTAGTAACAAGAAAAGAAATATGGTCAGTAGTACCTATGTGACTATGTAACATACGTAAAAAATTAACTTACTGTCAAAAAGATTAGTGGGCCTTTAAAAGGTGGGTCCAAACTGTCTCGTCTCCAACCAATTTTACAACTCCTAAGGACCTCCACTACTAACTCACACCAGTCCAGTCTAGCAAAATCCAAGTCATCCGTCAGATAGTCTAGTATGTTGTCCTTCAAACTGCCTTGTTTGTGGCAATCAACCATGATAGTATAGAAGCACATTATAAAATCCATACGGAAATTAAAGTCATCCTCACCATTGGACTCTTTCTCAATCATATCAACCATTTGTTTTGCAGATATAAATCTACTCGGCGGGTACCTCTTTTTCCATTTAGCTATCCCTTCATCATGTTCGTCCCTACTCTCTAGCGCATTGAAAGACACCCCTCCAATCGGAATACCGAGTATCTTGTGCACGACCTCAGCATCAATGCCAAGAGTTGCAGACGGCAAGGTCAACTCCAAACTATCCGGGTCGAAGTTATCCACAACATAATGCCCTAACTTCGCTGGTATCCCATCCATTTTTAGACTGAGCAGCCGGCCAAACCCCATTTCCTTCACCGCCAGCCGTTGTTCGTCGCTTAGTATTTTTATGCACCTTGTAAACTGTGTTGGTGATGATCTAGTATGTATTCCCAGCCACTCGTTCAACTTTGACCTTTTGCGCTGCTTACGAGGCTCAAGTCCATCGTTCCACGATTTCTCTGCCCTCTTACGTTTATTTGCCTTCTTTGGTTTGGCATTTTTGGGCCTAGGTATTTCAGATGAAATCTGTAACGCTCGTGCTTTTGATCGGGTCATCCTAACCGGTGAGCTCGAGGACACATCATAGACAGGCATGGCTTGTTTACCTGTTACACATGTAACCATTTTAGGTATTAACTTTTTAGTAATAATAGCAGTGTAAATATCAATTTATCTGAACTGCTCCACCTTTCTTTGTTTTTGTTTGAACTGCTCCACATGCTATATTCTTGTCTGCTTTTACAAAACATAAAAAATCAGGATATATGGCTGAACGACATCACATAAAACTGATTTACATACGTAACCGACAAAGAATCGAAAACACATTTTATCACATACCTTTATTTTTCGCTGCCTGTCGAAGATGTCGGTTACAAAAAAAAGGACGGCTTCTCTGCTTGACACAAAACACAACAATTAGCCAATTAAAGCATAGTAATCTACTTAACATGGCTTTAAAATCTATTTTTAATACCGACCCTTATCCTTATGTGCCTTCACGCTTGACTCATCATCATCACTTTTTCCCGCCCCAAAAAACTCCGCATCACTATCATCAGACGCTTCAATGGATGTTTTTCCTCCCTCCTCATCATCTGTAGGTTTCCTCGTAGATGGCCCTGGATCATCATTCTGACAATATTTGACGACTTTTTTACACCGTATCTTTAAATTGACAAGCGGTGTGTCCGAATCATAATCTAACAACACAACATTTAACAACACAACATTTAAGAAAACATAATTACATTCTAAACAAAATATCATCTTTAATACATTAATACAGGATTAATACAACTACAAATAGAACCAGGGCAGAATATAATTACATTATATCATTTATAAAGGAAAATATCCTCATTCATTAATATCCATAATATATGTAACACCTACCTAATTTATGCTTTACTTCTTCATGGTCAGTAGTTGATTTTCTAGTGCGTTTACCACGCCTTTTTGATGTTGAATCCTCAGACAAAATGATAACTTTTCTTTTCCTCCTGTTTCAAACAAAGTATAAAGGTATTCAGGCCATATCTCCATTTCAACATGAGTATGTCACATTCACAAAGATACCCTATAATTATTTATACTCTAATAAACAATTTCGAGAACCCCCAATTCAGGCCATATCAACTATTCCAAATTCAAAAACTTCGATACCCAATAATTTATTGCACCAGACTCGAGAACCACCAAAACTTTTTTACAGTAAATAGTAATGGTAATCAAAAACATTAAACACATACCTTTTTGAACTTTTCTTCGAACCTAACCGTCGAGCAAACGAAGATAGGCTCCCCATGAATGATCTCATCCTTTCGTTGATGGTTGATCACTAATTGTTTTTCTTGGTTTCTTCAAATAATCTTGTTTGGTGATGAAGAACCACTGTCGATGCACGGTTAGAGAGAACAGGGTTGGAGAGGATTTTTGAATTTGGGAAGTTTGTATAAGCAATAAGAGAGAGGGAGATCTTATTGATAGAGAGAGGGAATGATTTGACGGTTGTCTGCAAAGCATGCAGTAACCAACAGGAAACAATGGTCAATTACTCTAATACCCTTGTTAATGCCCTCTCTCCTCCTTTAATGTACTTTATTGGATTTTAATATGGAGAATAAATCTAGACCATCCATCAAGTTTAATCAATGGCTATAAATGGGTTTACAAGGTTTCTTCAATTTAGGTGGGTTTTTATTTTAACCACCCCCTATATATATATAGTGGAAGTATAGGGAGAAAACCTCCCCAAATGAAAAAACCCTAAAAAAACCCATTGAATTGACCATATTAACCCACATCAACCAAGCCAAGATTTTATAATATAATATTAGGAAGGGTAAATTGGACGTTTACACTACCATCCTTCTCTCTCTCCATATATATATGGTTTCCCCCCTCTTTCTCTCCTCTTTTTTTTTTCAAATTCAAAACACATCCTCTCTCTGCCTCCTCTCTACCTTCGTCTCTCTCTCTCTAGAACCACCACCACCTCTTCTCTCTACCTTCCTCTCTCTAGAACCACCACCACCGCCACCACACATACCTTATCACCACCTCTGCAACCTTCCACAAAACCCACCTACTGACCACCAATGTTATCGTCACCGGTGCCGGAGAGTTAACCAAAACCTCCAACAGCTGCTGTCTGTTCAGATTCCCCAATCCACCATACCTAGCAACATTATTTTTACAAAATCGAACCAGAGGAAGAACATATTACATGCATCGATTCCCAAACACAGATCTGTGCTTTCAAAAACATAATATTTGATGGAGGAAAAGGAAACGACGACATGATCTATGCTTTCAAAAACATAATATTTGATAGAGGAAAAGGAAACGAAGACGTTTAAGGTTCGGTTTTGAGTTTTTTGTTGTTATTATTATTATTATTAGCAATTAGTATTGATGGATAAAAAGAAAAAGAAAACAGATCTGCTTGCTGCTGTATGTTAAGATGAGAATAGGTGAAAATCGATTAATAAAGCTGAAATGATTCCAGTTAACGGTGGCTCCGGCGAGAGCAAGGGTGGCTCTGTTAATAATATTATTGTTGAGTATACTAAGCAACAAAGACAGATTGTCTATACCTAAAGAAGCTTCAATGCAGCAATGCTAGTGGTCCCTTTATTATCTTAAAATGACCTAAAGGTCCTTGGTTTTGGTGAGTGTGTCATGGATGGTGAATGGTCATGGAGAGTGGTCCCTGGTTTGTTAGGTGGATTTATTATCTTAAAATGACCGAGATCCATAGGGCAGACCATTAGAATAGTTTATACATGATTTATAATATAAGAATTAATTATTAGAAGAATTAATTAGAGGGTGTGCAAGGTTTTTTCATTAGTTGTATTCTATTTAATATTTTTTTGTATGCTATTTAATATTTTTTTGGCTAACTAACACATGGAAAAATTGGCATATTTTTATATTCTCATTAATATTTTTTTGGTAAGTGAAAGTGTGACGAACTCGACTAGGGTGCATGTCTATTTTTTGCGGTCTGAGTCTTGTATGCGCACACACGTTAGTGATGCTAACACATGCTAGTATATGTCCAAACTAACAGGTGTTAGGGTCCATACGACATAAGTTATTTTCAGTAAAACATATGTTTTTAGAATATGCTAACACATGCTACTGATGTCTTTTATTATATTATATATTTCATGAATATGAGCATAATTTTTTGGTATATGGATTTGGATAGGTGCTGATTTGATTTTTTAAATTTATTATTGTTGGATTTCAAACCCTATTAATCGTATTAGATTAGTTGTATTAATATAGTTGTAAAATTGAGTATGATACACACTGCAAATTTGGTGTTTTTTATACACATGTTAGTAATGCTAACACATGCTAGTATATGCCCAACTAACAGGTGTTAGGGTTCACATGACATACATTATTTCAGAAAACATATGTAAGTATACGCCCTTTCACATGTTAGTGATGTTAACACATGTTAGTATATACCCAACTAACATGTGTTACGGTTTGTATGACATACGTTATTTCAGTAAAACATATGTTTTAGAATACACTAACACATGTCATTGATGTTCCATTATGTGTTTTGTAGAGCCTATCTAACACGTGTTTACTTTTTTTTGTAGGTGAATAGATGTTTTGAGTTAAAGATGATGATGAGGATCAAGAACGAAGCATAGCTAGATTTTTTCTATGTTGTTATGATAGTTTTTTTGAAAATTCACAAATAATTATGTTTGTATTAAACGGTTTTGATATGTTTTTAGTGTTGATCGTTTTTATCATTTCTTAAATAAATACACATTTTATGTGTTCTTTTAATATGTTCTTTTAGTATATGGCTGGTAACACATGTTAGCGATGTCTCACACAAGGTCAGAATTTTTTATCATTTCTTAAATAAATACACATTTTATGTGTTCTTTTATTATGTTCTTTTAGTATATGCCTGTTAACACATGTTAGTGATGTCTCACACGAGGTCAGAATTTTGTATCACAACACTAACGTACGTTAATTTTTGGTGCTGGAAAAAGTGCCATAAAGTAGGAGAGAGGTGACTTGACAAGTGTCAAATCAACTTTTTTAAACCTAGGATTCAGAAAAAAGTGCCATAAAGTAAGATTACCTTAATGCCCTTATGTCTATTTTTTTATTATAATGGCCCACTTGCTTTTGAATATTATATACAAATTAATTATGAACCATTGATCAAACTTGATTAATGGTCATAATAGAGTTTGCAAGGTTTTTCCAAAAGATAGGGTTTCCATATTATCCACACCCTATATATATATATATATATATATATATATATATATATGTCTAGGATCATGTACAAAGTACATTTTTTCGTGAGAAGCGTGAGAAGGACTAAGAATTGACATGTAGACATCATGTTTTGGATTTAGGAATGATTTTTTAGGTTGTTTTAACTTGAAAAACACCAAACACAACAATCTAAAACACAATACAATGTATTATAGTAATCAAATTTAAAAAACAGCTAAAACACACTACTTAACGCTTAAAACACACTGCTAATGTTCTTAGCATGGTGTTTTAAGTTTTAAGCCAAAAATACATTGTTTTCGGTTTTTAATTGTTATGTTTGGTGTTTTTATAGGCAAAACAATCCAAAACATCACGACTAAGTTCAAAAAATGATGCCTAAGTATCAATTTTTAACACTTCTCACACTTCTCACAAAAAAACACTTTGTACACGATCTTGACCCTATATATATATAAAGATATAGATAAGGTATCATGAAAAATAAAAATAAGTTTCTTTCATTAGAATGCAACTGTTCAAAGATGAAGAATGGGCTGGTGAGAAGCCAAATGTGAATTTAAAATTCAAACCTCTAGAAGATAAGATTGGAGCCAAATGATCCTCCATAGCTATTATCTTCATCATGTGCTTTAAAGCATTGCACATTATACTTTATAATTTGTACCTCTTAAATTTTCAAACTCTCTTCGATATCTATTATGTATAGTTATAGATTACAGATACAGGGAAAGTTATCTTGATAACACAATATCACAATAATAATGATTAATGATGTCTAATCTAGTTCCATACCTGAAATTGGGTTCTCTTTGTTGCTTCTAGGCCCTCTAGGTTAATAATAATAATAATAATAATAAAAAAAAAAAAAAAAAAAAGAACTTCAATGTCAAGTGCCATTATAGGTATGTTTGGTAAGGAGTTTTTATGAGATTTAAGTTTTTAAGAAAAAACTCCTATTTCAATGAAATTGTTTAATGAAATTGTTTGTTGTATCATCTATTTTACTTAGATTGTATTAATGCACATTTATTGTTCTCTGCTACATTTTATCTCTAATACCCAAACACACTTTCTTCTTGTGGTGTGATGACCGTTAGCGACCTCAATGAGGCTAACGGCTTCCTTTATGTGCTCGCAAGTGCTATCGATGATGTTAGCGCAAGACCTTAGGGACACTCTTCGCGAGTATGGATCCACAATTGTAGAAGTCTCGTTGGCATGTGAATGCCGCTCATAAAAAATTGTTTGGGTTCGACATGACTTCTCTTTTAAAAACTCTCTTTGACCATAAGGTCAAGGAGTGGAAGAATGGAGTCTGTACTTTCTGCTGGTGCATAAACACCACAATTTCGAAGGCTGACATAGCGGACGGTCAGTGGCATCAATGGCACCAGCAATGCCATGTGTTGCAAATGATCTTATTAGTTAGGTCCATGACAATCATAAACATTATTATTATTACTAAAGTAAAACATATAAAGCTCATATTATTTATGCCCATAACAATTACAAACTTAATAAAAACATAGCAATGGCATATGTATGATAACTGCAATACCAGTGTACTAGCTAAAGAAGTTCATATAAACTATCATCTACCAACCCAGTATAGTCTAAACTTATAGAGAGAATTTTGAGATCAGCTTGTCAACATGAATGATGATGTCATCGATACGCGGTCGGGCAGTGGCTTGAGGTTGAAGCATCCATGATACAAACTGATGCAGGGCTTCTGGATAAGGCGGTTTTGGACCTGCTGGCCACTTTATCTGCCCGTTCATAACAGCCAACTGCAAACTTCCCCCTGATTCCCCTAAAGCGTACTCAAAAGGAGATGCCCCGTACCTATTATATATGTAGCATATTTTTAACAATTTTTTTAGATAATCTTATGTCAAATATGATAACAAAAAGAAAATATTATTTTAAAATATAAGGTTAACATGACGAAAAACAAAGAAACTTCTTTTTTTTCATGAAAAAAATTCTCAACCTAAGGAGTTTAATATACAAGAATTTGTTTATTGACTTTTTCCTGTATATTTTACATGTTGACTTTAACATTTCAAAATTAGGTTGACGAAATGTTTCATGAAAAATAAGAAAGTATTTTGTTTTTGTAAGATATTAACCAAGGATACCGAATAGAGAAATTCAGGTTCGATTTATTAACCAATGGTTGCCTGGTTGGATTTACATATTAATTGCAAGAGTTCTTACATTATGGCAAACAAACTGCAACCC
This sequence comes from Ambrosia x helenae, assembly GCA_030844895.1. Taxonomy (NCBI): domain Eukaryota; kingdom Viridiplantae; phylum Streptophyta; class Magnoliopsida; order Asterales; family Asteraceae; genus Ambrosia; species Ambrosia x helenae. The sequence continues at coordinate 64,828,335 of CM061227.1, read as the reverse complement.
AGTGACCATACATCGGTTCGCTCATCAATGTCTGTCTGGCTAGGGCAATCCCACAATTCGGGAGCTCTGAAGGGTGCTGAAACATGCTCAGATGCCCATTCCTGACCATTATTCAAAGTTCGAACAAACCTATAATCTGCACAAAGGTTAAATTAAAAATTTAAATAAATCATAAATAATCACCTGTAATTGCAGTGCCTCTGAGCGAGAGCGTATTTGTCTTCTAGCAGGGCGAGCGCTTCCAAAGTCCATTAGTATTGCTAGAGGCGGTTGTCCTTTACGATGCGTTAAAAGCACATTGCCTGGTTTTACATCATTATGTGCATATGGTGGATCAAGGGTATGCAAATGCTTAAGTCCTGCACAAAGCTGCAACCCAGTTTTTTTTCTTTGTAGGAGAACTTGTGGTGGATATTGAATGGAAATGGGGTGAAAAATGACGATCCAATTATATGAACATGTTTTTATCACGAAGTACGTGTGCAAGCATGGAAAACACAAGCATGGCAAAATATATCACCAAGCTCTTATAGGGCAAATTCGACCTGCTTACATATGAAAAAATAGGTTTGGACTTTGGCTTGAGTTTGATCTTTATGGGGTATTAAAAATTTTAGCTAAAGGCGTAACAGGTCAGATGGTTAAATACTTATATCAGTCAATACTTGTAATGCATATGACTTCCTACGTACTTCTAATTAGTACATTAATATCTACAAAAGAATGGACAAAAAAGCGTATGTGGCTCAACCAGACCTGACCCAGACTGTTTCAACCCGTACTATATTTAGACCCGTCCTTGCCACCTTCATATGTAACAGTGTGTCATGTCTCCATGCATGTTGATCAACTAGTTACCTGTCTGAAAATTTGAAGAACATCAGATGTAGAAAAGAATTCCTTCTTAGATTTCATTGTTTGTGTATTGTCCAACAATGTCCCATCCAAATGCACCGGGAACAACAGGTATGCTTCATGTGTCCAAGGTTGTTCCGGTGTGCCCTGTTAAACAAAATAGAAGCTTTTTCAGGTGTAAGCAACTCTTTGCTCAATTAATCTTAACAACCAAAAGGCTTGTCGTCTAACAATATCAACGTGTGTAGTAAAGTGTTCTCCCCATGTGGTCAAGGGTTCTAGTTCCATTATCGACGTCAGTGTAGATTTAGGAATAGGTTTAGAAGGTATGTGAGTTAGCCATTCTAAAAAGATTGATCTTAACACAGTGAAGCCATAATTCAAAACCAAAATCAAATTTGTCCAAAGATATAATAATAACTACAGTTTTCAGCATCTTATTACTCCACGCTTTTGTGATTACTAGAAAAATCAATGTGAAAAAAACATTGAAGTTCGGATAGCGCGTTCAAGTTCCTATAGTGCATCTTTATTGATGAAATTGTTGATTGCATAAACTGGATTATTAAATTTACAGGACCGGAAGAGACCATTGTCTCGGTACATAGATTGAACAAGAATTAGATATCTATCTAACTAGAATTTTAAAGGATTATAATTTTAAAAAGCCATTAACGCTCAACTCTATTGTGGACTTTCTTGAACATAAGTGTCGTATAGCTAGCAGAAATCAAATTGAACATAGTGAATGCTTCAAGAATTACTTGTAATAAAAATTACTTGTAAATTAGCAATTTATATTTTTGAAACGACTTATACCACTAAAATCAAATGTTCAATTTTTTAGGACATAGGTGTAAATAAGAATAATGCGAGTATTATTATTAGAGGTGGCAATTTAACCGTTGATATATGAATGGGTCGATTTGGGTCGTGTTTAATAACAAATGAGTCAGATAACAAAATAGCTACAAGAGTTAAAAGAGAAGGATCAAATGAGTTCGGTTGCAAGCGCCCAAGGTCCAATTCTAGGGCACACCCTTGTTGCCACCTCTAAAATGGTTATCCTATAAATTCACAATCCTTCTAATGAGTGCTCTAGTCTCTACTAATACACTTATATTTTTCAGTATAAAACATTGAAACAAGCCAAATGTTAAATCTATAACCCTACAATACATGAACTCTAGCATCACAAACCTTAATGAAAATAAACCAAAAACACAGGTTAACTACCTTTACTGGAATAATGGTATGATCAAGCAACGGTAACAGATTCGGATGGCAAAACAGTGCAGATACACGGATCTCTTCCTTAACCAATTCCAGTTGATCACTATTCTGAATCAATACTTTTTTCATAGCATAAGTTCCATCCTCTGCACACAAACCATCTATCATCATAAACTTCATAATATCTTAAATGAGCCGAGCCGAGCCGAGTCTAAGCTCAAGCTCAACTCACTTAGAATTCTATTTCTAAAGCTTAAACTCGGCTCGTTGGTACTTTTTCAAGCTCGGGCTTAGCTCGGTTATTATATACCTATATATATATATTCATAACTACTTTAATATATATATATATATATTCATAACTACTTTAATATATATTTGTAAGTCTAATTTTTATATATACAAAATATATTATGTAGTTATTATTTTATATCTAATAAAAATAACATATAATATTTAATATATTAAAGAAATTATAAAAACAATAGACTCGTTTCAATCATGGTTTAAAAAAACGCTTGAGGCGTGCGCCTCAAGGCGATTTGGTCTGAAAATGCTTCTGAGGCGGCGCCTCAGGTGTTTGAACAGTGGTATGCGCCTCACAGGACTGAGGCGTTATGAAAAGTTGCGCCTCAAGGGGTTTTCAAGTATAGTTTTTATGTTTTCGACTTTTTGTGACATTTTGTGTGTTTTTGATGAATTTGATGATGAAATTAGCTAGCATTTTATTTTTTGAAAGATATATAATTATTTATTTAATTTTTTAATTCCGCCTTGGGCTTACGCCTCGTGAGGCGAAGGGAAAACGCCTCGAGGCGCGTTTCCGTTCTTTTAAACTTTGGTTTCAATAAGTAAAGCTCAGGCTCAGACTCGGTTATTAAACCAAGTTATACTTTGGCTCTCATATGTATTAAACCCGCTTACATTTAGGCTCGATCTTACATAAGATCGGCTCAGTTCCAGCTTTTTAGCCGATCTCGAGCAGCTTACAAGTAGCTTTGCTTGTTTACACCCCTAAGTCTACATCTCACAAGTAGCTTGACTCGTTTACTCTCCTAAGTAAAGTCAACATGTCACTCCAAATAAAATTCACGCTTAATTTATCCTCTATGCACTAGATAGATATGTATTATGAAATTCTCGCAGTTCTAAGCGTAGTTTTTATTCTGGAAAAGAAATGCACCCCTATCTTGACATTTTACACTTAATATTATTATTATTATTATTGTCTAAATTTATATTTAATATAATAAATAAAATTCAAAACAGGGGAAATGTAATGTAATTACCAGAGATATGAGAAGGGTCTTTGAATTTGGCGGAGACACCAACACCAGAGGCGTCAGTGATAACTTCCTTAACAAGAAAGACGTAGGCAAACCCACCTTCACCAAGCTGACGTACGACCTTGAACCGATTATTGTTGATCCAGACATCAGCGCCACCGTTTACGGCGTCGTATAGGGCGTTGAGTCCAGAGAAAGAACACCCCATTTGTGTAATAGTTAGTGGGGTTTAATTATTATTGGGTGTTTGAAATTCAGAACAGATTGGAGATCTGATCTGAAAAGTTGGTGTTGGTTACAGGGTTTATGTAATCGTAACTGGAATTGGATCGAGAAGTGTTCACTGTTCACAGCTGAAAGTTTTGTTAATTGCAATATAGTATTCCTCGTGTGAACACGCGGTTCAACAACTAATACTATCTGTTGTGACCCGTGAGTGATCAGCGTCGAACCACAATTTGATACACGTGAATAGCTTGGCCCATAACACCCTCCCTCTATCGCTCTCACAAGCTAGCCAAAGTTACCACACTCGCGTGTGATAGCGGGTCAAAAGTGACCTTTGGCTGGTCAAATATGACCGTTGGCTGACGACCGTTGGAGGTTGGCAGCTATATTTGGCTATTTTTGGCAACCAAAAATTATTTGCAAATCCAAACAAAAATTTTGCAATCTTCACAAAAAAAAAAATTCTATCACTCCCTACAAAATGGCTTTGTAATGGAATGATTTTTCTTCGTCCGAAGAAGACGAGTTGTTTATGGAGGCGGGTAGGATAACGGTTGAATACCTAATAGCCCGGTCTCGAAGACGAAGGACTCCGGTGCTAACAAGACAACCGGCGCTAGACCATGATAGAGAGGGAGCAAACGATACTTTGTATCGACACTACTTCAGCCCGGATCCCGTGTATACTGAAGATCATTTTAGGCAACGCTTTCGAATGAGTAGACAATTATTCATGCACCTATCAAATGATCTGTCGGAGCGTTATCCTTTTTTCCAACAAAGAGAAGACGCAAGGGGCCGACTAGGGTTCATATCCGTACAAAAATGTACGGCCGCTATTCGGCAGCTAGCCTACGGGCTTGCATCGGACGCAATGGACGAGTATATTGCGATGTCCGAAAAAGTTGCACGCGACTCCCTTCATTATTTTTGTCAAGATATATTTGTATACATAGTTTACTCGCATAGTTTTTTTCTTTTTATTATCAAATGTCGTTTTAAAATATGTGTATGTGTGTGTGTGTATATATATATTTGCGTAGGGATCATATCTATTTACTCACGACGGTATTTGCGTAAACCAACCATGTATGATATCCAACGCATATACGAGGTTCATGGTGAAAAACATGGGTTTCTCGGCATGCTTGGTAGTCTAGATTGTACGCATGTTGGTTGGGCTATGTGTCCTACGGCCTGGCGAGGTCAGTTTTATCGGGGTGATCATTCCGGACCGAGTATCATACTTGAAGCGGTGGCCTCGCATGATCTTTGGTTTTGGCATGCTTTTTTCGGAGTTGCCAGGTCAAATAACGACTTAAATGTTATCAGCCAATCACCTATATTCGATAACATTATCGACGAGGTTGAGCCGCCCCAATCGTTTTACGCTAACAATGTAAATTTCAAGTGCGGCAACTATTTGGTTGATGGTATTTACAACGAATGGGCGACACTTGTTCAAGCTTTCTCGTCACAAATTGAAGACAAACGCAAGTACTTTACAAAGAAACAAGAGTTGGCAAGAAAAAATATTGAAAGAGCGTTTGGGGTTCTTAAAAAAGATTTGCGTTGATTGCCAACCCTATAAGGTTTTGGACACAAGAGAGGATCATGAACGTCGTCTATACTTGTATTATTCTACATAGCATGATATTGGAGGACCGAGGCTTGGTGATATGTCAAAATTACCAAGGTGATATCCCAAGTGCCGAATTGACAATCGATAATAACCAAAGACTTGACAACATAAGGAGTCTCAAGAACCGTGAGATACACGGAAACCTCCGGCATGAATTAATCGAGCATTTGTGGGCTAGATGGCCCGATGATCTTGTATTAGATTAGTTTTTAGTTTTTTAATAGTTTAATGTAAACATTAATCTAATTTTTAGTTAACTTTATTTTTGTTTTAATAATTTTGACAAATTTAGAAATGATAAAAAAAATTAAAATATAAAAATAAACTGGATAAAGCTGCTGCTCACCTCTAGCCACAACAGCATCAGGTGAGTGAGTAGAAGCTTTATCACTTGCAATTGGCGCTGACATGGCGCAACATAAGAGGAAAAATCTTATGGCCACCTCTAGCCACAACGGATGGTCTAACATATATTTGGAGCGGTTAAACCTATAAACAAAATATAGTAGAAATGTTTTATTAAAATTTAAAAGCAAGGAATACACATTTTATTAAAATATCACTAAATATTTCCTTATACACCACATTTTTTGTTTTAGTCTTGACATTCCCATCACCATGTAGTATAAGTAATTTCACCTCTCCACTGCTTTTAACTCTTGACAATACGACATAAAGTTGGCCATGTGAGAATACAGGATCTCTTAAATACAATCCAACCTTCGATAGAGACTGTCATTGGCTTTTATTGATGATCATTACGAAACATACAGATATTGGGAATTAACGCCTTTGGAACTTCACTGGAGATGGTATTTGAGGAGTATTATTTAGTAAAAAATAAATAGTAGTGAAAAATATTTCTGATAAAATGTTAAAAGTAAGACACCGTTTGAGTCAGATCATCCAAAATTCAAATTAAATGTTATAATTATGTCTAATTGTTACCATTATAGATATTAAAATATGAAATTATATACTTAACTACAACATTTAATATTTATTTATAAAGTTTAACTGAAATTTATCAATTCAAATTCTTGTAGTCAAAATTTGAATTTTAACTTGTAACTAATTTGAGAAATTTATAACTAAAACTATCATTTGTTAAATTTTAAATATATTAAGAAATATTTAATTAGTATATCTCTATTTTAAAGGTAATAATAGGATTATTCGTTACAATTATTAACTTAACTTCAAAAGTTTGAATTTTTTTAAAATATTCAAATCATTCAAAATTCGAATTAAATGCAATAATTAAGTCTAATTGTTACCATTATTATCTAGAATTCAAAATTTAGAATTTTTATAATGTTAACAAAAATTTTAGATTTATATTATAGATATTGAAATATGAAATTATATACTTAAATAAAACATTTAATATTTGAATATTTATAAATTTTAACTAAAATCTATCAATTCAAATTCTAGTAAACAAAATTCTAGTAAGCAAAATTTGAATTTTAACTTGTAACTATCAACTCAAATCTATCGTATGTCCACCAACGGTGTCCTTTCTATTGCTTGTTTTGTCCCGTTTTCATATTCTTTCACTTTTACTTATCTTCTTCCAACACTTTTCACACTTATTGATGTCTCATCTAACATCTCCCTTGTTTTTTTCATCCGTAAACCTGAACATCGTATACTTCTCAAATTTATCACATTGTTCGTGTGTAAACAACTAACAATTAATATTTATTAGTTAACATGAAAAATATACATATATGCACAGGTGCATATATATCTAAATTGCTTAAATAAATAACGACCTTTTTTAACTTCCTGATCAACGATTATGTCATCATCTTCAATCGCATCTGGTAGCTTTTTTGATCCTATCTCCCTCGATTCCAAGACAAAAGCTACCTTCTTCGATTTTTTTCCCATTGTTTAACTACAAAAAATAAACAACACATAAGAAAACCAAAATTTCATTCTTAATGCATATACACATTTGACCATCTTAGTTAGATAATTATATCAAATCATACTATTAATCAAACAATTGATGCACTATAAATAACCCAACATATCTAAAAACTACCCATAAAAAATTCCATCAAAATTTCCCCCAAATCACAAAATTGGCCTAAAACTTAAAAAGTTAAACACCCTAAATACCTACAAATATATATATATATATATATATATATAAGTAAAAACCAAACAATCAGAAACCCAGATCTGAAACCATATGAAGGTCAAACATAATAAAAACAAAACAGCTTATAATATAATAATAAGAAATTTTAGATCGGAAAAAGGGAAAGTTGACCATCTCCATCCTTGTCAAACAAACTGAATGCCTCGTTGAAGACTAGTAATGTAACATTGTGTATTTTTCACAAATTGTTTTTCTAATAAACAATATATATTGAGCTCCTTATATGTTTATATAGTAATAATAATATAAATAATAATACATTATTTTTAGATTTATAAGTGTTTATAAAGCATGTTTGATATATAAAAACAATTCAAGTTCTATAACATATCTTTATTTAGAGTTACATTTTATATATATACAAAACATTTATAAGATGATATAATTGTAAAAAAAACGCCAACCACAGGTCTCGAACCCACACACACAGACCACTAGGCCATTGCCCATTTGCGTTCATATTCAACACATTTAATATTTGAATCATGCCTTAAAGCCGTGGTCAACAATCAAAAGTCAACACCGATATGCCCTAATCAAATTCATTCTAATTAACGCGCATTTGATCTATAATTGGAAACAAAACCAACTGATTGATGACCAACAACATCAATCTCGTCGATTACAGCTATCAATGGGGTATAATCATTCCATTTTTAGTCCAATTAAGCGCGTGAACCTTTAATGTGGGTCAAAATTTCCAATTCGACAATAAGATCGGTAATACTATAAATTGAACCTTGTAACACAGCCTAAAGGAGCCGAAAAACCTTCCCTTACTCTCAATTCTTTTATATTTTTCGTATTAATCAAGAAATTTTGACTTCTAGTTTTGACTCGATAATTTTGTTTCATTTCACATGTTTATGAATCATATAAATGTTTAATTATGTTTTGGGATATGAGCCGAATAATAACCCCATGAAATCTGTGTTTATTGTTTGATAATTCTACGATTTGATATTCTAGGGTTCTTAGGTTTTTGAATTGAGGAGGATGAAGTTGATTGATTCTGTTTATAAAGCTTTGGAAATCAAACAAAACACAAAAGCTTGCGTAGAGCAGTTGGTGGGTGTTTGTCTGTTTGATAATCAGACCGGGCATGTGCCCGGGTTCGAATCCCACACTCTGCAATTTTTTTTCTTTTTCTTTTCTTTAATAATTTAGACATATATTTTTAGTATATAACCTTTATATTATGTTTAAAATACCAAATAAGGTTTATAAATTCTACAAAATTATATTATGCTTACTTAAACCAGAAATTTTATTTCACAAATTTTTATTTTCATAAATTATTTTATTTAATATATATAATAATTATTTCTGAATTAAACTCAAATAACTTATAAATTCTAAAAAAATAACTAAACGGTTTTATAAAATTTCACAAAAATTATTTTAAACTTATAAACTCGTAAACTTTTCAAAAATAAAATTTATTTTTCGAAAAACATTTATTAATCATTTTAAATTAATTTATTTTATTTTAATTATAATAAATTCATAATAAATTCATTTTCCATCATTTTTGTATCAAAATTTCATATAAATTATTTTTATTAAACTAGATCAGAAATATAAGTTTATAATTTGAAATTTATGGATTTTAATAAAAATTATTTTCACATTATAATCTTCTAGTACAACCACCCTTGATCGAGATCTTAACAAAAATTCTTTTTATTTATTTAATTTCTCAATTTCCTTACTTATTACTTAATTAATTTTTATTTTAAATTAACTATTAAACGATCGTCAATCCCCAAGATATGAACCCTAGAATACCTATAGATTAGAAAACTTAGACTTTTAAGTTTTCCCAACACTTATTTTGTTGCCTTAAACATAGGGTGATATTCGGAAACACTTGAGCCACATTTATTCTATCTCGAAGGATTCAATACTATTGTTAAGGAAAGTTTACATAGCCCCTTTTTACTGTTTTACATTTTGGGGTGAAACATGTTTAAACATTTTTGATACACTAGCAATTACTCATTCTCATCATGTTGAAACTTATGGATTCATTTTTAGTGTAACAAAAGAGACACAGTACAATCATTAACATTGATCAAGCCGCCTGTTTAGATTATAGCGCTATAGGTCTGACAAACCCATCCCCCTGCATTAATTCAGGGATGATCGAAAACAGTTACACTTTTACTAACTTGCGAGTTAGGTCTCAGTTGACACAAGGTTTGATTGTACAAAAGACGCATTGTTACATGTCGGACTCATACTCTGACATTATACAACTGTGATTGTTATACAAACTATAGTAATCTATTACTTAAAAAAACCTATGTATTCTCACCAACTATTTATATTTATCCCCCCATCTTTCCAACTCAACATGTTTCAGGTTTTACATGCTATTGGAAGTTGTACAAGTCTTGGTTCACAAAGGAGCTTTGGACCTAGTTTATATGAATCAAGTTTATGTAATTATTAATTGTATGACAAATTGTAACTCATTTAATAATATTCAACTTCCATTTAGTACCATGAGCTATTGAACAATCATCACTACGTAACACCTCGATGTTTTCGCCATCGGTTGGGGTGTTATAGATTGGTATCAGAGCCATGGTTATAGGGAATTAGATTATTAGAAAAATATTCTAGTCTATAACCTTAGGATTTTAACCAGTACGTGCTTCTTTTGCTTGCAACTCTACTTGTTTCTATTCTCCATCTCCATCCTACTTCATATCCCTACTTTAAATCCCTACAAAATGATTACTCACCATCACTGGATTTACCCTTAGACTAATAGGACAAAATCCTTAGGTCCTAATCTGAATTGCCTTGTTATTCTCGTCGAAGCTCTATATTCTAATAACGAACACGTGCAATGTGGAAGGGTGAACGCCTATATTCTGAGTTTTCTGTCTAGGACTAGCATTGCGCATATATCCCAATCAGACGAGGGACCCGGATGCCTACATGGGAATTCTCCGGATGAGTGTTCACTTATAGGCTAAAGCATGTCTTCACTATGTTATTAGAATCTAGAAGCTTTGATAAGTCAACGTTTTCGTTTATTTGTTTTAATTAATGAATAAATGATTACACTCCTTATTGTATCCCATTATCCTTGATTCATCCTATGTCTCATTGAAACCTTCATTGTGTCTCTTATAGATAATGCCTCCTCGTCGCAGCTCTCGTATTAACAACGATCATGATGGTGAAAGCATCAACAACAGCAACAACAACAACAACCATGACAATGACAATGTCCAACTCGCTGCGATCATTTCCGAGAAAATGGATCAACAAATAGTGACATTAGTTCCTAATTTAGTGGCTCAATTCGTTCAAATGAATGGAAATGGCAATGGCAATGGAAATCGCAACGGGAATGGTAATCACAATGGGAATGGCAATGGGAATGGGAATGCTCACCATGTTTGCACCCTCAAGCATTTCAACACTTGCAACCCTCCTAAGTTTAGCGGGGACGAAGGAGCCACTGGCCTCCTTCAGTGGTTCGAAGGTATCGAAAATACCTTCATTAATAGCAAGTGTCCTAACAATCTCAAAGTTCGCTATGCTATGAGTGTTCTCCACAAGCGGACACTCACATGGTGGAACGAAGAGAAAAGGACTTGCGGAGCTGAAATCGCACTGGCTTTGACTTGGGAGCAAGTTAAGGATATTATGAAGGCGGGATTCTGGCCTCGTAAGGTCGCCCCCTACCTATTGCTATTGAAAAATATATCGGTGGCTTACCCATGCAGATTCAGGACACGGTGTGGGGAAGGTACCCTGCTACCCTCGAAGAGGCCAAGCGTCTAGTAGCTACCTTAACTGACAATCACGTAAAGAACGAGACCTTATTTCGGAAAGGTGAGAAAGAAAGCATTGTAGCCGCAGTGACTACTGAGAACCAGAAGCGTAAGACCAGGGATCTTGATGCAAACCTCACTCTTGAAAACCAAAGAAACCCTGCTAACAACAAGAAACCTTATGTGGGAAACTTTCCTTTGTGTAACACATGCAAACGTCATCATCCCACTGTTTCACCATGTCGCTTGTGCACCAATTGTGGTAAGTATGGCCATCTGATCAACACATGCCGTGAAGACCGAAGCCCTAATACCAACCAACCCTGCCCAGGCTGATAATCCTAATCGTCCCGGCGGATACAATTATGGTTAGTGCTATGAATGTGGAGATCCAAACCACTTCCGTAATCGGTGTCCTAACCTAAACCAAGATCAAGACCCTCCAGCTGCCTAATGACAAACCCCTACTATTAGAATGTTATTTACTTTTGAATTCCAAGTAATGACTCATTTGATTCAAGTAATAAATTTTAGTATTGAATATTTTTTTTTTTGCCTCTTACATGAGAATTTAGTCATCTAATATATTTGGACATACGATTATTCACGACACTTGAAAACATATCTAGTTGAATATGAACTAATTGCTATATTCACACTTGACACTTGTTGCTTACATGTACGTATTATCAATTTGCAACTTATGTGTGAAACAATTGTTACATTTAATCAACAACTGGTAGGGGAAGAAGTACCTGCTCAACAGTTGGTAAAGTTTCTAAAAACCTAATCAACGATTGGTAGAGGTCATCATGCCTGCTCAACAGTCAGTAGAGGTCCTAATAACCTGCTCAACGACTGGTAGAGGCTATCGAACCTGCTCAACAATCAGTAGAGGTTCCTACTCACTGACTGGTAGAAGTCTTTTTCCTGCTCCATAGTTGAACTCATTTTTTGATGCATTGTTCACGTAATTTGATACAAAGATTCAATCACAAGGTTATTTTGTATTTGTTTGATTTTACTTGTGTGTTTAGAGTCATAGAAGGACACAAAACCCTAATGTAAGGTAAATTGGTGATTGCGGTCCGGAACTTAATCATGAATTTACAGGTACATTAAGGTAGTGTGAAATTCTATCAAGGTTTTGGTAGGTAACCAACTACAAACCCTAGTTATTTAACAATCCTTTTAGCCTTGGCGGATATCTTGTGCATTCTTAAAACATACAGTCTAGTGCTCTTAACTTTTTACCACGGACACCTTAGTTTGTACCAAATACCCGCACCTGTTCCCAACAGACTCTCCAACTCTAACTTCGGGACGAAGTTCCTGAAAGTAGGGGAGACTGTACCATTGTGTATTTTTCACAAATTGTTTTTCTAATAAACAATATATATTGAGCTCCTTATATGTTTATATAGTAATAATAATATAAATAATAATACATTTTTTTTTAGATTTATAAGTGTTTATAAAGCATGTTTGATAAAAACAATTCAAGTTCTATAACATATCTTCATTTAGAGTTACATTTTATATATATACAAAACAATTATAAGATGATATAATTGTAAAATAAAAACGCCAATCACAGGTCTCAAACCCGGGTAGAGTACCAAGCCCAGACCAATTGGTCTGGACCCTGAGAATGAAATCTTTTGGTTTCTATTAGTTTTAAGGATTCTTTAGATTTAATAAAATATTACCAAAAATAAAAAAAAATGGGGAAACCAGACTCGAACTCCTGTCCTTGCGGCGGTTCAGCGTTTCAACATAACAAGGTATCACCAACTGATCTACTGATCAGTTGGTGATAGATTCTCATATGTTTTAAATTTAAACTGTTACTGTAAGTTATCATCTTCCCCAAACTTAACTAAGAACCCTAAAATTCCATTCCCATAAAAACACGATCTAAAACCCGATTCATCATACGGTTAAAGATTATAAGGGGCGATTAAATTATAGAAACAAGGAATTTGATTATACCCGAGTGCAAGGCTTCTAACACGAGAGTCAAACCAAAAGTCAAACTCTTCGATTTAACAAGGAATAACGACAGAGAAAGAAAATTTGAGAGAAGGTTCGGTATTTTCGGCACCTCTAGGTTGTGAAAGAGGGTACAATTTATACAAAACACTTGGGTTCATAGATTTGGAAGGTTTGACCAAAGTTTTAATTATAACGCGTATAGGCCAAAATTGGTATGTTTTGATTCGGAATCTGCGTGTATAATACGCGTAAGGGTCTGTCTAACCATTAATACGAATCAATTAGATGCTTCATTCCATAATTTGGCTCAATTGAGTGGTCAACAATATGGTTGTTTGTCTTGGACTATGCATAGCGAAGGGACAAAAAAAAGAAGCAGAAAGGGATTTTTTTTTCTTTTTAGGTGGGCCGGGTATGTGGGCTCAAGGGCTGGGTTCCGAAAATAATTAAATGGGGGTGTTGGTTTGGGTTAAATTTGGATTTGATTTGGTTTTGTTTTTGAAAAGACTATACAAGTTTCTTTTTTTTTTTTGATAAGTCCGAAAATATATATATATATTTTCCCTTTTTTTAATATTATTATTACTATTATTATTATTATTATGTGAGGAGTTTAAAATGTATAGCTTGTTGGGAAAATTTGGGACCTATAATTCTTGAAAGTCATGAACTTATTTGTTGTAAACGACGAATAATAATGGGAACTTTTAATAAATAAATAAATGAAAAAAATTATTTGGGGAAAATATAGGATGTTACAATCTCCCCTATTTTTGGAAACTTCGTTCCGAAGTTATATAAAAAATATACAGGTTAAGGGTGGTTGGGTAAATGTTTGGACATCAACCGTTTAGTAGGTCAAAATTTTATAGGTACTACGATAAAGTGTTTCGAATGATGGGATGGTATGTATAAGTTATATGGTGAAGTGAATAGGAAATAGATTTGGATTACGTGGGTCTGGACTAACTAGGAGGGTAGAGTCTGTATAAAGTACCAATCCTACGCATGTGTTAATTGACTAAATGAACTACCAACTATTAGGGTTTGTAATTGGGTATCTATCGAAAACCTTGATAGAAATTCACACTACCTTAATGTACCTGTAAAATCATGATTACGTTCCAGACCGTAATCACCAATTTACCTTACATTAGGGTTTTGTGTCCTTCTATGACTCTAAACACACATGTAAGTAATGCAAAATAATCTTGGGATTGGGTCCTTGTCCCAATGAGTCTAATAAATTTTTGTATCAAATTACATGTATGATGTACCCAAAAATGAGTCCAACTGTTGAGCAGGAAAAAGACCTCTACCAGGTAGTGAGTAGGAACCTCTACCGATTGTTAAGCAGGTGCGATAGCCTCTACCAGTCGTTGAGCAGGTTGTTAGGACCTCTACCAACTGTTGAGCAGGCATTATGACCTCTACCAATCGTTGAGTAGGTTATTTGGTACTCTACTAACTGTTGAGAAAGTACTTCATCCTCTACCAGTTATTGATTAAGTGTAACAACTATCGCACATAAATTGCAAATTGATAATGTGTTTATATAAGCAAGTTTATAAGTGTAACAAGTATAGTATGTGAGTTATAATTGTAAGGATTTAGATATTGATATATCAATTAGTTCACATTCAAACAAGCATGTATACAAGTGTTATGATCATACTAGATAAACAACTCTCATGTAAAAGACAAAAATTTCAATACTAGGATTTATTACTTGAATCAAAAAACGTCAATACATAGAATTTTAAAAATCAAATAACATTCAAACGGTGGAGCTTGTCGCTAAGCAGCTGGAGGGTCTTGATCTTGGTTCAGGTTAGGGCATTGATTGCGAAAATGATTGGGGTCACCACACTCGAAACATTGTCCACAAGCAGGCCTACCATTTCGAGGAGCAGGGTTATTCTGAGCAGCAGGGGCATTAGCAGCAGGAATTCGACAGGCATTCGTGAGATGTCCGTACTTTTGACAATTAGTACATTGACGACAAGGCACTTGGGTTGGTGGTGATACTGACAGGTGTTACACTTAGGTTGGTTACCGATACACTGTTTCTTGTTGGGTGGGGCAGTGGCACCTATTGCAAAATTCCTGGCCTTGCGTCTTCCGTTGGTTGAGGACTCAGTTTTAATTTCAATAGCGGGTTGGGGAGTGTCCTTCACAACAATTTTCTTTTCCCCTTTCCGAGTCACGATTTCGGCCTTCACATGGTAATCTGTTAGGGTGGCATCCAAACGCTTTGCTTCCTCGAGAGTAGCAGGGTTCCTTCCCCACACCGTGTCCTAAATCTGCATGGGTAAGCCACCAATGTACTTTTCGATTGCAACAGGCAAGGGGGTGACCTTATGTGGTAGCAGTAGACTAAGTTCGTGGAAACGAGAGTTGTATGCTAGGTTTTCTCCACTGTCTTGGGCAAGATCGTGAAATTCATCTTCTAACTTCTTGATTTCATTACGAGGGCAGAACTCCGCCTTCATAACGTCTTTAGCTTGTTCCCAAGTTAAGGCCAGTGCGACTTCAGCTCCACGAGTCCGTTTTTTCTTCGTTCCACCATGTGAGTGCTCGTTTGTGGAGGACACTCATAGCATAGCGAACTTTGAGATTGTTAGGGCACTTGCTATTAATGAAGGTATTTTCGATACCTTCGAGCCACTGAAGGAGACCAGTGGCTCCTTCGTCACCACTAAACTTAGGAGGGTTGCAAGGGTTGAAGTGCTTGAGGGTGTAAACAGGGTATGCATTCCCGTTTCCATTTCCATTCCCATTATGATTCCCGTTCCCATTGCCAATTCCATTTCCATTGCCATTTCCATTCATTTGGATGACTTGAGCCACTAAGTTGGGAACCAAAGTTGCTATTTGTTGAGCCATTTGTTGGGAAATGATCACAGCCAGTTGGACTTCGATGCCATTGTTGTTGTTGTTGTTGTTGTTGTTGTTATTGTTGTTGTTGTTGTGGTTGTTGTTGTTGCTCTCATCATCACGTTCGTTGTCATTGTTAAGACGAGTGCTGCGACGAGGAGGCATGATCTGTAAGAGACACAATGAAGGTTCAATGAGACATGGAATGAATCAAGGATAATGAGATAATATAAGGAATGTAATCATTTATTCATTAATTAAAACGAATAAACAAAAACGTTGACTTATTAAAGATTCCAGATTCTAATAACATAGTGAAGACATGCTTTAGCCTATAAGTGAACACTCATCCCGAGAATTCCCAGGTAGGCATCCGGGTCCCTCGTCTGATTGGGATATATGCGTAATGCCAGTCCTAGACAGAAAACTCAGAATACAGGCGTTCACCCTTCCAGATTGCACGTGTTCGTTATTAAAATCTGGAACTTTGACGAGATCTATAGGTGGTTCAGGCTAAACCTGAGGATTTTGTCCTATTAATCTAAAGGTGGATCAGGATTGCAGCAGACGAATAAGAGTAGACAACTTGTAAGGCTTAGGATAGTATAGGGTGTAGGATAGGGATAAGAATAAGAAAGCAATTAGGGTTACAAGTAAGAGAAGCAAGTACTGGTTTAAATCCCTAAGGTTATAGTCTAGATTATTTTTCTAACAACCTAATTCCCTATAACCAAGGCTCTGATACCAATCTGTAACACCCCAACCAATGGCGAAAACATCGGGATGTCACGTATTGATGAATTATTTATGGTTAAAAATAGCAAAAATTAACTAAAAATATTAAATAAACATATTTCTAAAATTAAAATTTATTTCTGGAATATTTATCGGTTTATAAGTTTAAAATAATTTTTGTGAAATTTTATAAAACTGTTTAGATATTTTTATAAAATTTTTAATTTATAAATGAATAAACTTGTAATATGTTTCAACATAACAAGGTATCACTAACTGATCTGCTGATCAGTTGGTGATAGTTTCTCATCTGTTTTAAATTTAAACTGTTACCGTAAGTTATTATCTTCCCCAAACTTAACTAAAAACCCTAAAATCCCATTCCTATAAAAACACGATCTAAAACCCGATTCTTCATAGGGTTAAAGATTATAAGGGGCCGATTAAATTATAGAAACAAGGAATTTGATTATACCCGAGTGCAAGGCTTCTAACACAAGAGTCAAACCAAAAGTCAGACTCTTCGATTTAACAAGGAACAGCGATAGAGAAAGAAATTTTGAGAGTAGGGTTGGTATTTTCGGCACCTTTAGGTTGTGAAAGAGGGTACAATTTATACAAAACACTTGGGTTCATAGATTTGGAAGGTTTGACCAAGGTTTTAATTATAACGCGTATAAGCCAAAATTGATACGTTTTGATTTGTAATCTGCGTGTATAATACGCCTAAGGGTCTGTCTATCCATTAATACGAATAAATTAGATGCTTCATTCCATAATTTGGCTCAATTGAGTGGTCAACAATATGGTTGTTTGTCTTGGATTATGGACAGCGCAGGGACAAAAAAAAGAAGCATAAAGGGATTTTTTTTTCTTTTTAGGTGGGCCGGGTATGTGGGCTCAAGGGCTAGGCTCCGAAAATAATTAAATGGGGTGTTGGTTTGGGTTAAATTTGGATTGATTTGGTTTTGTTTTTGAAAAGACTATACAAGTTTCTTTTTTTTATAAGTCCGAATATATATATATATATATTTGCCCTTTTTTTAATATTATTATTACTATTATTATTATTATGTGAGGAGTTTAAAATGTATAGCTTGTTGGGAGAATTTGGGACCTATAATTCTTGAAAGTCATGAACTTATTTGTTGTAAACGACGAATAATAATGGGAGCTTTTAATAAATAAATAAATGAATAAAATTATTTGGGGAAAATAAAGGATGTTACACGATCCGCGACTTGATCTTCAAGCATGAGCCTTACCTAGTACACAACACAACCATAAGTGAGTTAATTAGGTATTCGATCAAGGATTATTCCATTACAGGCATTCACCATTATAAACATCATACATACTTCCATTTTTACCCATTAAGGTCTTTTCACCCTTTTTGACCCATTATGGTCTTTCCAACCATTTGACCCATTATGGCCACTTATTCATTCTACACAATATCAACCCTTGACCCATTCAGGGATTTTCCCCTTTTTGACCCATTATGGTCTTTCCAACCATTCGACCCATTATACCCACTTATTCATTCTACACATTATCAAC
This sequence comes from Ambrosia x helenae, assembly GCA_030844895.1. Taxonomy (NCBI): domain Eukaryota; kingdom Viridiplantae; phylum Streptophyta; class Magnoliopsida; order Asterales; family Asteraceae; genus Ambrosia; species Ambrosia x helenae. The sequence continues at coordinate 64,809,957 of CM061227.1, read as the reverse complement.
CCATGACCCATTAAGGTCTTTTCACCCTTTTTGACCCATTATGGTCTTTCCAACCATTTGACCCATTATGGTCATTTTATTCATTCTACACATTATCAACCCTTGACCCATTAAGGTCTTTTCACCCTTTTTGACCCATTATGGTCTTTCCAACCATTTAACCCATTATGGTCATTTTATTCATCCTACATAATTTCCATCTTTGATCCATTAAGGCCACTATACATACTACATAACCCAGCTAATTCAAGTAATTTAACCAAGATACAATAATGTACACAAAAGTGACTAGTTATAAGTCAAACCAAATTACCTTTGTCTTGCGTGTCGTGTCCTCCTTGTTTGCTTGATCCTTCCGTCTTAATACCTACACTTGATGAACTCATAGTTTAGAACTCATGAACTCATCTTTTCTTCAATATAAATCTAGCCATAATTTATTGATGGCTTCACATTTGCTAACCATTTTCAATTAATCCGCATAATATTGAACATGATGCTTTTCTATTCATTCATTTAGGCATTTCAACATACACATGGTGTGCATTAATTTTAATTAACATTTATATACCGAATTATGGACACACAACCCTCCCATCAACATTATACATTTCTACTATCATTATAACTATCAAAATCACAACATAAAATTTCGTCTTTACTAAGCTATAGCCTTGTTTGACTTACAAAATGTCAAACATGGTCATCCTTCTTAAAACCCATTTTCACATACTCACATTTTCATACAATTTACCTTCAATTAACAAAAATCATACATGCAACTTAGTACATTTTCTCAATTAAACATGCTACTTCCAATTTCTATGCTAGATTATCATCAATCATGCAATCATGCATTACTACCATCATTCAAGAATCTCATCCACATAAAACAACCACTATAAGCATCATGCAACTCACCTTGTGTTTATTATGACCTAAGGACTCGAAATCACCACATGTAGGTTCAAAAACTGATTATAACTTGGATTTGGGGCTGATTTGTGGGTTTTTAGGTTGGGGTGGTTTTCTCCTTCTTGAAATTCGTGAACTCCTTCCCAGGAGTTTTGTTTTTGTTTCATCCTTCCCCATTCCAACCCATAGATATAATATTATTTCAATTCAGCCTCTCCCCTTTAGTTACTAGTCATTTTAGGTTATAACTTTGAGTTACTAGCTAATTAGTCCTTTATTTATTCAACATTAACAATTTAGTCTATTTATTTATGTACATGTTTACCCACTACCCAAACTAGTATTATTTTAAATTTTTGGGGTGTTACAAAGATGAAGGGCGATAGTGGCCGTGATGGATGGTGGTTGTGATGGTTGAATGTCTATGTGTGTGTGAAATGGGTAAAGAAGAAGAGCGGTGTGTGTGTGAGAGAGTAAGAAGAAGAAGAAGAGTGTTTGGTATGTTTGGTCGTGAGTATTAATAATAATAATAATAATAATAATAATAATAATAATAATAATAATAATAATTAAAAAAAGGAAGGGGAATGGAGGAATTGAAGGAAACCATTTCCAAACTTTGGAGGAGGAAATGGGGAAAATGAGGTGGCGCTGGTGTGACACTTGGGGAGTTGGGGGAAATCTATACAACACCATATAGCCTAATGGTATAAAAAAAACCCGATAACCAATTTTAAGTTAATTCGGTTGTTTTGTTAATTCAGTTTTCAATTTATTTGGGTTGGTTACGTCTGTTTTTTTGTTATTGCTCACACCTGGATATTGTTAGTCACGTAACACATCGGTTTTTTTTTAAAACTAAAAAATAAGAGTAATATTATAAACCAAGAACTCCATATAGATGAATAGATCATAAACAATAAGTTAATATCACCTCTATGCAAAGCTACTCTGGCCACCAATCGATTTATTATTCCAAACCATGTATGTTAGTTCAAATTAAACCACAACAGTTCTTTCCAGACGAACAACAGTAAAAATCAAAGTATATAAAAGGGTAAAGCGAGTTAAATCTAATACCATTGATTTTATCTTGATCTTGCCTAAACAACAACAAAAAAACTCCGATAACTAAATACTGCATGTTAGATCATAACTAATGTTTTAAAAAAGAACATGGACAAAAACATTAGTAAACTTAGTGTAGCATTTTTTTTTTTAAATAGCTACTTTCTCATTACTTTCAATCGACAACTTTTACAAGTGGAAGGCGGGTAAACGGGCCACAAGTTGCGCCGCTACCCCCTTTTGAATAGAAAAACCTACTCTATTAAAAATAAAACTTAGGTCCTTCATCGCTGGGGAGTTACTCTGCACCACCTTTTGAACTCTTTTTAAGAACCGGATTGCCTCGGGGGCTAGACCTCCAAATGTGTCAAAAGCAAATGATACAAAGACGTGTTGGTTCTCTAGACAGGCAGCTTCATGTTTGACAACTTTCTGGGATTCTGCTCGCAAGGCTGCTTGCCCTGCCACAAACCCCAAATCTCAAAGTCCCACCAATGGAGACACCCCTGTGAGATCAACGCACGCATGTTTGCCTTGTGCCCACCCGAAGACAAGGACATCTGCTGGCCTTAGGGTAGACCGCCCTTCTAAGGGGTCCGTCAAAAAGTTAACCGGGGCTTCTTTCCTAACTGAAATTCCTGCCCTTCGTAAGACGTCCCATAAAACATCCCTGACCAGATAATGTCTGTATTTAAATCCGGGCAATTCCTTACAGTGAAGGGCATGTTCCCCAAACTTATCTAGACATGTTTTTTTACAAACCAGACACGGCTCATCAACTGGGAACATGGGAATCATGAGCCTGTATTTAAGGATAGCCCGGTATTCAATAGCTGACATGTGTTGCCCTAGCCCCCCCCCCCATAGGAAGGGCAGCTAAGAAGTCTTGAGCATGCGCTACTTTGAGGCATTCAAACACCACTTTCTGCCGCGGAGACATGGCAAACTTCTCTCCCATAGTCTGAAGGGTTTTACGGTTAAAAGCACTCACCAAGAGCTTTTGAGGTTTGTTGGGGGTGGTGTCCTTATCCATAAAACCACCCAAATCTAAATCAGGAAGAGAGTTGCGAACGTTGTCCAAGGCAAGCTCATAATCCAGGTCCATCCCCACTATCTTGCTGTTTCGTAGGATGTGGTCTTGCAGTCCCCAAGACTGTATTCTAGAGGCAACAAAAGCATATGCAGACACGTTCTTCGCCGAACACAGGCCAAGACCTCCCAACCGTATCGGTAGAGACGCTAACCGCCATTGAAAAAAGTGTGTAGCATTGATGAGGAGAAAATGCGCAGGCGATAAAAAGTGTGTAGCGGAGGTTGAAGAAGAGAAAACAATGGCGAAGGGTTAAGTTTTTTGTTAGGTTTAATTATGTGAGAAATTAATGATCGAGAAATTTGAATTCTAAATTATCGCCTCCACACTTTCTGTTAATTTGTTATATATGCTCATACAGTTCCAACACTCTAAATTTTAGAAGTCTTTTTTTTTTTTTTTTTTTTTGTAAATTACCATACAGTCATCATTTAATCGATCTTATTAAACAATCGATTACTTAGTTTGGTTTATATGGTTAGATTATCAGTTTTTAGTCTGATTTATTTAATTTTGGTTAATAACAAAAACCAAACTTTGGCTAAATTTTGTTGTCTAGAATTATATGAAATTGAGGTATAAATACATGAAATAGAGGTATTAAAGCTAGAAATATATGAGTATATATATATATATATATATATGATTCTGTTTCGGTTTGGTTGATTTTGGTAACTAAATGCACAAAAAACAATAACTGATTTTAAGTTAATTCGGTGTTTGGTTAATTCAATTTTTTATTGCTTTTGGTTTAGTTCTTCTTCTTTTTTTTTACGGTTAAATGTTCAATTATTGCTCACCACTCAATATCTATAGTATATATATAGATGATATATTTGATACGGACATTTTAAGGTACTCAAAAGTTAAGAGTTAACTTTTGTTTATTTAAGTAACAGCTACACATTTTTTCCTTATTTTAAGCCAATTGGCAACTACCCATATGAATTATAAACGACCATAACTTTTTCATACGTTGAAACTTCAAAAAAACTATATCATAAAAACAGGCATTTTATTGTTTATAATTTGAACATAATATAACAATTCTTTTAGTTAAAAATATTGATACGTTATATGATTAACAATATATAGGGTGAAAAATAACTAAACCTTAAATTGACCAAAACTGATATGTTATGTGATTAACAATATTTTTTGCCTAACTTTGTTTGGATGAAAAAAAGGGAAAATCGCCACAACTTTTTAATTTTATCCAGGTGTAAAAAAAAGAGAAAATCGCCCTAACTTTTAATTTTATCCGGGTGTGAAAGAAAGGGAAATCGCCACCACTTTTATTTATGTTTTTCTTACACAAACTTTCACTTACCTCATCTTTGAGTTTTGAGTAATTGACCATTTGTCATTTTCCTTAAAAAACAATAATAATTTATAAATACCATAAGTGCATTTGAACTAATGATTGAAATCACATTATTTTGTACTAAAAGTGCATTTGAAGTTATGATTCCTGACACCCGTTCAATTATGTGTGTATATATTATTATAATTATAGCTAGATGATGTTGTCTCAACAATTGCCTCAATATACTTCATGAACAACTTGCATTATGCTCTGAACCTATATGAATTCCATCAACATGTTAATCCAACCAAATTGGATCTTTTTAGAAGCCTTCAAATTTGAACAAAGAGATTAGAAATCACTATTCAATGGAATGAGATCTAAAAAACTACAAAGATAAAAATGACATATAAGCTAAAAATTAACCATACAAAAACTTGTTCAATGAAACCAAAACACGTAAGTATAACCTGTGTAAGATTACTATTCAATAGAATCCATGAGCTTTATAGTGATACATAGAGTTTGCGTAAAGTCAGAGACAAACAAGATGGTTTTGAAGAAATTGAAAAAAAGTGGCAATAATAAATTATTCAAATTTTAAAACCCCGTCTATTTCTCGCGGCACTACAATTCAAAAGCCCCTCTCCTCTATTTAGCTTCAAACCATATTATGAGTATAATTTGCTATATACTTTTTTATTAAATATTATTTTTTTACGTGATTAAAAATATCTAGTGGTGAACAATAATTAAACGCTCAACTGAAATCAAACAAAAAACATATAAAACCGAACCAAAAATTAACCAAAAATCGAGTTAACCTACCAAATAACCAAAATTACCAAATGTTGGTTTCGGTTATTAACCAAAATTAACTAAACCGAAGTAAAAACGACAATCTAAGCAAATAGACTGAACCAATTAACCGGTTAGCTAATAAGATCGATATTGTAGATTTTTGTTTCAATTGAGGCTAATAACCAAACTAAGCCCAACCATGCACTATTAGAAGTGTAGGTGTTTCCTACTACATCACGAGGGCACACTCTCATGAATATATGAATGGTTCCTTTTCAGTTTGACTGATTTCAGTTAACTAAAGATACAAAAAGAAAACGATAACTGATTTTAAGTTAAATCAGATGTTGGTTAATTCAGTTTTCAATTGATTTTGGTTCAGTTTTGTCAGTTCTTTTTGTTTGGCTTTGGTGAAAGGTTTAGTTATTTCTCACTCATAGATATTGTTAATCATGTAACACATAAAAAATTTTAAATTAAAAAATTAGCAATAATATACTCAAATTAAAGTAATAAAATGCTCTTTATAAGATGTATTTTTTTTTTATAAAAGCACCAACATATGAAAAAATATGACTATTTAAAAATCATGAGAATAGTTTGCTTAAAATAAGAAAAAAGAGTTTAACTATAATTTAAACAAACAAAGGTTGAGTCAAGTTTAAAGGATTAAAGTGTAACTAAAATAAGGTATCAAAAATGTAAAAGTGTTTTAATGACAATTTAACCCGCACTTTAAGGTTGTTAATGAAAATAAAGTTCTTAACGTTGTATCTTAAACTACCATTGTCTCATGCATTATAATATTGTATAGATAGAGAAATGAAAACTATTGTTGACGTGACCATAAAAGTGACATCTAACATCTAAGAGAAATGTTACTGTCAAATTTATAATTTACATCTGAACAGTTAGTTCCAAATGACTAGGATCACATAACTAAAAGAACAACTCGTGTAAACCAATAGTTTATCAAAATAACATTACAAAACACACTTGTTGACTTTTGTTGCCTATCATATCTTCAATAAAATAGATTGGATCTTCAATATCAGTTGTTTGACTAGTCAAATAGTTGACTGCTCAAACCAGCTCTTTAGTCTTCTAGCCTTTTTTGTAGGGAAAAGTGAAGAAGTAAGAACCTGGTTGGTATTCTAATCTTCTAGATGATACAAAGAGATCTTCCCGAACCGTCCGAAATGAATGAGAAGGCTTTTCCTGCAAAAGAAAACACCGTTAGGACTCACCACAGGATTGGGGGTAATCCTGTGACCACCCTCTGGCGTGAAAATAAGTATTGTTTTCTGGTAGAAGAGAATATAGTGATAGTGATTGAGATAATGATGAGATGATCTATGTTTTACCTTTCATCCTCCTTTTATAGCTTGTCGTTTTGTTGTTAGTCCATTCTCTTCGCCAAAGGAGGTAATCATTGCCTGATTGTTTGCACATAGGTCTCGCTATTATTTATATTTCATTTGACTGTCGTGTTGACTGCTTTTGACTCCTTTAAATTAGTTGGGTCTTTCCCTATTGGGCTTTATCTTGAATGGGTTTAAGCTAGTTGTGGTATGGGCCAGTTTGACTTATCTGGGCCCTACCTCGTCATGTCTCCCCAGTCTAGTGATAAGAACGTGTGAATATTACTAGACTTTTTGTATTATAAATATGGAAAAACGTGAAAAAAATCAAAAAAAGGGTCAAATTTGAATCCGAATTGGGATTCGTAGCGCATGTCCGATGTAACATCGCGAATTTCCCCTATTTTTTTTTTTTTGATAAAAAGAATGTATTGTTTTAAACAATATATGTTTTAAATACCTTAAACTAATAATTATTTGTATCTCGACACTTTTGTACGTTTTAAAAATATTTCGAGTCACTTTCGGGCTTATATAATCATATTATGAATTTAGAATAATATAGTTTTAGGGAAATAATTGCCAAAAAAAGATTTGTGTGGACCGGGACTCGAACCCGCGTCCACAGCCAACCAACACACAGTGACAACCAACTGAGCCAACTATCATCTTGTGTAGTATTTCAGAAGAAAATAAACTTAACACATTCCTTAAATTGATTAGTCAAAGTCTTAGTCAAACAGTCAAAGTCTTAGTCATATAGTCAATTCATCATAAAACCTTACTTTATGGTGTTGACCAATTTTAATGGCTAATTGACTCCAAAACTAGTATAAAAACCCACCTACGACCCATTATACTTTGCACCTCTAAATCGATTGTTTCAATCCGATTAAACTTTCACTCATACCTTTCTTCTGTAGTCTATTACTTCTACAATTGAAGCTTTGATTATAAGCTCTTGTAATTGGCAACTTTGGGGCAACACATATTCTATTTTTCACGAGACATAACATTTTGCTAAGGTGAGTTTTACATAGCTCCTTTTCTATTTATCTCCATTTTTGGGGTGAAACATGTTACAACATTCTATATGCAATTCAATCATCAAAGTGTCTATGTGTTTTTCTATGTTGCATTATGTCTTGAACATGACTAGGGTAAGCACAATTCTAGCATAATCATTAACATTGATCAGCCGACGGTATACAATGATAGATCTATTGGACTGACAATCCCACCCGGATACGTGCCTCCTACAAAGGTAGCGTGGGTGTTTGTTATCGCATAACATATTCGAGTGAACCATGAGCGTATGAGATGTACCACATTATAACAGTCACAAGGGTTGATTATGCACTCGATTTACTTCTAGTATGTTTTCACATATGGACTAGACTTGCCATGACACTTGAATTGTACAAGCTTTATTCAATTATCAAAACCTATGTAATTCTCACCAACTTTTGTTGACCCAAAATATTTTCAAACTTAACATGTTTCAGGTTATAGCTTGCTTGAAGATTAGAGTTATTGCTTGAAGATGCGTAGATAGTATATATATATATATATATATATATATATTGATGTACAAAGTTTTAGAACAATTATATGTAATTTATTTAAATCATTTATTGAAACTTATTATTTACCATGAGCTACTGAACAATCATCAATACGTGACATCCCGATGTTTCCGCCATCGGTTGGGTTGTTACAGATTGGTATCAGAGCCACGGTTATAGGGAATTAGGTTATTAGAAAAGAAAAATAATCTAGTCTATAACCATAGGATTTTAATCAGTACTTGCTCCTTTTACTTGCAACCTTACTTGTTTATATTCTCTATTTTACTTCTTATCCTTACTTTAGTCCCTACAAGAAGAGTGCTCTCCATCACAAGATATACTCTTAGACTAATAGGACAAACCCTCAGGTTTAGCCTGAACCACCTTGAAGATCTCGTCGAAGTTCTAGATTTTAATAACGAACACGTGCAATCTGGAAGGGTGAACGCCTGTATTCTGAGTTTTCTGTCTAGGACTGGCATTGCGCATAAATCCCAATCAGACGAGGGACCCGGATGCCTACCTGGGAATTCTCGGGATGAGTGTTCACTTATAGGCTAAAGCATGTCTTCATTATGTTATTAGAATCTAGAAGTTTTGATAAGTCAACGTTTTCGTTTATTCGTTTTAATTAATGAGTAAATGATTACACTCACTTTCCTTAAACTAAGCTCTAAAATCTCAAAATTTTACAGCTTAAATCAATCTCATTTCATAACCATCTATAGATTTCACAATCACACTTCACCTTACCATCTTAGCCACTTTTTAAATATTCAACACCCTACCCAAATCATATTATTTCATTTCTCCACATGTTACTTATTTTTAAAGACTATAACCTCATACCTTAGCAAAAACTAAAGATTTCTAAATCTTGTTGTATTTTCATTACCAAGTAACTTTACAAAGTACATATTTTTTTGTCAAAAGATGTCCTCGAACTTAAATTCAATTGTTTATTTATTGACGTAACAAACGATTTTCTATATAATGCTTTAAACTATTAAAAATCACTAATAGAACCTTGATCTTCAAAACCTAATGTCATGTTTGAAATCTCCAACTAACGGGAATATTTTAATCAAAGCCTACTTAGCTTGTACTATTTAACAACTTTTGCTTTATGTACAAAACCAATTTTGAAAATAAATTTTTTTTAATCCATAGGAATAATATCTAGTCTCTAGATTCTCCATCAACACTCACTCATTTTCAACTTGTTCAAATTTTTACAATATTTGGCATATACCACAATCATGTTTTCTTATACACTTGATTATAATCTTTAATCCAAACCCCACAAGTTACACTGCTACATAATCTCCTTACTATAAAATAAACTCCTTATCAACCATCTTCACATTCACTATCTCTCGCAACCTTGATTCTGTTTCGAGATTTTTCATCATTCCCCCAAGAACTAAATTCATATCCTTCACCTTCTCAAACATGAGCTAGTTACTCATGATAACCAAACTATTGAAACTTGGTTGTGTGTTGCATCAAACTTAATCCTTAGTTATACATGAGGATTCGATTATCTACCATATTTAAACATTTGATACTAGAAATCATGGAATATAAACTATTTGCTATAGACACACCTAGAGTCATTAACCTTGTCTAGGACAACACTATTACAACTCGCATGCTATGCTTGATACTTGATTGTTTATATGTACATATTATCAATTTGCAATTTATGTGTGAAATAATTGGTACACTTACTCAAACAACTGGTAGAGGATGGAGTACTTGCTCAACAGTTAGTTGAGTACCAAATAACCTACTCAACGATTGGTAGAGGTCATCATGCCTGCTCAACAGTCGGTAGAGGCCCTACAACCTGCTCAACGACTGGTAGAGGCTATCGCACCTGCTCAACAATCGGTAGAGGTTCTTACTCACTGACTAGTAGAAGTCTTTTTCCTACTCAACAGTTGGACTCATTTTTGGATACATTGTAAACGATTCAATCACAAGGTTATTTTGCATTACTTACATGTGCGTTTAGGGTCATAGAAGGACACAAAACCCTAATGTAAGGTAAATTGGTGATTGCGGTCCGGAACGTAATCATGAATTTACAGGTACATTAAGGTAGTGTGAAATTCTAATAAGGTTTTAGTAGTTCATTTGGTTTTCATATAGCCAATCAATTCATGCATTTCTTATAAGATTCCTAAAACATAAGTTTAGTATTTTGCTAGATTCTTATGCTTCTTGCTACTTCAGACGAACCTAATCCAATCCTTAAAACTCACATCTCAAACCTCTTATCCAAATTATTCGAAACAAATTATTCTATTACCTATAAATTCATGTCGTGCCTTAACCCAAACCACAGCTGCCTTAATTTCTACCTAATCAACCTCAAACCTGTGTTTTTAATAACTTCGGGACGAAGTTCCTAAAAGTAGGGGAGACTGTAACATCGCGAATTTCCCCTAATTTTTTTTTTGATAAAAAGAATGTATTGTTTTAAACAATATATGTTTTAAATACCTTAAACTAATAATTATTTGTATCTCGACACTTTTGTACGTTTTAAAAAATATTTTGCGTCACTTTCGGGCTTATAAAATCATATTATGAATTTAGAATAATATAGTTTTAGGGAAATAATTGCCAAAAAAAGATTTGTGTGGACCGGGACTCGAACCCGCGTCCACAGCCAACCAACACACAGTGACAACCAACTGAGCCAACTATCATCTTGTGTAGTATTTCAGAAGAAAATAAACTTAACACATTCCTTAAATTGATTAGTCAAAGTCTTAGTCAAACAGTCAAAGTCTTAGTCATATAGTCAATTCATCATAAAACCTTACTTTATGGTGTTGACCAATTTTAATGGCTAATTGACTCCAAAACTAGTATAAAAACCCACCTACGACCCATTATACTTTGCACCTCTAAATCGATTGTTTCAATCCGATTAAACTTTCACTCATACCTTTCTTCTGTAGTCTATTACTTCTACAATTGAAGCTTTGATTATAAGCTCTTGTAATTGGCAACTTTGGGGCAACACATATTCTATTTATCACCATTTTTGGGGTGAAACATGTTACAACATTCTATATGCAATTCAATCATCAAAGTGTCTATGTGTTTTTCTATGTTGCATTATGTCTTGAACATGACTAGGGTAAGCACAATTCTAGCATAATCATTAACATTGATCAGCCGACGGTATACAATGATAGATCTATTGGACTGACAATCCCACCCGGATACGTGCCTCCTACAAAGGTAGCGTGGGTGTTTGTTATCGCATAACATATTCGAGTGAACCATGAGCGTATGGGATGTACCACATTATAGCTTCCTTGAAGATTAGAGTTATTGCTTGAAGATGCGTAGATATTATATATATATATTTTGATGTACAAAGTTTTAGAACAATTATATGTAATTTATTTAAATCATTTATTGAAACTTATTATTTACCATGAGCTACTGAACAATCATCAATACGTGACATCCCGATGTTTCCGCCATCGGTTGGGGTGTTACATCCGATGCACGTGATATACTTATTATGGTAATCGTCACATCAATCGCCCTCATAACGGTATGAGTGCCTAGGGAGTTGACACTTGGCAGTTTTTTATTTTGAATTTGAAACGTCCACATTTTTCTTATAAGAATACGCATTCATACCCAAATATTATCATTTCAACCGTTTTACTCTTATTCAAAATGGCTCCCAAAGCAAGTTCGTCGCGCACCGTCATGAATGTTGCCGATATATCCTGTAACTAGTCATCGTTCCCGTCGTTTCTTAGTGATTATCACATTCCTTCGGAGTGGGGACCGGTGCTCCCTGGCAAAGATGACCGGGCCTTTCTTTTGAAAGAGGGAAAAATCACTTTATATGGGGAGTTCTTCACTTTTTCCCATTTCCGATTGCCGGCCACCAACTTCATTTTTTACTTGCTATCGTATTACAAGGTAAACATCTCCCAATTGCATCCTCTAGGTCTTATAAAGAACCGTCATTTTGAGTTTTGTGCGTTAGGTCTTGGTAGAGCACCTCGCCTGGAAATATTTTGGTCATTGTATGTATTGAAATTTAAGGGAGAGTATTTTACCTTTGATCGTCGTCCCGGTATGTTGTCTTGTATACAGAATTTTCCCCAAAGCGTTCGTGATAAGGAATGGAGAAAAAAATTCTTTTTTGTTGACGAACGTGTTCTTCCCGTCCGAGTTCCGATTAGGTATCCGGACGCCAAGGCAAAATTGGCCGACGAATGTCCTCCTCCTTCTGCGTATGAGAAGGACCCGTTGTATCTTGCTTTGACCAATAATCCTACAGAATGTACTTTTATTCCGGAGAGGGCTCTGGTTGCTGTTGGCATGAGCCGAATATGGGTAGATGAGACCGTGTTTCCAGAGTACCGTCGTGAGGATCAGGGGTCATGGCAGTATTTCGACGTTCTTGATTCTGAAATTTCTGCCCAATTGGTAGAACATGACTGGCCACTTGGCCCTGATGAGCTTGACGTGCTTAGTCAAACTATTGCTAACTTTCTTATTCCTGCTCCTGTTGGCCCGGTTTTGGGTCAAGGTACCTATCCGGCTGTATCCGTGACGGACTCTATTCCTTCGAATGTACTTTTATTCCGAATATGGGTAGATGAGACCGTGTTTCCAGAGTACCGTCGTGAGGATCAGGGGTCATGGCAGTATTTCGACGTTCTTGATTCTGAAATTTCTGCCCAATTGGTAGAACATGACTGGCCACTTGGCCCTGATGAGCTTGACGTGCTTAGTCAAACTATTGCTAACTTTCTTATTCCTGCTCCTGTTGGCCCGGTTTTGGGTCAAGGTACCTATCCGGCTGTATCCGTGACGGACTCTATTCCTTCGAATGCTGAAAAAGATGTTGTGGATCCTATTGATGCCAACCCTCACAGTGTTGCCCCTCCATAGGGTGATGTGAGTGTGGAGAAAAAGAAAGATAAATCAAAAAAAGGAAAGTTACTGCTATTCCTCGGGTGGAAGTTTTATTGGCCAAGAGAAAACAGATGTTGGAAATGAAGGAAAAATCACTTTGTAAGTGTTCAGTGTTTTATCCATCTTTTTTTTTTTCAAATTGTTTGTAATTATTTGTTTTTTGTTTCTTTTTTGTAAACAGGTGAACGAATAGCTGTCAGTCTGCCTTCATCTGGAACTGATGAAGTGAATCTGTCCCAAGCCGACACCATGAAAGATCTTCCAGACTTTAGCGGAAGTAGTTCCGGGGAGGCTGTTGCCGTTACCTCTTCACCCTCTCTTAGTAATGTTGTGCAGACTTCGGCTCCTGTTACCACCATTCCTGTATGCTCTCAAATCCCCGCTTCGGATACTGTTGTGACCCCATCTTCTTCATTGCCAATCTTATCACTTCCTGTTCCTGCGAAGCCGGTTTTTACCTTCGCTGGGTCGTCTGTAGCTTCCAGCTTTGCTGCTGGGCAAAGTTTCTCCCAGCTGCTACGGGATGTGCAGAAGAATCCTATCCAGTTTCATGGTGGGATCCGGACTGGAGGCTCACCGGCTGAGGGTCATTCTTCTGGGGCCGGTGATATGCCATCCAATGTTTATTCCCCCGACATTAATTGGCGACCATCTTTGAAAGATATCCGGTACGTGCCTGGGTGGCACATTGCTGAGTCCACCCGTCTCATACATCCGGATGTCATTCGTCATTGGGCAGAATGTGCCTTCTCCCCAGCGGAGAGATCCTATTTGCATGGTCTGGACAACGCCCAGCTTGCTGAAAATGTATTGGGTTCTGGTGTGAACTATACTGCTACTTCATATGAGGTGCTTCGCCGGTGGCGGGCTGATCTTGCTAGCTTATTGGAGGTTCGTGATAGGCAGGTGTCAGCTGTGTCTCATAATGAAAGGTTGTCCAAGCAGTTGGCTGAGGCCGAGGTAGAGCTGGTATCTCGGCAAGTTGCTATTAAGAAGTTGGAAGGTGATAATGCCCGAATGGTGACAAATCATATGGAAGAAAAACTAAATTTGCTCCGGGTTCATGAAACACAAAGTGGCATTATTTCTCGTCTTGAGGGTCGGGTGAATACTTTATCCAAGGAACTGTCTGCGGAGAAAAGTACTGTTGCTCAAAACAAGGCTGAAATGGAGAGGTGCAAACTTTTGTCTGCTGAGGTTGAGAATTTTGAATCCCGGATCAGGCGAGCGGAAGGGGAGAAAGATTCTGTGGTGGAAAAACTAAATGAGTGTCAGAGGCAATTAACAATCTCAAACCAGCGGGCTGATCAGGCTGTTGACTCTGCCGAAGCTACCAAAGTTCTTGCCATATCACTCCAGTCCCAATTGGAACATGTTCGTGGTGACCAGGATTGGTTGATTGGGCAAGGTATTCTTGCATCATGGCGTTTCATCCGGACCAGCCAGGAGTATCAAGATCGTATCAATGCTTTTTATGAGGTAGCCATGGAAGCCGGTTACCATGGCGGGCTGGGTTATGGTAATCAAGTTGGTCTTGCTGGTCAGGAAATACCTCCACCTACAGAGCAAGAAAAAGAGATTCCTACCCGGGTTGCTGATTCGATGCAGGCTTTAAGCAGTGATACTTTGGAAGCTATATCTCAGTTGAGTAGCCATGTTGTTGATGAGGGTGTTTCATCTCTTCGTTCTTTGCTTGAACCTTATGTTGTGGCGTCCTCTGATGGTGAAGGTTCTTCGTCTAGTAAAGATTAAGAATTATGTAATTGTGACTCTTTATTTTTTCTTTATTTGCACGTGTCTCTAATGTCACTTTAAATGGTAATGTGTAGTGTATGTTTATGCCACTTGTCATGTTATTGATGAGTCTGCACTGATGGTGGATTTGACAGCCATTGATGGCTATTTGCATGTCATGATTACATGACGTCATGCGTCGCCATTTTCACTATTGCACAGATATTTATGTCAGATAATTTCAGGATCATTTAAAGAGTATCTCTTGGTCTTCCCAAGAGGATCTTTATATAAGTCATTTGACTTATCAAACACCCCGTAACTTTTTTATTCCACTCTTGTTCTTTTTCCTTCTTTATCTTCTTTCTATGGCACGACGTTCAGTTTCCATTATGTAATTGTTGAGAGAACTTGATGCTCTGGATGGTTTGCAGATGCTTTATCAGTGTTCTCGTGACAGGGACAGACGCAGAGACGCCTTAGAAGAATTTAATATCAGGTATGCTGACTATGTACCTGCTCGTAGGTATGAGAAAACATATTCCCATGGTCCTCGGATGTTATTTTTTTATAAGGGCCATGATTCTGATCACGAGCATGTGCTAGAGCCCGGTCCAAATTTGTTGATCGAAAGACCTGTGGATCCTGTGGTTGCTGAGGTTCCTCAGCAACCTGGTGTTGTATTGGATAACGCTAAAGACCTTGCCGTTGATCAAGAAAATCTTCAGGCTGAAGCAGTTGAAGACCCTCTAGATAACCCGGTCTTTCTTCAGGTTGTTCCTGAAGGAGAATTGCTATACACCCATGCGGAGGTGTTAGCAATCCTTGATGGCAGGCTCTAAAGGATCCTGTGCATATGAGGAGGCCCAATGGGGTTGTTCCAATTTGTTTTTGCTTTTACTAGCTAGTATTTTGTTTGGTAGGGTAATATTTGTGATGGCGTTTGGATTTTTGTCCTGCCTCCTACCATATTTTGGGAAGTCGTGTGTATGACTGTTTTTTGGATTTTGCACTTCAATGTACAAATATGTAAGAAATGTTGCCGTAAAAGGCGTTTTATTAACTGTAAACACGGCATGCCGTGGACGTTATTGGAATGTTTACATAAAATCTGACTGTAACGAGAAGTTGAGTCCATGTATTTAGCATCGTGTCTTGATTCGTGTCCGGTTACACGTAACATTTCATCAACTGTGTCGCGTTCCAGGTCCTTGGTATTGGGTCTCCGTTCAACTGTTTCAGGGAGTATGCTCTTTTGCCCAGTACTTCAGCTATCTCGTAAGGCCCTTCCCAATTTGGTCCCAACTTTCCTTGATCCGCAGATCTACTTGCTTCATTGTCCCGCATCACAAGTTCTCCTACTTTGAAGGCTTTTTCGAGGACCTGCTTATTATAGTATTTCTCCAGAAGTCTCTTGTACCGGGCTTCGTTAATGTATGCTACCTCGCGATGTTCTTCCAGTATTTCTAGATTTTCACGAATCAGTTCTTCATTCTTGGCCGCATCATTGTTTCTTCTTAGAGAAGGGATTCTGATCTCTGCCGGGATCATTGCTTTTTAGCCGAATGTCAGGCTGAACGGTGTCTCTCTATTGCTTGTCTTTGGCATGGTTCTATGTGCCCAGAGGACGTGTGGCAATTGTTCAACCCAAGACATTCCTTCTGCATCCAACCGTCTCTTCAAGCCGTCCAGTATGCTTCGATTTTCTCTTTCTACCTGGCCGTTGCCTTGTGGGTGGGCAACGGAAGTGAAGACTTGCTGGATGTGTAGTCCCGTGCACCACTCTTTAAGTGACTTGTCTGTGAATTGTGTTCCATTGTCACTGACAAGATACAATGGAACACCGAAGCGGCAAATTATGTGTTCCCACAGAAACTTTTTGATGTTTGTTGCCTCAATCTTTGCCAATGGTTTGGCCTCGACCCATTTGGTGAAATAGTCAATGGCAACCACTAAATATTTCAATTTTCCAGGGGCCAAAGGGAATGGTCCCACCAAATCTACTCCCCACTTTTGAAATGGCCATTCGGCCGTGAACGGTATTAAGTTGTTCTTTGGTCGTATGGTCTGTGGTGCATACTTCTGGCAGCTGATGCATTTCTGTAGTTCCTCCACTGCCATGTTGTGCATACCCGGCCAAAAAATACCCTGCATTTGTTATTTTGGCTACCACTGCCCGGGGACCTGCGTGTATGCCACGTATGCCCGCATGGATGTCTTGTATTAAAAACCTTGCTTCTGATGGTGCCACACATCATAGAGTCGGACCTAGGTAGGACCTCCGATACAAGGTTCCTCCATGCATTTCGTACTATAGGGCCTTAGTCCGTATCTTCATTGCTTCACCTTTGTTTTTCGGGAGTATCCCCTTTTCAAGGTATTGTTGAATTGGTGTCATCCATGACACCTCTGCAATGTAGATATTGTGTACTTCCGCCATCTGGGTTGATGGCTGTTTTAGGGTTTCTATGTGAACATCTTCTTCAGTACCTGAGGATGCCAGCTTACTGAGAGCGTCCGCAATGTCGTTCTTGTGCCTTCGCATATGAATCAGTGTTATCTTTTCGAATTTTGACATCAACTCTTTTGTTTTTTCCAGGTACCTTGCCATTGTGTCATCTTTAGCCTCATAGGACTCGTTAATTTGATTATTTACTAGCAACGAGTCCACATGGGCATCAACTCTCTTTGCCCCCATTGACAGGGCCAGCCGCATGCCGGCTAACAATGCTTCATATTCTGATTGGTTGTTTGAACATTCAAAGTCAAAACGCAGTGCATACAAGGATTTCGCCCCTTCCGGGCTTACCAGCATTAGCCCGGCTCCCGCTCCCTTGCTGTTAGACGATCCATCCGTGTATAATTGCCATGCTGAGTTCTTGTCTCCTGGTGTAGCTGCATTGTTGCTTCTTGGCAACTGTACTGTTTCGTCTTCTGGGATTTCGGCCATGAAGTCTGCTATCACCTGTCCTTTGATGGATGTTCTTTTCTTGAATGTTATATCCAGAGCCCCTAACTCAATGGCCCATTTTGCCAATCGTCCCGAAACTTCTGGCCGGTTTAATATTTGCGCCAAGGGAAAACCGGTTAGTACCTCAACCTTGTGCCCTTGAAAGTACCGGCGTAGCCGGCGGGATGCATGTATCAAGGCCAACACCAATTTCTCAAGCGTTGGATATCTTCTCTCTGGGTCAGAAAGGACTCGGCTGATATAATACACTGGCGTCTGTAGACTTCCTCGTTCTACTAGCAAGACTGCGCTGACCGCATGATGCCCGGCTGCTAGATACATCTTTAAGATCTCTCCGGGTTTAGGGGCGGTGAGTGTAGGCAGGTTACCGACAAATACCTTCATTTCCTGGAATGTTTTTTCTGCTTCTTCCGTCCATCTGAATTTGTTTTTATTCAGGAATTCTTTCAATGTGGATATGAAGGGAAGAGATCGTTCCGCATGTCATACCAGGAAGCGATTAATGGCTGCTAGCCTCCCGTTGAGGGTTTGGGCTTCTTTTAATGTTTTTGGGGATGGCATGTTGGTGATGGCTGTCACCTTTTCGGGGTTAACCCGAAAACCATCCTTCGACACTACAACTCCCAGGAACTTCCCGTCTTCCATACCAAAAGCACATTTACCCGTATTAAGCTTGATGTTATAGTCCCGTAACGTCCTGAAGGTTTCTTCAATGCCCGTGATAATTTTTTCTTCCGTGCAGCTCTTGATGACTAAATCATCAACGTAAACTTCGAGATTCCGGCCAATTTGTTTTTCAAATGCTTGGTCCATTAGCCTTTAGTACGTGGCTCCTGCATTCTTTAATCCGAAGGGCATCTTTGTGTAACAGTAGATGTCGGCATCAGTATGGAATGCCGTCTTATCTTCATCTTCCCAGGCCATCTTGATCTGATGATAGCCCTTGAATGCATCAAGAAAACACTTGAACTTTAAAGGTGCTAACGAATCTACCTTGAGATCAATTTCTGGGAGAGGGTATGCATCTTTTGGGCATGCTTTGTTTAGGTCTTTATAGTCCACACACATACGCCAAGTCCCGTCGTGTTTTGTGACCATGACCGGGTTAGCCACCCAAGTATGGTATTTGGTCTTTCGTAAGATGCCTGCTTCTTCTAGTTTCTTTACTTCCTGAACCACCGCAGCTCGTCATTCCGGGGCCATGCTTCGTCTCTTCTAGGGTATGGGTTTGATGGATGGAAAGGTTGACAGTCTATGTTCCGCTTTTGATCTCGCTATACATTGTATTGGGAATTGGCCGGGATCACCAAGAAAGTGACCAATGCTGTTCTTTCTTTGCGCCCATCTCCGACGGTGACTGGAAATGTAAGTTGTCCCAGAGGTTCGATGCTTTCACCGGTGAAACCTCTGACGGGGCCTCTTGCAGGTTCTAGCATCCTTTGATCTTCCGGACGCATCCGGTGGAAACATGGTTCATATATGATATCTTCAGAACTACCAGTATCTACTAGAATCCTCCTCATGCTGTAATCTCCTACTGCAGCGGAGATCACCAAGGCTTCCATGCTCAACATCCGGTAATGAGGAGGTATTGTCATGGTTGCCTCCATCTAAGGTTCTATTCGTTCAAATGATCTCTTCCGGTAATACCTTGATTCGACTCTCACCATGTTTATCTCCCCGGGTCTTTTTCCAGCGGCCTTGTCTGCTCTGGCGGATGAAGTACTTGGTTTTACGTCTCTTACCAAATGAGCTAGCTTTCCTGTTCTAAAGAAGTATTCAATCTGCTTCTTTAGCTGGAAACAATCGTTCTTGTGATATGCACAGTACTTAGACTTCTCCTAAGTCGGGGAATCCTTCAAGGGACGGGGCGTATTGAGCCTTAATCTTCAGATTCCAATATTTGGAGCGGTGTTTTTGTTAACTCCGGATATTCGAATCTTGGTTTTGACGAGTCTCCCCTCTTCCCACGATTGTATCCTGGGATTTTTCGGGTCTTCGCCATTCGTCTCTTCGATCTTCCATGTGATCATTCCGGGAGTATGGATGTCTATTGGCATCCGACCTCCCTCTGTTTCTGGAGCTTTGGTGTTCCCGGGTGCTTTCAGAATTTCTAGCAGCGTCTTGTTTCTTTCTTACAGCATGGTTCATGGCTATGGACTTCTCTTGTTTTACGTAAGCTTTTGCAATGGTCATCATTTCATCCATGGTCTGGGGATAACCTTTTGGGCCGTGGAGTTTACGTAACAGGCCGTCATCGTTCACCCCCATGGTAAAAGCAGACATGCTAACTCTTCAGTAAGTCCAGGGATCTGCAGTCTTTCCTTGTTGAACCGAACAATAAAATGTTCCATTGACTCGTTGTCCCGCTGTCGTATGTGCATAACTTCGTCTCTGTACTTGGTATGTCTTCTTTGTTGACTGAACTGTTGTGAGAAACCTTTCACAATTTCGTTCCAGTTGGAGACGGACCCGGGAGGCAAGCTGTCCCACTAGACCCGTGCCGCCCCAACGAGCGTCTGGATGAACATGTGGCACCAAGCAGGCATGGGCTAATCCTTTGATCGCCCTGCGGATTCAAAAATACTAAGGTGGTCATCCGGGTCTCCTGTACCGTCGTATTTCCCCACCGTTGATGGTAACTTCAAGTTTGGTGGTAACGGAGCATTGGCTATCCTGGTTGTGAACTTCGAGTATGTGGCCATCGTCGGGGGCCGATAAGGCCGGGTTAGGTCTTCATCGTCCCCTTCTTCTCCCTGGTCGGGAACCCGATTGTGCACCGCGTCCTGTACCCTAGGATGAGGTGCATGAGGCAACGGCTGGCCGGACGTTGGTGTTTCGTCATACGATAATCTAGCCCTCACTTATTCGAGGCGGGCTCAAAATAAGGGCAAACTTGTGGCGGCGGCCATCCATGACGTAATAGTTGGGATGGACTGGTTTCCTCCGACCGTTGTGGGTGTGGTTACTGGTCTCGGGTAAGTGTTGGCTGGTGTAAGTCTGGCAAACGGGGGTGTGGGAATGGCTGATGCTACGGGCGGTGTGGACCATAATCCGTTTTGCGTTGCCGTAGCGACGTGAATCCCGGAGGTTGCTCCATTAATATCTCTTCGTCAACGGATTCTGCTGAAAAACGATCTTCCCTTGGATCTCTCGGGGTTTCGGATGCTGGTCCCACTTGAGCTGTTTTATTTGCCGTCATTTAGTCGGGTAGGAAAGATATCTCTTTGCCTTAATTTCGTCCCACGGATGGCGCCAATGAAGAAGTAAGAACCTGGTTGGTAATCTAATCTTCTAGATGATACAAAGAGATCTTCCCGAACCGTCCGAAATGAATGAGAAGGCTTTTCCTGCAAAAGAAAACACCGTTAGGACTCGCCACAGGATTGGGGGTAATCCTGTGACCACCCTCCGGCGTGAGAATAAGTATTGTTTTCTGGTAGAAGAGAATATAGTGATAGTGATTGAGATAATGATGAGATGATCTATGTTTTACCTTTCATCCTCCTTTTATAGCTTGTCGTTTTGCTGTTGGTCCATTCTCTTCGCCAAAGGAGGTAATCATTGCCTGATTGTTTGCACATAGGTCTCGCTATTATTTATATTTCATTTGACTGCCGTGTTAACAGCTTTTGACTTCTTTAAATTAGTTGGGTCTTTCTCTATTGGGCTTTATCTTAAATGGGTTTAAGCTAGTTGTGGTATGGGCTAGTTTAACTTATCTAGGCCCTACCTCGTCAAAAAGTTTGTTGATAAAGACTCAAAATTGCTTATTTGAATGAAGGGAAACTTTAGGTTGGCTTTCATAACAATTTATATGATTATTAAATAGATGATCTAAGCATAATTCATTTAAGAATTTATCATGTGGATTTTAGACATGATTATTCAAAAAGTGTTTGAAATTTAAAGATTCATATTTTTTTTTTCTCCAATATGAGTATAAGACTGACTAATCTTCTATCTCCAAATTGACTAATCTTCTATCTTCAAATTTATATTACTTTTTAATTTATAGTGACTTTGTTCATTCATTGATTCTTAGGGGACCGAGTACTCCTAAAAAAGTTGCCGAGCCCCACCTATCTTCACTTTGCCATGTCAAAATCATAATTAAAATGTGGTTGTTGATCAATTATTTGTTGCCGATTAGTGAAGTTTTTTAAGATAGTCGAGGAGGTGACGGCGATATTGCCTCGCAACAATATACATGTGCTTCCCTTGCTGGGGAGTGCCCCGACTCTCTAAATGCTATTATAAAAAATAAAAACAGATCTCTTATCTTTTCACATAAAATAATCTGTCTACATGGTTTGAATATAAATAAAGTCGTTCAACATGTTCTAACACGCTTTTGCAACGTTGGAATCTGTAGACTTTTCTAGACTACATATAATTGTAAAAAATATTTATTTATATTAGTGAGTTGTTACCCCTAAATTAATTAATAATTAATTCAATTGTTAAAAAAAAAAAAAATTGTTAATAGAGTCATATAGAGTTGATTTTCCATTAGAGGCGGCCATTGACCTTCACAACGAAAATGATAGTCATGGACTATGGTCACAATAACATATAAAGGTCCTGGACTCATGGTGCAATTTTTGAGAATGAGACTCAGTCAACAATTGGACTCAGTGACAAGAAACAAAAACAAACACCAAATGAAGATTGCAAGAAGTTAAATTGCAGTTTACTCTTTTAGATTTAAAAGAACTTAAAGAAATGAATGAAGAATATAAAGTTAGAAATTTCGTAGGTAACTAGTTTGAAATATATAATGTTCTGTTTATGTCGTATTAAATAAATTTACGATTTATGGTTTCTAACTTACAACCAACCGTTATTATTTATGATCTATGTTTTTTTTTATCTCATAAACCTTTTTTTCATTTATAGAAGACTTCATACAAATGTATTATTTTGAAAAGTATAAAATTAAGTGAATCCACAGCTAAATCACCACAAATGAACAAACATTGAACATGCCTTATTTAACATTTTTGGCTACAAAATATAGTAAAGGATTCCTTCATTAATTTTAACCGTTTGTTTGACGATCTTTGAGCTCCGACACATGGTTAACAAACATGTTTAAATCTCGCACTGATGTCCCTTCTTTAACCGCCTTCATAGCTGCTTGACTCAGCTCCTTCACTCTAACTCGTTCCGGTTTATCACCACTCAATGACTCAACCAACAACCGAGCCAACTCAACCGAGTTAGGAACAATCTCCGTTCCACCCTCGCAAACATGTTGACCAACACCCAACTGGTCAACCAACAGCTTAGCATTTCCAAACTGATCCGCACCCATTGGCCATGCCAACATCATTACACCAGACGCAACCCCTTCCAACGCCGAGTTCCACCCACAATGAGTCACAAACGACCCAACAGCCTGATGTCTCAGTATCGTCAACTGTGGGGCCCAACCTTTAACCATGAACCCTCGACCCTTTACCCGGTCTTCGAACCCACTAGGAACGAAGCTCGAACCACTTTCGTTCACACACCATATAAAATTAACGTTACTTAGCTCGAGTGCACCCGCTAACGAGGCCATTTGTTTTGGGCTTAAACCGAACATACTCCCAAAACATATATACACAACCGAGTCATTCGGCTTTTTGTCCAACCACCTGAGGAGGTCCTTAGGTGGTACTGCACTGGACCCACCACGTCCAGTGCTATCTGGGCCATGTTCTTCAGGTAGTAATGGGCCCACTGCCCAAACCCGATCATGGCCCATCTCTTTCTTCACATAATCTATATAAACCCCTTCTAATTCCTCAAACGAGTTGTATATCACCCCCCAACTCTTCATATTCGCCAACATTCCCTTGCGAAAAGCCTCAAAATCCGGGTTGCCACTTCTGTAATACCGCCATGGATGCGACAACTGCCACCAACGAAGCTCTGGCGAGTTCGGGATTTCCGGGAAGGAAATCCCGAACTCGTCATCTCTGGTAGCATTTCTCGCACGGATCTCCGCCAGGTCGCGCCATGAATTAATTAAAACAGCCAAACCAAGAGCGCCATTGGACGAAAACAAGACACGTTTAATGCCGAGGTGGGCCGCGAGATCCGTGGTCCACCCGTGAAAAAAGTCGGAGACAATGGCGACTGGTGGTGACGGGTGGGAATGATACCATTTAACAATGGGGTCAAACAGTTGTTGCTGTGAAACTACCATGGAAATAAGGGGATGAGAGAATGAGGTCATTTTGGGTTCTGGGAAGATAAGTGTGTGTAGGGTAGAAGGGTGGGAGGACAGGAGATGGGCGAAAAGCGGGCGGGTTGCGGTGGTGACGATGACGGTGACGGTGAGCTTGCGGCGGAGGAGGTGGTGGGTGAGGTCGACAAAGGGGATGATATGGCCGGAGCCGTGGAAAGTGTAGACGAGTAAGTGTGTCATGGTTTTGTTTTGGTTTGGTTTGGTTTGATTTTGATTTTGATTTTGATTTGACGGATTAAAACTTAAAACGTTTGATATATATAAGGTTATGAAAGATGTTTATTAGGGTATTCGGACATGAGACCGAGTATGTCATCATATTATTTGTTCTAGAACTTTGGTATCGGCAGCTGACGTATACATATAATATGAATGATATAGATTAAGATTACCGATACCTGTTCAAACTTGGCGGCTTACCATCTCTAGCTTTGCATGATTAAAGATATTCTGGATGGGAAAGCAAACTAACAACCTTGATGATTGGAAGCCTAGTGTATTATTGGATTATGAATGACGACGTAATGGCATACCATAATTAATATGGTTTAGAATTACGAAAGATATTAGAGGGTGTTTGGAATTGAGTTTGGAAATGCAAAAGTGTTTTTGGTAAAACGTGTTTATTGGCTTATAACTTTTTAAAAAAGAGTTTTAAAAAAAGTGTTTGGATTAGATTTTGGAATAAGAAACGTCAAAAAGTCAATAATTTGTCTTTTTTTTTTTTAAAGTGTTTCACTTAACTTATTGTGAATATTGGTTGTATGGGTGGTAGATTTGTAATTTTTTTTCAAAATTCAAAAGTCAGAATTTATAACTTCTCAAAAACAGCTTTTTCACCCAAAATCAAAAGCCAAAAGTCAAAATAAAAAGTGCTTTTATGTTACACAAACTGCTTATTGACTTATTGGTTTTACCGACTATTTCACCGTCCTGCCTTCGGGCGGTTGAGTGGTCGGGTTTTCCCAGGAATTGGTGGCAATTGGTGGCCCGGGTACTCTCCAGTACCTGATTCGCCAAAAGGGTGCCCGAGAGTGCTCGGAATTAATTCGTTGGCCGTTCAAAAAAAAAAACTCAATCCCAAACACCTCTTAATAATTTGGATGTCCAAACTATTATTTGATTATGAATGACGTAATGGCGTGCGGCATTATTAACTTAAAATAAACTCCATGAGATGGCACTAACAATAAAAAAAGCATCTAAATATAGGTGTCTAAAAGATTAATTTTACTAAAAGATTAAATAACCCAAAAAAATACTTTTATTTTAAATGATCATCATTAGTTGGAAAGAAACCAAGAAAAAACACATTTTAAAGCTGATATTCTTTAAAAAAAAAAAAAAAACAGGAAAAAAAATCCCTCACTTAAACCGTGACATTTGCAACAAAAATTCAACCATGATTTAAACGAAACATGCAACCCATAATTCATGAGCATTAGTTGTAACTAGGTTTAACACCCGCGCTTCGCCGCGGGGCAAACCGATTTTTAACAAAATTTATACGAACCAATCTCACGTATTGCGACGGTTCGGTTGAACCACCTGATACAATCGGTTGAACCACCCGACAAATCCGGTTGAACTGTCCGATATGGCCGGTTAAACCAATATTCCTAACCATTCATACCAGCCGATTAAACCGGTTGAACCGTCCGGTATGGCCGGTTGAACCAATATTCCTAACCTATTTCTAAGCCTACTACATATGTTCAACCGGTTGAACCGTCCGGTATAGCCGGTTAAACCAATATTAACTTATTTTTAAACCTACTACATATAAAAGATAAAAAAACATATAAAGACAAAACTCACAAAAAAAAAAAAAAAAAAAAAAAAACCCACCTAATATAACAATTTGAACTAATGGCATAACCGTAAATATTCTGAAAAATCTGTCCTATTCATACACTATTCATAAGTTTGACAAGAATTGTTATATTAATAATATCTACCTGTTGTTGTGCCTGCTTCTGCTGCGAAGAAACAACGAACAAAAAAAAAATTAAGCCTTTGAAAGAAACGGTTTATAAAGAACAAAAAAGGTAGTACAATAGTGACTAACCAAATAAGAAACGTTGCAGGCCTAAGAACACAACACCTGCTAACCCACTTGTTAGCACTTTTACCGCATTTAGCCTATGGTATGAAATTGAAACATTTGCAATTACAGTTCTTCATCAAACCAAAACTGAAAATGCAGAGATATCAAGCATGTCCAAAAGTATAGATATAAAGTGGTATATGTCACACCTAAATATGAAAAGCGCATACGCAATATGGCAACAAATCAGCCAGTTGCGTTGTCAATGCATTACTATTGACATCGCCTTCACAGCCAGTATGCAAAGTCAATACCAAGCGTCATACTATGAAAAACCGATGTTGTCATCATCGCCCGAGCGCGCAATAAAAACAGGATGCCACAATGAAAGGGGAAATACCACGATGATCAGCAGACATCGAACCATAAAAGGTGGTCTTAAGATGCCTCTGTTACATCATCATAAATTAGCAGGGTCAATGCGTACAACTGTCTCCAAAGCTCAAACTATCCGAAGAAATTATGGCTTACACCTTCATCATAAAGTACAACAACATCAGAGATGAAACCAAAAAGTAAGGTTTTACAACAAAGACAACGAAACATAGTCGAACCAACATACCTGTTAAGCAAAAAGCTGTCACGTGGGTGGTTGTACCACTGCCACCGCCGCGTAAGACGGTTGTCGGCTGAACCAGCCGTCGGAAATGGATCGTTCCTGCCCTCCAGACTGTAACACCCGGAGCAGAAGAATGCCACAATGGGGTTTAAAAAACCCCCAAAATATAGGTACCCAGAAGACTCTCCCTCAGTCTCGAAACGGGACTGTTGTTGCGGCGCAAAAGCCAATTTGCCGTGGTCGACGACCTGCATCAATGCCAGCAACCAACTGAGTAGCAACGTAACAAATTCGACTGAAATGGTAAAATCCTTTTGCTAAACATGCTTCAATAGATTTATCAAGATTTAAAAAGGAAGATTGCAAATTTGTTCTTTTATATCAAACGTGTATCATTGTTTTTAGATAAAATACTAATCTCCACCTAGAAATACCATAAGTATAAACTTTAATAGGCATGGACCATAAAAAAAATAACCAACACTAACTGAAGACTCCATCTGTATCTTAAAACATGTATATAGATAAAATAAAATAATATATATTATTGTGATAAGGATTGAATCAAGACACAGAAACAGAGAGAAGGTTTTAGCCAAACGATTCAATACCTTTATTATTAGATCGAATCAGCTATATAATGAATACAATCACTAACTGACATAAACGACTTTTCCCGCCTAAACTTCTAACAACTACATTATTATTACTAATGACCCCTGAACTATACAATCTTACAATAATAGTCCCTAGAGTCTTATTACATCGTATGAATACTCCCTTTCTTAACAATTTTTTACCTAAAAAATTAAAATCAGGAAATCTAATCTTAAGATCTTCAGCATTCTCTGTGACAATCGGCAAATTCCGTACAACGATTAACGTGATTCTAATCATGTTTTTGAAGTAATTAACATGGTTTTAGGTTAATTAAGATATAATGAGCCGTTACGAGTGGTATGATGTCCTTCTCAAAGTTCGTAGAAGCCTTGACGCCTTTAAAGAAAGACTTCGCGTAACTAAAGTTAACGAACTGACATCAGTATAAATCCGTCAAACTGGACTAACATAAGGTTATCCTATGTAAATACGACACGTATTTACTATTGATGCGATCGGATGTGAAATCGGCGCGGTAAACGGTCAAAACGCAGTGTTTCGGAGAACGCGTAAAGGAACCGACCTGAGAAACGGACCGCAGTAATTAACGCGATTTTAACGCGTGTTCTGATTTCACGCGTCGGGTGACGAAAATAATAATTAAACTGCTCGGTTTAGTGTTATTTATGATTATGAGCAAAACCGACTAATTTTTGTCATTTTATCATCGAGCCTAAATTTAAACAGAAGCGCGAGACGTTTAAACGGGTTCGATACACGGTAGACACCCACATACACAAACCCTAGGTATAAAATCAACTCAACCTCCTCTCTTCCTCATTTTCACCAGCCGCTACTCTTCCCTCTCTCTACTATCTCTCTAGAAACCTACCTCTGTCTCTCTAGCGATCCCTCTCTTTCTCTTCATCTTTAGCAGCAGCTGGCCACCACCATCCTTGGTGGTAGCAGAACCGTGGTCATCAGGCCCATAAATAGGCTAGGATGGTGCCCGATTTGGGTTCACAGTTGTCGAAGAGGGGTGGCTGCTATGATGGTTGTGGGTGACGTGTTGGTGGTTAGAAGGTGGTGACAGGTTGGGTTGGTCACGGGTTGGGTTGTTTTTGGTGGTTAAGGTGGTCGGTTGGTGGTTGTTGGTTCAGATTTGGTGGGTTTAAGGCGTCGGGTGTCTGGTTTCATGAGATTATTGTGGGTGACGGGGAAAGAAGCTGACAGGTGGTGGTCTAATCGTCCGATGGCCACTGACAAGCTGGGTGACGATGGTGAGGGTCTCGTGGGTTATCAGTTGTGGTGGTACTGGTTCGAAGGATGGTCGTGGTTGCTGTCATCTAGGGCTCGGATCAGAAGTGGTGGTCCGATGGGTAGTTATGGTGGCCGGAGAGGATGGTTTTGGTGGTGGCCGTGTGGTCGTAAAAGGCTGTGGAGGTTTCCGGTGGAGCTTAGTCGGGTTCGGTTTGAGGCAGCTTCAACTCGGGTCAGATCTATACCAGATTCATTTTGGGTGTTACTTGGTCTCGAGTTGTTGATTATCATTTGTGCTCGCTATAGTCTCGGGTCCAGATTTGAGTGTGGCGTGTTCGGGTCAGATCCGTGTGTTTCGGGTTTTTTTCGGTGGTCAGGATCCAGTTCGGGTCTTGACAGATCTGGTCAACCCGGGTCAACTCGGTGAATGACGGTCAACTCCTGGTCAGCGGTCAGATCTAGTCTTGTCAACGCGTAGATCGGGATACACGCACACGGTTTAGGTATAATAAGTGCGTGTTTATTTTTTGGATTATGTTTACAAATTATATAACTATAAATACGTAAACACGAACAGTGTTAACTCGCAAACGAACTGAAAATATATATATGTAACGACAAACATAAATCATAATTTGTTAATGAAGCGTGACTTTGTGTTGTTGGACTATATATTTATATAAATATAAGTTTAAATTATATAATCGTCGAAACGTATGAAGTCTCGTGAAGTGAAATTGCGGATAAATGAATCTTATGTCTTGTGTTTTGAAATTGATTTTGGGAAATTGTAGACGACTTGTGTCGTCTGGTTTGTACAAAAAACAGAGGAATCTCGGCCAAAACTTTTATAAAAATCCGAAACGTAACGAAGCGACTATCGTTGTATATGTTTTATAAATGATTTTCCAAGTGTCATAGTAAATGTATTTATATAAAATCACGACGTTTTGGCAAGAATTATTTGTGACAAATAATAGTCTATTCCGGGCAATATTTCAAACAAATATATAGTCTTTTGTTACTAGGCGTCAAGTATGACGAGTTTTTAAAGGTTACTCGATAACTAAAATATGTTTGTTGTTCGGATTGAAAGATGTATAAACGTTCGGTTTTATTTGGAAAAGCTTTTTATAAAAAGCAAATTTAATAGCTACAACTATGTTTCCTCAAAGTATATATTGTTCAAAAATAAATGTACAAGACAAATACATTTATCCGATTACGAGACGAGCTATGACTCGGGATAATTTATACGTTTAATAGTAGTAGTCCAACATGGTTTACACACGAATAGTAACAAGTTCGCGACTTGGGTACTATGTCATATGTGAACATAAGAATTGTGCCAAGTCACGATCGGTTCGTCGAGTTAAAACACTTAAAGACTCAGGTTCGTACACACGAGATTATATAGTTGAATAAACTATCTTATAACCGGAAAATAAGCTAGGCTTATATATGATAGATTTTTAAGGTGTCCTTTATTGGTAATTAGGTCACGAGGAAGTCGGTCAAAGCTTCGGGCTTTGTTTTCTAGCTAAGCAAGGAAATCAAGGTGAGTTTCACGGCCCCTTTTTACTGTTTTTGTTTTGGGGGAAAGATATGTTTTGTCAAATGTTTTTACATGTCAAATGTTTCACATGTCAAATGTTTTACATGTCAAAATGTTTTCAAAAGTTAAAACGTGATAAGTGGCATGATGAGTACTTGGGTTTTGTTGTTTTACACACCACTTGGGGTGAGTCCTCGCTACTGTAACCATTTACTCGTGTGTTGTGTGTGTGTTGAAATCGAGAACCGAATGAATATTTGGATAGCGCTATTGGTGCCTGACAAGGCCGACGCCTAATCGATAGCGTTGATTATGCAACTGTGTATGCCTAGGGTGCACGTATTCTGAACTAAGTTGTTATTTACCGAGAAACAACTTCTGCTCGCGGGGCATTATTGTTAGTCTTTGTTTGGTTATGGGCTCAAGGGATTGCTCGTCATAGTTTGTAGGAGTTAGCTACTCTCTACAAAAGTCATTGCTTTGGTTTGTTCTGCACATGTTACTAAAATGTTTTGTTATTATGAAACTAAAACTTGTGAACTCACCGATATTTTATATATTGACGTATTTTTAAACATATCTTTCAGATTACTAAATGCTGAACAGGTATGCGGCTAGTACAGTGGAATTTGGGATGTCGGACACTGGTTGGGGGTTTCATCTATTGTTACCATCGGGTTGGGACATAAACGGAAACACCCCACATTGAAACTTAATGTTTGTTATTTTATGTAATGTTTGAAACAAGGTACTCTTTTTCGACATCTTAATAAATTGATCTTTTCTAATTAAATATAGTTTGTGTTAATCTAGAGACTTTGATATGCTTTCGAGCGTTGCGCCACGTGTTTCCGCCATTGGCGTGGTTTGACGGAATGGTATCAGAGCCAAGGTTATAGTGAACTAGTATTCTTAAAAATCTAGACTATAACCGGTTTCGGCTCGAAAACAAATTTTTCAAACTAAAACACAACGAAATATTTTTAGAAAAGATAGAAAATTGTACATGGGTTGTACAAGGGAAAATTCCGACCGACTAGCCATGTCTGTCAATATATAAAATGCTAGAAAATAAGGATAAGAAGATTTATGTTGTGTAGAGATCCGATTTTTTAACAAGGTCTAGTTAATGCATATAAGTAGTACCGATAGTTTGCCTATAAGAATGTCGTGTCACACTTCACATTAGTCCGCACTATTGCATCGATTACCGGTATCAACAAGTGGGAAGGACGCAGTGGTCTACGAAGAACTCACCCGCTTACGTGCGGACATGATGATCGGAAGGACTAATCTCTATCGCGCTAATGGACGTTGTCATGTTGTTGATGTTGTGAAGGCGAAGCTAGTCTAGGTCTTTTGTTGTATGAAATCTTTGTTTTTGGATCAGGAAGCTCGGAACTAGCGGGCACCAAAATTACCTGGCAACACAGATTATCATTACGGGTGCACACGTAATAATAACTTGTGGTGCACGGTAACCTTGGTGGGCGCTAGGGCCGGGGTTGGTGATCACTCCTTGTCTTGTTTGTTCTTGTTCTTTAGGTTTAGTCTTATCTTTTGGTTGGCCAACGGGTTAAAAGGGAGGTTTCGTCGATGTCCCTTGACTTCGATCCTAGCTAACCTAATGAGCTTCCTTCGACGTTACCTCTAAGGTACGAACATGGAAGAGCTCGAGCGTCTATCCATATGAGTAATCTGATGCAAACCCTCGCTCCAGATAGGAACGAGAGACGAAAGCTTCCTTGTATAGGAGTTGAATGCCTCCACCACAAAGTTCTTCTAAAGGAGCGGATGTACAAGGATACACGGCCTACCAAAGCGATGAACGCCGGGTACGATGCATGGAATATTATACCCGGAACACAGTGAAGACCTGGGGTGTGCCCCTGCAAAACCAGTGCGTTTTGAGCTCGGGAACCTGTGTGGATCAGTTATGAGACTCGTGGCCCGTGTGTTACTGTGTTATTACTGTGAGTACGTCATTCTCGATCTAACTCATACCCAAGTTGTCTTCAAGGACCGGGTGTTACTTCTCCAATTGAAGGACATGATCGACCTTGCTGAGTTTTAAGAGACTTGATCATCTTTATCTAGAAGGCTCAATAGCCCTCACCTGAATCGACAATGGTGGTTGTTCCTATGTGGTTGTTTACTGATTGCGAAAATCAGCCAGCCGTATCGTACATCTGCAAGTCATAGGGTTTTGCTAATTTTCGATGATGTCAAAAATTCTGGCCACTGATCACGACCGCGGCAGCGTTTGCCAGTGTTAGGATGACGGCGTGTAGTGAAGCAGCAAGCCCCAGCCGGCATTTGGCTATGGACTCACTCGGAAGTGCATACGATTAACCCATGGGAAGCCACTGTTCGATGTATGGGGTGTTCACGTGTGGTACAATACCCCTTACAATAGCGTTGGATCGTATTCCGGAAGATGATTCGTGATAGGCTTAGCAGATTGGTGCTTATGTCATACTACTTTCTTGAGGTGCAAAGGTCATTGTAAGACTCCTCTACCTCTCCCCTGACTGTTTTTTGAGGATTACTGGTAGTCTCCCTTCAGTTAATGAACGCTCGAATAGGTTCGATACGTGTGTTGTGCCTGAATCAGTCATAAATCCTGGGGAGTGGAACCACACTTCGGGAGCCGTAATCGTAAAGTGTGTGATCCGTAATTGTCAAATGTCGCAAGACGCTTTTTGCTGACATTGAAACCCCCCTTTAAAATCAGATGACGGACTACTAGAAGCGGTCACGTTATTCTGTTAAATTAAACTTACCCATGGGATGACAATTCCATTGCTCTTGTTGCAATGTTGAATGTCCGTCACCCTCGTCACAACGACGAGACTGGTTATCTATTTGGGGCGGCAATTGATGCGAAGTGTTTTTCATCAATCCCCATAGATATTGAGACGTTATGTCCCCTCGTCACGGTGGTTTATGAACTGAGGTTGCAAGATCCATTCGTTATGGACAATGTGATCTGTCTAATCTCTTGTCATATTTCGATACTCTCACTGCGTGGCCTATCAGGAAGAAAGTCCACCGGCCTCGCTTAGGTGGCGGGGAGGCATTTCAGTTGATGACTATCGGTGCTAGGGCCAAAATAACATGCAAGAGGACCCTAATGAGAAGGATGACTCGTCTGATTTGCCAGAGTCTCTATCGTTTTCATTTTATCGTGGTGTCTCGATAAATCATGATCCTTCTACCTCTACTTGCTATTCTCGTTGTGACCACTATCTTTGATACTGGAAAAGATTTTGGTTGGTTTCTAGGTCCTATGAATACTATTGACCACACATCTAATAACTACGACGAGTCTAAGGCTCCCACCGAGCCTGTTGTTGCTACTGGTGTTATTGTTCTATGGCTCAAGCGAAATCTTGTGTTGTTTCTAAGTGCGTAGCTCTTGCTGAGTATGTTGTTTCTATGGCTCCTGTCGAGTTTGATGTTTCCGTGGGTATGGAGGCTCCTGCTGAGGTTACTATCGTTGACGTAGACGTCTCTATGACCCTTTCCAAGCCGCTATGACCATGTCTGTGTCACGGTGGAGTTCGTTGCTGTTAACTCCATTTTCTTTGAGGCTCTCGTTGAACCACTCGTTATCATTCCTTGGACTCCTGCCAAGACTAATATTTACGATGGTTCTCAGGCTAGGGTTGAGTCTGTCAATGCTGCAGTTGCCATTATTCGAGTGACTAGTATCGAGCCTACGGTTGTTCTACCTAAGAACGATATCGGCTTGATAATGTTGGTGCATTTGTGACCGTGGCTCTGCAACTCGTATGGGCTTAGTCTAATAGAACTAGAATAGGGGCGATTGTGGTAGCCCATGCGACATGCCTGAGGCCCAAGCCCAAACTTAGTTAATTAGTTAGCCTATATATATATATATATATATATATATATATATATATGTGTGTGTGTGTAAGGGTTTAGGGTTTCTAAGAGAGAGTTGCAACAGTCTCTAGGAGAAGACTACTGTGTGTGGTCTAGTCCAGGTTGGCCTGAGGTTGAGCTCACCTCAGGCTGGCGTCCCATTCAACAACGTATGTATGTGTGTATGTATGAAGAATCTGTGCCGACTTGTTTTATCAATCAATAAAGTAAGATTCTTGG
The DNA here is from genome assembly GCA_030844895.1 of Ambrosia x helenae. Taxonomy (NCBI): domain Eukaryota; kingdom Viridiplantae; phylum Streptophyta; class Magnoliopsida; order Asterales; family Asteraceae; genus Ambrosia; species Ambrosia x helenae. The sequence goes on along the minus strand of CM061227.1, from coordinate 64,775,731 downwards.
TTTTACAAATATATTATTTATCGTTTTATCTATTCGGTTTGATGTCTTGTGAAGATAATTAGGAGCGATTGGTGTTGTAGTATCGGTCCTACACGTATTTACAGATAAGTCTGCTAAATTATGTGGAACCCGTAATTCCTATTTCTTTTATGATGACGGATGCCCCTATTGACCCAGTCGTTCCTACCAATGAGCCTATGGAGTATAACTCTATAAGTTTGTGGCTGAGGATACGAATAAGGATTCCGTCACCATAAGTGAGCTGAAACACACCGGGATGCATGCTCACCGTAATGGAGCTTCTTATAGTTATGTATGGTGGACTCGTTAGGTTGTGTGTCACCATGTTGTTGTGAATTCATGTCGTTGGGATACCCCTAGCGATTGTGCATACTTGTAGTTGCACAGTTTTGCCGACTGCGTATCCATGTGGTTGTGTTGCGCTGTCGATGATACATGTCTGTGGTTGTGCTGCTCCTTATGCAGTATTCCCTCGTTGAGGTGTTTCGCGGACGTGTTGCGATCATTGTCGTGTTGTCTCTGCTGTCGTGATGCATGGTGGACGTATTGCTACAATTGTTAAATGGACTTGATGATGTGATAATTTGTCGTTGGTTTCACTCTTGGTTTGCCTCGAGGTGGAAATACCACCCCAAACCCCTCGTTGCTGTCGCTGTTCTGCTGATTGGCTGAGTAGTGTCGACATCGATAATGTGGGATTTCGGGTGTCTAACGGATATTTCGGGAGTCATACTAAGACACTCTAGTCTTAGTGTTAGCACGTGTATCCATCTAAAGTCCAAATCTCGTGGTCGTTTGAGTAATCGACCGAATCATGTGTCGACCTCTTTATATGCTAGCGCGTTTCGTGAGCATTACCTCTTAAAAATCTAAGGCATCAGTGACGCCATGTCCAGACTTAACCTTTTACGCGCATTTTGATCGACTAACCATACTCAAATCATGTCGGAAAGAAATCCCATGATCCACATATGACGGGGCGAGGCTCGTCTTTGTGATAAGGGATTTCGAATGCGTCTCGAACCCCGACGGTATCGAGTGATTGTGAGTAATATTATGGCCCATACCTATATGGACTAGCAAGAGTTGAAATACTCAACTCATTTACTGCTCATCCCACTGGGTTCGTTTGGCGTCATACCTGCCGACATGTCGTGCTGATGATTATGGAAATACCATTGTGGACCTACCCATGGCGTGTGTATTGGTGGAGTCCCTAGTACATGATTATGAGGTTTTATGAAACCCTGAATCCTGAAGGGCATATAACCTTGTCTACTCTATAAGGGTGCTACCCTACTGTTATGAGATGGTCGATCAACTCAGCCCTTCGATTAATGTTGTTATTCCTCTAATGGTAGGTATATCTTGTCTTGATGTCGTTACGTAGATTCTTGGGATGATGGAACCTTTTCGACCTTGGGTCGATACTGGTGTTCCCAGTTATCCTTTGGTAGCATTGCTCGCGCTAGAGCAAAATCCCCTGTCTTCGACATACACTGTTGGAGACACCATAGTAATGTGAGCTGCCAGGTCAGTGCGTTCAACACCTGACTAATCAAGATGAGCTTGAAAGCTTACAAATTACACCCATATGTGTGACTATCTGTGTCATTGAATGGGATGCCTTATGGGAAGGCTTAAGACTATTGCTTATGGTGCGATCTTAGTTGTTTGCTTGGTTTGAGTAACGACTTTGGCGTATAAAGCCGTCAAGCCCCAAATGTGAAATCGATGCCAAATGCATTCATCTATGACTCGATTTCACCTCTTACCTCGAAAGATCCTGAAAAGATGGAACCTTCGGCGAGTGAGGGTTTCGGTTTCAGGACTCCTTTCACTCAGATCTCTGCGTAGGATCTGATAGTTAATTCGAGGGCGAGTGGCCTGTACTATTCAGAATTGACTTACTAGGTTGCTAATACTAATAGGACACCATTGCCCGTGAGGCACATATAACATGACAAGTACTGGATACCCTTGTTTTGGGTAGCTACCAGTTCTCTGTATACTGTTTCGGTGGAGACCAGCATGTCGAGATGTTGTCGAAACCCTGTCCCCTGCTTATTGCGGCAACTATATCATGATGATTCATATTCATCATTCTCGTGTTGACCAATGTGATGGGGGTAACGTGGGCCTCTCGTCATTTTCGTTTAAGTCGAATTTTAATTCTCGCGGATTGTGGGATTGTACGACCCGTGTGTCGGATATACAATGTTTACTGCTTGGGAACCGAGGGGTGAAAGTGACGCAAAAGCTTTCGACCTCCATCAATCCATAATAGGCGCCCTAGTATCATTAACCACAATCGCTCATGCGAAAGGTTGAAAGTTAGTACATAGTGGATTCCAGTCCGTGTGAGGACACGAGAATGCCATCCGCTACTACAAGCAACCTTGAGCGTCCTTGAGAATCTCGACTGCTCTGTAATCTGATAAGATCACTCGGTTAGGGAGATTTGAACGAGCGAATCTAATGGTCATGTCGCCTGAGGCGTCCTGTGGCCGTGATGTGACGTGAGTAATGATTGATTGTCGTATGGAACCTTCTCACCCCTTACTCATTGTAGATACAATATGAGGCATATGGATAGTCACCTATACTCTTGGAGAGTCATGGCTAGACACTGGATGCTAACTTTTATAATTTCGGATTTTAGTAGTCATCCTACCTCAGGGTTCGCCAAACCTTGAGCGCAAGCTGAGAATACTCGGATGAAATGAGTATGGCTTATCATTCTCGAACACACGAATTGAATGTTCTTGACGGAAGTGTCTCGTGTTATACGATTGATGTATGTGGCAAATCAAATTCGTGTGCGTCATTGCCAGAATTTCCTATGTGATAGGAAATATCACCCCAGCGTTTGGGGTGTACTGCTCAAAGCCCTTTGGAGGGCATACGTGTACATCTCTAGTAGATTTGAGAGATGGCCAATAAATCTTGCAGATTTGAGCCTGCTTGGATGAGATGCGAACCTATGAGAAGTTATACGGACAAGGCGCAGGCCATATGAACTTCGAATGGGTTTCCACGGAGAGTTATACCCTGAGAGGGTGTTGACGAACATGAACATTGTAGTAGGCCAAATTCTTGATATTCCAGCGGCATGGAGATATCGGTTAAATCTGGTGTCGCAACAAATAAGCTCGAACTAACACGATTTTAACGGATCATTTAAATGAAGGAAACCGCGACCGCAGTAATTAACGCGATTTTAACGCGTGTTCTGATTTCACGCGTCGGCTGACGAAAATAATAATTAAACTGCTCGGTTTAGTGTTATTTATGATTACGAGCAAAACTTACTAATTTTTGTCATTTTATTATCGAGCCTAAATTTAAATAGAAGCGCGAGACGTTTAAGCGGGTTTGATACGTGGTAGACACCCACCTACACAAACCCTAGGTATAAAATCAACTCAACCTCCCATCTTCCTCATTTTCACCAGCCACTACTCTTCCCTCTCTCTACTCTCTCTCTCTCTAGAAACCTACCTCTCTCTCTCTCTCTAGCGATCCCTCTCTTTCTTTTCATCTTTAGCAGCAGCCGGCCACCACTATCCTTGGTGGTGGCAGCACCGTGGTCATTATGCCCGTAAACAGGCTAGGATGGTGGCCGATTTGGATTCACAGTTGTCGAAGAGGGGTGGCTGTTATGATGGTTGTGGGGGAAGGGCTAGTGGTTAGAAGGTGGTGACAGGTTAGGTTGGTCATGGGTTGGGTTGTTTTTGGTGGTTAAGGTGGTCGGTTGGTGGTTGTTGGTTCAGATTTGGTGGGTTTAAGGGGTCGGGTGTCTGGTTTCGTGAGATTATTGTGGGTGACGGGGAAAGAAGCTGACAGGTGGTGGTATAATCATCCGATGGCCGCTGTCGAGCTGGGTGACGATGGTGAGGGTCTCGTGGGTTATCAGTTGTGGTGGTGTTGGTCGAACGATGGTAGTGGTTGCTGTCATCTAGGGCTCAGATCAGAAGTGGTGGTCCGATGGGTGGTTGTGGTGGTCGGCGAGGATGGGTTTGGTGGTGGCCGTGTGGTCGTAGAGGGATGTGGTGGTTTCCGGTGGAGCTTAGTCGAGTTCGGTTTGTGGCAGCTTTAACTCTGGTCAGATCTGGACCAGAATCATTTTGGGTGTTACTTGGTCTCGAGTTGTTGATTATCATTCGTGCTCGTTAAAGTTTTGGTCTCGGGTCCAGATTTGAGTGTGGCGTGTTCGGGTCAGATCCGTGTGTTTTGGGTTTGTTTCGGTGTTCGGGATCTCGTTCGGATCTTGACAAATCTGGTCAACCCGGGTCAACTCGGTGAATGACGGTCAACTCCTGGTCAACGGTCAGATCTAGTCTCGTCAACGCGTAGATCGGGATACACGCACGCGGTTTTGGTATAATAAGTCCGTGTTTATTTTGTGGATTATGTTTACAAATTATATAACTATAAATACGTAAACACGAACAGTGTTAACTCGCGAACGAACCGAAAATATATATATGTAACGACTAACATAAGTCATAGTTTGTTAATGAAGCGTGCCTTTGTGTTGTTGGACTATATAGTTATATAAATATAAGTTTAAATTATATAATCGTCGAAACGTATGAAGTCTCGTGAATTGAAATTGCGGATAAATGAATCTTATGTCTTGTGTTTTGAAATTGATTTTGGGAAATTGTAGACGACCCGTGTCGTCTGGTTTGTACAAAAAAAAAGAGGAAACTCTGCCAAAATTTTTATAAAAATCCGAAACGCAACGAAGCGACAATCGTTGTATATGTTTTATAAATGATTTTCCAAGTGTCATAGTAAATGTATTTATATAAAATCACGACGTTTTGGCAAGAATTATTTGTGACAAATAATAGTCTATTCCGGGCAATATTTCAAACAAATATATAGTCTTTTGTTACCAAGCGTCAAGTATGACGAGTTTTTAAAGGTTACTCGGTAACTAAAATATGTTTGTTGTTCGGATTAAAAGTAGTATAAACGTTCGGTTTTATTTGTAAAACCTTTTTATAAAAAGCAAATTTAATAGCTACAATTATGTTTCCTCAAAGTATATATTGTTCAAAAATAAATGTACAAGACAAATACATTTATACGATTACGAGACGAGCTATGACTCGGGATGATTTATACGTTTCATAGTAGTAGTCCAACATGGTTTACACACGAATAGTAACATGTTCACGACTTGGGTACTATGTCGTATGTGAACATAAGAATTGTGCCAAGTCACGATCGGTTCGTCGAGTTAAAACACTTAAAGACTCGGGTTCGTACACACGAGTCTAGATAGTTGAATAAACTATCTTATAACTGGAAAATAAGCTAAGGCTTATATATGATAGATTTTTATGGTGTCCTTTATTGATAATTAGGGCATGAGGAAGTCGGTCAAACCTTCGGGCTTTGTTTTCTAGCTAAGCAAGGAAATCAAGGTGAGTTTCACTGCCCCTTTTTACTGTTTTTGTTTTGGGGGAAAGTGTGACACCCGACATATTTGACTTGACATATTTAAACTTATAAGTCTACCTTAGCGGGAAACATTTTACTTACGTACTTAACTGGGTTTGTTGAGTCGAGATTTTCTAACATATTGTCTAGGGTTCAATGATCTGGAGGATCACTGGTGTCTTTTACATACACACGAGTCTTGAGTCCCGTCGTTGGTGAATTACATAAACTATATTAAGTGTTATCCGTAGATTTATTCTTATGTGGTGGATTATATGCAAATACGTGCTTAAACGATGTTTAGATGATTATCCATGCTTATATATATGTTAAACATAAATTAGGATTACATGTTCATGTATTAGGATGCGTTAAAATGCGTTAAACACGACAAACTGGAAAAACTAGAAAACATAAGTCTAGGTTCGACCCATAGCGTGGGGGCGAACCTAGGAAAAGATCTTGGTTCGACCCACAATGTAGGGGCGAACCTGGGATGGGAAAACCACATAAGTTCGTTCGACCCATAAAGATACATTCGACCCTGAACAAGGGGCGAATGTAGGTACATTCGACCTTGTGAAAGGGGCGAACGTGGACTAGGTATAAATACCACATTTTGTCATTTTTCATCATTTCACAAACCCTAAACGCCTCCAAACACTCTCTTTCGAATTTTATCATTGGGGAAGGAGTTTTTGAGCTTTTTTTTCATAATCCAACTCTCTAAATCATTACAAGTGAAGATCTAAGGTGTGTTCTTCTTTCTAAACCCTTTTTAACCAATTTTAATTCATTTTTATAAAACTCCAAAGTTCCAGATATGATCTAAGATGACTTTTATGGATAATAACCTTTCTAAAACCTTTCAAAACAAAACCTCACCATAAAACATGAGTTTTCTTATGTGTTAACATATGTTAATGATTCCTCATGATTATGTTATGTGATTGCTTGATGTTGTATGATATGTGGATGATATAGAGGTGTTCTAGGAAGGTTGTAACTGATGAGTAATGATTATCTTAGGTCATAAACTATTGTATGATGATGTTAGGTCTAATTTGGGGATTTTGATAGATTTAGGGATTTATGCATGATGTTATTAGGAATGATATGATTGGGGGTTTTGATCTACATGATAATCTGAGTATGATAATGTGTTTATTAAATGATTTCACAAAAGTTTCCTAATTGGGTAAGGTTTCCATGCATGATGTGACATCTCCATAATATTGCCATTTTGGGTAAACTTTTAAATGGACTGATTAGGGAGTAAAATTAGTAGGGTTTGTGGGGATATGTTATTCATACTTGACTGCAGTGTTTCATGATGTTTCGTGATGTTTTCGGACATTTTTGAAGCGTTTTGGGAAAACTCATCTGCCAGGGTCGAACCTGGGCACCTTCGACCGGTCGTGGGGTTGAAGGTGGACCTCCAGGGTCGAACCTGGTAGTCTAGTGGTTGAACCTGCACTGATTTGGTCGAATGTGCTTGTTTTAGGTCGAATTAACACATGTTAAGGTCAAATGAACATGTGTTAAGGTCAAATGAACTTGTTTTAGGTTGCATGAACTTACCTTGGGGTCGAAGGAACCCAAAAAGGGTCGAACCAAGCTTCTTGGGGTCGAACATACCCTATTTCCTTCCACCTTCGACCCAACTAATTCACATGTGCGATTTGTTATGCAAACTAAGTATGTTATGCTTGAAACTTACTTGAAATTTATGAGTACTTGATTTGTTTGTGTAATGGGTCACCAACGGGATGTCGAGTCGGTCTAGTGTGTCGGATAAACTGTCAAGCACGTTTTCAAACTTACTTAGTCATGATCTGGACAATCGGGGACTAGTTAACCTTAGTGTTATTAGTCAAAACTCTTATACAAACTTTGTTGATAGATCTTCGGTATTTGGGATTATCAAGCCATGTCTTTATTCTTGTTTTGGGAACACAAACTAAGGTGAGTGTCACAGCCCCATTCTTTACTGTTTTGGGAACATTCTGGGGGAGAAACATACGGTAAAACTTTCTAACTTTTAGACCAACATATTACATTATATCACATGGATACTTAGTGACTCTTACTTCATCATTAAAGTCCTCTCATGTCTTAGTGAACCATCAATATGTGGGTACATAGCGGGGAAAGTGTGAATAGATCTATTGGGCCTGGCAAGCCCTACTCGGGCAGACTGGAGGTCGGTGGCGGGTGCATATTTGTCCTATATCTTACGGCACCGGGTAATGAACCGGTGATGGGTTTGAGGCATTCTTATTTTGTCAGCAGTGGTTCACGACACTATAGTATCATGTAACGATGTCTAGCTAGCATCAGGTATAGATGTAAGGATTGTTGGGTCTGGTTTACTTGTGACAAACTTTTACAAACTATATCTCTGTGAGTCACCAGCAATTTATGTGTTGTCTAACTTCGCATGTTTTCTCAGGTCGCTAAGGTTGCAGGGAGTCTTAGGCGCACTGGAGTCGCACTGCGTCTAGTCTTGCATACATAAGCAAACCGGGTTGTGTTTGCATTCATACTTTAACATTGGTTTTGTAAACATTTATTTTGCTTCCGCTATCGTTGTCTACTTTACTTTTAAACTTATAAACTGTGTGGTTGGTATTTCTACGTAAACTTTAATGCATATAGATGTCGTTTATTGTGACCGTTGATTTGGATTCTGGTGTGCCACGCTCCTCGCGGTAAAACCCCGCAAGTGGAATTTGAGGGTGTGACAGAAAGATATGTTTTGTCAAATGTTTTTACATGTTAAATGTTTTACATGTCAAATGCTTTACATATCAAAATGTTTTCAAAAGTTAAAACGTGATAAGTGGCATGATGAGTACTTGGATTTTGTTGTTTTATACACCACTCGGGGTGAGTCCTCGCTACTGTAACCATTTACTCGTGTGTTGGTGTGTGTTGAAATCGAGAACCGAAGGAATATTTGGATAGAGTTATTGGTGCCTGACAAGGCCCACGCCTAATCGATAGTGTCGATTATGCAACTGTGTATGCGTGGGATGCACGTATTCTGAACTAAGTTGTTATTTAACGAGAAACAACTTCTGCTCGCGGGGCATTATTGTTAGTCTTGGTTTGGTTATGGGCTCAAGGGATTGCTCGTCATAGTTTGTAGGAGTTAGCTACTCTCTACAAAAGTCATTGCTTTGGTTTGTTCTGCACATGTTACTAAAATGTTTTGTTATTATGAAACTAAAACCTATGAACTCGCCAATATTTTATATATTGACGTCTTTTTAAACATATTTTTCAGGTAACTAAATGTTGAACATGTATGCGGCTAGTACGGTGGAATTTGGGATGTCAGACACTGGTTGGTAGTTTCATATATTTTTACCATCGGGTTGGGACATAAACAGAAACACCCCACATTGAAACTTATTGTTTGTTGTTTTATGTAATGTTTGAAACAAGGTACTCTTTTTCGACATTATAATAAATTGATCTTTTCTAATTAAATATAGTTTGTGTTAATCTTGACTTTGATATGCTTTCGAGCGTTGCACCACGTGTTTCCGCCATTGGCGTGGTGTGACATTCTCCCTTGTAGCTTCAGTAATAGGAAGGTTATCCCATTATACAAGAACATCCACAAAAGCTCTATTACCCTTCTTGACCATTTTTCATGAAAGAATCTACAATGGTTTAAAAAAAAATCTTGGAACTTTAGGCAGTGGAACGGATTGAGTAACATCTCCATAGGCCTTCTTTGATAGTGAGACATGAAAAACTAGATGAATTTGAGAATCAGAAGGAAGATCCAGCTTGTAAGCAACTGATCCCACTTTCTCAATGATAAGAAAGGGTCCAAAGAACTTAGGTCCAAGTTTGTTGAAGTGAGAAGCTCTTTAGGTAGTTTGGCCATAGGGATGCAGCTTAACATAGACATTATCTCCAACCTGAATTCTCTGTCACTTCTCTTGGTGTCAGCCACTTGTTTCATCCTGTTTTGAGCCCTCAAAAGAGAGTGTCTCAACAGATGAATAGTCTCTTCTCTATCACATAACAATTCATTAACAGCTGCTACCCTGATGTCTTGTGGAATATATGGGACAAATAATGGAGGAGGATAACCATACAATGCTTGGAAAGGAGTAATTCCCAATGAATTATGAAAGTTAGTGTTATACTAGAATTCAACAAGTGGAAGCCACTTGACCCACAATGAAGGCTTGTCCATCACCATGCATCTAAGATAGGTTTCCAAGCACCTATTAACAACTTCAGTTTGTCCATCTGTTTGTGGATGATGGGCAGTAGACATAGCCAGCTGAATGCCTTGTAAAGCAGTGAATTCTTTCCATAACTGGCTCACAAAAATGGGATCTCTGTCTGATACAATAGTATCAGGCCAACCATGTAATTTAAAGACATTGTCTAGAAACAACTGGGCTACCTGAGCTGCTGTAAAAGGATAAGACAAAGCCAAAAAGTGACTGTACTTTGTCAATCTATTCACAATACCCAAAATCACTTCTTTGCCTTGGGACTTAGGCAAACCCCCAATGAAATCCATAGATGTTGGGTCTGCTGACCTGGAGAAGAACAGATGATTGGAAAGCCAAAATATACTACACAATTGATCCTTAATAAGAACAGCATTTACAAGTTACTTCTCCCAAAAGACTGTTGACCTAACATCTGTTGTACCCTAACAACTGATGGAACAACTGCTGTTACAAAGGTCTGATAAAGAACAACTGCTGATCAAAGGTTTGATAAAGAACAACTGCTGATCAAAGTATTGAAGACTAAAGGTCTATTGGAGCCAACAACACTTAGGCTCCAACAGATGATTCAAGACCATTAGAGGTTTCCTATCAGCTGTTTGCCTTTTAGAGTTTTCCAATGTAACAGTTATTTGTGTCATCAGATGTTTTATGTTGTTATTCTGTTAGAGGTCACTGTCTTAGGTGACGTCAGCTTAGGTCATCAGTAGTTTAGATTGTCTATAAATAGAACAATGCATGTACTGTTCTATTCTATCACTCAAAACATTCTCTTAGACAAACTTACACGAGTGATCAGGCTGAGGGGGAGTAATTGTAATCGTCTGTAATTACAATTATTCTCTTGTTTTGATTTATAGTTTATCATTCCGCTCCACTTTCCATTTATAGTTTATCTTCTTCCATTATTCATTTACTTAAACAATCAAAACAATCAAACTCGGATCCTAACAATTGGTATCAGAGCTTGGTCAATTAAATTCGATCTAACCAATCAATTTAATATAAACAGATCAGCTCACAATTATTGATATCGTTTGTTTGTCGGATTGAAAACAGAGTAATAATTTATTTACAATTCAACCGTTTTATAAACAGACTTTGTTTTAGAAACAATCAGAGAATGGTTTCAATCAATCACGATCCACATAACACTGGCACGAACAACAAGCCACCGATGCTGGTCAGATCTGAATACAGTATCTGGCAACGTCGGATGAGCCATGTTCTAGCTCAACAGAACACTGGGTGCTGGAAGTCGGTTATCCTTGAACCACATGTTTCGATGGTACCGAGTACCGAAGATCCCAAGGTTCAAGAGCCTAAGAAACTTGAAAACTACTCAGAGCAGGATTTTCAGAAAATTGAGTTAGATGCTAAGGCCTTCAGTATTGTGGCCATGGCTCTACCCAATGATATCTATGCTGGGCTATTACACTGTTACAGTGCAAAGGAGTTGTGGGATGCATTGAAATAACAATTTGGTGGGACTGAAGAAGTTCTTGAAAACAACCGTGAAATACTTAACCAACAATATGAAACATTCAGTCATGTAAAGGGAAAATCATTAACTCAACAATTTGAGAGGTTTAACTGTCTCATTAGTGAACTAAAACTGGTTGGTCTAACTTATCATAATTCAACTTTGAACCATAGGTTTTTAAGATCATTACCAGATAAATGGGACACTATTGTTATAGTTATGAGAAACTCAATTGGATTTAAGAACCTATCACTGACCCAGCTTCATGGTAAGCTCTTGACCTATAAGAGAGAGCTTAACCAGAAAAAGAAGCTCCAGGACTCTGGAAAAGTGTTTGATGATTATGTATTTGGTAATACAGCACTTTTGGGTCATGATGAGGTGCCTGGTAACAAAAAGGATCAGAGTTATGATCATTTCATTAACATAACTTCAGGTTTTAACTAAGGTTTTAACTCTGATTCTTATTCACCAAACTTTGCTTTTACAGCAAGTGGTGGTGATATCCAGGCATCTGATAACATATCCTTTGAGTATGATGACTTAAAATACTTTGACCCTGATGATTTGGAAGAAATGGACATTATGCACCAATTGGCTCTGCTCGATGTAAGAACTAACAATTTTTACAATAAAACTGGCAGAAGATTTCCAAGGTTGACTGGCAGGTCAAAAGTGGGGTTGGATAAATCAAAGATTAAGTGTTATAAATGTCATAGACTTGGTCATTTTGCTAGGGAATGTAGGAGTCAATATGGTACACCTATGATTACCTATCCAAATCAAAGGCCACAGACCAACACTTATCAGGTTTCCCATAATACCCCTGGACCAAATGTGTAAAACACTGCTCATTTTTCACAGTCCTCAAACACTGTTCCTGTCCAGTATGTCCAAACCACTGTTCCTCATATTCACTATGTGCAAACCCCTGTTGCTCAGGCACAAGTGCCAATGACTGCTGCTCCACCCTCTGCTCCTGCAGAGACCAGTCAACAGAGTGTCTTCACACAAGGCTTTATTGATTGGAGTAGTCTACCAAATGAGTTAACAGATGAAAACTTTGCTCTTGTAGCCAAAGCTGAAAATGAACCAGAAAATTTCTGTTTCATGGCTATGGTTGAAGAGGTTGAATCTGAGGATGTGGTAACTAAATATGATATTGTGACTGATGATATTGTTGATGAAGTAATTGCATATACAAAATCTGAAGAAGAGGTTGTGAATCTCTCAGATCCCTGGGGTGCATCTGATGATTGTGAGTGCAAGTATGATTGTTTATTGATGGCTGCTGCTAAGGTATCTCCTTAAATCCTAAAAGATTTATGTTCAAACAAATGTGTAATAGCATTTGCTAACATTAAAGAGGTGAATGAAAACCTTAGGAAGAAAATTGTAGATGATGAAGTTCAATTTGAAAAACTTTCAAAAGAGTTAAAATCAAAATTGATTGAAAAAGAATCTGAAATCAGCAGTTTAAAACATGAAGCAACTATAACCAAAGACGAGCTCCAAACTATGGTAACAAAATATTATAGTTGTAAAAAGGAGCTTGAGGCCACCCAAGTTGAATGTGAAAAATGGGTGGAATCATGTAAAGGTTTTGAGATGCTCCTCAACAAACAAACCAAAAGTCATGTGAAGTTTGGTTTTGGTTTTGGTTTTGGAACCACTGCCCCAGCTTTTGAAAACATTGACAAAAGGGAACAAAAGTTAGTTGAGGTAGTACCAACTAATTTGTAGGGTCAATAGATTAAAATCACTGAACCTAATGGCAAGAAAATTGTTCTTGAAAAGCTTGAAGGTTCCTCATCATTCACTGAACTTGAAAAATATGAATTTAAACCTACTTGGTCTGATGAGTGTGATGCTCTTGAGAACTTCAAACCTGTTGATTTCAAAACCACCACATGCAAAGGTTATTCCCTTGAAAGACCTTCCAGTAGATGCTCAAACATCTGTTGAAAATAAGGTTGAAAAAGGGAAAAAGAAAGAAAAGTTTGTCCACTTGTTTTGTGATTTCTATGAAAAGAAGAATCATGTTACTAAAAACTGTTTTTCTTCTAAAAGCATATGATATCAAAAAAGGAACAAGTGTGTGTGATTCTAAGACCACATGCTCAATATGTGGTAAAAAGAATCATAAGACCAAAGAGTGTCTGTATCTCAAAATTTTTTATGTCAAAATACAAGAGTACAAGGCTAAAATTCTTGCAAGTCAAGTGGTGAGTACTCCAAAAGGAAAACCCAAACAGACTTATGTACCAGTCCAAACATCTGTTAACAAAAGTCTTGAAACATCTGCTCCCAGGGATGTCCAAGTAACAGATGCTCCACCCACAAACAAGTACCCAAGAGGATATGGACAACCACCTTGTCATAGTCTATCACATGTTTATGAAGAACCCAAAAGGCCTTCTAAACCAAGAGTGAACAGAAATCCCTATGGTTACTATCATTTGACAGGAAGTGATCAAACATCTGTTGCACCAAGTGTTGACATCCAAGCACTGGCAAATGGTCAGCAACAGTTGTTGAACTTGGTCCAAAAACTAGTTCAAACAACTGATCATCTTCCTAAGCTTGAGGCTGAAAAGTCTGTGGACCTATCCAAAGCCAACTTGGCTTTGGACACTCAACAAAACTAATCCATTAGTGATGTGCTATGGTATGTAGATAGTGGAGGCTCCAGGCACATGACAGGATGTAAAGCCCTTCTTCTGGACTTCTTAGCTCATGGAGGGGTGATATATCCTTTGGTAATGATTCAAAAGGTAAGGTGTTGGGTTCAGGGACTGTTCAGGCTGGGAAACTCAAGTTTGAAAATGTCAATCTTATTGATAATCTTAAATTTAATCTTCTTAGTGTATCACAAATGAGTGACAAAGGGTATGGCTCATTCTTCACTAAGAAAACTTGTAATATTATTGGGCCAAAAGTGGTGAAAAAGATTGACACCATCATTGCTGAGAGCAAAGCACAACTCTGTAACACCCCAACCGATGGCGGAAACATCGGGATGTCACGTATGAATGATTGTTCAGTAGCTCATGGTAGATAATAAATTTCATTAAATGAATTAAATATATTACATACAATTGTTCTACGAATTTGTACATCAAAATTGAGGAAACTAAATACAAGTCTTCAAGCATTAACTCTATTCTTCAAGCAAGTAGAACCTGAAACATGTTAAGTTTGAAAATATTTTGGGTCAACAAAAGTTGGTGAGAATACATAGGTTTTTGCATATAGTTGAAAACAATATGTTGCATAGCAATCATAGTTGAAGTATAATAATGAGTAATGATAGAATATGAGACCGACATGTAACAATGCGTCTTTTGTACAATCAAACCTTGTGTCGACTGAGACCTAACTCGCAAGTTAGTAAAAGTGTAACTGTTATCGATCATCCCTGAATTTATGCGGGGGATGGGTTTGTCAGACCTATAGCGCTATAATCTAAACAGCGGCTTGATCATTGTTAATGATTGTACTGTGTCTTTTTGTTACAGTCAAATGATAGAATGATGTTGTAATTGAATCACAAGTAAATATGAGTAAATGATAGTATAAAATGTTTAAACATGTTTCACCCCAAAAATAGTAAAAATAGAGAAAAAGGGCTATGTAAACTCACCTTAGCACAAGTCTTGAATCCTTTGAAATAGTCTAAATGTGGCACAAACGATTCCAAGTATTACCCTAAGTTCAAGGCAATAACATAAGTCTAAGTTTTCTAGTCTAAAGGTATTTTAGGGTTCCTAATTTGGGGATAGACAATCGCTTAATATTTAAATTGAAATAATTGTTTATTAAATAATAAGTAAAAGAAATTAAGAAGGTAAATAGATAAATGGACTTTTTGTAGAATCTAAATCTGAAAATAATTTTTATAAAATTATTTCTTTAATTAAAGAATATATAATACATAATAATTTATTTGTCAAAACGCGGTATTAATAATTAAAAATTACTAAAATTCATAAATTTCAGATTATAAATTTATCTTACTGTTCCAAATTATTAAAAATAATTTCTGTGAAATTTTGGTACAAAAATGATGAAAAATGAATTTATTATGAATTTAATATGATTAAAATAACAAAAATCGATTAAAAATATTAAATAAGTGATTTTTCAGAAATAAAAATTATTTCTGGAATTTGTACTGTTTTATAAGTGTAGGATAATTTTTGTGGAATTTTATATAATTGTTTTGATATTTTTATAGAATTTTAAAATTATAATGGAATAAACTTGTAATATTTATTATATATATTAAATAATTAAATTTTCTGAAAATAAAAGTTGCATAATAAAGTTTATTAGTCACATAACATAAAATAAATTTTGTAGAATTTATGAATCTTATTAGCTATTTTATATAAAATGTTGCATTATTGATATAATAAAATAACAAAGGAAAAATAAATAAACAAAATAAAACAAAAAAAAAACGTTTGCCAAGGGAATCGAACCCGGGCTGCCCGAGTCAGATTCTTATCAAACATCAACACACCAACCGGTCTACCATCTCTTTTTGTTTTAGAATTCGTTTCAAATTGTTTTTGAATATATATTCGAATGCTTCATCTTCCCCAAATAAAAGAGCATAAACCCTAGATTCCTAATAATATAAATTAGCGATTTTAAACGAAATTAACTATGGGGTTAATGGTTTATGGGAGCCGATTAAGGTATAAAAAAAACAATGAATAAGTTCATACCAGATGTGCAAAGCTTGAATTCGTGAGACAACCAAAAAAAAAAGTCAACGACTTTGATTCCGAATGATACAGAGCAGAATAGCTTAATTGGGCGTTGAGGGTTTGTTTGTCGGCGAGTTTAGGTTCCAATGAAAGATTTAATTTATAACAATATTGCTGAAATCGTAATCTTGGAATATTTGACCCATTCTTAATTATGAACGCGTATTGGTTATTCTTGGTATGTTTTAATTGATAATTGCGTGTATGATACGCCTAAGGGTCTGTAGAAATCACGACTTAATTAGTTACTTGTTTCCATATTATGGCTGAATCAAATGTTAATCAAAAAGAAGGTGTTCGGTTGCAGCGAACAGTGGGAAGGCATGTATTGGTCTTTTCATTGTATAAAGGAATTTTTTATCTAAACTTAACACACAAAGGTCTTGTGGTCTAGTGGTAAGTTGTGGTGTTGTGTGGATTGAACCGGCCTAGGGCACGGGTTCGAACCCCGGCCCAGGCATTAATTTTTTTACAATCATCTCACTAACATAATAATCATATATACTTATAGTATGGTACTAGGGGCCCAAATGTGTCACGATATATATATATATATATATATATATATATATATATATATATTTAAAATATGATAAAACATCGAAAATCGACGACTTCTCTTAAACTTAGTTTAAGGCGTCTAAAGCATATATTGTTTTTAAAAAAAAAACAACCACGTTTATTAAGAAATTTGGGGGAAAATATGCGATGTTACAGCCATGTAGTACACCCATGAGCACAGCCAAGCTACTCACTATTGATGACAAGGATGAACTGGTTGACCAGACACATTACAGATGCATGATTGGGTCTTTATTATACTTAACTGCATCTAGGCCATACATTGTGTTTGCCACTTGTGTTTGTGCAAGATCCCAGGCTTCACCTAGAAAGTCAAACCTTATTGCTGTGAAAAGGATATTCAGATACCTAATAGGTGCTCCCACACTTGGTATCTGGTATCCTGCTAATGGAAACATTGAGCTTTCAGGTTATTCAGATAGTGATTTTGCTGGCTGCCACACCATAAGGAAGTCTACATCAGGAGGGTGCCAGTTTCTAGGGAATGCCTTAGTCTCATGGCAAAGCAAAAAGCAAGCAGCTGTTTCAACTTCAACAGCAGAGGCTGAATACATTGCTGCTGCAAGCTGTACAGCCCAACTCATGTGGCTTCAAAATCAATTGCTAGATTTTGGTATAACTGCACTAAAGACTCCACTCATGCTGGACAGTCAGGCTGCTGAAAATATCATCAAAAATCCAGTCTCTCATTCAACCACAAAGCATATTGACATCAGACATCACTTTGTCAGAGATAGCTATGAAAAAGGTTTGATTTCTCTGCACCATGTTCCAACAGAGGATCAGTTGGCAGTTGTGTTGACAAAAGCTTTAGACACATCTACCTTTGAAAATCTGATTTCTAGTATTGGAATGCTAAACATGGACTAAACAACAAAAATGTTTTAAATAAAAACATTAAAATGTTTCAGAAAAATCAAAATTCATCCTTAAAAATAGCATTTTGGTTGAAAAATCTGCTAAGGATAAAACAACCACTGTTTTATCCATTCAATCAACTATTAGTTGAAAAATCTGTTTCAAACATCTGATAATATAAAACAACCACTATTTGGTTGAAAAATATGTTTTCAAATGTCTGATCAGATAAAACAACTGTTTCCACTATATATATATATATATATATATACACATTAAAAAAAGCCAAGTGATGTTAGCATCAGCACTTTGGTAGAACAACAGCTGTTTGCATCAGTCCTTTGGAAACAGCTGTATTCCACCAGATGCTTGCCACATCTGCTCTCAAAAGCAGAGTTTTGGCCACATCAGCGGTTTCACCAGAGGCTATAAAAACCCTGTTTTACCACAACAGATGTTACACTGTCTCATTGTATTCAAAATACTGAAACCGCCTTCTTCAACCTCAAACCCCCACTCTAATTCCTCTCATCCTCACACTCGAAATCCATTACAATGGATCTTCAAGCTAAAGCCACCCACAATTACCTTCCTTATCTGGTCAAAACAGATGAAAACTTCCCGTTCCATACCACCATCGACATCATTCTCAAATCTAAATACCTGACAATACTAACTGCTAATGCCCCCTTCTACATCGATACTCTACAAGAATTTTAGTTAAATGCTGAGGTTCGTCTACAGGACAAAAAGCCCACAACCATTATCTCAAAAATTGGAGAGACAAATATCGCCATTACCACCCAACTGATATCCACAACCTTCTCATTGAATGACTTGCCAGGTAACGACTCTTTCCCTAAGGCTGAACTTCACACTGAGTTACAGGAAAGGGGTTATGATTCACAAATGACTGGTTCAACTCTTTTCAAAAAGTTTTTCCCACCAGTCATGAAATTTTTCTTTCATACACTCCTTCTCTGTGTGTCTGCTAAATCCACTTCTTTTAATGAAATCCCATTGAGAATTCAGTACTTGGAATATGCTATGTTGTCAAAATCTGACTACAATCTATCCCAGGGCCTGTTCTTGGAATTGGTATCAAATGTGAAGGGAATAAAGTCTGGGTCAAACAATGATTTTCTGATATACCTAAGACTCTTAAGTGTAATTCTACAAAAGGTTTTGCCAGAAAAAGATTTTAAAAAGGGTAAATCATTTCAAATGAAGAGTCTAACTGATGAAACTTTTACAAGAATGTTGGGTTCAATCACCCAAGAAAAGGTGTCAAAAGTCAAAGTTTCAAAAGCACAAACAAAGAGGACTAAGACAACAACTGTTGTCCAAACCTCTGTTGTTGAGCCCACTGCTCCAGGTGATCATGGCACTACATCAGTGCTGTGAAACCCGCACCAGCCACCTCTAAAAGAAAACGTCCATCCAGACAAACCACCAAGCAAACCAAAAAAGGACCTCTGGAAGATGAGATACCAGAGGAAAACCCTGTTGTAGCACAAAAGCAACAAGAAACCACTATTGTTACTTCCTCACCACAATTGGATATATCTCAACCTGAGCAAACTCCTCATAAATCCTCATAAAAGGATCATGTTGTAAGCCAAAGGGAAACACATCATGATGCATATGAGTCACTTGACCATATGCTCATAAACCCTTCTCCCAGGGCTATTTCTCTTTTCACTCCTCCACCCTCACCATCACATGTCCTTCCAATAATGAAACCATTGTTCGGAGCTATTGATAAAACTCAGGACATTCCCAGTTCTTCTCCTTCACCCATCAATGAGAGTATACACCAACAAGTGACTGGACTGAGGAAAATCAATTAGCTAACCCACGAACAGAGGAGGTTACACTCCTGGAGTTCAATGAAACTCTAGGTGAGTTTTCAAGTGAAGCAGCCACTACTGATATAGAGACCATTGTCTCACAACAGGACAGTGGTTACATAGCTAAGACTTCCTTGAAGGAAACAACTAATGAGGCCACTATAGTGACCCCAAAATCACTTGGAAGTCCCCAGAACCAAGACAAAGGGGCATCTGGTTCTCTTTCTATGAACTCACCTCCTAGGACTAAATCAGATACAACTACCACTGGTAGGAATCCAGATGATCTTATTAATTTAGGTGATGGGTTAAAATACCAAGAATTGACGGCTAGAGTTCAATTCATTGAAACCTCTATTGCTGACATCAAGACAGATCTCAAGACAATAATGGGATCTTTGGCTGCTCTAACCAAAAGTCAACCATCCAAAGAAGAGATTGCTAGTGAGCTATGGAAATCAGTTTCCCCCATCATCATAGCTCATAGAAAACTAGCAGATTAAACACATGAAACCTGCATGGCTCAGATCAGAACTATGGTAGATGCTAGGTACACTGATACCCAAGCAGATATTAAAGCCATCAAAGACCATCTGCTGAAGACCACTGGCTCTGCCCCTACAACCAACAGAAGAGATGAAGATGATGATGAGTTCACAGCTGATGATGCCAAAAGGGGGAGAGTGGCAGAGATAGACTACCAAAGTTAAAGCCATTTGGAATAAAACCAGGGTCTGAACCAACACAACAACCCAATGTTCAATCCACTGCTGATGCTGAAGCAGTCAATGCAGGCAAAGCAAAAAAAAATTGATCAAACTACTAATGTCATTGCTGAAAAAGCTGTTGAAGATAAGCAAAAGAGGCTTGACACATTGGAATGCAAAGCAGAGGCTCTAGTGCAAAGGAAGATAGAGCAGCAACAGGAAGTTGAGGATGTTGGTGTAACAACCGGCAAAAATAAGGTAATTCCGTACAGAGTAATTATTATATGATTAACGTAATTAAATGCAATTATGTGTGATTAAATTATCAAGGCCTTAGGAGATAGCAATTTCCAAATAGTGCATAGGAATGCATACGTTTAATGGTAAAACATGATTGGATCATGTGCGAATAAGCTATCCGGTATGGACGTTGGCAATTACCCGGTAATAATTAAATAAACGAAACGGATCCCGGACACCCAGGATATAAAATAAAGGGTATTTTCACGAAATATAATAAGTTTTGGAACTCCAAAACCATAAATGAAAACGTCTTGTACAAATCTCCCGGTAACGAATAAAATGCGCGTACCGCACCCGATACGCGTATAACTCATAAATTCACCCGGCGAAGGCCTAAATAACCAATCAACGCTTAAATTAGACTATATTTAAGGGTTATTAAAGGTATTTTTAATGTCCGGATAACGCGTGATTAAAACCCGAAAAATACCCAAACGGCGCCCGAACGACGGGGGATTAAACTTAACAAATATTGGGTAAATATTTGGAGTTGTGGACCCCACCTAGACCCACCAAGGGCCGGCCTAATGGCCATATTATACCCATGCATGGTGTTAATAATGATAATAGCCTATAAGCTAGTATAAGGCATGCATGGACACAAAAGATAAAGTGTAAAGATTACAAAGTACAAAGCATGCACACCTTGTCCCCTCCCTTGCAATAATTCGGCCCATAGGCCATAAAAATCCAAGACCAAGACAAATCATTACATGGTGCACATGCTTGTAAGAAGATATTACACAAAGATCTCATGTATAATTTTGGAAGGATTATAAAGGAGTGCAAGAGTTGACATATCCATCTTAACACTCAAAAATCTTTCCCACTCTCTCTCTCAATCCACACGGCACACACACACACATTTGTAATCTTCCCAAAGATCCTAAGTACACATATAATCTTCAAGTAAATCTTACAAGATCCATGGAAGATTACATGTGATAATGATATATAAACATGTGTTAGACACTTCAAGAAGCAAAGCAAAAACTCTCCCTTGTTCTTCTCTTGGAGCCGTGGGTTTCTTCACACCCACACACACATCTCTTTCAAGTTTTTACATCTCCAAAACACTTAAAAACAATCCATCATCCAAACCCCTATTGTGTGTTTCAAGAGCTTGGAGCTAAACCACTTGGAAGAACACACTAAACCCCTCTCAAATCCAAGGTTTTGTCTTCCCTAGCCTTGTGCTAGTAGTAAGCATTCTTAATCTTGTTTTTGATTATTATTATTCATGTATGTGTTCCTAGTAGCAAGTTGTACATGAAGGGTTTAAAAGGTGGTTTTGAACATAATCTTTAATAGGTTTTACATGTGTAAAATGGAAGATTAAAGATGTGAAAATAAACCATGGATTTGATAATGATGATGTATTAATCTTGAAAATATGTAAAGTTTGCATCTAAAACTAAGTAGGATGATGTTTTGGTTAAAATTGTAGAATAAACTTGAATATGTTAAGAATAACTTTAAATCATCTTATTATGATCATACATGGTGTAATATGTGGTAAAACATGTTAGAAGCTCATGAATGAAGATGATGGAAAATCTAAGTTAGCTTACTTAGATGAATGATATTTTGTTAAAATGGACAAATACATAAAACACACACATAAGTAGTCTTCCACATGAAATACAAGACTAACATAAGTGTTTTGATACAAGAATAACTTACCAATAAAAAGTTGAATCTTCAAGGTTTACTATTTTGAGTGAAAAATGTTAACTTTGGAAGCTAGAGTGGAAAAATGCAACTTTTGGAAGTTAAGGGACTAAAGTTGTAACTTTGAAAGTTAGGGACTAAAATGGATATTTTAGAAACTATTAGTCCAAAAATACAAGTATGGAAAGTTCGGTGTCAAAATGTAAGTAATAAAGTCTAAGGATGATTTTTGTAAATACTAGTAGAAATACTGGGGTATTTTGTATAAAAGTGTATTTTTGAAAGTTATAAAAATACAAAGGGTTTTAAAATAAGGATTTTTATAAAATAGAGATTTTATAAAAATGTGAATCAAACTTGAGAAACTTATACAAAAATGAATACTTTTATATAAATGGGAATATAAAAGTATTGGAAGCATTTTTGTATCTAAGTTAACAAGTTGGGCTAAAATACAAACCTTCCAAGTAACATGGGTTAGAAATGTGGATAATATTTCTATAAAGCACATGTTGGAAAAGACTTGGAAGAATTAACTAATCGAGTTAAGATATCGAACTAAGACGCGTTAACGAAACATACACGGACAAGACATGAGAAAAATGCCATTGCGGCAAGATGAGAAAATATATATTTTTAGGAAGTAAAATATATATATACATTATGGGTGAAAACTAACAAACACTTTCCTAAGTGTTAAGGGAATTATTCGTGGGAGAAAAGTATAACATAAACAAATAAGACGTTAGACAAACGTATATACTTAACAAGAAAAATTACACATTTATATGTATGTACGCTCGGCTCGGCAAAACTCTAGTATATCTACTTAATGGGAAAGTAGATATGTGGGAAGGAAAGCCGCGACGAGTAGACAAAGATATATATGTGTATGCCGTACCAACAAGAACCTAGTATATTTATTTGAATGGGAAAATAAATATACGGTATGGTGAGTTGAATCGGGTGTTGAGGATATACAATCGAACGACAAGATCTTAGCATATTTGTTTAAATGGGAAAACAAATGTGCGGCAAAGTGAGTCGGGTCGAGGGTTGAAATATATATTATATCGAGCGATGCGATCTTAAGTATAATTATTTAAATGGGAAAATAATTATATGTTAAGTGAAGTCGAGTCGATGATAATAAAATACAAGTTAAGGAAATATTAACAAGAGTAATATATAACTTGTAACACAAAGGGTAATGTAACGCCAACGAAACCTAGGATACTCGCTTAATTAAACGGGATTTGGAATAACTTGTGGTCGGGAGTTGGGTGTACAACTTGCCAAGGCACATGCACTATAGGAATAGTGACTCATACGTCCAGGACGTTTGTAGGTGCGAGGCCCTCTATGCTATCTACCTAGTGAGCCAGACAGTGATTCAGGTGAGTTTCACGGCCCCATTTTACTGTTTTAACTGGGGGAAAGATATGTTTGTCAAATATTGTCACATGTTGAAAAGGTTTTCAAAGGATAAAATGTGATAAGTGGTATGATGAGTACTTGAGCAGTGAACGCCACTCGGGGTTGTGTAACACCCCAACCGATGGCGGAAACATCGAGGTGTCACGTAGTGACGATTGTTCAATAGCTCATGGACTAAAGTGTAAATTTGAATACATTGATTAAATAATTTATTACATTGAAATGAAATACAACGATTCTAACTGCTAACTAAATTGAAATACAATGAATCAAAATCTAAATATAAATCCGAAAGCTTAAAGGATGCATCTCAAAACAACCTGAAACATGTACAAAATAATTTGGTCAATACAAAAATTGTATTGGTGAGCATACCCTGTTTTAATATATATATAGTAAGAAAAGTGTTTAGCAATTCATGTGCGGTACCATTTGCAATTATGTAATAAGTAATATCCGTTCAAAACCAAACCTGAGAATAATGACTAACACATGACTAACCAACTGAATAATGAATTAACAAGACAATGACCAAGATTCTCTTAACAGAGTCTCAAGGGGGTATACCATAGTACTATTCATTGAAAAGCTAGGCCGCCCAGCGGTTAATGATTTTGACAAGCCATAGACACACCAATTAACATAAAGCAAACACACATGAGAATTGCATTAAGTATAAGAAATTGAAACTTGATTAATATATAGGTACATGAGTCACCCCAAAGTAGTAAAACAGTAAAAAGGGGAAAAGATATACTCACATGGTCGTGATGATGAACTTGCAAGATATCAGTGAGAATCAATAAAATTATGCTTGAACCTATATTTTCAGTGTTGTTGGATTAAATTTACGAAACACCAATTTAGTTATATGATTCGTTAATTTACTAATTTCCAAATTATACGAGGTCTCACTAATTTTCTTAAAATAATTGATGAGTACAAATATATATATATATATATATATATATATATATATATATAACGTATAAACCTTTACTGGTACATCCAAACAAAACTCTTGAATTATTAAAAAGTCATAGATTTAGTTTAACAAAAACTTATATTTCACAAAATCATATCGTAGTAATATTAAACATAAAATAACTCACCAAAATATATTAGATTATTTATACTAGTTTTACTAGTGTAAAAGAAAATATATAAAAGCACCCACTAAATATTTCAAAACCAAGAATCAAGTGGGAGCATGTGCTTAATATATATATGTTTACAAAATCGATTTGGCCACTGTATACAAACTGATGATCCATAACATAAATGACTTATAAAGATGAGTATAAGATCTCAGTTAGCATGTAGAGGGTTACCTTGCGGTGAAAACAAGTAGCCGAAAAACCTCCCAAACAAAGGTATATAACGGTGCTCGGTTAACAGAGGTGTGTTGCGAAAAACCAGCGCGGAAGTGGGTATTTGAACTAGATGGTGTTGCGGTGGTAGCGACCTGAACCGCAACGGTGATGGTTCTGACCGTCGAAGGTTGGTGGGTTTTAAACTTATTAGTCCGAGCGGTTATGATTAGCTTGATTACACAATTTACTCGTAATTAATAGGTTGACTGTTTGGCTTGGAACCATACGTCGGTTACGCGACAATAAAAATGGCCGTTTTAAATTACACCTAATGATTCATGAAGAAGATGAATGTAATAATGCATTAATTGTTTTTGTCTCATTATATGTTTAACAAAACTATTATTATTATTATATTATTTGTTTATAAAAATTATAGTTTAGTAAATTAAAATGTTCCATGTGCATCATTAGTAGTTGTGCGGTTATAAGCAAAAATTAGAATCATTTTAAGAAAATATGAATAAAAAAAACGGTTATATTATTTTAGGGTTTTGCATTTTCGCTATTACAATTCTACCCTAAACTTTACATTAGTTTATGGTTTAAACGATTTTCAACTATGGATTATTGTTACTTTAGATCCTCAAAGTTATAATTAACTTATTAGAAAATTTGCGAATGTTACAGTCTCCCCTACTTTAGAAAATTTCGTCCCGAAATGCCTTTTAAGTGGAGGTTTCTATGAAACATAATGTGTTGTAAAAAAGGCAAGTAGATTTTATGAAATGCATCAGTCATAATTTGATAAACTTTTAAGTAATTATTCGAAGCGAAAGGTTTAAAATCTTTGACATTTGACCCGGAGTTAGAAAGTTGAGAGTTTAAATGAGAAAGGCTTTGGGAATGTGTAACTGGTGAGGGGCAGAGGTACTAATGAAGCAGTCTCCCCTACTTTAGAAAGGTTTCTAACTGAACGTTATTAGAATATGCAACAAGAATTTCGACTAACAGAGAATGTAAGAGTATACAAAGTTTAAAGTTTTCTGTAGAGGTGGTCAAAAGGGAAGGCTCCAACAAAACCAATTGAAACTTATGTAAAATGTTCTTATCGAAAATGCTAGCTATTAGTCAACGATCTAATGAAGAGGTAATTATAAAGTAACGGGTAGGTTCCTGGTCAGACTCCTAGTCCGCTCCCGCAGTATCGTTTATGCTTATATATAGGGTGTACCGCAGCTAACCACCACACTCCCGATACTTTGGACTCGTACTGATTGTCTACCAACAGCCTAATAGAATTACACACCACCCTCATGTACCTGTAAACCCATGATTGCGTTCCGGACCGTAATCACCGATTTACCTTACACTAAGGTGTTATGCTTTTCCATAACCTTAACAAGAAATAAATGCGTGCAACCAATATGTAATAGCCACTGTAATGAAATAATGTTCAATCATGACATGGTTAGAGGTCCTTCCCTTCCGGGTTTACCATTAACCGTAACTCCTGTCCACATCGTTGGCTTTAAACACTCATATTGATAACCCTGAGATTTACACCGTTCCCCTCGGATTAAAGAAATACTCTAACCCGAGTCGTACGTGGGCACTGGCTTAGATCTCATACAAAATTATCAACTAGTATGTTCATTGGCCATGATGATGAACAAAATAATGTAAATTATAACAGGGTTTTGCTCAAAACAGGAAAGAAATATGCATACCAGATATGCGTTCATGTAAGTATATATAAGTAGAGCAATAAAATTTTGACTGAAAGAATAACATAAATCGAGTAAATCGCACAATTGCACAAAATGAAAGTAAACGAGTTAAGTTAATGCTCAAAACCAGTGTTGTAAGAATGACTACTAATAATTAGTGCGAGAATAATTGTAAATAACGCGTGGGGATAGCCACCAATAAAATAATAATACGAGTATAATCATAAATAAGATAATATGCGAATGTAATAAAATAAAATGATGTAAGAATAAAATAATGATATTTACTGCAATTGAGAGTGGACGGAACATACGTATAGTCTACTGGCGGGTTTAAAATATATGCACTAGACATTTAGCAACTTTCGATAAGGATATGTCCAAGGATTAGACCAAAATGTTTTGCGACTGAAAGAGTGTAAATGTAAAAGATAAATTATTGTTTATAAAACAAAATGTAGTTTTACTCGAACTTTGTGATATAGTTGAAAGTATAGTAGTGATGCATGAGAATAACTTTTTTTTTTTTTTTTAGAAATCGAAGTGTGTTTTAGATTTAAAACAGGTTCATATGAAAAGATTTCGTAAGTACACATTTTCATGGGTTTACAAGAAGTCGAGTTGAAAATTGTCATAATGCATATTATCACTCGCAAGTTTTTTTTTTTCTCGAAAACCATATAAATCAAATATGTTTTCAAAAGACCATGATTTAGAAATGACATGAATGATAAAAGTCAATGTGACAATAGTGTAGAAGTCACAAATCATAACTGAAAATAGTGTAAGTTTTAAAGCGGATAAAAGTTTTAATAATGATGATGAAAAAAAAATCCAAAAGCGAATAATTAATGAGTATATAAAACATCAAGAGATGGAATATTAAATCCAAATGTTAAACAAAACTTAAGAGTCAATGATGAAAAAAAAACGGCAAAATGCACAAATAGCGATAGCTATTAATAGAGAAAACTCAAAAGACATAATAACTTCATTATAAAAAAAAATTATGATAAGAGTTTCAAACAACAAATGAAAAATATATCAAAAATGTGATACTGAAAATATTTCTAATGAAACTGGTGACTAGCCAAAGAGATTGAAATATTATTAGTGACTTGTGGGGAGCGTACTTGAACCTATGAGTGAATGGTCATTTTTCCCGATTGCACATACCCCGTCACTGGTAAATTTCAAAACCTTTAGCGAGACTTTAAAACGAGATGTAGAAACAGATCCCTGAGATATGGATTTCACTCCTAACTCAAAGATGTATTTCAAAATTGAAAACAATTGAGGAATGAAACCAATTACTAAGTTAAGGATATCACCCCCAGCTTAGTGGTTAAGTTTCGTTTTGAAGGAAATAACTCTTTGAGGTGTGGATGTCACTCCTATCTCAAAGGTATATCCCTAAGATAAATAACATATAGAGGAGTGAAACTAATCACCAAGGTATGGATACCACTCCTAACTTGATGATATCATTTCGTTTGTGAAATACGAGTGTCAAAACACCGAAAGAATAATGAGAAAGAATCATAGAGAAAATATCTTATAGGAAAATATAAGAATAAGAGAAATATACACGAGAGGACTCGTGAAAATAAGCTTAGTTATAGACTAGGCTAAAAGGCATTCTAATAACCTAATTCCCTATAACCATGGCTCTGATACCAATCTGTAACACCCCAACCGATGGCGGAAACATCGAGGTGTCACGTAGTGACGATTGTTCAATAGCTCATGGACTAAAGTGTAAATTTGAATACATTGATTAAATAATTTATTACATTGAAATGAAATACAACGATTCTAACTGCTAACTAAATTGAAATACAATGAATCAAAATCTAAATATAAATCCGAAAGCTTAAAGGATGCATCTCAAAACAACCTGAAACATGTACAAAATAATTTGGTCAATACAAAAATTGTATTGGTGAGCATACCCTGTTTTAATATATATATAGTAAGAAAAGTGTTTAGCAATTCATGTGCGGTACCATTTGCAATTATGTAATAAGTAATATCCGTTCAAAACCAAACCTGAGAATAATGACTAACACATGACTAACCAACTGAATAATGAATTAACAAGACAATGACCAAGATTCTCTTAACAGAGTCTCAAGGGGGTATACCATAGTACTATTCATTGAAAAGCTAGGCCGCCCAGCGGTTAATGATTTTGACAAGCCATAGACACACCAATTAACATAAAGCAAACACACATGAGAATTGCATTAAGTATAAGAAATTGAAACTTGATTAATATATAGGTACATGAGTCACCCCAAAGTAGTAAAACAGTAAAAAGGGGAAAAGATATACTCACATGGTCGTGATGATGAACTTGCAAGATATCAGTGAGAATCAATAAAATTATGCTTGAACCTATATTTTCAGTGTTGTTGGATTAAATTTACGAAACACCAATTTAGTTATATGATTCGTTAATTTACTAATTTCCAAATTATACGAGGTCTCACTAATTTTCTTAAAATAATTGATGAGTACAAATATATATATATATATATATATATATATATATATATATATATATAACGTATAAACCTTTACTGGTACATCCAAACAAAACTCTTGAATTATTAAAAAGTCATAGATTTAGTTTAACAAAAACTTATATTTCACAAAATCATATCGTAGTAATATTAAACATAAAATAACTCACCAAAATATATTAGATTATTTATACTAGTTTTACTAGTGTAAAAGAAAATATATAAAAGCACCCACTAAATATTTCAAAACCAAGAATCAAGTGGGAGCATGTGCTTAATATATATATGTTTACAAAATCGATTTGGCCACTGTATACAAACTGATGATCCATAACATAAATGACTTATAAAGATGAGTATAAGATCTCAGTTAGCATGTAGAGGGTTACCTTGCGGTGAAAACAAGTAGCCGAAAAACCTCCCAAACAAAGGTATATAACGGTGCTCGGTTAACAGAGGTGTGTTGCGAAAAACCAGCGCGGAAGTGGGTATTTGAACTAGATGGTGTTGCGGTGGTAGCGACCTGAACCGCAACGGTGATGGTTCTGACCGTCGAAGGTTGGTGGGTTTTAAACTTATTAGTCCGAGCGGTTATGATTAGCTTGATTACACAATTTACTCGTAATTAATAGGTTGACTGTTTGGCTTGGAACCATACGTCGGTTACGCGACAATAAAAATGGCCGTTTTAAATTACACCTAATGATTCATGAAGAAGATGAATGTAATAATGCATTAATTGTTTTTGTCTCATTATATGTTTAACAAAACTATTATTATTATTATATTATTTGTTTATAAAAATTATAGTTTAGTAAATTAAAATGTTCCATGTGCATCATTAGTAGTTGTGCGGTTATAAGCAAAAATTAGAATCATTTTAAGAAAATATGAATAAAAAAAACGGTTATATTATTTTAGGGTTTTGCATTTTCGCTATTACAATTCTACCCTAAACTTTACATTAGTTTATGGTTTAAACGATTTTCAACTATGGATTATTGTTACTTTAGATCCTCAAAGTTATAATTAACTTATTAGAAAATTTGCGAATGTTACAGGTTGAGTCCTCTCTTCCGTAATCATTAATTCAGGGAAATGAAACCGAAGGAATAGTTGGATAGTACTATTGGTGCCTGACAAGGCCCACCCCTAATCGATAGCGTCGATTATGCATTAGGTTATGCCTGGGGTGCATATATTCTGAACTTAAGTCGTGGGAAACCGAGTAACGACTTGGAGCGGGGCATTATTGTTAGTCTTGGTTTGGTTATGGGGCTCAAGGGGTTGCTCATCATTATAGTTTGTAGGAGCTAGCTACTCCTTACAAAGGCCACAAGTTGTGCAGGTTTCGCACATGTTGTAAAAACGGAATATCGATCGACAAGATCCTAGTATAATTACTTAAATGGGAAAGTAATTATATGGTAAAGTGAGTCGAGTCGATGGTTGTGAAAATGTTGCTGTTATGAAACTAAAACCTGTGAACTCACCAATATTTTATATATTGACGTCTTTTTAAACATATCTTTCAGGTAACTAAGTGCTGAATAGATATGGGGCTAGTGCGGTGGAATTCGGGATGTCGGATGCTGGTCGGGATTTCATTCACTGTTACCTTCGGGTTGGAACATAAACGGAAATTCCCATATTGAAAACTTAATGTTCATCGTTTTAAATAAATATTGTAACGAGATACTCATTTCCGACATTCTATTAAATTGATCTTTTCTAATCAAATATAGTTTGTGTTAATCTTGACTTTGATATACTTTCGAGCGTTGCGCCACGTGTTTCCGCCATTGGCGTGGTGTGACAGAAGTGGTATCAGAGCCAAGGTTATAGCGAACTAGGATTTTGAAAAAAATCTAGACTATAGCCGGTTTTGGCTCGAAAACAAAGTTTTCAAAAATAAAACACAACGAAATATTTTTAGAAAAGAAAGAAAATTGTACATGGATTGTACAAGGGGAAATTCCGACCGACTAGCCATGTGTGTCAATATATGAAGTATTAGAAAATACGGATAAGATGTTTATAGTAGGAATCCGATTTTCTAAGATTAAGTTAATACATATACGTAGTACGGATATTTGCCAGTAAGGTTGTTGTGTCACGCTTCGCATTAGTCCACACTCCTGCATCGATCACCGGTACCAGCCAAGAGGAAGGATACTGTGGTCTACGAGGAGCCTACCTGCTTGCCTGTAGACGGGAGGATCGGAAGGACTAATCCCTATCGCGTTAATGGATGTCGCCACGTTGTTTATGATTTGGAGGCGAAACTAGACCAAGTCTTTTGTTGTATGAAATCTTTGTTTTGGATCAGGAAGCTCGTAACTAGCGGGCAACAAGATTACCTGGCAACGCAAATTATCATTACGGGTGCACACGTAATAATAGTTTGGGGTGCACGGTAACCTTGGTGGGCGCTAGGGCCGGGATTGGTGATCACTCCTTGTCTTAGTTGTTCTTGTTCTTTAGATTCAGTCTTAGTTTTGAGCGGTCAATGGGTTAAATGAGAAGTCTCGCCGATATTCCTTGATTTCGATCCTAGCAAACCTAATGAGCTTTCTTCGGCATCACCTTTAAGGTACGAGCACGGAAGAGCTCGAACGTCTACTCATTTGAGCAATCTGACGTAAATCTTCGCACCGGATAGAGACGGGAGTCGAAAACTTCCTTGCATAGGAGTTAAATGCCTGGAACGATGCGAGGAATACTAAACTTGGAACCCAGTGAAGACCTTGGGTGCGTCCCTGCTAGACTAGTGCGCCTAGAGAACGGGACCCTGCGCGGATTAAATATGAGACTCGTGGCCGTGTGCTGCGGTGTTATCATGGTGAATAAGTCATGTTCGACCTAACGCATGCCCAGGTTGTCTTCAAGGGTTGGATATTTTTCTTCTCCTATAGGAAGACAGAATCGAAGTTACGGGATTAGGAAGCTTGATCATCGTTATTCTGAAGGCTCGATAGCCTCGTCTAAATCAACAGTATCGGTTGCTTCCAGGCAGTCATGGACTGATGGTGAAATCAGCATGCCGTATTGCACATCCGCGAGACATAGTGCTTTGTTAAACTTCGATGGTGTCGAAAGTTTCGGCCACTAATCACGACCGCAGCATTGTTTGCTAGTGTTATGATGACGGTGTGTAGTAGAACAGCAAGCCCCAGTCGGCGTTTGGCAATGGACTCACTCGGAAGTGCATATGCTTAACTCGTGGGAAGCCACTGCTCGGTGTATTGAGTATTCAAGTATGGATTAACAACCTTTGCAATAGCGCTGGATCATGTCCGGAAGATGAATGGTGATGGACTCGGCATGTTGGTACTTATGTCATACTACCTTCCTGAGGTGCAAAGGTTATCATAAGATTCCTCTATCTACCTCCTGTTCGTTTTTCAAGGATTGTTGGTGGTCTCGCTTCAGTCGAGGAACGCCAGAGTAGGCTCGTTGCATGTACTGTGCCTGAATCCGTCAAAGTGGAACCACACTTTGGGAATCGTAATCGTAAAAGTGTTCTGTGATTGTCAGAATGTTGCAAGACGCTTTTGCCACATTGAAATCCCCCCCCCCTCGAAAATCGAACGACGGACTACTGGAAGTGGTCACGTTAAACTTACCTATGGGGCGGAAATCCCATTGCTCTTGTGGCAATAACATTCGTCACCCTCGTCATGACGACGAGACTAGTAATCTATTAGGGGCGGCAAATGACGCGAAGTGTTTTCCATCAATCCCCATAGATATTGAGACGTTGCGGTGACTTATAAACGAAGGTTGCAAGGTCCATTCGTTGTGGACACGGTGACCTGTATAATCTCTTGCCATATTTCGATACTCTCACGGCGCGGCTTATCAGGAAGAAAGTTCACCGGCCTCGCTTGAGCGACAGAGAGGCATTCCAGCTAATTACTATCGGTGCTAGATAGCATGTAAGGAGACCCTAATGAGAAGAATGACTCGGCTGGTTTACCAGAGTCGGTATCGTTTTCCTTTTATCGTGGTGTATCGATAAATCGTGATTCTTCTACCGCTACTTGCTATGCTCGTTGTGACCACTACCCTTGTATCGGGAAAGATGTAGGTTGGTTTCCAGGTCCTACGGATACCAGTCACCACGCATATAATAGCTACGACGAGTCTAAGGCTCCAGTCGAGCCTGACGTTGTTGCTCCTATTATTATCCTGTGGCTCAAACAAGTCCTGTTGACGCTATTAAGTGTGTAGCTCTCGCTGAGTCTGATGTTGTCAGTGGTTCGGTAGCACTTATCGGGCTTGATGTCGTTGTTTCCATGTCTGTTGAGGAGCTTATTGTTGTTGTTGTCTCTATAGTCCATGTTGGGCTTGATGTTGTTGATGTATTTGAGGCCCCTGCAGAAGTGAATGTCATTAACGAAGACGTCTCTATGACCCTTTCTAGGCCGCTATGACCATCTATGTGTCTTTGTGGAGTTTGCTGTTATTAATTCCATTCCCTTTGAGGCTTTAATTGAACTACTAGTTATCATTCCTTGGGCTCTTAGGAAGTCTAACATTGTCAATGGTTCTCAGGCCTCAGTGGAAACTGTCGATGTTCTGTTGCCATTGTTTGAGTGACTCATAACAAGCCTATGGTCGTTCTCTCCATGAACAATATCGGCTTGAGAAGTCAGCTAAATTATGTGGAACCCGTCGTTCCCATTCATGTTATGACGAATGATGCGCCGGCCAACCCAACCATTCCTACCATTGGGCCTATGGAGGATAGACTCGAGGCTGAGGGTACGAATGCAAATCCCACCTCCACAAGTGATCGGAGACGCACGGGGATGCGTGCTCACCATAACAGAGCTTTATGGTAGTGTGGACTATGGGTTCTCCATGTTGAGCGTCATATTGTCGCGTGCATTCGTGCTACTGTGTTACCCCCCAGCCATTGTGCATACTTGCAGTTGCATTATTTTTACTAGTTGCGTATCCAGGTGGTTACGCTGCATTGTCAATGATGCATTCCTGTTGTTTCCTGCTCCTGCCGTAGTGTAGCCTTGCCATCGTATTTCTCTGTGTCGTACGGTTCCTATTGCGGCGTTGCCTTGTCGTCATACTTCTCTGTTGTCATGTTGCTCCTGTGTGGTGGTCCCTAGTTGATGTGCTTCGTGGATATGTTGCTGACGTTGCCATGTTGTTTCTACTATCGTGTTGCTCAGGGGGCGTACTGCTACAGCTGTGGATTACCTCGATGACGTGATGATTTGCCGTTTGCATTGCTCTTGTTTCTCTCGGAAGGGAGACATCGCCTAAACCCCTCGTGCCGTCATTTTTCTATTTGTTTGATTGTGTAGTGCCGACATTGATTATGTAGGATTTCCGGTGTTCAACGGACTTTCTAAAAGTCGTGCTTAGACACTCTAGCCTTAGTGGTTACATGTGTATTCCCCTAAGGTCTGAACCTCATGGTCGTCTGAGTAAGTGACCGAATCATGTGCCGACCCCTGTATATGCTCACGCATTTCGTGAGCGGTACATCTTCAGAATCTGAGGCACCAGTGACGCTATGCCCAGCCCTAACCTTTTACAATTTGGTCGCCCAGTGATCGGTTATGCAAATCAACGTCGGGAAGAAACCCTGTGATCTGCACGTGACAAGGCGAGACTTGCCTTTGTGATAAGGGATTTCGAATACGTCTCGAACCTGAAGGTATCGAGAATTTATGAGCGATATTATGATCTATACCTTTGGGACTAACACGAGTTGAAAGGTTCAATTCATTTATTGCTCACACCAGTGGATTCATTTGGAGTCATACGTACCATACTGATGGTTAGGGGAATACCGTCGTGGACCCACCCATGGGCGTGCATTGGTGAAGTCCCTGGTACATGATTAAGAGGTTTTATGAACCCTGAATCCAGAAGGGCGTGCAGCATTATCTACTCTTTAGAGGTGCCACACTACTGGGTTAAGATGGTTGATCGTCTCGACCCATCGATTAATGTTGTTGTTCCTTTGATGGAAGGTTTATCCTACCTTGGTGTCGTGGCGTAGATTCTTGGAACAATGGAATACAATTTCGACCTTGAGTCGATAATGGTGTTCCCAGTCATCTTTAAATAGCATTGCTCACACTAGAGCAAAACCCCTTATCCTTGATAGACGCTGTTAGAGACACCATAGTAATGTGAGCTGCCAGGTCAGGGCGTGTGGCACCGGACTAATCAGAACGAGCTTGAAGGCTTACATATTCCGCCCATATGTGTGACTACTGAGGCATTGAATGGGATGCCTTATGGGAAGGCTCAGGACTATTACCTGTGGTGCGATATCAGCCGCTCGCTTGTTTAAGTAACGACTTGAGCGCATGAAGCTGTCAAGCCAAATGTGAAATCTATGCTAAATGCATGCGTCTATGACCCGATTTCACCACTTACATAAAAAGATTCCGAAAGGATGGAACCTTCGATGAATGAGGGTTTTGGTTTCAGGACTCCTTTCACTCAGATCTCTGCATAAGATCTGAAGGTCAATGTAAGGGCATGTGGCCTGTACTATTCGGAATTGATTTACTAGGTTGCTATTGACGATAGAACACTAGTGCCCATGAAGCACATATAACAGAACTGGTACTGGATACCCATGGTTTGGGTAGCTACTGGTGTTCTGTATACTTGTCGCAATGGGGGCCAACGTGTTGATATGTCATAATAAACCTTATACGCTGTTCATTACGACAACAATTTATGATGTTTCATATATCCCTTTTCGGTATAGGCCTATGTGCTGGAAGCATCTTGTCGTTGGTGATGAGTCGACTCGTACTACCCGAGGATTGTGGAATTGTACGGCCCGGGCGTCAGGTATGCACTGCTTAATGTCAGGGAACTGAGGGGTGAAAGCGACGCAAAAACTTTCGACCTCCATCAGTCCATAATGAGCGTCCTAGTACCATTAACCACAATTACTCAGGGGGAAAGCAGCAATTCAGTACCTAGAGGATTCTAAGGAAATAAAGTCCCATTTTGAATGTGGTTGTTCGGTCGACGAGAACCTAGTATATTTATCTTAATGGGGAGGTAAATATACGGTAAAGTGAGTCGAGCCGAGGGATAAATAAAATGGGATACCCGACGAGGTTTCCAAGGGGACTTTTATGTGGTGCGGTAAGATCACCTGTTTGACATCACCATGACACCCGAGGTGTCCCGGGGTCAGATGTGACCCAAGTGATGATTGATTGTTGCTTGGAGCCCTCTCATTCCGTACTCATCTGTGGCTTCGAGATGAGGCATACGGACAGTTACCTATACTCTCGGAGAGAGT
Organism: Ambrosia x helenae; assembly: GCA_030844895.1. NCBI lineage: Eukaryota > Viridiplantae > Streptophyta > Magnoliopsida > Asterales > Asteraceae > Ambrosia > Ambrosia x helenae. Next base: position 64,739,454 of record CM061227.1, on the reverse strand, counting down.
TGTGGCTAGACGCCGAATTGCCAACTTACATCATATCGGATTGTAGTAGTCACGCTACCTCAAGTTCGACAAACTCTGTACACAAGCATGGGATACTCGATTTGAGACGAGTATGGCTTGTCATTCCCGAACAAATTGAATGTACTTGACGGAATTGTTCCGTGTTGACACGATTGATGATTCGTGGCAGATCGAACCCATGAGCTTCCTCACCAAAATTTCCTATGTGATAGGAATTAGCATCCCAGTGTTCGGGGTATACTACTCAAAGCCCTTGGAGGGCATACGTAAATCTCCAGTGCGTCGATTGACAGACGGAGATAGATACATAACCTGGTTTAGGTTATTCGAGAGATGGCCAGTAAATCTTGCAGATTAAAGACTGTTTGGATGAGATGCGAACCTATTAAGAAGTCATACAGATAAGGCGAAGGCCTTAAGAACTTCGGTCTAATAATAGGTTCTCACTGAGAGTCATACTCCAAGGAGGTGTCAATAAGCTTAGAGTTTGTAGTAGGCCAAGTTCCTAATACTTCGGTGGTACGGAGATATCAATCGAAATTGGTCTCGTAATGATTAAGCTCGGACTATCGTAAGAGCTTAGTGGGACTCTTAATGAATCCCGCAAGTCTGGCCTGGGGAAGTTTTGGTCAATTCCTCGACCGGCGGAAGTCCGGTTGACAATAAGCTCTACGAGTTCGGGAAGACCGATAGATGTGTCAAGGTGAGATGACCAAGAGCTTAGTCGGAGTTGAACTATGACATTGTGTTTGATAGAGCACTAAGCGTGAGCCGAGCCTGAACCTGGGCTCACTAGGGAAAACAGGAGATCTCATGAAGCGCAAACACCCCGCCCTGTTCAAGGATACTATTGTGATGGGTAACTTGAATTGAATTCCGGGACGGAATTCTCTTAACGGGGGGAGAATGTAACAACCGGCAAAAATAAGGTAATTCCGTACAGAGTAATTAGTATATGATTAACGTAATTAAATGCAATTATGTGTGATTAAATTATCAAGGCCTTAGGAGATAGCAATTTCCAAATAGTGCATAGGAATGCATACGTTTAATGGTAAAACATGATTGGATCATGTGCGAATAAGCTATCCGGTATGGACGTTGGCAATTACCCGGTAATAATTAAATAAACGAAACGGATCCCGGACACCCAGGATATAAAATAAAGGGTATTTTCACGAAATATAATAAGTTTTGGAACTCCAAAACCATAAATGAAAACGTCTTGTACAAATCTCCCGGTAACGAATAAAATGCGCGTACCGCACCCGATACGCGTATAACTCATAAATTCACCCGGCGAAGGCCTAAATAACCAATCAACGCTTAAATTAGACTATATTTAAGGGTTATTAAAGGTATTTTTAATGTCCGGATAACGCGTGATTAAAACCCGAAAAATACCCAAACGGCGCCCGAACGACGGGGGATTAAACTTAACAAATATTGGGTAAATATTTGGAGTTGTGGACCCCACCTAGACCCACCAAGGGCCGGCCTAATGGCCATATTATACCCATGCATGGTGTTAATAATGATAATAGCCTATAAGCTAGTATAAGGCATGCATGGACACAAAAGATAAAGTGTAAAGATTACAAAGTACAAAGCATGCACACCTTGTCCCCTCCCTTGCAATAATTCGGCCCATAGGCCATAAAAATCCAAGACCAAGACAAATCATTACATGGTGCACATGCTTGTAAGAAGATATTACACAAAGATCTCATGTATAATTTTGGAAGGATTATAAAGGAGTGCAAGAGTTGACATATCCATCTTAACACTCAAAAATCTTTCCCACTCTCTCTCTCAATCCACACGGCACACACACACACATTTGTAATCTTCCCAAAGATCCTAAGTACACATATAATCTTCAAGTAAATCTTACAAGATCCATGGAAGATTACATGTGATAATGATATATAAACATGTGTTAGACACTTCAAGAAGCAAAGCAAAAACTCTCCCTTGTTCTTCTCTTGGAGCCGTGGGTTTCTTCACACCCACACACACATCTCTTTCAAGTTTTTACATCTCCAAAACACTTAAAAACAATCCATCATCCAAACCCCTATTGTGTGTTTCAAGAGCTTGGAGCTAAACCACTTGGAAGAACACACTAAACCCCTCTCAAATCCAAGGTTTTGTCTTCCCTAGCCTTGTGCTAGTAGTAAGCATTCTTAATCTTGTTTTTGATTATTATTATTCATGTATGTGTTCCTAGTAGCAAGTTGTACATGAAGGGTTTAAAAGGTGGTTTTGAACATAATCTTTAATAGGTTTTACATGTGTAAAATGGAAGATTAAAGATGTGAAAATAAACCATGGATTTGATAATGATGATGTATTAATCTTGAAAATATGTAAAGTTTGCATCTAAAACTAAGTAGGATGATGTTTTGGTTAAAATTGTAGAATAAACTTGAATATGTTAAGAATAACTTTAAATCATCTTATTATGATCATACATGGTGTAATATGTGGTAAAACATGTTAGAAGTTCATGAATGAAGATGATGGAAAATCTAAGTTAGCTTACTTAGATGAATGATATTTTGTTAAAATGGACAAATACATAAAACACACACATAAGTAGTCTTCCACATGAAATACAAGACTAACATAAGTGTTTTGATACAAGAATAACTTACCAATAAAAAGTTGAATCTTCAAGGTTTACTATTTTGAGTGAAAAATGTTAACTTTGGAAGCTAGAGTGGAAAAATGCAACTTTTGGAAGTTAAGGGACTAAAGTTGTAACTTTGAAAGTTAGGGGACTAAAATGGATATTTTAGAAACTATTAGTCCAAAAATACAAGTATGGAAAGTTCGGTGTCAAAATGTAAGTAATAAAGTCTAAGGATGATTTTTGTAAATACTAGTAGAAATACTGGGTATTTTGTATAAAAGTGTATTTTTGAAAGTTATAAAAATACAAAGGGTTTTAAAATAAGGATTTTTATAAAATAGAGATTTTATAAAAATGTGAATCAAACTTGAGAAACTTATACAAAAATGAATACTTTTATATAAATGGGAATATAAAAGTATTGGAAGCATTTTTGTATCTAAGTTAACAAGTTGGGCTAAAATACAAACCTTCCAAGTAACATGGGTTAGAAATGTGGATAATATTTCTATAAAGCACATGTTGGAAAAGACTTGGAAGAATTAACTAATCGAGTTAAGATATCGAACTAAGACGCGTTAACGAAACATACACGGACAAGACATGAGAAAAATGCCATTGCGGCAAGATGAGAAAATATATATTTTTAGGAAGTAAAATATATATATACATTATGGGTGAAAACTAACAAACACTTTCCTAAGTGTTAAGGGAATTATTCGTGGGAGAAAAGTATAACATAAACAAATAAGACGTTAGACAAACGTATATACTTAACAAGAAAAATTACACATTTATATGTATGTACGCTCGGCTCGGCAAAACTCTAGTATATCTACTTAATGGGAAAGTAGATATGTGGGAAGGAAAGCCGCGACGAGTAGACAAAGATATATATGTGTATGCCGTACCAACAAGAACCTAGTATATTTATTTGAATGGGAAAATAAATATACGGTATGGTGAGTTGAATCGGGTGTTGAGGATATACAATCGAACGACAAGATCTTAGCATATTTGTTTAAATGGGAAAACAAATGTGCGGCAAAGTGAGTCGGGTCGAGGGTTGAAATATATATTATATCGAGCGATGCGATCTTAAGTATAATTATTTAAATGGGAAAATAATTATATGTTAAGTGAAGTCGAGTCGATGATAATAAAATACAAGTTAAGGAAATATTAACAATAGTAATATATAACTTGTAACACAAAGGGTAATGTAACGCCAACGAAACCTAGGATACTCGCTTAATTAAACGGGATTTGGAATAACTTGTGGTCGGGAGTTGGGTGTACAACTTGCCAAGGCACATGCACTATAGGAATAGTGACTCATACGTCCAGGACGTTTGTAGGTGCGAGGCCCTCTATGCTATCTACCTAGTGAGCCAGACAGTGATTCAGGTGAGTTTCACGGCCCCATTTTACTGTTTTAACTGGGGGAAAGATATGTTTGTCAAATATTGTCACATGTTGAAAAGGTTTTCAAAGGATAAAATGTGATAAGTGGTATGATGAGTACTTGAGCAGTGAACGCCACTCGGGGTTGAGTCCTCTCTTCCGTAATCATTAATTCAGGGAAATGAAACCGAAGGAATAGTTGGATAGTACTATTGGTGCCTGACAAGGCCCACCCCTAATCGATAGCGTCGATTATGCATTAGGTTATGCCTGGGGTGCATATATTCTGAACTTAAGTCGTGGGAAACCGAGTAACGACTTGGAGCGGGGCATTATTGTTAGTCTTGGTTTGGTTATGGGGCTCAAGGGGTTGCTCATCATTATAGTTTGTAGGAGCTAGCTACTCCTTACAAAGGCCACAAGTTGTGCAGGTTTCGCACATGTTGTAAAAACGGAATATCGATCGACAAGATCCTAGTATAATTACTTAAATGGGAAAGTAATTAATGGTAAAGTGAGTCGAGTCGATGGTTGTGAAAATGTTGCTGTTATGAAACTAAAACCTGTGAACTCACCAATATTTTATATATTGACGTCTTTTTAAACATATCTTTCAGGTAACTAAGTGCTGAATAGATATGGGGCTAGTGCGGTGGAATTCGGGATGTCGGATGCTGGTCGGGATTTCATTCACTGTTACCTTCGGGTTGGAACATAAACGGAAATTCCCATATTGAAAACTTAATGTTCATCGTTTTAAATAAATATTGTAACGAGATACTCATTTCCGACATTCTATTAAATTGATCTTTTCTAATCAAATATAGTTTGTGTTAATCTTGACTTTGATATACTTTCGAGCGTTGCGCCACGTGTTTCCGCCATTGGCGTGGTGTGACAGAAGTGGTATCAGAGCCAAGGTTGTAGCGAACTAGAATTTTGAAAAAAAATCTAGACTATAGCCGGTTTTGGCTCGAAAACAAAGTTTTCAAAAATAAAACACAACGAAATATTTTTAGAAAAGAAAGAAAATTGTACATGGATTGTACAAGGGGAAATTCCGACCGACTAGCCATGTGTGTCAATATATGAAGTATTAGAAAATACGGATAAGATGTTTATAGTAGGAATCCGATTTTCTAAGATTAAGTTAATACATATACGTAGTACGGATATTTGCCAGTAAGGTTGTTGTGTCACGCTTCGCATTAGTCCACACTCCTGCATCGATCACCGGTACCAGCCAAGAGGAAGGATACTGTGGTCTACGAGGAGCCTACCTGCTTGCCTGTAGACGGGAGGATCGGAAGGACTAATCCCTATCGCGTTAATGGATGTCGCCACGTTGTTTATGATTTGGAGGCGAAACTAGACCAAGTCTTTTGTTGTATGAAATCTTTGTTTTGGATCAGGAAGCTCGTAACTAGCGGGCAACAAGATTACCTGGCAACGCAAATTATCATTACGGGTGCACACGTAATAATAGTTTGGGGTGCACGGTAACCTTGGTGGGCGCTAGGGCTGGGATTGGTGATCACTCCTTGTCTTAGTTGTTCTTGTTCTTTAGATTCAGTCTTAGTTTTGAGCGGTCAATGGGTTAAATGAGAAGTCTCGCCGATATTCCTTGATTTCGATCCTAGCAAACCTAATGAGCTTTCTTCGGCATCACCTTTAAGGTACGAGCACGGAAGAGCTCGAACGTCTACTCATTTGAGCAATCTGACGTAAATCTTCGCACCGGATAGAGACGGGAGTCGAAAACTTCCTTGCATAGGAGTTAAATGCCTGGAACGATGCGAGGAATACTAAACTTGGAACCCAGTGAAGACCTTGGGTGCGTCCCTGCTAGACTAGTGCGCCTAGAGAACGGGACCCTGCGCAGATTAAATATGAGACTCGTGGCCGTGTGCTGCGGTGTTATCATGGTGAATAAGTCATGTTCGACCTAACGCATGCCCAGGTTGTCTTCAAGGGTTGGATATTTTTCTTCTCCTATAGGAAGACAGAATCGAAGTTACGGGATTAGGAAGCTTGATCATCGTTATTCTGAAGGCTCGATAGCCTCGTCTGAATCAACAGTATCGGTTGCTTCCAGGCAGTCATGGACTGATGGTGAAATCAGCATGCCGTATTGCACATCCGCGAGACATAGTGCTTTGTTAAACTTCGATGGTGTCGAAAGTTTCGGCCACTAATCACGACCGCAGCATTGTTTGCCAGTGTTATGATGACGGTGTGTAGTAGAACAGCAAGCCCCAGTCGGCGTTTGGCAATGGACTCACTCGGAAGTGCATATGCTTAACTCGTGGGAAGCCACTACTCGGTGTATTGAGTATTCAAGTATGGATTAACAACCTTTGCAATAGCGCTGGATCATGTCCGGAAGATGAATGGTGATGGACTCGGCATGTTGGTACTTATGTCATACTACCTTCCTGAGGTGCAAAGGTTATCATAAGATTCCTCTATCTACCTCCTGTTCGTTTTTCAAGGATTGTTGGTGGTCTCGCTTCAGTCGAGGAACGCCAGAGTAGGCTCGTTGCATGTACTGTGCCTGAATCCGTCAAAGTGGAACCACACTTTGGGAATCGTAATCGTAAAAGTGTTCTGTGATTGTCAGAATGTTGCAAGACGCTTTTGCCACATTGAAATCCCCCCCCCTCGAAAATCGAACGACGGACTACTGGAAGTGGTCACGTTAAACTTACCTATGGGGCGGAAATCCCATTGCTCTTGTGGCAATAACATTCGTCACCCTCGTCATGACGACGAGACTAGTAATCTATTAGGGGCGGCAAATGACGCGAAGTGTTTTCCATCAATCCCCATAGATATTGAGACGTTGCGGTGACTTATAAACGAAGGTTGCAAGGTCCATTCGTTGTGGACACGGTGACCTGTATAATCTCTTGCCATATTTCGATACTCTCACGGCGCGGCTTATCAGGAAGAAAGTTCACCGGCCTCGCTTGAGCGACAGAGAGGCATTCCAGCTAATTACTATCGGTGCTAGATAGCATGTAAGGAGACCCTAATGAGAAGAATGACTCGGCTGGTTTACCAGAGTCGGTATCGTTTTCCTTTTATCGTGGTGTATCGATAAATCGTGATTCTTCTACCGCTACTTGCTATGCTCGTTGTGACCACTACCCTTGTATCGGGAAAGATGTAGGTTGGTTTCCAGGTCCTACGGATACCAGTCACCACGCATATAATAGCTACGACGAGTCTAAGGCTCCAGTCGAGCCTGACGTTGTTGCTCCTATTATTATCCTATGGCTCAAACAAGTCCTGTTGACGCTATTAAGTGTGTAGCTCTCGCTGAGTCTGATGTTGTCAGTGGTTCGGTAGCACTTATCGGGCTTGATGTCGTTGTTTCCATGTCTGTTGAGGAGCTTATTGTTGTTGTTGTCTCTATAGTCCATGTTGGGCTTGATGTTGTTGATGTATTTGAGGCCCCTGCAGAAGTGAATGTCCTTAACGAAGACGTCTCTATGACCCTTTCTAGGCCGCTATGACCATCTATGTGTCTTTGTGGAGTTTGCTGTTATTAATTCCATTCCCTTTGAGGCTTTCATTGAACTACTAGTTATCATTCCTTGGGCTCTTAGGAAGTCTAACATTGTCAATGGTTCTCAGGCCTCAGTGGAAACTGTCGATGTTCTGTTGCCATTGTTTGAGTGACTCATAACAAGCCTATGGTCGTTCTCTCCATGAACAATATCGGCTTGAGAAGTCAGCTAAATTATGTGGAACCCGTCGTTCCCATTCATGTTATGACGAATGATGCGCCGGCCAACCCAACCATTCCTACCATTGGGCCTATGGAGGATAGACTCGAGGCTGAGGGTACGAATGCAAATCCCACCTCCACAAGTGATCGGAGACGCACGGGGATGCGTGCTCACCATAACAGAGCTTTATGGTAGTGTGGACTATGGGTTCTCCATGTTGAGCGTCATATTGTCGCGTGCATTCGTGCTACTGTGTTACCCCCAGCCATTGTGCATACTTGCAGTTGCATTATTTTTACTAGTTGCGTATCCAGGTGGTTACGCTGCATTGTCAATGATGCATTCCTGTTGTTTACTGCTCCTGCAGTAGTGTAGCCTTGCCATCGTATTTCTCTGTGTCGTACGGTTCCTATTGCGGCGTTGCCTTGTCGTCATACTTCTCTGTTGTCATGTTGCTCCTGTGTGGTGGTCCCTAGTTGATGTGCTTCGTGGATATGTTGCTGACATTGCCATGTTGTTTCTACTATCGTGTTGCTCAGGGGCGTACTGCTACAGCTGTGGATTACCTCGATGACGTGATGATTTGTCGTTTGCATTGCTCTTGTTTCTCTCGGAAGGGAGACATCGCCTAAACCCCTCGTGCCGTCATTTTTCTATTTGTTTGATTGTGTAGTGCCGACATTGATTATGTAGGATTTCCGGTGTCAACGGACTTTCTAAAAGTCGTGCTTAGACACTCTAGCCTTAGTGGTTACATGTGTATTCCCCTAAGGTCTGAACCTCGTGGTCGTCTGAGTAAGTGACCGAATCATGTGCCGACCCCTGTATATGCTCACGCATTTCGTGAGCGGTACATCTTCAGAATCTGAGGCACCAGTGACGCTATGCCCAGCCCTAACCTTTTACAATTTGGTCGCCCAGTGATCGGTTATGCAAATCAATGTCGGGAAGAAACCCTGTGATCTGCACGTGACAAGGCGAGACTTGCCTTTGTGATAAGGGATTTCGAATACGTCTCGAACCTGAAGGTATCGAGAATTTATGAGCGATATTATGATCTATACCTTTGGGACTAACAAGAGTTGAAAGGTTCAATTCATTTATTGCTCACACCAGTGGATTCATTTGGAGTCATACGTACCATACTGATGGTTAGGGAATACCGTCGTGGACCCACCCATGGGCGTGCATTGGTGAAGTCCCTGGTACATGATTAAGAGGTTTTATGAACCCTGAATCCAGAAGGGCGTGCAGCATTATCTACTCTTTAGAGGTGCCACACTACTGGGTTAAGATGGTTGATCGTCTCGACCCATCGATTAATGTTGTTGTTCCTTTGATGGAAGGTTTATCCTACCTTGGTGTCGTGGCGTAGATTCTTGGAACAATGGAATACAATTTCGACCTTGAGTCGATAATGGTGTTCCCAGTCATCTTTAAATAGCATTGCTCACACTAGAGCAAAACCCCTTATCCTTGATAGACGCTGTTAGAGACACCATAGTAATGTGAGCTGCCAGGTCAGGGCGTGTGGCACCGGACTAATCAGAACGAGCTTGAAGGCTTACATATTCCGCCCATATGTGTGACTACTGAGGCATTGAATGGGATGCCTTATGGGAAGGCTCAGGACTATTACCTGTGGTGCGATATCAGCCGCTCGCTTGTTTAAGTAACGACTTGAGCGCATGAAGCCGTCAAGCCAAATGTGAAATCTATGCTAAATGCATGCGTCTATGACCCGATTTCACCACTTACATAAAAAGATTCCGAAAGGATGGAACCTTCGATGAATGAGGGTTTTGGTTTCAGGACTCCTTTCACTCAGATCTCTGCATAAGATCTGAAGGTCAATGTAAGGGCATGTGGCCTGTACTATTCGGAATTGATTTACTAGGTTGCTATTGACGATAGAACACTAGTGCCCATGAAGCACATATAACAGAACTGGTACTGGATACCCATGGTTTGGGTAGCTACTGGTGTTCTGTATACTTGTCGCAATGGGGGCCAACGTGTTGATATGTCATAATAAACCTTATACGCTGTTCATTACGACAACAATTTATGATGTTTCATATATCTCTTTTCGGTATAGGCCTATGTGCTGGAAGCATCTTGTCGTTGGTGATGAGTCGACTCGTACTACCGAGGATTGTGGAATTGTACGGCCCGGGCGTCAGGTATGCACTGCTTAATGTCAGGGAACTGAGGGGTGAAAGCGACGCAAAAACTTTCGACCTCCATCAGTCCATAATGAGCGTCCTAGTACCATTAACCACAATTACTCAGGGGGAAAGCAGCAATTCAGTACCTAGAGGATTCTAAGGAAATAAAGTCCCATTTTGAATGTGGTTGTTCGGTCGACAAGAACCTAGTATATTTATCTTAATGGGGAGGTAAATATACGGTAAAGTGAGTCGAGCCGAGGATAAATAAAATGGGATACCCGACGAGGTTTCCAAGGGGACTTTTATGTGGTGCGGTAAGATCACCTGTTTGACATCACCATGACACCCGAGGTGTCCCGGGGTCAGATGTGACCCAAGTGATGATTGATTGTTGCTTGGAGCCCTCTCATTCCGTACTCATCTGTGGCTTCGAGATGAGGCATACGGACAGTTACCTATACTCTCGGAGAGAGTTGTGGCTAGACACCGAATTGCCAACTTACATTATATCGGATTGTAGTAGTCACGCTACCTCAAGTTCGACAAACTCTGTACACAAGCATGGGATACTCGATTTGAGACGAGTATGGCTTGTCATTCCCGAACAAATTGAATGTACTTGACGGAATTGTTCCGTGTTGACACGATTGATGATTCGTGGCAGATCGAACCCATGAGCTTCCTCACCAAAATTTCCTATGTGATAGGAATTAGCATCCCAGTGTTCGGGGTATACTACTCAAAGCCCTTGGAGGGCATACGTAAATCTCCAGTGCGTCGATTGACAGACGGAGATAGATACATAACCTGGTTTAGGTTATTCGAGAGATGGCCAGTAGATCTTGCAGATTAAAGACTGTTTGGATGAGATGCGAACCTATTAAGAAGTCATACAGATAAGGCGAAGGCCTTAAGAACTTCGGTCTAATAATAGGTTCTCACTGAGAGTCATACTCCAAGGAGGTGTCAATAAGCTTAGAGTTTGTAGTAGGCCAAGTTCCTAATACTTCGGTGGTACGGAGATATCAATCGAAATTGGTCTCGTAATGATTAAGCTCGGACTATCGTAAGAGCTTAGTGGGACTCTTAATGAATCCCGCAAGTCTGGCCTGGGGAAGTTTTGGTCAATTCCTCGACCGGCGGAAGTCCGGTTGACAATAAGCTCTACGAGTTCGGGAAACCGATAGATGTGTCAAGGTGAGATGACCAAGAGCTTAGTCGGAGTTGAACTATGACATTGTGTTTGATAGAGCACTAAGCGTGAGCCGAGCATGAACTGGGCTCACTAGGAAAACAGGAGATCTCATGAAGCGCAAACACCCCGCCCTGTTCAAGGATACTATTGTGATGGGTAACTTGAATTGAATTCCGGGACGGAATTCTCTTAACGGGGGGAGAATGTAACAACCGGCAAAAATAAGGTAATTCCGTACAGAGTAATTAGTATATGATTAACGTAATTAAATGCAATTATGTGTGATTAAATTATCAAGGCCTTAGGAGATAGCAATTTCCAAATAGTGCATAGGAATGCATACGTTTAATGGTAAAACATGATTGGATCATGTGCGAATAAGCTATCCGGTATGGACGTTGGCAATTACCCGGTAATAATTAAATAAACGAAACGGATCCCGGACACCCAGGATATAAAATAAAGGGTATTTTCACGAAATATAATAAGTTTTGGAACTCCAAAACCATAAATGAAAACGTCTTGTACAAATCTCCCGGTAACGAATAAAATGCGCGTACCGCACCCGATACGCGTATAACTCATAAATTCACCCGGCGAAGGCCTAAATAACCAATCAACGCTTAAATTAGACTATATTTAAGGGTTATTAAAGGTATTTTTAATGTCCGGATAACGCGTGATTAAAACCCGAAAAATACCCAAACGGCGCCCGAACGACGGGGGATTAAACTTAACAAATATTGGGTAAATATTTGGAGTTGTGGACCCCACCTAGACCCACCAAGGGCCGGCCTAATGGCCATATTATACCCATGCATGGTGTTAATAATGATAATAGCCTATAAGCTAGTATAAGGCATGCATGGACACAAAAGATAAAGTGTAAAGATTACAAAGTACAAAGCATGCACACCTTGTCCCCTCCCTTGCAATAATTCGGCCCATAGGCCATAAAAATCCAAGACCAAGACAAATCATTACATGGTGCACATGCTTGTAAGAAGATATTACACAAAGATCTCATGTATAATTTTGGAAGGATTATAAAGGAGTGCAAGAGTTGACATATCCATCTTAACACTCAAAAATCTTTCCCACTCTCTCTCTCAATCCACACGGCACACACACACACATTTGTAATCTTCCCAAAGATCCTAAGTACACATATAATCTTCAAGTAAATCTTACAAGATCCATGGAAGATTACATGTGATAATGATATATAAACATGTGTTAGACACTTCAAGAAGCAAAGCAAAAACTCTCCCTTGTTCTTCTCTTGGAGCCGTGGGTTTCTTCACACCCACACACACATCTCTTTCAAGTTTTTACATCTCCAAAACACTTAAAAACAATCCATCATCCAAACCCCTATTGTGTGTTTCAAGAGCTTGGAGCTAAACCACTTGGAAGAACACACTAAACCCCTCTCAAATCCAAGGTTTTGTCTTCCCTAGCCTTGTGCTAGTAGTAAGCATTCTTAATCTTGTTTTTGATTATTATTATTCATGTATGTGTTCCTAGTAGCAAGTTGTACATGAAGGGTTTAAAAGGTGGTTTTGAACATAATCTTTAATAGGTTTTACATGTGTAAAATGGAAGATTAAAGATGTGAAAATAAACCATGGATTTGATAATGATGATGTATTAATCTTGAAAATATGTAAAGTTTGCATCTAAAACTAAGTAGGATGATGTTTTGGTTAAAATTGTAGAATAAACTTGAATATGTTAAGAATAACTTTAAATCATCTTATTATGATCATACATGGTGTAATATGTGGTAAAACATGTTAGAAGTTCATGAATGAAGATGATGGAAAATCTAAGTTAGCTTACTTAGATGAATGATATTTTGTTAAAATGGACAAATACATAAAACACACACATAAGTAGTCTTCCACATGAAATACAAGACTAACATAAGTGTTTTGATACAAGAATAACTTACCAATAAAAAGTTGAATCTTCAAGGTTTACTATTTTGAGTGAAAAATGTTAACTTTGGAAGCTAGAGTGGAAAAATGCAACTTTTGGAAGTTAAGGGACTAAAGTTGTAACTTTGAAAGTTAGGGGACTAAAATGGATATTTTAGAAACTATTAGTCCAAAAATACAAGTATGGAAAGTTCGGTGTCAAAATGTAAGTAATAAAGTCTAAGGATGATTTTTGTAAATACTAGTAGAAATACTGGGGTATTTTGTATAAAAGTGTATTTTTGAAAGTTATAAAAATACAAAGGGTTTTAAAATAAGGATTTTTATAAAATAGAGATTTTATAAAAATGTGAATCAAACTTGAGAAACTTATACAAAAATGAATACTTTTATATAAATGGGAATATAAAAGTATTGGAAGCATTTTTGTATCTAAGTTAACAAGTTGGGCTAAAATACAAACCTTCCAAGTAACATGGGTTAGAAATGTGGATAATATTTCTATAAAGCACATGTTGGAAAAGACTTGGAAGAATTAACTAATCGAGTTAAGATATCGAACTAAGACGCGTTAACGAAACATACACGGACAAGACATGAGAAAAATGCCATTGCGGCAAGATGAGAAAATATATATTTTTAGGAAGTAAAATATATATATACATTATGGGTGAAAACTAACAAACACTTTCCTAAGTGTTAAGGGAATTATTCGTGGGAGAAAAGTTTAACATAAACAAATAAGACGTTAGACAAACGTATATACTTAACAAGAAAAATTACACATTTATATGTATGTACGCTCGGCTCGGCAAAACTCTAGTATATCTACTTAATGGGAAAGTAGATATGTGGGAAGGAAAGCCGCGACGAGTAGACAAAGATATATATGTGTATGCCGTACCAACAAGAACCTAGTATATTTATTTGAATGGGAAAATAAATATACGGTATGGTGAGTTGAATCGGGTGTTGAGGATATACAATCGAACGACAAGATCTTAGCATATTTGTTTAAATGGGAAAACAAATGTGCGGCAAAGTGAGTCGGGTCGAGGGTTGAAATATATATTATATCGAGCGATGCGATCTTAAGTATAATTATTTAAATGGGAAAATAATTATATGTTAAGTGAAGTCGAGTCGATGATAATAAAATACAAGTTAAGGAAATATTAACAAGAGTAATATATAACTTGTAACACAAAGGGTAATGTAACGCCAACGAAACCTAGGATACTCGCTTAATTAAACGGGATTTGGAATAACTTGTGGTCGGGAGTTGGGTGTACAACTTGCCAAGGCACATGCACTATAGGAATAGTGACTCATACGTCCAGGACGTTTGTAGGTGCGAGGCCCTCTATGCTATCTACCTAGTGAGCCAGACAGTGATTCAGGTGAGTTTCACGGCCCCATTTTACTGTTTTAACTGGGGGAAAGATATGTTTGTCAAATATTGTCACATGTTGAAAAGGTTTTCAAAGGATAAAATGTGATAAGTGGTATGATGAGTACTTGAGCAGTGAACGCCACTCGGGGTTGAGTCCTCTCTTCCGTAATCATTAATTCAGGGAAATGAAACCGAAGGAATAGTTGGATAGTACTATTGGTGCCTGACAAGGCCCACCCCTAATCGATAGCGTCGATTATGCATTAGGTTATGCCTGGGGTGCATATATTCTGAACTTAAGTCGTGGGAAACCGAGTAACGACTTGGAGCGGGGCATTATTGTTAGTCTTGGTTTGGTTATGGGGCTCAAGGGTTGCTCATCATTATAGTTTGTAGGATCTAGCTACTCCTTACAAAGGCCACAAGTTGTGCAGGTTTCGCACATGTTGTAAAAACGGAATATCGATCGACAAGATCCTAGTATAATTACTTAAATGGGAAAGTAATTATATGGTAAAGTGAGTCGAGTCGATGGTTGTGAAAATGTTGCTGTTATGAAACTAAAACCTGTGAACTCACCAATATTTTATATATTGACGTCTTTTTAAACATATCTTTCAGGTAACTAAGTGCTGAATAGATATGGGGCTAGTGCGGTGGAATTCGGGATGTCGGATGCTGGTCGGGATTTCATTCACTGTTACCTTCGGGTTGGAACATAAACGGAAATTCCCATATTGAAAACTTAATGTTCATCGTTTTAAATAAATATTGTAACGAGATACTCATTTCCGACATTCTATTAAATTGATCTTTTCTAATCAAATATAGTTTGTGTTAATCTTGACTTTGATATACTTTCGAGCGTTGCGCCACGTGTTTCCGCCATTGGCGTGGTGTGACAGTTGGCTCCTCTAAAAGAAAGAAATTGTCTGCAAAACACACAAGGAAACCACCATCCAAAACTGCTACTGCTAAAACATCTGTTGCTAGAACCACTACTGCCACCAAAACCACTGATACCACCAAAACAACTGAACTTACCACTACAACCACCAAACCAACCACTGAACCCATTACCACAACCACCAATACACCAATACACCAACCATAACCATACCAATCACCTCACCATCCCAAACATCTGCTGGTCCTGCTCAAGTGCCAACAGATATTAACACAACCACTGCTGCAACACCACCATCACCACTCATCTTGTACAAAAGGAAGAGAAAATCAACTTTTGTGGTACAAGATGAGAACATACAAAGATCACCACCTTCCACTTCAACCACCAAACCTACACCTATATCAGCCATCCCACTTACATCATTCTCACCACACACCTCTCAATTCACATCTCACAGACCACCACCATCCATCACATCATTGGCTGCTCAGTATCCTCTTGAGCTTGATCTACTCAAGGGGGAAATGCAATCCTTCTACAATACTGAGGATCCATCAGATAGATCTTTCCAATCTCTTCAAAATTTTCCTGCTCCTAGAAACATAGATCAATATCTTAAATTCAAGACTGAACAGGCTGATTTGATCATCAAGGAGAGATGCAAAGGGAAAGATGACAGGACTGCTCAGGGCATCCATTCAGCAGAGCTTAGCAAACTAAGAAGGATTGAAGATTTTGCTAAGACCCTGAGCAACTCCATTTCCACCATGCCTCTCAGCAGTGATTTGGAAAGGGTGGTTAGGGAATCTATTCTTGAACAAATCTTGGCAACCATGCCCTACAAAGCAACCAAGAAACAGTTTGCAGGCTGGACCACTTATGATCTTCAAGAAGAACTTATAAGAATTGAAGAAATGGCTAAGAATCCCCCAGTGAAAATCTCTGCCCCTGATTTTAGGAAAGGCAGAGATCCAGTCAAAGCTTTGAAGTTCAAAAGAATGAGAAAAGAAATTGTGGCTGCTAAATATGGGGAAATGAAGTCAGTTGCAAGATGGGCTGAGCTAAGGCTGGTTGAAACATACAAGAAGTTAGAAGAGAATAGAAAGAAAGATCCTACACTGCCCAGAAAACCAATTTACTCAGATGCTCCCATGGTTAAGAGACCTCAACAGGCCTTTACACTTGACAGCTTGCTTGATACTTCTGACCTATCTGTTGCTGCCAAGAGACAGTTCAAGAAACAGAAGGAAATGTTTGAAGAAGACCAGAAGAAGTTTGCTGATACATTTGTATAAGAGGGTCTCTTCAACCAAGTACATTATTTCTCTGATCCCACAACTTTAGAACTCGGGAAACTCATTGGGAGACCTCCATCACCAAACTCATCAAAAATAAATTTGCAGCTCAACACATCCTCTAGTTCAAAAATTCTAAAATGGAAGGTCAACAAAGACAACCATGAATTGACTCTGCTCAAATCAGACGGAGAAGCCCAAAAGTTGAGTATGGATAATGCACATGGCCTATGTGCAGATGATCTCCAAACATTGCTAAACTTAGAGCTTGAAAGGGATGCAGAAGACTTCTTCTCATTGAGCTTTGAATTACAGTTCAAAGGACAAATCATAGAAAGTCTAATGAGGAATAAAGATCAACATAAAGCTTAGTTTTGGCATCATCTGTTCTAGGGGGAGATTGTTGGGTCTGCTGACCTGGAGAAGAACAGATGATTGGAAAGCCAAAATATACTACACAATTGATCCTTAATAAGAACAGCATTTACAAGTTACTTCTCCCAAAAGACTGTTGACCCTAACATCTATTGTACCCTAACAACTGATGGAACAACTGCTGTTACAAAGGTCTGATAGAGAACAACTGCTAATCAAAGGTCTGATGAAGAACAACTGCTGATCAAAGTACTGAAGACTAAAGGTCTGTTGGAGCCAATAGCACTTAGGCTCCAACAGATGATTCAAGACCATCAGAGGTTTCCTATTAGCTGTTTGCTTTTCAGAGTTTTCCAATGTAACAGTTATTTGTGTCATCAGATGTTTTATGTTGTTATTCTGTTAGAGGTCACTGTCTTAGGTGACGTCAGCTTAGGTCATCAATAGTTTAGATTGTCTATAAATAGAACTGTGCATGTATTGTTCTATTCTATCACTCAAAACATTCTCTTAGACAAACTTACACGAGTGATCAGGCTGAGGGGGAGTAATTGTAATCGTCTCTAATCATTTAGTTATATGAAAGCTTTCGATTCTAAAACAATTATTCTCTTGTTTTGATTTATAGTTTATCATTCCGCTGTACTTTCCATTTATAGTTTATCTTCTTCCATTATTCATTTACTTAAACAATCAAAATAATCAAACTCAGATCCTAACAATAGAAATGTCCGAAAAGACATGCTGAGGAACTGGTAGAGGCTGTAGTAGCCCTAGAGAGGCAACGGTCTCATACTTAGCTTTTTGACAAATTATGCAGCTTCTGATAAAGTTTCTGACTTGTTTGTGAAGCCCTTTCCATGAAAAATAAGACCTGATCCTTTGAGTAGTAGCATGAATGCCTGAATAACCACTAGTAGCCCCATTACGACAAAGGGTAATAATGTCATTTTGCAAAATCTCATCTTTTCCCACTACAACCTTTCCCTTTTTGAATAAAGTATTGTTCCTCCATTCATAATTCTCAAAGGTCTGTCCATTCAACAACCCTTGTTTGACTGCTTGTAGATGTGGATCAGAATCCCAAGAGGCTTGAACTCTTGTCCACAAAGCATTGTCAAAGGTGTGTAGGGTAATATTCATCAAAACATGATTACTTACCCTTGATAGAGAATCAGCAGCCCCATTGTCTTTCCCTTGTTTATAAATGATTTCAAAGTCATAGACCATGAGTTTAGAAAGCCATGCTTGTTGTAAAGGGGTTGTAATTTTTTGGTCTAACAAGTGTTTGAGACTTTTTTGATCTGTTCTTATAATAAAATGACCCAAGGACAGATAGTGATGCCAATATTTGACAGCAAAAATGATGGCTAATAGTTCCCTCTCATAAACTGACAGATCATGTTGTCTGACAGAAAGGCCTTTGCTTATAAAAGCAATGGGATGGCCTTCTTGCATTAACACAGCCCCTATACCCTTCCCAGAAGCATCAGTTTCAATTATAAATGGTTTAGCAAAATCAGGCAAGGCCAAGACAGGTGGGTTAGTGAGTACCTCTTTAAATTGTTCAAAGGCAGTAGTTGCAGTAGAGGTCCATTTAAAAGCATCTTTTCTAAGCAAATCAGTTAAGGGTCTAGCCAGAACACCATAGGACTTGATAAATCTTCTGTAATATCCAGTTAAGCCCAAGAACCCCCTAAGTTGTTTGATGTTGACAGGCATAGGCCATTGCTTAATAGCTTCAATCTTTGCAGGGTTAGTAGAAACACCCTGATGAGATATGATATGCCCAAGATATTCCATAGAAGTGCCCCCAAAAGTACACTTAGACTTTTTACCATAAAGCTGTTGAGTTCTTAATACTTGTAAAACTTGTTGTAGGTGTTGTAAGTGCAAATTCCAAGAGGAACTATACACTAATATGTCATCAAAGAAGACCAAAACAAATTTCCTCATAAAGGGTTTGAAAACATGATTCATTAGGGATTGGAATGTGGCTGGGGCATTTGTTAAGCCAAATGGCATAACAACAAACTCAAATAAGCCTTCATGGGTTCTGAAAGCTGTTTTGGGAATATCTCTTTCATTCATTCTAATTTGATGATATCCTGCCCTCAAATCCAACTTAGAAAAGATCACAGCCTTCCCTAGTTCATCAAATAACTCTTTAACTAAGGGAATGGGATAACTGTTTTTTATAGTTGCATCATTCAGCTTTCTATAGTCAATGCAAAACCTCCAGGACCCATCTTTTTTTCTTGACAAGCACCACTGGGGCAGCAAAATGGGCTGGAACTTCCCCTAATCACCCCTGTATCAATTAATTCCCTGGTTAACTGTTATATGATATCTTTCTGAGCAGAAGGATACCTATAGGGTTTCAGGTTCACTACTTAGGATTCATCTTTCAGCTGAATCTGATTATCAAATTCTCTGTTGGGAGGTAATGATGAAGGTACTTGAAAACATCTTCATATTCTACTAACAATTTATCCAATTTCTAATTTGGTTCTACTTCTAGTACTTTAGTACCATGTTGGAATTCATCAGCAGACTGTTGCAATTGAATGCTGAACAAATGGGCCTCCACAACTTGTTCTTCTTTTCCTAATAGGTTTGTCCATTGTGTCCAAAGAACACAATGTCACCTCATTAGAACTAACCCCCTTGAGCTTACATTGGGTATTACCAATGGTAAACTTCATAGTGAGGTCTACAAACTTCCATAAGATTTCTCCCAATGTCAATGACATAAATTCCCAGCACCATGTCATAGTTATCAAGTGGAATAACTAAGACATCAGTGGTGAACCATAAACCTTGCATATTCCACTGGAAATTAGGACAATAACTTGCACATTCATTTTTTGACCCATTAGCCAGTCCCACAGTCATATTTGCAATGGACTTAATAAGACATTTAAGTTTGAGGGCTAACTTTTTATTCAAAAAGTTATGAGTGGAACTAGAATCCACTAAAATTCTAAGCTGCACATTCCCAATGCAACCAATGACAATCATAGTTGAAAAAGATTGAACACCAGTTAAAGCATGAATGGAAATATATGGGTCGGGCCAATCTTGATGGTCAAGAGGATCTACAACTTCAATGACTTCATTACCCTCATCTATTCCAACCACTTCCAAGACAAATAACTGTTTGATTTGACACTTATGACCAGGAGTGAATTTTTCTGTACACCAAAAACACTCTCCTTTGGATCTTTTGACCTCTATCTCTTTACTAGTTAACTTCTTGGTGTTATTAAACTTTCTTGAGGCAGGAGGGGCACGTAAAAGGGGTAAGTGTGTAGTATTGACATGAGGTTTAACAGTTGAAGTTTTTGAGTTATAGGAATTGTTAGTAAAGTACCTTGAGAAGATAAAGTTTTATTGGTGTTATTCTGGATCTTTGCCAAGTAATAAGCCTCCTTCATAGAACATGGTTTGAACATCTTTACTGGCCCACCAATTTCTGGCTTAATGGCGGTTACACGTGGTGTGTAGTAAATTCCCAAACATACCCAATCTTTTAACCACCTTTTTTTATAAAAAAAAATCGTTTACAAAAATATTACACAAAACGGCCCCTTTAGGGATTCGAACTTGGGCACCAAATCACACACAACAACAACCAGACCAACTGCACCACCTTATCTTTTATTACCAATATCAAAACCATTAGTATATAACACCTTTTCAAATAGTAGGGGGCACTATTCATGGCCATTGATAAATAAACGTATAGGATAATTGATGACTAGGGATGTTCTTTTTTATCCGAAACTCGAAACCCGACCCGAATTCGAGGCCACCCGAACCTGAATAAGACAATACCCGAAAAACCCGAACCCGAATAACTCAAACCCGACCAACCCAAACCTTAAATAGATCGATTATCGGGTCAATTTTTCCCAACAAAAAACCCGAACAACCCGACGCGAAAAACCCGAAATCCAAAACCCGAATAAAAACCCGAACATGTTATGTCTTTCTTTATAGATGTGTTTAAGTTTTAGATTGTTTGGCATATTTAACATCAAGTTTTAGGAATTTTAAAAACTATTATATCATGTCGTTAAATAATGTTTGAATTTTGATAATATTTTTCTTTGTATCATGATGAATTTTCATGATATTTTTGCAAGAAAAAAAAATATTTTTCATAATACATATAAACCCGAAAACCGAATAACCCATCCCGAACTATCCCGAACCCAAATAATCTCAACCCGACCAACCCGAACTTTAAATAGTACGGTTATCGGGTCACTCCGAAAAACCCGACTCGAAAAACCCGAAACCCAAAAAAAATAACCCGAAGAACACCCCTATTGATGACACATGTCACTTCAACATTTAACCTTCAATGTTTTCCCCCTCCATTTTTTACACATCACACCAATGTTTTAAAAAACCGGTTTTTCAACCATACCATATTGGGCTCATAAATGGTTAAACTAGTTGAACCGGTTTGTGTTGCGCGGTTCAACCGGATTGACTAGCTAACCATATCATTCTATATAATACAACTTCAACTAAAAAGGTAACAATAGTACATGATTACATAATAAAAAATAATTCGAAAGTGAATCCATAATAAAAAAGTAATCCCAAAGTACATAATTTTTCAACACAGGTTTCTTATATGAAAGGTATACTAGGCTTATGCTATTGGATTATTAAATGCATTAAATTTATATTAAATTTATGATTGCTTAAAAGATAAAATTCATAATCATCGCAATCCTCAACAACGAAAGTAACAATTTTCGTTTTCCTCATTCTTTAATAAGAAGTTTTAGTTACCAATAATTAAAATATACAAACTTACATAAGATAAGTAACTTATATAACAATTAACTTATGTTTAATAAACTGGTTCATGCTCTTTCTCACCATCTAAGCAGTTAATGCGGTAAAATATCGGATATCGGTCAAGGACTGATATTTGAGATATAGGTTATTGCGGTGAGATATCGGTGATTTTTATATTATGCAAAATCCATATAAATATATATATATATATATATGTGTGTGTGTGTGTGTGTGTATATATATATATATAGCAATTTACACTAATAATTCAATATACTCTCCTATCATTATCAAATTAACCTCTTGCAACATGCAAAACAATAACAATTATAGCAAGTGGGAACTTATTAAAACTTAAAACACTAATATTAAACACTAACAATTAACAAGTAAGACTTAAAACACTATAACAACAATAAGAAGTAAGCAAAATGGAAGAACTAAGAAGAAAGATATTGATATCAGGAATATCGGTGGTATATCGGTTAAATATCGGTCAATATCGCCGATAATATCGGTATCGATATTCTGACCGATATTTTGTACTGGTATATCGGTTTATGACCGATAAGTGAGATATCGGTGATATATCACCAATATATCGGCCGAGTTAACTACTTAGCTCACCACACATGTTATTTATATCATCAATATGGGCCGATAAAGTCCAAAGTTTAACCCTGTGCCGGCATCGGTATAGCGGTATAAACCGGTATACTGGAATTTACCGGCAGTTCAAATATTTTATCGTTTTCCCAAAACACCAAACTGATTTGTGCCGGACATGTCACACCTCACATAGGCGGAAACACGAGATGTAACTTCGAAAGATTTTCAAGCACACAAGTCTCGCAAGCATCTAATTAATAATTCGGAGATATATTAAACACATCATTGTTTAACATATTAATAGAAAATATTGTGTTAAAACCATATTTCAAATGATATTGTTCTAAATCATTTAACAAAAACCATTTGAAGAATTGGTTAAAAATGATGAAAGCTAGTTTTTTGCAATGGTATGATATGTTTCACGGAACGTCACTGAGTGGGTTCTCATGGAATTCAAACACTCAATTAATTGAAGATGAGGATGATGTCTGGGATAAATTAATAGCTGTAAGTGCTACATATTTACTTGAGTATTTAGATTATAATTCATACTACTAGCTATCTTCTTTTTGTTTAATAGTCAAAGCCTAATGCTGCAACATTGAAGACGAAGAAAATATCAAAATATAATGAAATCCTAGAGCTATTTTCAAGGGATACGGCATCGGGTGCACAAGCTGAAACTGCAAAGGAAAGAAATGCCCGATTGTTGAAGACTGATAACATTAACATAGAAAGTGTTCCAGAAGTGGATGACTATTTAGCTGCCAATGATGTAATGTTGGAGAGTCAAAACATTATTGATGATGATATTCAAGTGGTGTATCCTTCGTCTTCTCAACTTGAGCAGTCTTCAAGTGCTAGGAAATGTAAGAGTAGAAAAAGAAAAGTTTAGCAACAAGATGGAGATTTAGCCTCTGTGATTATGAATAGCGTTGGCAGCGTGGCTAATACAATTATAAATGGCAATAAAATTATTCAGGAGAGTAATAACATACTAGAAAGAGTTTATCATCGCGAGTACGCATGTGAGGAAATCTATAATGAATTGGAACCGATGAGTTTGGAAACTCGTAATATATAGTTGGCTTTCAATTATTTGTCAAAGAATCAAGCTAAAGCAAGATCATTATTTACTGGTCCTCCTCAAATACGGTTGACTATGCTGAAAAGTATGATTGGTTCAAATAATTAAGTGAGTTAAGGATGCATTTATCTAGTAAGTTTTCCTTGTTTGACAACTTAGTATGTTTATGACATTTTTATTTTTTTCTTAGGTATTTGACTTTTTGTTCATCAATCTTGAAAGCAATTGTTGGTATAAAGATTTCTTTTTCCGAAAAGGAATCTAATGGTTCAAGTGATTTTTTTGGCTTTTGCTTGTTTGTTCATAACCTACATATCCACATGTGGTTGAAATTAGTTATCTTTGCATGCAGATTGTCAAAACAGATTAGCTTGTACTTTTCGAGTCATGTTAACTATATAATATCTAACAAACTTGTTGTGATAGGAGTTTCATTTGAATTATGTAATTTCTATAAAAGGAACGAAAATAGCTTAAACTGATAATCAACATTTACAAATTCATTTATAAGATGCACAGGTTGGCCCATAATGTATATCGGACAATGATGTAGTATAGCATGTGACATTAGAAATGCATGACACATATTATTCATAGGTTTTGTGCATATATGCCAGTTGGTATTGTGCACTTCTAAACATGTATCATAGGTCCGTAATATGAGTAGGACACCACAATTTAGTTTACTAAAGTTGCCTTCGATTTAATTGCTAGTTTTAGGATTTAATTAACAACCGGTTCTGGCAAGAACCGTTTTACTCAGTTCCAAACCAAACCGGTAGGCTTTTATATAGCTCGGTTCCAGTTCTTACATTTATCACTAAACGGTTCCGGCTTAGATCATTTCAGTCCTGTTGAACCATTTCACACCCCCTAGGCATGACCTAGTTTGGTTATAACGGTTATATCCAAGAGAACATTTTCTTTGTGTTTTGAGTTTTCCTTGCTTCGGAACGCACCAATCTTGATTCTCTAGTCTAACTGAATCAAATCTTTCCATTCATCCATCCAGATAACAAAACAAAAAAAAACAAAGCTCCTGCAATTGCAATGCATCATTACTCATTTCAGGACTCTGGTGGTGCAGAAGAAGATCTCCCTCTTAATCCCGCCGCCAACAACAACAACGTAGACCGTGCTCTGTACAATGACCTCGTCCAGATCTTTCCTCTCGTCCAGTCCTTGATTGTATGTTACATTTATTATTTAGTTTTTCTCTCTCTTTCTTTTTATGCTTATTTCACTTCAGGGTTTTTTATTTTTATTTTTTATTTGTTTCTGCTTTAGGGTTTCGTCAAAACTGTTTTTTTTTTTTACTGTTATTTGAATGTTAAATTGGAAATGTGGTATGTAGGATCAAAAGGCAAATAGTTCGTACAATCGTAGGGGGTCCATGATTTACACCAAGAAGCCTTCAAGAGAATCAATCTCTAATAAGGTAATTCTTCTCATTATGACATAGATTAGCACAATTCTATAAGTTGCAAACTTTACATATTGTTTCTGACTTTACACACTTGATTCCGTTTTGACCCGAACCGAATTGAAACATTTACAAAATCACCCGTTTTGACCCTAACCCATTTTCGTTTGCACCCGTTAATGTGATGCTTTTTCAAAATGACTCTTTTTGGACCCTAACTCAAATTCACTTGAACCTCTTTTTGACTCGAACCAATGAGACACTTTTTTATAACGGCCTGTTTTTTACTGAACTCATTTTCACTTGAATCCGGTTTGACCCGAACTGATGAGACACCTATTTAGAGCGACCCGTTCTGATATGAACTCATTTTCACTTAGTTGTTTTGTCCCGAATCAATTTGACACCATTTTAAATGTGACTCTCGTTTTGACCCGAGCTCATTTTTAATTGAAGCTATGTTACCTAAATCAATGTGACATTTTTTAAAAGTGACTGTTTTATGCGAGCTCATTCACTTGACTCCGTTTTGGACCGAACCAATGCAACACTTTTTAAACCAACCTATTTTTGGCTGAACCAATGTGACACTTTCTTAAAATTAAACGTTTTTTTTTTACGCGAACCCATTTTCACTTTAATCCGTTTTGACCCGAACCAATGCGACACTTCTTTGAACAGCCTGTTTTGACTCGAGCCTGTTTTGACCAAACCCAGTCTAACCGGGCATCCGACATGCCCGATTTCTAGGCCTATGTATAATCTTCAAACATTTTCAGGTGACTGAAGGAAAATGTAGGAATGCTCAATCAGTTCCCAGGAAAAAGCGCGGTGAAAATGGTGGAATTGAGCAAGTTGAAGGCGATGAGGGGTTGTCCGTGTTATCGTCGAGTGCTAATTTGGCTAAAGAAAGGGAAGAGTTGGTTAGTTTGAGGGAGAAAGTGGAGGATTTGCGGAAACAGTTGTTAGAGAAAGATGAAATGTTGAAATCAGCAGAAGCTTCCAAAAGTGAAACTGATTCTGTTAATAGCGTGCTTGATCAGGTGAAGAAACAGGCGTTGGAAAAGGACGCTTTACTGCGGTCTACTCAAGCACAGTTAGGCGATGTAAAGGTATGTGTTTAAAGATGTGTTTTCTGCATCAGTATTGAAAGCAGAGATGTGATTTGAACAATGAGCATTTGATAAATCATGGTGCGTAAAATAGTGTTTGGACGTACTTTTGTTATTTGAAGTTCTAATAATCCGATGTTTTAGCGTTTAGTTACCTCTGATTAAAAAATAATAATAATAAATAAAATGACTAAACGCCACATTTTATGAAAACAGAGAGTCAATTTGTGGAATGTGATTAAAAGTCTCTCGAATCAGGGTTGTCGCAGTGATAAGTGCCTCGAATACAGCTGCTGCACTTTACATGGTCCCACTGGTTAGCAGGGTATTGGTGGGGCCTGCTGTTTAGAAACATGGCGGGTTCTCACGGGTACTAATAGAAGTTGGGTTAAAATTGCTGTTTGCACAATACATCATTACAAATACAATTATAACTTGGGTGCACAAGATTTCTTGACTTGCTTTTTTTGGCGGGTTTTAGATATGCAATACTAACACGCGTAACGTTGTTGATGACCTTTATACAGATTAAGCTTGCTGATAAACAAGCAGCTGTAGAGAAACTACAGTGGGAAGCAATGACTTCCAACAAAAAGGTGGAGAAACTCCAAGAAGATTTGAATGCCATTCAAGGAGAGGCGTCATCATATACACTCTTATTCGAAGGTTTGCCAAATGATAATTATACCCTTTCGCATGAAGACTGTTATGATGTCACACCACTTGACGATCACCTTCCTGAAATAGTAAGCCATATGCCACCTGTAACGTTCCCGCTGGTTCACAGTCATTGCAAAACTTGGTACTTTGTCTAATTTGACGTGTAATACGCAGGATGAGCTGGAAGTGAGGAACATGGAAGAGGCACAAGAAGCATACATGGCTGCCGTTGCAGCTGCAAAAGAGAAGCAAGATGATGAGTCGATCGCGATTGCTGCCAATACTAGGTTGCTTCTGCAAGCTCTTGTTTTAAGAAGTTGACTAGTGTAAAATTCAACAGGGTTAAGCTGAGTATTTTTAGCAAAACAGAGCATTTAGTTTACCATTTGTTCAATGTTGTATTCGGCTGTTGGTGCAAGCATGTTGGTTTGTGAACGGGTCAGGATGGGTTGGCTGATCTACGCTAACTTAAATTATTTATGATACTTAATTTGTTAAATGTGATTATAAAAGATACGTTAGGTGATGGGTGTGGAGGAAGTCTATCACTTTGGGATGAGCCTCCACATAAGTTGCCATGTCATTGTGGGGCTAACCCATCACTTAAGTGATGGATCAAGGGTGTGGGTGATGGACATCCCCCACCTTTTTTTGTTAATTATATGGTCCCAACGTTCAAACAGGCCAGTCTCTCTCGTTTGCTTATTGATGAAACCGGGACACGCCAGTGTCGTCCCCACACCCACCTAGTACTTAAATAAAGCAATTTAAAAGATCATATCATACTCTAACTTAAATTATTTATCAAGTTTTTTTTTTTTTTTTGTTTTTTTAAAAGTAAACAAAAATTTCTACTTCTAAATTTTCCATTTTTTATCAAAATCTTCTAATGAAATCCTTTTCAACTGATATTGAATTGAAGTGAAGATTTGGGTTTAAATATCACATGTCTCAAGTTCGAATCTAATCTCAATCGAGTTTACCACAGTGTGTCTTCGAATGACTGGTTTTTCTCGAAACTAGAGATGGTGGGCCTAAGCTACCCAACGCTCCCCGCGACCGCATGCATACGAGTTCATCTTTTGCCTTTGAGTTACCCCGAAAAACAATAATGTTAACCCTAAAAAGAATTTTATTTATTTCAACCAGTATTATAGAACCCATTCATTGCAACTTATTACCATGATTCCCCCCAACCACCGTTACCTCCTCCGACTAGCCATATCATGCCGTAAAATAACCGCTCAAGTCACCAACACAACCACCGACTCCATCATCACCATGGCATCATCAACCGAGCAAGAGTTCATACCTTACTACCGATCTAAACTCACCACGTTTCCTAGACCATACAGGCTTTACGACGCTAACATCGCCTCCAGAGTCGGTGAAAAACTAGGGGTTCGTCTCACCGACATCGGTATCTCTCACGTTGATATTAATATCCATGAATTACCTTCAATCTCGACCCATCACCGCAAAATGATTTTTCCGTTGTTGGATTCTGTTAAACGCCTTGGAATTAGTGTCTCTGGTTTGGAGGAATTGGAATCATAGTTTTGGTTTTGTATAATTTGTTTTGGTTTCGAGTTGGACATTTGTTGTTAGTTATTATACTTTCAGTTTATTTGATTCTGTAGATATTCAAACGTCTGCATTTGACATTGTTGTACAAATCGCTAGGCAGGGTACCGACTAGCGATTAATAGCATTGGAATTTTTATGTGTATTTACAGTATTGTATATGCGCGCACACACACTTTTCTATATTAAATTGTTTGAAGTAGATTCAGGACCGGAATAGCCGGGATTTAAAGGGTTTGGCCTGAAACTGGCTGCAATCGCTGATCTGCAATGAATTAGGACAGCCTTTGACCAATGTTGGCTTCCTAGCGATTAGTTGTCTTGTCTGAATCCATGAAAACACTAAGGTGGACCTTTGATTAGTGATTAATTGAATGCTGATCGCGATTTTTTACAACCGTGAATAGAATGAACAGATCTACTAAAGATGTAATTTTGCTGAGGCATTTTACTGTTTTAGGAAATGTGTGAATGTAGTGATGTTTATGTTGTTAAAAGCGAGCTGGGCGTGTGCGTCTAGGCGATTAATCTAGATGAGGTCTAGCCGCCTCGAACAAATGCAAGGCGACCTTTATGATAGGCGAATGTGAGGAGAGCACATTACAGCATCCACAACACCAAACCTCCACCTAAGCTGCCGCATTAGATTCCAATCCAAACCTTGTTTAATAATCGGAACTTGGAAGTTAAAGGTAACCTAAAGCTCTTACATTGAACAATTTTGTATAATTTGTTTGAATTTTCAGTTGAACATTTTTTGTTACTGCTTGTGTTTTATTAATAAATAATGATGATTTACATTGCTGTGATTAGTTTTTACTTTCTGTATAAAGACTTCTCGTATGTCATTAGGTCGTATGCAAATCACATTTATTTTAATAACAGAGACCATCAATTAATCCACCAAACAAAATGGCAAAATGTAAGTTACCTGATATTAGATACACCTCAATAACAGGCAATATGACAACATTTATGTGTATATATGGAAATTCATTTATATTATCTGCTGGCTCATGTACTGAAGCATCCAACAAGGCATGACACTCAACAGTTGACCTTGATCCTGTGTTTTTTTTTTCTCCATTACCTCTGCCTGGTACATCCCGCTACATTGCATATCGAATTATCAATTGCATCAAATCCTGTTTTATAAATCTGTTGTTTTTTCTTCTTTTGCAGGCAGTGGGTGTCAACTAAGAACAATAACTTTTATACCTCTAAATCCTGAATAAAGCCCAATTTGTATGACGTACTTGAGATTGATTATTGGTCCTGTTAAGCACTTTTTCTGCGTGTGAGTGTTGTTCATGCCTCTCAAGGATCCTTGCCATTCTGTCACCAATAATGTGGTCAGAATTACACATATGCCAGTAAATCTCCAGGTACATCTTAAAAGTAATAGTCAAACTACGAAATCCAACTATACTTGACAGGGTAATTTTGGCCCATATATATTGATCGATTTGAGTTAGGTTTATATATAGTCTTTGTTATTCCCTTGACATTGTATGAAAAACGATAGTGTTACTATTACGTTTTGTGGCCCATTACAAATAATAAACCTATCAGAAAAATACACACACTTGCAATTTAATAAACAAGTTGGAATTTGTCATGCAAAGTTCTAGATATAACTTTATTGTATGAAAGAATGATAAAACTTTGCTAATCAGAAACCAACAGAGGTTGCCACAATCGTGGTCATTCACTTGGCGAGGGTGTGTGCACCTCTAAACTTTTGGGTGATTTTAACATGACATGACCACGAATAAACAAGCCACACGACCATGTGGTTGTTTCGAAAGTTTGAGAATTTGTGGTCGTGTATTAGCCTGTTGTTTATTGTTTTCCATGGTTTTCAATTATAGTGACCTAGTGATTGAATATAGCTAATGTGTGATGATACGAGAGGATTGATAATACCATATGTTTGGGATAAAAATAAATGACTATACAAGCATTTGCTAGCTAAGGGAGTAACTATTGGTCGAATAGCACTATTTAGACGAGTAGGTTATCCCTCTTAGCAGCCGAATAGTTTGAATATATTAGGGATAGATCATGTTTGTTATTAGAGATAATTATTGTATTTAAATTGTGTATATCCTTTCCTTATCCTTTTGGTTGTATCTCTCCCTATAAATAGGGGTATTGTTTTATCAATGAAACTCATTCAGATTACAGCCCAAATAACTTTCATGGTATCAGAGCTGATCGGCTCCTGATTACCTTTGTTTCGCTTCCGTCTTCTTTTTTTTTTCTGTCAGATTATTACCGGATTCGTTCGGTCCCTGTCGCCATGACAAAAGACGACACAGCAGCTGAATCGTCCACCAAACCGCTCCCTTTACACCCAGCCTACTCCGTGTCGAATATCCAATCTAAAATCCGGACGTTGGACGGATCTAAGGTTACCTATTCGGCATGGGTTAAGCTATTTAACCTTCATGCTGTCGCATACAAGGTTATTAACCACATCGACGGTTCAGCTCCTCCAGCCGCTACATCACCCGAGTACGAACAGTGGAAAGAATTAGATGCGTTGGTCTTGCAATGGATTTACAACACCGTTTCGGATGACAATCTGAAACGCCTCATGGATACCACTGATGCTCGATCGGCTTGGGTAAAACTCGAGAAGAAATACTTGAGTAACAAAAAGGCTCGCGCTGCGGCGCTTGAGACGAAATTCTGCAATCTTACTCTCACCTCCTGCGCCTCTGTTGAAGATTATTGTCAACAACTTTCTGATCTGGCGAATCAGTTAGCGGATGTTGATCAGCCCGTATCTGATTCACGCCTTGTTCTTCAGCTTGTGCGAGGGCTTCCGGCCGAATTTAACACCACTGCCTCGCTTATCAATCAGCAGGGTGTTGATTGGGACGAGGCTATCATCATGTTGAACGACGAGGTCATACGAATCGAAGCCCAGAAAGGCTCCCAGGCTACGGTACTTGCTGCTACTGCAGCCCCGGCTTCGGCCGGTTCTTCTTCCCACAGCAGCGCCCAACCACCCTCTGATCAGCAGAACCGCCGTGGCAGCAGAGGTCGTGGATCAGTTTCAAATCGCAGGGGCAGGGGTAGAGGTAGAGGTCGTCAGCAGCAGTTCCCTTGGACAGGTTATCAAGGACAGCAGCAATTGAACTCCTTTCCGGCGTGGGCATGGTGGACGCCTCCACCATGTCCTTATCCCACCCAACAACAATGGTCCAGCAGCCAAAAACAGTCAGATCAGACATCTTCACCGCAGGTTCAATTTGCCGGGTACCCCTCTGCCAATGCCGGTTATTCGCCGGCCCAATTTGCCCCACCAGGGTTCGTTATGCCGCAGTACAATCCTCTCTGCCCAACTGATTTGAGTGCTGCCATGTCCAGTATGCAAGTTAATAACTCAAATACAGGTTGGCAATCTGATGTTATGGATACCGGCGCTGAGTCCCACGTCGCCAAGGACCCATGTAAAATTATTATCCCTGATTCTACTCCTGTGTGTCGTAATATTTTGGTAGGCAATGGTATGTTTTTACCGATTAATCAGTCAGGCACCGACTTTCACCATTTACCAAACCGAACCTATATACTTCCCCACATCCTTTATAGCCCACAAATTATTAAAAATCTTATTTCCGTAAGACGATTTACTCGTGATAATTTAGTGTCTGTCGAATTTGACCCGTTTGGTTTTTCTTTGAAGGACCTCAAAACTAGGAAGCACCTATCTCGGCATGACAGTCCCGGGCCTCTCTACACGTTCACGCCGCCACAACTGCCACCTCAAGCCACCTTTATTGCTTCACATCATCTCCCTTGGCATGATCGTCTAGGACATCCCGGGGCGCAAGTTTTAGATATTTTAAATCGCAATTTTAATTTTCAATGTAATAAATAAAAACCTTCCAATGCGACTTAGGGGGTGAATTTGACAACTTAGCATTTAAAACCTTTGCTCAACATAACGGTTTACTTTTCCATTTTGCATGCCCACAAACCTCTTTTCAAAATGGAAGGGCCGAGCGTATGATTCGCCGCTTGAATGACATCATTCGGGCTCTCCTAATTCATGCGAATCTTCCTCCTTCCTTTTGGGTTGAAGCCCTACACACCGCCACATACTTACATAATATTTTACCCACCAAACGCCTAAACTTTTACACACCTACCTTTGTCCTTTATCTTCGCCACCCTGATTACGAACACTTACGAGTGTTCGGGTGTGCTTGCTACCCTAATACCTCCGCCACACAGCCCCATAAACTTCACCATCGGTCCATGCGATTCATTTTTCTCGGGTATCCTCCCGACTTTCGTGGCTATCGTTGCCTGGACCCTACCACGGGCAAGGTTCACATATCTCGTCATGTGACCTTTGATGAACATGTGTTCCCTTACACACTTTCACAACGTCCCGTCTCCTATCGCTTCCTAGATGACTATCCTCCCCCGGGTTTTACCTTTCGTCGGCCCCTTAGCCAACCCGTGGCCCAACCTGTGACCCAGCAGCCCGTGGCCCCACCCATTCCCAATCCTGTCACAGCACCATTCCAATTCACTTACACACGCCGGCCCAAACCCGGCCCAACAGCCACCACCCAGCAGCCCGGCCCAACCCACCACTCCGGCCCATCCTCAACTCAGCCCGCCCCACAGCCTGCCCAGCAGCCCACCCAGCCTGTTAACCATCACCCGATGACCACTCGGTCCAAGACCCGATCCAATGCCTCGGCCATACATCACACCCCTACAATCTCACCGGTCCCTACCTCGTATGCCAAAGCCCTGACTGATCCTAATTGGTTACATGCTATGCAAACCGAGTACTCGGCATTACAGGACAATGAAACATGGGAGCTTGTTCCCCGTCCTCACGACAGACCTGTCATCCGTTGCATGTGGTTATTTCGGCATAAGTTTAAATCGGATGGATCATTGGCTCGTTATAAGGCTCGATTAGTGGTTAATGGAAATTCACAAACGGTTGGTGTTGATTGTGACGAGACTTTCAGTCCGGTTGTTAAACCGGCTACTATTCGCACCGTGTTGTCACTTGCAGTTTCACGGGCTTGGCCGATTCACCAACTTGACGTCAAGAATGCGTTTTTACACGGGGAACTCAATGAGACAATATTTATGCATCAGCCACCGGGGTTTTATGATAAACGGTATCCTAATCATGTTTGTCGATTGAAGAAATCCCTCTACGGGCTTAAACAGGCACCAAGGGCGTGGTACACTCGCTTTGCTACTTTCATCACCTCTAAGGGGTTTCGTAGTACCACCAGTGATCAGTCCTTATTCGTGTATCACAAGGACCCGACGAATATTGCATACCTACTTTTATATGTTGATGATATCGTTCTAACCGCTTCTAATGATCGTCTCTTAACCACTATCATCAGTACTCTCTCCACCGAGTTTGCTATGACCGACTTGGGCTCGCTACACCATTTTTTGGGGATTACCGTGACCAAACAGAAAAATGGCATTTTTTTGTCCCAAGCTCAATATGCTAAGGATATTATTGCCCGCGCCTCTATGACCGCTTGCAAGCCTTGCTCTACACCGGTTGATCTATCTTCCAAGTTAAGTGCCACGGATGGGGCGCTATTTTCGGATCCTACGCTATATCGGAGTTTGGCGGGTGCCTTACAATATTTAACTTTCACGTGACCCGACTTGTCGTATGCTGTCTAGCAGGTATGCCTTTTTATGCATGAACCGCGAGATCCTCACTTTGCTTTCATGAAACGGATCATACGCTACCTACAAGGAACCGTTGATTACGGTATTCAAATCTCGCGGTCGGCTTCTTCTGACTTGGTTGCCTATTCTGACGCTGATTGGGGTGGATGCCCGGATTCTAGACGTTCTACATCGGGGTATTGTGTCTTCCTCGGGGACAACCTAATATCGTGGTCTGCAAAAAGACGACCTACTGTGTCCCGTTCTAGTGCCGAAGCCGAATACAAGGGAGTTGCCAATGCTGTGGCCGAGTTGTCCTGGATTCGCAATCTGCTGTTCGAACTTCTCATACCGGTGACTCGTGCCTCTGTTGTGTTTTGTGACAATATTTCAGCGGTTTATTTGTCCAACAATCCGGTTCAGCACCAACGAACGAAACACATTGAGATTGATATACATTTCGTTCGCGAAAAGGTTCGTCTTGGCCACATCAAGGTTCTTCATGTCCCGTCCTCGATGCAGTATGCGGATATTTTCACAAAAGGATTATCTCGTGAGCTATTCCAGTCATTTCGGTCCAGCTTGAGCGTTTGTCCTCCGCCCGCTCAAACTGAGGGGGTGTCTTAGCAGCCGAATAGTTTGAATATATTAGGGATAGATCGTGTTTGTTATTAGAGATAATTATTGTATTTAAATTGTGTATATCCTTTTCTTATCCTTTGGTTGTATCTCTCCCTATAAATAGGGGTATTGTTTTATCAATGAAACTCATTCAGATTACAGCCCAAATAACTTTCAATCCCAAGGTGTTTAAATTATAAAATAAAAGATATAATATGTTTAAGGATATAAGAAAGGGAAATGACATGATAGCTAGACAACGCTTATGGAGTTTGCATTGTTTATCACATGAGTTGATGAAGTGTTTAAATTCACTGATGAAATATTTATTTTTTTTTAAATAATCTATCTATATATATAAAAGAAAACGTATATGCTGACGTGATGTGCAATGGAGGCCTCAACCATCCCTTGAGAGTGTCACGTGGCATCATAATGGAGAGTTTTTAGTGTTTTTGAATTGTTTCCTTTTTAATTAAATTGAGTTATTTTAGGAAAAAAAATTAAAAATAAATGTAAAATTTTCTCTCTCATATTTCCTCCCATAATTTTTAAACGTTTATATCTTTTATATACGGGATTTTTTAAAGAAAAAAATTACACCAAATTAACGAGCGTTTATTATCTTTCCAACTAGTACCATAGTGCTATATAAAAAACGGAGAAAAAATCGACTATTTTTTGTGGGGTTTCGTTCATACAGGAAAAAAACACACAAAGTGTTCATGTTATCACGAAAAATTAGATTTTGTGGGGAATATAAGTTATTACTGATTAGAATACTATGAACATGCAATGATCGAGAGATTTTGTGGTTAGTTAACTTGAGCCATTTGCAATAGGTTATCACGTAAAATTAGATTTTTCAACCCTGGGACCCTCCCGGGGTAATCAGCTAGTTTTCTATATTTTGAAATGGTAACCCTTTTTCTCATTTAGCTTGATGCCTTTATAGCTAAAACTTAGTTTTTATATGGTCATCAATGTACAAATATTTTGAACAATATTTTGATAAAATACGATTGAAATAAGTTATTTTGAAAGTGCTATCGAATATCGATTGACCTAAGGAAGAGATGAGATAGCAAAGATGAAGAAATAAGGTAAAAGATATATGGCTTTAACAGTGAACTTATTCGATGCTTAGCTGTGGGATATATATATATATATATATATATATATATATATTTTGAACGGAAATTTTCATTAAAACACAGACAAGTCTTCAAACCGAAGACTGCCTAGAAACAGACCTTACAATATATACATAGGGTATTTCGCCCAATCAGACCGTATAATATTTTTAATCCTAGACTAATGTTTGAACCAAATAAACGAGAGGGCCTTCACACGAGTGACTATGTTCATGACTCTTGGCGTTCCGGCAAGATATTTTGCACCAACTCAACACCTTAGACCAAACACCAAACGCAAAACCGCATTTTACCATAAGATGCAGCGTTGATTCATCTTCTGCGTCTCAAAGAGGACAAGAAGTGTCCAAAATATTTATTCTCCTTCTCTCCAAAGCCAAACAGGTCGGATTCCGGTCTAACTCCATACGCCAAATAAATATATTAACTTTTACTGGCAGCTAATTCTCCCATTTCATCCTTTGCGTCTGCTGCACAGGAGCCGCTGAACGAAACCATTTCTTGACAGCTGCCACTGAAAACAGATCGTCGCTTCTAAAACCCCAACCCCAGGAGTCCTGTCCCACTTTAAGCTGCTTATTAGACAAAGAGCGGTTCAGATCTTGCAGCTCAGATATCGCCTCTACCGAAGTCGCATCAATCTTCCAATTTTCTGCCAAAGACATCACAGTGCCCAAACACTTAATTCTTTCCCCCACCCTTGCATTTTTTGGGCTCTCCTTCTCATAAAGTCTCGACCATCTCACCATATGAATACTCGAACCCCATTATAAATCTTTCCAGAATCTTATGGAATCACCCTTCCCTAGTTTACCTCTGATTAAACTTTTGAAGCTTTGTCCGTTAATCTCTAAACCATTCAAGAATTTAACAATCGTCTTCCAACACCCCGTATATGCATTATTCATGGGAAGAAAACCCATCTATTTTTCCTCCATGTATACCTTCAATGATATCTTTCCAGAGCCCATCATTATCATATTTAAAACGCTAAGCCCATTTCGCCAAAAGGGCCATATTCACATCAGCAATCTTAGTTATGCCTAACCCACCCTCCTTTTTTAATCTTGTGACTACTTTCCAAGAAACCCAATGCAAGCCTCTTCCATCTTTACTTCCAGACCACAAAAAATGACGAATAATTTTCTCAACGTTATCAATGACCGTCGAAGGAGCCTTATATAACGACATATAATATACCGGAAGACTAACCAACATCGATTTAATAAGTGTAAGTCTACCTCCAATGGAGATGAGTTTAGCCTTCCAAGTATTTAATCTACTCCGAATTGTACCCATTACCGGATCCCAATTGGAAATCCGGTTGATATTAGCTGCTACCTTAATTCCGAGATAATTAAAAGGCAACGTACCGACTTTACATCCCATCAACCTAGCCATATTTCCCACTTCCGAATCTTCTACACCCATCCCGAATAAAGTCAATTTATTAAGATTTATTTTAAGACCCGAACACAAATGGAACACCCTTAACAATCTGTTAATAGTCTCCATATTTTCTTTATTCCAAACACCCAAAATCAACGCGTCGTCAACATATAACATATGAGAAACAATCGGCCCTCCATTACAAACTCTCACCCCTTCAAACTCACCCACACTACACGCTTTGGAGATCATACAAGCCAAAGCCTCCATAACTATAAGAAAAAAGAAAGGAGATAATGGGTCTCATTGTTTAATACCCTTCTAACATTGGAACTTAAAGGTAGGAGACCCATTAATGAACACCGCTGATCTAGCCGAATGAAGAATACCACTAACCCAAAGGAACCATTTCGGAGGGAACCCCATCGCATCCATAATAGATAAAAGAAACTCCCAGTTGACATTATCATAAGCTTTTTCGAAATCAATTTTCAGGAGAAAAACTTGTTTCCTGTTATTCTTTACCCATCCAATGATTTCGTTAAGGACTAACGGCCCGTCCAAAATGAATCTTAGAAGAGAGAAGATTTAGAGGTAGATTAGTGATTTTTAGTGTAATTTGATAGAGAAGATTTGATGGACGGGCTATGAATGCTCTAAGTTTTAGGCATTTATACCAAACAAGTTGACTGGTTTCACTAGTTTGAAATATATAATGTTCAGTTTATGACGTATTAAATAAATTTACGAGTTATGATTTCAAACATAGAACCAACCGTTATTATTTATGATCTATGTTTTTTCATCTCATAAACGGTATTTGTTAATGTATAGAAGACTTCATACAAAAGTATAAAATTAAAGTATCAAACTACGATAACTAGCGGATCCGGCTGACTCAACTAACCCGACCACTAGTCTTTGTCATTGGTTAAAAAAGTAGTCTATATATAGAACCAACACTGAACATGCCTTTTTGCCATTTTTGGCTACAAAATCTAGTAACAACATTTAGGGATTCCTACATTAATTTGAACCTTTTGTTTGATGATCTTTGAGCTCGATACAAGGTTAACAAACATGTTTAAATCTCGTAGTGATGCCCCTTCTTTAACTGCCTTCATAGCTGCATGACTCAGCTCCTTCACTTTAACTCGTTCCGATTTATCGCCACTCAATGACTCAACCAACAACCGAGCCAACTCGACCGAGTCAGGAACAATCTCCGATCCACCCTCGCAAACTCGTTGACCAACACCCAACTGGTCAACCAACAGCTTAGCATTTGCAAACTGATCCGAACCCATTGGCCATGCCAACATCATCACACCCGCCGCGACCCCTTCCAATATCGAGTTCCACCCGCAATGAGTCACAAACGACCCCACCGCCCGATGTCTCAGTATCACCAACTGTGGGGCCCAACCTTTGACCACGAATCCTCGACCCTCTACCCGGTCTTCAAACCCACTAGGAACAAAACTCGAACCACTTTCCTTCACACACAATATAAAATTAACCTTACTTAGCTCGAGTGCATTCGCTAACAACCCCATTTGTTTCTCACTTAACGCGAACCGACTCCCAAAACATATATAAACAACCGAGTCATTTGGCTTTTTGTTAAGCCACCTGAGCAAGTCATCAGGTGGTACTGCACTGGACCCACCACGTTCAGTACTATTTGGGCCATGTTCATCGGGTAGTAATGGGCCCACAGCCCACACCCGATCATGCCCCATCTGTTTCTTCACATGATCTATATAAACCCCTTCCAATTCCTCAAACGTGTTGTATATCATCCCCCAACTTGACATATTCGCCAACATTCCCTTTCGAAATGCCTCGAAATCCGGGTCGCCAATTTTGTAATACCGCCACGGCTGCGACAACTGCCACCAAGGAAACTCTGGCGAGTTCGGGATTTCCGGGAAGGAAATCCCAAACTCGTCATCTCCAGCAGCATTTCTAGCATGGATCTCCGCCACGTCGCGCCATAAATTATGTAACATCACCAAACCAAGCGCGCCCATGGGCGAAAACACGACACGTTTAATGCCCAGGTGGGCCGCGAGTTCCGCGGTCCACCCGAGAAAGAAGTCGGACACAATGGCGACTGGTGGAGACGGGTGGGAATGAAACCATTTAACAATGGGATCAAATAGTTTTTGTGTGGAAACTACTTTGGAAATAAGGGGATGAGAGGATGGGTTGATATCGGGTTCTGGGAAGAGAAGAGTGTCTAGGGAAGAAGGGTGGGAGGACAGGAGAGGGTCGAAAAGCGTGCGGTTTGCGATGGTGATGATGACGGTGATGGTGAGGCCGCGGTCGAGGAGGTGGTGGGTGAGGTCGAGAAAGGGAATGATATGGCCGGAGCCGGGGAAAGGGTAGACGAGTAAGTGTGTGTTGCTTGTAGGCATATTTTTTGTTTTGATGGATTAAAACTAAGCTGATTGAGTGATTGGTATATATATAGAAAAGATGTTTATTACGAAAGATGGATTAAAACTAAGGTTTGGTATATGTTAGTTTCAGTTTTAGAACTATCGTGTCATTACCTGAAATAAATACACATATAAGTTTATTCGAGCCACATTTTTTTTTGAAAGGAATTATTCGAGCCACATAATCGTAAACAATATCCTGTTTTTCTTGTTTTATATTTTATATTTTTAACTTAATTTCTATCTAAAGAGTAGATAAATTTAAGAATCTTAACTTGATAATTTTAATAAATTAACGACCATAAACGACATGTAATGTTTTTTGAACGATAAATGACATGTAATTAAGCGACACATATTTGATAAGTTTTAGACCGGGTACATATAATATGATTTTATAGTTGACTATAAGATTAAGATTACCGATATCCGTACGTTCATACACTTGTCGGGTTACATCTCTAGCTTGTATGATTAACGATATTCTCGGTGGAAAAGCAAAGGAACAAAGTTGATGCTTGGTCGGTGGGAAAGCAAAGGAACAAAGTTGATGCTTGGAGGCCAAGGAACAAAGTTATTGG
Source organism: Ambrosia x helenae (assembly GCA_030844895.1). Lineage (NCBI taxonomy): Eukaryota > Viridiplantae > Streptophyta > Magnoliopsida > Asterales > Asteraceae > Ambrosia > Ambrosia x helenae. Next base: position 64,699,214 of record CM061227.1, on the reverse strand, counting down.
ATTATGAACGACGTAAAGATGGAGACGAATATGGTTTAGGATAACGAAAGCTATTAATATTAATAGTTTGGATTGGATATCACCACAAGAAAGGGAGGCTTTAGCGACGACAAATGGCGTCGCTAATAATGGGAAAAGTCGTCGCTATTGGTATTAGCGATGACAAATCGTCGCTGTTGTCTCGTCGCTATTTATTAGTCGCTGTTGATCATTTTTCGTCGCCATTGCTTGTCGTCGCTAATGATCATTAGCAACGATATTTACTGTCGCTAAGAAGACCGTGGGTATAAAGTACCTTAGCGACGACATTTTCAAGCCTGCTTATTTCCAATTTGAAGACACAAGCCTGCTTGTCGTCACTAAGGCCTGCTTCTTTTTCCCCATTTTTTTGCTGTTTCAAACCTCCCTATTCCATTTTCAAGCCTGCTTATTTCCAATTTGAAGCACAACAAAACGAACATAAACATAAATATTTTAAGTCACAATCCAAACTAATAAAAACACAAATAGTTTACATCCTAATATGTCACAATCCATACCGTTTCAACCAAAAATGTTGTTTTACATTAACTCCACATCATCACCACTTTCATCATTGGCGTCTTCACCATTGGCATCTTCATTTGGAACCTTGGCGGAGTCTAAACTTGGGTTCGAAACCAAATACCTAGCAGTTCCTCGCGAAACTCCGCATTTTGAAAGAAACTTTTAAAATAACCCTATTAAAATATCAAAATAAACCAAATTAACATAATACCAACATTAACCCAACGGCAAACTATCAACATAATAAATAGTAAATTTATAACATCTATATTGCAAATCATATACAACCAACATTTACCAAACTACCAAAGAATCAACATTAACCGAATCCGCAAACTACCAACATAATAAACTAAATTTACAACATTCATATACCAAACATATACGACCAACTTTTACCAAAGCATCAAACATTAATCTAATCCGCAAACTACCGACATAATGAACTAAATTTACAACATTTACATGGCAAACATATACGACCAACATTTGTCAAACTATCAAAGCATCAAGAGTAACCCAATCCTCAAACTACCAACATAAGAAAACCAAACTTACCACAATTATATGCCAAACATATATAACTAACATTTACCAAACTATCAAAGCATCAACATTAACCTATTCGCAAACTACCAACATTATAAATCTAAATTTACCAATTTACCAGCCTAACATGCATTCGTCGAACCTTATATAAGTTCTTAAACTAAAATAAGCTACTTTACCTTCGGATATTATCGAGTTTGCGACTCCTCACCAAAGACACATAGCGCTTTACTAGAAGAAGGTTTAGGCCCAAGACCCCGAATTTGTCCGCGTCTTGAACCCATCACATTCTCGAAGATCGCAATATCTTTCGGTCATGAGGAACTACTACTGCCTTCTTCCCCAAAACCTTCTTCATCAAAGTCTTGAATTGAAGCCGCATACTCTGCCACTAATGCGTTCTGTATTTACAAAGATTATTTATTAGATTTATATATATATATATATATATATATATATATATTTGGTGACTACACTTTAAACAAATACTTACATATTCATTTTTGGCTTGCGGGCTGTCAAAGTTTCCAGCTTTATCGGTGTGGGTTTTATAAAAAGTTTCTAGCCGGGTCATATCCTGAAAACATTAAAACTTAAATTAGACAGTAAATGAACACCACTATATATATATATATATATCGATATATAAAACATCACCTCTTTGAAAGCTCGGCTAGCGTAGGAGCTCGTTCCACCTCGGTAATTGTATTCCAGTTTCGCACGACATGCTACGTTAGTTAAGGATCGTTTGATATGTCCCGGGCTCAAGAAATGGCTTATAGTTTTCTGCCAGTTCTCATTAGGCATATGTCCCGGGCTCAAGAAAACATATAAAATATACTTATAAATATATAATTTACCCTCATGTTTTCCTCCAAGCTATTCCTATAAGCCTTGTCAACATTTCTCCAGCCTTCTCTATCAAACGGTATGTTTCGTCACATATAAATACCCGCCCCGCGAGTAAATAAGTAGCATTTTTTTTACCAACGGGATGAAATGTAATCTCTTTATCAAAGTCAACGGTCAAAGGCCTCCCCTTTCTACTCTTCAACTCACTATCGAGTTGATAGTTTTTGGCCTTACCCCTAGTCTTCTTTCTAGGAACAACTTCAATTATATTTAAAAACTATTAGTCACAATATTTTATAATAAATAAAAACATAATAGTAAAGAACTGATTTTAGTAAGACTTACGATCTTGTTGATGGTTCCCATTCCAGTTGAAGCCAACCCCACCAGGTGGTTCATCCCCAGCCTTATCCCTTCCATGTTCAAGGCCCATCACATCGGCCATAACATAAACAAATACAAACCATAAAGAAAACATGTCCTGAAAAGTTACAAATTAATATAAATACTAAGAAACACACTTACAAACATATATCTATACTATCTTATAAAGCATTTCACAAGGACCTCTTAATTTTTAAGTAATACAACTATAAATGCTTAAAGTACAACACATAATGCATGTAGTAACTACTTTTTAAAGTCATTTATGTCTTTTCAAACATAACTTGCACATATACCCCTTATTAGTTACAGTTTCCATCCCTTATCTATCTATACTATATTATAATTTTATACAATACTTACATATTTGCCCCATCAACTTTATTTATTTAAATACTAATTACATATTTTGCATCTTTATTTTAACCAACTACCCCTACGATTTTTAAATATTCATAACTTTTTCAGATGATAATATTTTCCTAATATTATTACACCGTATAAAAAAGCATTTTATTCTCTTTAATTTGAGTATAGTATTGCTATAGTTTTTTATTTATAAAAAAATATATTATGGTTAAGCAATAACCGAAACAAAAACAAAAGAAAAAACGAAAATGAACTGAAATCATCTAAACTTTATTAATACATTTCCCATTGATGTCTTAAAATTCAAGTTGTACATTTATAATTGCTTAGAATACAACACACAATGCACATGTTAACTACTTACACAATACTTGCACATTTGTCCCCTGAACTATATCCAATTCCTTTTATTTAAATAATAATTACACTCTTCACCCTTATTTTAACCAACTACCCCACGGTTTTTAAATGTCCACAACTTTTTCACATTTTAATATTTTCTTAATATTATTACACTGTATAAACGAGCATTTTAATCTTTTTAATTTGAGTATAGTATTGCTATAGTTTTTTTTAATTTAAAAAATAATATGTTGGGGTTAAGTAATAACCAATCTATACTATCTTATATTACATTTCACAATGACTTCTTAAAATCTAAGTTTTACAAGCATAATTCCTTAGAGTACAACACAGAATGCATATACTAACTTCTTTTTTAGGGCAAATATGTCTTTTATACAATACTTACACATTTTTCCCCTCAAGTTTTTTTATTTAAATAAAAATTACACTTTTCACCCTTATTTTAACCAACTACCCCCACGATTTTTAAACATCCATAATTTTTTATATGATAATATTTTTCTAATATTATTATACCGTAAAAACGAATATTTTTTCTCTTTAATTTGAGTATAGTATTGCTATAGTATTTTGTAATTTAGAAATGATATGTTATGGTTAAGTAATAACCGAAACGAAAACAATCGAAAATGAACCGAAATCATTTATAATGTCTATACTATATTATAAAGTATTTGACAAGGACTTCTTAAATTCTAAGAGGTACAAATTTAATTATTTATCATACAACACCCAATGCATATAATAACTACATTTTAGGGGCAATTTTGTATTTGAAACACCATATTTAATTAAAATGAAGTCTAAGAGTTTTTTTTTTGAACGGCCAATTGGAATCACTCACGGATCATTGGAGTATCATCGCGTCACCAGTGTTACCACGCGATCATATTTCACCACCAAGTAACCAATTCAGGAGGAAACTCATAATTATGAGAAAACCCCCTTGTGAGATTCGAACCCAGGACCTTATAGTCCCTAAGTCTTATCCCACAACCAAAATGCCGCTAGACTATAATGCCTTTGGCAAAATGAAGTCAAGAGTTAAGTGATGTTTATGAGAGCACATGACATTTAATTATACAATTACTTTAACACATTAAATAGAAAACATATAAAAGATAATTCATAATACTACATGTTTTGTTATAATATTTTATATACTTTATAAAAGTTAAAGTTTTATAAACTTGATAATACTATAAGAAATCAATAATGATGAGGTAACGATTTGCATTTTGAAATCATTATGTTATATTGATATACCCAAACATGCATAATCTTACCTAAAACAATACATCACCGGATTCTATGACCGGGGACGAAAGTTTTCATTTATAATAAATTTCAAACAAAGGTTTCCAATAATTATGGTCAATTGATCATGATTAAATTAGATGGAAGTGAATTTTCTTTTACAAAAGGTATTTGACATATTATAATATGTGAAAATTTGATATCGAATTGTATGATAATTTTAATATGTTGTAAATTTAGTTAAATGATTATTAATAAAAAAATAACTCTGGAGTTTGATAGATAAGTATTTCTTACTCTAGGGAGAGGGGATCGAAAATGGAAATTTATGTTATAAAGAAAAGTTGTCTCATATCATTAAATCATTTGATATGAAATACATCAAACTTATTGTTTTTGATAATATTATCTTGTGTTTATAAGAAAGAGAAATGAGTAATTCCTATATTGGTTCCATTTTTATATATGTTTCAATGCAAGTTTCGTTTAAAACATAATTGTGTCTTGATAATATACAAGTCATCTAAGCATAGCGAACAAGTTATGAAAGTCATGAAAGCATAGCGAGTTAACTTGCTGCCACACATGTGTGTGATTCAATGTTTTCCGCTTAATTCTTGTTCGGTTTAACGGTCCCGCCGCAACGCGCGGGTTTCCCACTAGTACTAATAAACACACTTACAAGCATACATACTAATATACACACTTTATATTCTTTAAAACATGAACAACTTTCAAGTTTCCAAACTTACATACTTTATACAAACCTATATACATATACACACATATCAAAACCTACATATACACAATTAAAACCAACACTACTTTATATTCTTTAAAACATGAACAACTTTCAATTTTTTACTTACAAACTTCAAACATACCTTCATACATATACACACAAATCAAAACCTACATATATACGATTAAAACCAACACTACTTTATATTCTTTAAAACCTGAACGTTCAATTTTCCATACTTCATACATACCTACATACTAACATACACAAATACATACTAACATACACAATTTACATACTCAGTGGCGAAACTTGAACTTTTTAATTAGAGGGTCATAATATAACTTTAACTATATCATCATCAAGTGGTTAACATAATATTTACTCGCCTACAGCTTTTATTTATATTTAATATATCAACAAAAGCCTTAAGTTTATTTTTTTTTTTGACTTTACTAAGCTATTTTTTATATGACGAATTCACAAAAAAGTTATCCTTTTTAAAACACTAAAATAAATGTATATACACACTGAAAATTCCAAAGTTTATGACGAAATAATTATATGAGCATAGATCTAACGTAACACTCAATAATAATTAATATATAAAATTGAGTATCAAATTGACAAGGAGAATAATTATATGACAAAAATTTATAAAATTATTTGACAATGAGTTATCAAACTGAAAATTCCATATGAAAAAAACTAACCTTTTTTTGTTGATTTTTCGGTGATGATCGAGACGTGAAAAGCTACATTATATAAGAACAAACATGTTAGGATCTGAGTTTGATTGTTTTGATTTGTTTAAGTAAAGATGAGAAGAAGGAAGTGAACTATAAATGGAAAGTGCAGCGGAATGATAAACTATAAAATCAAAACAAGAGAATAATTGTTTTCAATCGAATGCTTTCATTAATTGAAAGATACAATACTACAGGTACTCCCCCTCAGCCTGACCACTCTGTGATTGTTTGTCTGAGAGAATGTTTTGAGTGATGAATAGAACAGTATAGACACTGTACTATTTATAGACAAATCTAAACCACTGATGATCTAAGCTGACGTCACCTAAGACAGCGACCTCTAACAGAATAACAACATAAAACATCTGTTAAATACAAACTACTATTACATTGTAAAACACTGAAAGGTAAACTGCTGTTAGGGAAAACTCTGATGGTCTTGTATCATCTGTTGGAGCCTAATTGCTGTTGGCTCCAACAGACCTTTAGTCTTCAGCACTTTAGTCAGCAGTTGTTCTTCATCAGACCTTTAGTCAGTAGTTGTTCTCTAGCAGTTGTTTATCCAGTAGTCCTTTGTAGCAGCAGTTGTTTCCAACAGTTGTTGAGTACAGCAGATGTTAGGGTCAATAGTCTTTTGGGAGAAGTATCTTGTAAATGCTGTTTATTTCTAAGGATCAACTGAGTAGTATATTTTGGCTTTTCAATCATCTGTTCTTCTCCAGGTCAGCATACCCAACAATCTCCCCCCTAGAACAGATGATGCCAAAACTAAGCTTTATTCTTGATCTTTATTTCCTCATCAGACTTTCTCTGATTTGACCTTTGAATTGTAACTCAAAGTTCAATGAGTAGAGGTCTTCTGCATCTCTTTCAAGCTCAAGGTTCAGCAGTGTTTGGAGGTCATCTGCACACAGGCCATATGCATCATCCATGCTTAGCTTTTGAGCTTCTCCATCTGATCTGAGCAGAGTTAATTCATGTTTGTCTTTCTTGACCTTCCATTTTAGAATTTTTGAATCAGAGGATTTGCTGAGATGCACTTTTATTCTGGATAAGTTTGGTGATGGAGGTCTCCCAATGAGTTTCTCTGAGTTTTTCAGAAGTGGGATCAGAGAAATAGTGTATTTGATTATAGAGGCCATCCTTTTTAAAAGTATCAGCAAACTTCTTCTGATCTTCTTCAGACATTTCTTTCTTCTTTTTGAATTGTCTTCTTGCAGCAACAGATAGATCAGAAGTATCAAGTAGGTTGTCTAATGTAAAAGCCTGTTGAGGTCTCTTCATCATGGGTTCATCAGAGTAGACAGGTTTTCTGGGCAAGGTAGGGTCTTTCTTCCTGTTTTCTTCCAACTTTTGTAAGTTTCAACCAGCCTCAGCTCTGACCATCTTGCAACAGACGTCATCTCCCCATACTTTGCAGCCACAATCTCTTGTCTCATTATTCTGAATTTTAAGGCTCTGGTTGGATCTCTGCCTTTACTAAAATCTGGGGCAGAGACCTTAGTTGGGGGATTCTTAGTCATGTCCTCAATTCTTATGAGTTCTTCTCTGAGAGCATGAGTGGTCCAGCCTGCAAACTGTTTCCTGTTTGCTTTGTAAGGCATGGTTGCCAAGATCTGTTCAAGAAGTGATTCCCTAACCCCCCTTTCCATGTCACTGCTGAGAGGAATGGTAGACATGGAGTTGCTCAGGGTCTTAGCAAAATCTTCAATCCTTCTCAGTTTGCTAAGCTTTGCTAAATGGATGCCCTGAACAATCCTGTCATCTTTCCCTTTGCATTTCTCTTTGATGATTGCATCTGCCTGTTCAGCCTTGTATTTAAGATATTTGTCTATGTTTAGGGGAACAGGAAAATTTGGAAGAGATTGGAAAGATCTTTCAGATGGTTGTTCAGTATTGTAGAAGGATTGCATTTCCCCATTGAGTAGATCAAGTTCAAGGGGATACTGAACAGCCAATGGTGTAATGGTTGGTGGTAGTCTATGGGATGTAAATTGTGAGGTGTGTGGTGAAAATGATGAAAGTGGAATGGCTGATATGGGTGTAGATTGTGTGGTTGAAGTAGGAGGTAGTGAGGTTTGTATGTTTTCATCCTGTACAATAATGGTAGATTTTCTCTTCCTTCTGTACAAGATTTTTGGTGATGGTGGTGTTGCAGCAGTGGTTGTGTCAACATCTGTTGGCACTTTTGTAGAACCAGCAGATGTTTGGGATTTGGGTGGTAGAGTGGTTGTAGGTGGTGTATTGGTGGTTGTGGTAGCAGGTTCAGTGGTTGGTTTGTTGGTTTTAGTGGTTGGTTCAGATGTTGTGGTGGTATCAGTGGTTTTAGTGGCAACAGTGGTTTTGGTGGCAGTGGTTTTAGCAGCAAGTTTGGATGGTGGTTGTCTGACATGTTTGGCATGCATTTTCTTCCTTTTAGAGGAACCCACATCCTCAACTTCTTGCGGTTGTTCTTTCTTCAATTGCACCAAAAACTCTGCTTTAACTTCCAAAGTGTCAGCCCTCTTTTGCTTTTCCTCGGCAGCCTTTTCAGCTTTTTCATTAGCAGAGGTATCAACTTCCTTTGCTTTGCTAGTTTTAGCAGTTTTAGTAGCAGCAGAGGTTTGAACATTTGGTTGTTGTTGTTGTTGTGGTGCTGTGTGGGTAGACCCTGGTTTGTTGGCAGACTTTGATTTTCCCTTTTGTGAGGGTGGACAACCAAAAGGATCTAGTTTTGGCAATCTATCCCTGCCACTCTCCCTCTTTTTGACATCATCAGCAGTGAATTCATCATCATCTTCATCTCTGAGAATGGTGGTAGGGGCAGAGCCAGTGGTCTTCAGCAAATGATCTTTAATGGATTGAATGTCAGCTTGGGTATTTTTGTACCTAGCATCCACCATAGTTCTGATTTGAGCCATATATGTTTCATGAGTCTGATCTGCTAATTTTCTATGAGCTATGATGATGGGGGGAACAGATTTCCATAGCTCAATAGTAATATCTTCAGTGGATGGTTGACTCTTGGTAAGAGTAGCTAATGATCCCAATATTGTCTTGATATCTGATTTGATATCAGCAACAGAGGTTTCTATGGACTGTACTCTGGCCGTCAATTCTTGGTATTTTAACCCATCACCTAAGTTAATAGGATCATCTGGATTCCTACTAGTGGTAGTTGTAACTGGTTCAGTCCTAGGAGGTGAGTCCAAAGGATGAGAACCAGATGCCCCTTTTTCTTGGTTTTGGGGACTTCCAACTGATTTTGGGGACACTATAGTGGCCTCATCGCTTGTTCCTTCAAAGAAGTCTTAGTTATGTAACCACTGTCCTGTTGTGAGACAATGGTCTCTACATCAGTAGTGGCTGCTTCATTTGAAAACTCACCTAGAGTTTCATTGAACTCTAGGGGTGTAACCTCCTCTTCTGCTTGTGGGAAGGCTTATTGATGTTCCTCATTCCCAGTCACTTGTGGAGGTATACTCTCATTGATGGGTGAAAGAGAGGAACTGGGATTGTCCTGAGTTTTATCAATAGCCTTAAACAGAGGTTGCATGGTTGGGGGAACATGTTTTGGGGAAAGTGGAGGAGTGAAAAGAGAATTAGCCATGGGAGAGGGGCTTGTGAACATATGGTCAAGTGACTCATATGTATCATGATGTGTTTCCCTTTGGCTTACAACATGATCCTTTTGTGAGGATTCATGAGGAGTTTGTTCAGGTTGAGATATATCCATCTGTTGTGAGGAAGTAACAACAGTGGTTTCTTGTTGTCTTTGTGTTGTAACAGGGTTTTCCTCTGGTATCTCATCTTCCAGAGGCCCCTTTTTGGTTTTAGTGGTGGTTTTTGTGGATGGACGTTTTCTTTTGGAGGTGACTGGTGTGGGTTTCACAGCACTGGATGTAGTGCCATGATCACCAGGAGCAGTGGGCTCAACAACAGAGGTTTGGACAACAGGTGTTGTCTTGGTTGTAACATCGCCAAATTTTCAAATTATAAAATGTATATTATTTTCATAATGTGCCTAAGTTTTATTTCCCGACCACACAACTTATATATATATATACATATATATATAATAATAATAATAATAATAATAATACATAATACATAATACATAATACATAATACATAGTAACTATAATGTATTAGTTGATTAATATAGACAAGCCCAACCCCTTTGGAAGACAAAGCCCAGCCCACAAGCCCAAACACCCTCCACCCCTATCTGTCAAAAAAAGAGAAAAATTGTGTTCCACCCGGGTTTCGAACCCGCGCCGATCACCAACCAACACAATCACCAAACCAACTGAGCTGCAAGCCTTATCTTGCTTTTACTCCAACTCATTGATATATATATACAAACAACTATCTTTTCCTCTTGCCCTTTCTCCTTCGACGAACAGCAGCAGCTGTATGATATTTATTTTTATTTTTTATATTTTTTCTTTTTTTACCAACCCACTGATTTATCAATCAATCACATAATTATGGTAAGAATTCATGTTATTCGGCCAATTCTGACTCATAGCTTCGTCAAATATCAATCAATTATTGCCAAGATTAATTCATCACGCGTATTATCAATGGTGTGGGTCAAACTTACCAATTAAGCAATCTAGACATTAACAGTATAAATTGGACATCACATCATATTCTAACATCGCCGAACAAACTCCCTCAACCTCCAATTTCACTTAAAAATCCCCTGATCGTTGATTTCTGTTCATCTTTTGACCCAAGCCTTGACCGAACGAATCTGTATCATAAAGTGTTTGTAAGTGTAATATTTGTTGTGGGTTTTGTTAATCGGCGTCTGCACAACATTAGCCCCATGTTTAATTGGGTTAATGTTGTGAGAATTGCCTGATTGTAGATCTAGGGCTCGTAATTGGGATTTTGGGGAAGAACATCTCTGTCTATATTTATTTTATATTAACAACAACCAAACACAACCACTGGCTTGGACCAGGTGGTTGTGTCTGGTGTCCAACAGCCGAGTCATGCGGGTTCGAGTCCCGGCATGGACACCCTTTTTCCACTTCTTTTTCATTTTTTTTAAAACAAACCAATTATACTTATATATTATCTTTAAATCTTGTAAATTCATTTATAAATATTGAAACCTTTTTATAAATTCTAAAAAAATTATATTTATCAAATCTGATGTAAAAGATTTATCTACAATTTTTAGTTTTCTGAAATTCATTTATTTAATATTTATAATAATTAAATCAATTTTATACTATTATATTTACAAAAATCCATTAAAATATCAAAACAATTTTATAAATTTCTACAAAAATTATCCTGAGTTTGTACAATGTTAGACTTTACTGAAATGATTTTTAATTTTGAAAAATCATTTATTTTATATTTTTAATCAATTTTTGTTAGTTTTAATCATAATAAATTCAATTTTTATTATTTTTGCACCAAAATTTTATACAAATTATTTCTGAATATTTAGAACAGAAATATAAATTTTAAACTTAAAATTCTTTAATTTTAGTAATTTTTAATTATTAAAGTTAAGGTTTGACAATTTGTAATAAATAGATTTAATAATCTATTTAAAAGAAAATAATTTTATAAAAATTATTTTTATACTTTAAACACATTATTGTGACCATCTTAAATTAAAATTCTTATAAAAGGTTTTTGGTTATTTATTTACTAATATCCTCTCAATTATCAAACATTTTTAATAATAATCAAACGAGCATTTATCCCCAAATTCGAAGCCCTAGAACTTATACATTTGTAGACTTGATAGACTTAGACATATTTATTACTTTATTATAGGGTGATACTTGATACATTTGGGCAACACCATTATTCAATTTTTCAACAGATATAACATTTTACCAAGGTGAGTTTTACATAGCCCCTTTTCTATTTATCACCGTTTTTGGGGTGAAACATGTTACAACATCATTTATGCAATTCAATCATCAATGTGTCTATGTGTTTTCTATGTTGCATTATGTCTTGAGCATGATTAGAGTAAGCACCATTCTAGCATAATCATTAACTCCGTACAAGCCGACGGTATACATTGATAGATCTATTGGACTAACAATCCCACCCGGATACGTGCCTCCTACAAAGGTAGCGTGGGTGTTTGTTATCGTATAACATATTCAAGTGAACCATGAGCGTATGGGATGTATCATATTATAACAGTCACCAGGGTTGGTTATGCACTCGATTTATTTCTAGTATGTTCTCACATATGGACTAGATTGACATGACACATGAATTGCACAACATTTTTATTCAATTATCAAAAACCTATGTAATTCTCACCAACTTTTGTTGACCCAAAACATTTTCAACTTAATATGTTTCAGGTTCTATTTGCTTGAAGAATTGAATTGATGCTTGAAGATATGTGTATAGTTTTATTCAATTTGATGTACCAATTCTAGAACAATTGTATGTAATTCATTTAAATTATTTAATGGAATTTATTATTCACCATGAGCTACTGAACAATCATCATTACGTGACATCCCGATGTTTCCGCCATCGGTTGGGGTGTTACATTGGTCCTTTTTGTTTGTGTTTTAGAAACTTTTGACACTTTTGATACTTTATCTTGGGTGGTTGAACCCAGCATTCTTGTGAAAGTTTCATCAGTTAGACTTTTCATATTAACAGACGCACCCTTTTTAAAATCTTTTTCTGGGAAAACCTTTTGAAGGATTACACTCAAAATTCTTGGGTAAAGTAGAAAAGCATTATTTGTTCCAGACTGTATAGCCTTCACATTTGATACTAAGTCCATAAACAGGCCCTGGGATAAATTGAAGTCAGAGTCTGATAGCATAGCATATCCTAAGTACTGAATCCTTAATGGGATTTCATTAAAGGAAGTGGATTTAGCAGAGACACAGAGAAGGAGGGTATGAAAGAAAAATTTTATGACTGGTGGGAAAAACTTTTTAAACAGAGTTGACCCAGTCATTTGTGCATCATATCCTCTTTCCTGAAACTCTGTGTGAAGCTCAGCCTTAGGAAAAGAGTCGTTACCTGACAAGTCATTGAGTGAGAAACTTGTGGATATCAGTTCATGGGTAATGGCGGCATTTGTTTCTCCAATTTTTGAGATTATGGTTGTAGGCTTTTTGTCTTGAAGAAGAAACTCAGTGTTTAACCAAAATTCTTGGAGTGTGTCGAGATATATGGGAGCATCAGCGGTTAGGATTGTCAGGTATTTGGAATTTAGGATGATGTCAATGGTGGAATGGAATGGAACGTTTTCATCTGTTTTCACCAGATATGGGAGATAATTGTGGGTGGCTTTTGCTTGAAGATCCATTGTAATGGATTTCGACTGTGAGAATGAGAGGAATTTGAGTAAGGGTTTGAGGTTGAAGAAGGCGGTTTCAGTATTTTGAATACAATGAGACAGTGCAACGATTGTTGTGGTAAAACATGGTTTTTATAGGCTCTGGTGAAACCGCTGATGTGGCCAAAACTCTGCTTTTGGGAGCAGATGTGGCAAACATCTGATGGCCAAACATCTCGTGGCATACAGCTGTTGCCAAAAGTCTGACGCAAACAGTTGTTGTCTTACCAAAGTGCTGATGCTAACAACACTTGTTTTTTTTATTTTTTTTATTATATATATATATATGTATATAATGAAACGGTTGTTTTATCTGATCAGAGGTTTGAAACATATTTTTCAACCAAACAGTGGTTGTTTTATCTGATCAGATGTTTGAAACAGATTTTTCAACTAACAGTGGATATAATGGATGAAACAGTGGTTGTTTTATCCTTAACAGATTTTTCAACCAAAATGCTATTTTTAAGGATGAATTTTGATTTTTCTGAAACATTTTAATGTTTTTATTTAAAACATCTTTTTTGTTTAGTCCATCTTTAGCATACCAATTCTAGAAATCAGATTTGTGAAGGTAGATGTGTCTAACGCTTTTGTCAACACATCTGCCAACTGATCCTCTGTTGGAACATGGTGCATAGAAATCAAACCTTTTCATAGCTATCTCTGACAAAATGATGTCTGATGTCTATGTGCTTTGTTGTTGAGTGAGATACTGGATTTTTGATGATATTTTCAGCAGCTTGACTATCCAACATGAGTGGAGTTCTCAATGCAGTTATCCCAAAATCCAGTAGTTGATTTTGAAGTCACATGAGTAGGGCTGTACAGCTTGCAGCAGCAATGTATTCAGCCTCAGCGGTTGAAGTTGAAACGGCTGCTTGCTTTTTGCTTTGCCATGATACTAAGGCATTCCCTAGAAACTGGCACCCTCCTGATGTAAATCACTATCTGAATAACCTGAAAGCTCATTGTTTCCATTAGCAGGATACCAGATACCAAGTGTGGGAGCACCTTTTAGGTATCTAAATATCCTTTTCACATCAATAAGGTTTGACTTTCTGGGTAAAGCCTAGGATCTAGAATAAACACAAGTGGCAAACCTAAAGTCTGGCCTTGATGCAGTTAAGTACAATAAAGGCCCAATCATGCATCTGTAATGGTCTGGTCAACCAGTTCATCCTTGTCATCAATAGTGATTAGCTTGACTATAGTCATGGGTGTACTATATGGCTTACAATCATTCATCTCAAATCTAGTTAACAAATTTTTCACATATTTGTTTTGATGAATGAATGTGCCATTTTGCAGCTGCTTCACTTGGAGACCAAGGAAGCACTGAAGTTCACCCATAGCACTCATTTCAAACTCTGCTATCATGAGTTCCCTAAACTCTTCACACATTTTGTTACATGTGGATCCAAAAATGATGTCATCCACATATATTTGAACAATCATTAAGTCTTTCCCTCTCCATTTTAAAAATAAGGTTTTATCAATTTTGCCTCTTGTGAAACCAATGGATAAGAGAAAGGTGGAAAGAGTTTCATACCATGCCCTAGGTGCTTGCTTGAGTCCATACAAGGCTTTGTTAAGCTTATAGACATGATCAAGATTGAATGTGTCTTCAAAACCAGGTGGTTGACAAATATAGACTTCCTCCTGAATTTTGCCATATAGGAATGCACATTTGATGTCCATCTGATACACCTTGATGTTGTGGTTGACAACAAAGGCTAGGAAGAGTCTGATAGCTTCTAGCCTAGCTACAGGAGTAAAGGTTTCATCATAGTCTATCCCCTCTTCTTGTCTGAAGCCTTGAACCACAAGCCTGGCTTTGTTCTTGACAACAATACCCCTTTCATCAGTTTTGTTTTTGAAGACCCACTTTGTGCCAATTGGACAAACATCCTTAGGCAGTGGTACAAGTTCTCATACTTGTTGTCTTTTAAACTAAAGGAGCTCTTCCTGCATGGCTTCTACCCAACTGTTGTCTTTTAGTGCCTCTTGGTACTTGACAGGTTGTGTGAAAGATAGAAATCCTGCAAAAAGATAGATATTTGAGGATTGGCTTCTTGTGAGTACACCCTCTCTGATGTTGCCAATGATTTGATCTGGTGGATGAGCTCTTAGGTAGATTAGATCTCCCTGATATGGTATGATGGCATTTTGTGGTGAAGGACAAAGGTTTGGTGACTCTATTGATGTAACATCTGTTTGCACTTCGGTAGTGCCAACAGATGTTTGAAATGGAGGTGGGGGAATGGGTCCAAGTGGTGTGAAACTGGAATGACTTTTGTCAACAGATGTTTGACTTTTTTCAACAGATGATTGAGCAGTGGATGTAATTGGTGAAGCAGTGGTTTGAGGGTAAGACTGGCCAAGAGTGGCTGACTCAGCTGTGACAGAGTTTTGACAGGTGTTTTGAGCAGCTGCTTCCCCTGATGCAGAATAGACTTTATAGTGACTTGGAATCACAACATCTGTTCTGTAATCTTGTTGTGGAGATTGTGAAATACCCGCACTGTTAGTTTTGACAGTAATATCTTCAAATTTGAATTTATCTAAATCAAACAACTCAGCAGGATTTGCTGGGATTTTTAGGGATGAAAGTTCATTGAACTTTACATTCAGAGTTTCTTCTATTGTCTTGGTCCTTGTGTTAAACACTTTATAGGCCTTGGCAGTAGAAGAATATCCCAGAAAATATCCACAATCTACTTTGGCTGCAAATTTTGAAATGGAATCTTTAAGATTTAAAATGAAACATGGGCAGCCAAAGATTTTGAAAAATGAGATTAGTGGTTTGATTTTGAACAAAATTTCATAAGCAGTCTTTTGATGTCTTGGGTTGATTAAAACTCTGTTTTGAACATAGCAAGCAGTGTTTACAGCTTCTGCCCAGAAGGATAGTGGCAAACCAGAATCTGCTAGCATTGTTCTTGCAGCTTCAATGAGAGTTCTATTTTTCCTCTCAACCACCCCATTTTGCTCTGGTGTTCTTGGGATGCTGTACTGCCTCACAATCCCTTTTGACACACAGAAATCATCCAACTCCTTATTTTTAAACTCTGTTCCATTGTCACTTCTAAAGACTTTTACTGGCAAGTCATATTGTTTTTCAACTTTGGTGACAAAGTCCTTCAAGATACCTACAGTCTCATCCTTGGAGTGTAAAAAGTAAGTCCATGTAAACCTAGAAAAATCATCAACTATGACAAGACAGAATCTCTTTCTTCTTAGACTCATGATTTTAACTGGGCTAAACAAGTCCATGTGCAATAATTGTAGACATTGACTTGTTTTGGACTCATCAATGGATTTGTAAGAGCTTTTATGTTGTTTTCCTTTTAAGCAGGAAACACAACGCTCATCACATTTGAATTCTTTTGATGGTAAACCTCTGACAAGGCTTTGTTTGGAGAGTGAGTTGATAGTTTGAAGGTTGGTATGACCCAGTCTCCTATGCCACAATTCCGTCTCTTTTGTGGAGGCAGCAGAAAACAGACAGACATTTGCCATAGGATTGTCCTTCAACATATCAACCACATACACATTGCCACTCCTGTAAGCAACAAGTTGTGCTTTGCTCTCAGCAGTGATGGTATCAATCTTTTTCACCACTTCTGGCCCAATAATCTTACAAGTTTTCTTAGTGAAGAATGAGCCATACCCTTTGTCACTCATTTGTGATACACTAAAAGATTAAATTTAAGATTATCAATAAGATTGACATTTTCAAACTTGAGTTTCCCAGCCTGAACAGTCCCTGAACCCAACACCTTACCTTTTGGATCATTACCATAGGATATATCACCCCCTCCATGAGCTAAGAAGTTCAGAAGAAGGGCTCTACATCCTATCATGTGCCTGGAACCTCCACTATCTATATACCATAAGCTATCTAAGCAAGCAGAAGCTCCCTGCACATCAGTAATGGATCAGTTTTGGTGAGTGTCCAAAGCCAAGTTGGCTTTGGATGGGTCCACAGACTTTTCAGCCTTAAGCTTAGGAACGTGATCAGTGGTTTGAACTAATTTTTGAATCAAGTTCAACAACTGTTGCTGATCATTTGCCAGTGCTTGGATGTCAACACTTGGTGCAACAGATGTTTGATCACTTCCTGACAGATGATAGTATCCATAGGGATTTCTGTTCACTCTTTGTTTAGAAGGCCTTTTGGGTTCTTCATAAACATGTGACAGATTATGACAAGGTGGTTGTCCATATCCCCTTGGGTACTTGTTGGTGGGTGGAGCATCTGTTACTTGAACATCCCTGGAAGCAGATGTTTCCAAATTTTTGGTAACAGATGTTTGAACTGGAGTGAAAGTCTGTTTAGGTTTTCCTTTTGAAGTACTTACTGTAAGTCCAGAATCCTCTCTACCTGGTATCAAAACAAACAATCGAGTGCGGAAAACAAGATTGAATATAAAGAACAAGAAAGAAACTTGAAAGAGAATGATTTTATTAATTGAGTGCACACGTCTTCAAGGAGACGTCTGGTACACTATGTCCGAAAATCACAAAAGACAAGCAGCCCCAAAATAACTAAGAAACCCCCTATTTATATTTGCATAGGGCGGTCACAATACATGGGCCATAAAGGCCGAAACCCACAAACAACACTAATACTGGACCATATTCGCCGCTAACGCGTCATGTGCATCATGGTCACGAAGTTCATGTGCGTTGAGTATTATTTGTTCCATATTAGCTTGCGGTAGATCCTGAACGGCTTCCGGTACATAATTTTGGCATATCTCTTTACCTTCATCTTCTAATATCGTATTATGCATGATTATACATGCATACATAGCATCTCGCAGCTTGTCTATGGTCCATGCATGAGCAGGATTTCTTATGTAATGCCAACGCTGTTGAAGAACCCCAAAACATCTCTCTATGTCCTTTCGCGCGGACTCTTGAACTTTTTTAAAGTGTGCCATTTTTTCATCGTACGGGTTACTGAACGTATTAACGATAATGCTATACCTTGGATATATTCCGTCAGCCAAATAGTATCCGTGTGGGTAGTAGTTTCCATTAGCATAAAAACACGCCTTTGCTACCCTGCCAGAATTGAAATCCTCAATAATAGGCGACTGCTCAAAAACGTTTAAGGCATTGCATGAACCCGCAACACCAAAATAGGCCGACCAAACCCAAAGATCGACAGAAGCCACCGCTTGAAGAATAATCGATGGTCCTTTTTGGTCACCACGTGTGTGTTGACCTTGCCAAGCGGTTGGGCAATTATACCACCGCCAGTGACGACAATCAATGCTACCCGTCATTCCTGGTAACCCATGTTTATTCGTATGCACCTCGTAAATTTTCTGTAAGTCGTACCAAGTGGGCTTTCTAAGATAACGGGCTCCGTACAACTTTACTATTCCTAAAAAATAAATACAAAAATATATGAATTTACTTTAAAGGTAAATTAATTTACTTTTAAAAAGTGATGTAACTATATACAAAAATATATAAAAAATGTAAAAGAATTTACTTTAAAAATGATGTACCTTGGCAAAAATACTCCAAAGAATCACATGTTGCTTTCTCGACCATTTTTAAATACTCGTCGTTGATATCCGTCGTGTTGCCGTATGCGAGTATACGCAGTGCCGAAGTACACTTTTGAATAGCCGTGAATCCCATCACTCCCTAGCATCCGATTTTTGTTGAAAGTAAGGAAAAGCGTTTTCCAAGTCTCCAGTAATACATAGAAATAAACGTTTGCTCATCCGAAAACGACGCCTAAACATCTTTGGGTCGGGGTAAGTCGGGTTTTCATCAAAGTAATCCTTCATTAATCGAGAATTTACCAATTCACGATCTCGTTCGTAATATTGTCTACTCAGTTTTGGACGTGTAGGCGCACTAGTTTGTTCTATATATCTCGACGCAAGCGCAAGTACACTCGTAACCGCATCTTGCTCCAACTCTTCGTCTGTCGACTCACCCTCATCGCCCCAAAACTCTTTGTAATATTCTCTGGCAACGGATGATGGCGCGGGGGAACCCATTTTTTTTAAATATTGGTAATATATGTTTTGTTTGAATAATATGTTGATTTGTGTTGTGTATTATTTGTGTGAATAAAATGTGTGTATATATAAACAAAAAAAAAGTTAGCCGTTCAAAAATAACAGTCACATTTTTTACCGTTTGAATATTTGTTGCCTCCCACGTGTGATGTTTGGATTGGTTGGTTCAAAGTTGGTCTAGCGTTATATTTGTAACGCTACCCCGGGATTTTAAGGCATAACGCCCCCCGTAGCGGTGTGGGGGGGGGGTGTGCTATTTTCCAATCTCACACCACAATCACGCTCGAGCACACCCAGCCTAATAAATATTTTCAAATCATGTCTAGTAATTTATTTCTAATTTTGTATTAAAATATAATCATATTAACTTATTTACAAAAAAACATAGTGTGTGTATATATATATATATATAAATGAATTTTGATAATTAAATTAATATATATAGTTGTAACTAATAAAAACTAAAAAATATTAATATTAAATAAAGAAACAAATTAAAATAAATGTATTATTTTAAATAAGAAAATGAGATGCTTTATGAGGGAGTTCTTAGTATTTAATGTGTTGTCTTTTATTAGTATAGATAGCAATAGATTAATGTTGATTGCTTTACTTTATTTATTTGTTTAGAACAATACAAAAGTCTAGCAAAAAACCTTAACCAATTACATTGTGTATTAATTTGCTTATTTGACTTTTGAACTCTTTTAACATCTAGAATTAGTATGTACTTGCTGAGCATATTTAACATCTAAAACAATGACCAAAACAATAAAAAAAAACTTAATAATAATTTGTCAAACATCATAACAAACATAGTTTTAAACTTAGAATAAAATTTCAAAAGTTTATAAATGGGTTTATTTAAGGTACATGATTTAAATTTAAAGTTAATAACATATAAATCTATACATATAATAAACCAAAGCCATTTTAATGACATGACACTTAAAGAGGGTATTCTCTTCATTGAGTGTGCCATGTGTCATCCCATGTGGCAAGACCTTTATTTTAGGAAAATAATAATTTAAAATTTAAAAACAAAATTAAATTTTTATCTCTAATGTTTCCTCTCATAACTTTTAAACGTTAATCTCTTTTATATACGAGATTTTTTAAAGAAAAAAATTACACCAAATTAACGAGTGTTTTATTATCTTTCCAACTAGTACCATAGTGCTATATAAAAAACGGAGAAAAAAACGACTATTTTTTTGTGTGGTTTTGTTCATACAGGAAAAAAACACAAAGTGTTCAGGTTATTCATTAATCATGTATAGGCAAGTCATTAGTTATGTTCAAACCAGTAAATATGAATTTTATTTACAACATGTCTTAGCATTGGAGTTGTACATTGTTTTAGATTAGGTTTTAATATTAGAGTTATACATTGTTTAAGGTTATGCACTAACATTGGAGATACATTGTTAATTGTTTTAGGTTAAGTGCTACCCGAAGCTTTCCTGCATGTAACTGTAAAACGCATCAGTCTATTTCAGATGTAAAATTGATATTTCAAATTAGATTTCTCAACCCGGGACGATCCCAGGATATAATCTAGTATGTTATATAAAAAAGAATCACTAATGTTTAAATAATTTATAATTCGGTTAGTTAA
The DNA here is from genome assembly GCA_030844895.1 of Ambrosia x helenae. NCBI lineage: Eukaryota > Viridiplantae > Streptophyta > Magnoliopsida > Asterales > Asteraceae > Ambrosia > Ambrosia x helenae. Next base: position 64,678,399 of record CM061227.1, on the reverse strand, counting down.
TAGACCTTTTTAAAGTATGTCTAGTAATTTATTTCTAATTTTGTATTAAAACATAATTATATTAAATGCGAAAACATAATCTATCTATACTACATTATAAAGGAGGAGAGATGGCTAAAATAGTCACTTCATGTCAATTTTAAGATGGCATACAAAAGGTTACAAGGTAAACAACTATCTTTTTGCCAAATCCTTCCCTTTATACCCCTATGTGCAACATTTGATTACAATTGTACAAATGACTAATGCAAGTCATCTCTATTATTATTTGCTTTACCTTTTGATTTTCTCATCTTTAATGAATTCAATTTGAGATTCAATGCCTCACATTTTCCTTTTCTCATTTTCAATGATGAATTAAAATCAACATCACTCAAGTTAATCTCTAAAACCTCTCATACCATTGTCTTATCACACCATTTTCTTTATTTCTCTTGAAAGTTGTCATCGAATTATATTGTTCAACACTTGTAGTCTTGCACTATCGATTATTATGTTGGTAAGCCAACACTTGTAATCTTGTATATTCTTTATGTATATTTATTTTAGTTATTTAGTTTTTAAGTTTTTTGTTAGTTCTTATATATGTTTTTTTTTATTATTTTGTCCGTGTTTTCTTTTACATATTTTCTATGAACTTTATACAATAAGTCGACCAATACGAACAAAATTTTAAGGAATACATGTTTGTCGACATGATTTACCCGCTGCAATGCGCGATGGGAAAACTGCTAGCGTATTACAAGTTATTTTGGATCCCGCCACAATGTGTGGGTAAACTCACTAGTATAAATATGTATAATAGAATTTTAGTATTTATATTAATAAAAAAAATCATTACATCCGTTTTTAATGATTTCTGTTACAACTAAGATTATTAATGTATTTATATTATGATTTTGCAAATCAATTATATAATTATATTTGAATTTATTATATTAAATAGTAAAATTAGAGAATTCATGAGGAAGTGCCATGTGTCCCTCATGTGTTTTCTTTTATTAGTATATAATAGGTAGATAGGTAGATTCAAATTTTGATTTGTCAAAAGCGTTGGTAAAAAGATTTGCTCTTTGATAGTCAGTGTGGATTTTAATCATATCAATCAAACCTTGAGCATAGCAATCACGAATAAAGTGATACCGTATTCGGATATGCTAAGCCTTAAAATGATGAACGGTGTCTTTTGTGAGTGCAATGGCTGCTTCAATATCACAATGAATGGGGTTTTAAGAAATTTCAAACCGTAATCACGCATTTGTTGTTGAATCCAAAGCACTTGTGAACAGCAACTCGAGGCCGCCACATATTCAGATTCACATGTTGATAGTGCAACTGACGTCTGCTTCTTACATTGCCAGGTGATTAGCCTGCTCCCCAGAAATTGACATCTAGCCGTTGTGGGTTTTGCGTCAATATAACAGCCTCCGAAATCTGCATCACTAAAAGCAATGAGGTCAAAGCTATCATCATTAGGATACCATAACCCACGTGATGGACAACCCTTCAGATAACGTAGGATTCGTTTAAATGCAGTGAGGTGAGTCTGTTTTGGCTTCGATTGAAAACGGGCACACAGACATGTTGCGAACATTATATCTGGGCGGGAAGAGGTCAGATACATCAAAGATCCAACGATGGATTGATAAGTGTAGGGATCTATAAGCTCCCTCTTAGCATCAACTCCAATCCCATGATTGGGTTATATTGGAGTGGAAATCGGTGATGAATCCTCCATCTGGAATCGGCTCAAGACTTCAGAAACATACTTCGTCTGGTGAATAAAGATTCCCGACGGTAATTGATCCACTTGCAATCCAAGAAAGAATTGCATCTCTCCCATAGAGCTCATCTCAAATTTCTCCTACATGACCTTTTCGAATTCCCTACACAAAGTTTCATTAGTAGAACCAAATATAATATCATCAACATAAATCTGTACCAGAAGAAAATCACCCTCAGTTCTTTTCGTGAACAGGGTACAGCCAACTTGTCCTCTTTTGAAACCTCTGGAAAGTAAGTATGTGCTGAGCTCTTCGTATCATTGTCGAGGGGCTTGGTGCAAAACCATACAACGCTTTGTTTAGTTTATAGACCTTATCCCGGTGGATAGGATCCTCAAAACCCGGTGGTTGCCCAACATAAACTTCTTCCTTGACCACACCATAAAGGAAAGCACTTTTAACATCCATCTGATACCCCTTAAATTTCATATAAGATGCGTACGCAAGAAACATTCGGATTGCTTCTATACGTGTGACCGGTGCATAGCGTTATAGTCAATTCCTTCCGTCTGACGAAAACCTTGCACGACTTTGTTCCGTAAAATCATTCCTCGATCATCTTTCTTGCATTTAAAAACCAACTTGGTTCTAATTTTCTTCCTGTCTGGTGGTAGATCAGTCAACGTCTAGACTCCTAACTTCTGAAATTGCTGAAGTTCTTGCTGCATCACGTCCACCCATGATTCGTCGTTCAGTGCTTCCTTGTAAGTTCTTGGTTCAACCTGCGAAACATAACAAGCAAACGACCAATCATTTTGTTCACCTGATTTTTGAATTTTAGAGTATGGAGCAAGGGCTCCAATATTCTCATTAGATTATGCATGTCTCAACTATCCACATGTCATCACGCTGCTTCCAGGATCACCAATAACTTGTTCTAACGGATGAACCTTGTGAATCCGAGATTCCGGATGATCAGGAACAGGAATCACCATTGAACATTCAAATTCTCTGCCGTATCCAGATCATTACCCGTATTCAATGTAGATAGAATATCTAGATTTGGGTTCACTGGCGGTGATACTGTAGTGTTATCCAAGACTGCTTCGCTAGTAACTTCATCATCGTCTTCCGACTTAGAAGAATAAAACTTTGTAAAAGCCTCTTGAAAAACTTCTTCTTCAGGTACAAGAGCATTGGTATCATTAGAAGCTGTTATCAGAAGAGTCACGGTGATCGGACGCACTAACGGTGAAGTAACTGCGTTCTCACACTCGTATTAAAGTCGTAAAACAACCTCTTCAACCAAGCTTTCTAGATTGAATGACTTACAAAGTCTTTGTAGTCAAACATCCAATCGGGTCTATTTCCGGGAGCATTCTTAGTGTAATGCTGAACATCCACGTTTGCCCACTCTTCAACATTTCGAGTTCTTTTGTTAAATACGTGTTTAAGTGGTGTCGCGTATCCAACAAAATAACCCTCTTCAGCTTTCGCTCCAAATTTCTCTGTTGGATTTACCATCATACATGGCGCCCTGAATGGTTCTAGAAACTCCAAGTTCGGCTTGCGTCTGTTGAGCAGGTCATAAGAAGTCTTTCCAAACTTCTTCACTGTCAACACATGATTCAAAGTGTAACATGCTGCATGAATAGCTTCGTTCCAGAAAATAATCAGAAGATTTGAATCTGCAAGCATTGTCCTCGCCGCTTCAATTAGAGTCTTGTTTTTCCATTTTGCAACACCATTCTGTTGTGGAGTATAAGGTGCACTATACTCATGATAAATTCCTTTCTCTTCGCATAATGCATCCATCATGGAATTTTTAAACTCCGTCCCGTTATCACTTCTGATTCTCTTAATCTTCAAACCATAGATGTTCTCCAAACGGGCAAACAGAATCTTCAAGTTGTTGAAAGTTTCACTATTGTGTTGCATGCACATCACCCACGAAAATCTGGAATAATCATCGATAACCACAGGACAATAAAGATCTCCATTGATACTCTTACGTGTCATAGGTCCAAAAAGGTCCATGTGTAGGCGCTTAAGTGGAATACTAATAGAGTTAACTTTCTTGAGTTTCTGGGAATGTTTGTGTTGTTTTCCTTTCTTGCAGCTCACACATTTATCATTCAAGTGGAAATGTTTCACATTTACGCCTTCCACTAGCCCATTTTTCACCAAATTATTCATTTTCCTCAAATGAATATGCCCCATCCGTTTATGCCACATAATAGATTCTTTCTCAGTTGCCTACGACATTAAAACATGTAACTTGGCCCTGTGTAGTGGTAGCTTTGCTCATGTCGAGAATGTACAAGTTGTCCACTCTCGGAGCCTTTAACATAATCCACTCTTTTGGTATCTCAAAACCAGGCTTCAGGATGTAACACGATTTGTCATCAAAGTGTATAGAAAACTTCTTATCACATATCTGAGAGATGCTTAACAGATTGTAATCTATCAGCTTCACGTATAATATCTTCTCAAAACTCACTATTCCATTACTCACACTCCCTTCCATCGTTATATAACCACCATTGTTTCCAACAAACGCTACATATCCCCCATTTATATTCTTGATGTCAAACAGGAGCGACATGTCTCCAGTCATGTGCCCGGAAGCTTCACTGTCAACAATCCAGAGACTGCTAACAGGGCCAGCTGGAACTCCCTGCACCAATCAACAAATGATTAGTTCTTACGGGGGACCCAAGCCTTTGTGGTCTTGGGTCTTTTAGTGTCAATAATTGGAACATTCAAAGAATCCTTCTTCTCACAAAGATTTTCTTTTGAAACATTCTTTTTCTCATTCAAAACATCCCTTTTCTTTTCATTCAAAACATCCTTTATATTCTCAATTTGTTTCTCTAAAACTTTCATTTTAGGAACCCCTTTCACTTAATCTTTAGAAGCTGAGCTTGAAGCACCTGAAGAACCCTTTGGTGACCAAGACTGTTCCGAACGTTCCAAGATTTGAATTCGAGGTTGTTTAACCTCCTTGGTTTTCTTAAAAACATTCTTTTGTGGAACACCTTTAGTTACCTTGTCTAATTTAACAGACGAAGGTCCAGTAGATGAGTTAGCAGCAGGTTTTGGGTAAACCTTTTGCTTTTCATTCACCGTGTTCACCATCGGTTTCTTCAACTTCTTTTCCATAGCAATACGATTGCGATTGTCATAGACAATCGGTTGGTTTCCTCTTTGATAAAAATTTTATTGTGGATAAAATTGTCTTTGAGGATAAGATTGCCTCTAAGAATAACCAGCATTCGGATTTCTATGGTGTTGCCTATTCTCAACCTCTTGATTTTTGTGTCTTACATATTGGCAGTGAGAAGTAAATGCCCTCTCTCCCCACACTTAAAACAGGCTCTATACTCCTCAAACGGATGCACTTCACGAAACTTAGTGAATGAATTGACCGGATATTGGTCATCAATGCATTTCCGTCTTAAATTCTCCAAAGCAGGCTCCGATGAGTAAGATGGTTCAACAAATCCATTCACTTTGTTCACGGATTTGACAAACTGAGTCACGTTAACTTTCTCCTTTTTCGCTTCATGACCATACAGTTGTCGAATTAACTCTGGAGGAAAGTCATTAGTCCTCTCTGATTTAGGAAACCAGATGGTACTTTCCTGCCAGATTTTGGCAATCATGGAGTAATTGACAAACTGTATCGGGTACTCAGAGTCAGCAAATATTTGATCAGATCCTTCCATCAGATAAAATATTTTCACCCGTTTATCATCTGATTCATTTTTCTTATCCTTCTTATCTGATGATGACGCTTTTGTTTCAACCTTAGGAGGAAGTTGAACCTTTGGTGTCGGACAGCACTCAATGTGATTTTCAGGTGGAATATCATCATTCTTTTTCAGGTTTGACTTCCTCGGAATCAGAATCATCATCAGACTCAACAATCACATTCTCATTGTTCAGTCCAAGTATCAGTCTAACATCAGAATTCGGATCGCCCACACTAGAGGTGTTCAATTCTCTTTCTGAAGCTGAATCAGACTTTTTCGAACTCTCCGGTGTCACAACATCATAGTTATGATTTCCAAAAAGTACCGGAGCTAGAACAGATTTATAAATTGGACCTTTTGAAGTGTTTTCTTTACTAGGCTCCTCTACAATGTGATCTAAAACATAGGCCACATTGAGATAGCTTTCCAGTGTCTTGTTTACTTTTTCTGAAAAACACTTAATTTTTGCCAATTCGAGTTTAGTTTCCTCAATTTCATTTATGTAATTGTTGATAGCAATCTGCTTGTTTGAAATTGTTTTGATGAGTTCTGAAACATCTTTCTTATAGTTTTCTAAGGTTTTGTTTAGCAATTTTTCACTCTTTCGATACGACTCAATAGCGGTTTTAGCACTATCAAGATCATATCTCAAACTCTTGTTTTCATTCTCAAGCCTATCATACTTTCCAAGGAAAGTAACACAGTCATTACATTTTGGAAGTGAGCTAGAACTTTCCAGATTTGTTGAGTCAGTCATGGCCATAAGAGCAAAATGAGCTTCCTTCCCCGAGAAGAATTTGGAGTAATCCACTTTCGTGAAAGCATCATCCACCATACATAATTTCTTTGTCATCGGGAAATCAGCCTCTGCAAGTAGTTGCTCAACATCGTCATCAAGTGAATTAACACTTGCTTCAGAATCAGACTCGCTCTCCAAATCAGAATATACAGACTCTTGATCTTCATAAACTTCACATCCAGAATCAACAACCGTCTCTGAAACGGTTTCTTCAACAATTTCTTCAACCACTTTCTCAATAACTACCTTCTCAAGAACTTCCTATTTTACCGACTCTACAATTATCACTGACTCCTCATTCACCATCTCTTGTGCAAAACATGCAACGTTTCCCCCAGTAACATCTTCGACACTAAGTTGCATATCATTCCAATTAAACCTTTCATCTTGTTGGATAACCAAAGTTTGATTCTCATTTTGCTTTTGAGTGTTTGGGGCAGTAACTTGAAAAATGGTTCTATCTTGGTTTGGTGTGGATTGAGTTTGGTTAGGTGTGGATATTTGTCTTTGGTTGGTATTTTGGGAGGTATTTTGTTGGTTTTGGTAATTTGTTTGCTTTTTATAGTTTTTGTATTGGAAATTTACTTGGTTTTGGTTTTGACGGTTTTGGTAATGTGAGTTGAACGGGTTGTGGTTTCCTTGTTGCTTTGGTTGAGTACACTCTCTAGCAAAATGACCTTTAGTTCCATAACTAAAACAAATCACTTTTGCTTTGTTAAACCCATATGTTGTGTTCGGTGAAGTTGCAAGATCGGTTCTTCACGTCTTTCCAATAAACTCGGTTGCTCTTCTCATCACACTAGCAAACGCCCACTGAATATCGATCAACTCTATTTCTTCTTTGTCGATTTGGGCATAATCCTCATTCGTCAAATTGTTTTTTCCAATTTGACTTGCTACAAGTCTGTTGTACGAAGCAACCATAGCCGAAACCAAGGCAATGTGTTGTTGGGCTACTTCGACAGTCACATTGTTCATGTTAGAAGTTTCTAACACAATAGGACTTGAGCTTGAAGAAGCTTGACTAAAAACTGGTGTAGCTTGTTGTGTCATATTCACTGGTGAAGTACCATAGTAGCTTGAAGATTGCATCGGAGATTGAGTGGGTATATAAGATGGTCCAGCAGATACACCATAATAACTCGCTGCACTGCTCGGTTCAACATTTGATACAAATGCAGTCTGTGGTGTAACACTCATACCTCCACCTGGAATGGCCGAAGAAGATGAGCTAGCATAGCAAAGCTCTGAATTTTGTGGAATCTGTGATCTCTTCGCCTTCCGTCTCTCTTCCATCTCTTTTTTTCCAGCTTCTGAATGAATTTATTGATAGTCCAAAATGGAAAAGAATCCTTCTCTCACACCTCCAATAGGAAGGCAATGCATCTACAAATTTCTCAACAACCTCATTCATAGGATAAATGAGTTCATTGTTAGACAATTCAAATAATAAATGAATCAAATCTAGGAGTAAGCTCTTTTAAAGTCTCATTTCCAACGAAGCTGAAGTTCTCAAACTCTTTCTTCAACTCCTCAATCCTTAGCTTCCTAGTCTTCTCATTTCCATCGTTCCTACTCTTCAATGCTTCCTATAGCTACTTCAAATTAGAACACGGTCCAAACTAATGTAGTAGATCGGTAGTCGAAGCTTGAGATAAATGTGAGTATGCTTTCTTCTCAGCTGCATACTTCTTCTTCTCATCATCTTTGAGATCATCAAGTGCTACTGGTGTGTTTGAATTCTCGATCATCGGTAGCACATATTCCTTCACAATCATTTGCCATGCCTCACCACCATCTAAACCCTCTAGATGAATTCTGAACCTCTTTTCCCATGAATGATATTCAATCATGTCCAAAATATTTGGTGGTCTATTCCCGTTTCTAGTATACAAATCATTCACCAAAGTTGTAATAGCATTAGTAGTCTGGCTTTCTACTGCTGCAGCTGCTGCGACACCCCAATAGTCACGAATTTGTTGTGGAGGAGGTCTCACAACGGGTTGAGTTGGTCCTGACACACCCCAGTAATTCGGAATTGGTTGTGGTTATGTATTCACTCGTTCAGCTGCCACAGCCCATAGGTTCATTAGTGTTTGTTATCGTTGTGTCATAACAGGTCTGGTGTTCATAGGTAATCCCCAAATGTTTTCCATGATGTGTAAAATCTCAACACTTGGAAAATTCTAAAATCACCTCGAATGAATATGTAACTATCTTATTCGACCTCTATATAACTCGTTCAACCTAACGTATACCTGAATGAGGATGAAAACACTCGAATGAATATAACACGAATAGGTTCGACCACTAAAGCACCTCGAATGAACTAACAAAGACCTGATTCGACCTAAAACATAATGATTCGACCTCAAACACTAGTTGGTTCGACCCGACCCATTCTGGAAATCATATTTTCATCAATAAACAACGATTTTGATCAGTTTTTTCTAAAAGTTGTTGAATTTGATTGCAAATTGTTAGGTTATGATTCGGATTGATAGGAGATCAAGTTTTGTGAAAGAATTTTTTATTTTATCCGTGAAAACTAGTCCGAATCAATCAAAACCCATTGTTTATCAATGTTCATGCAAAACAGCAAAATTTTTGATGATTTTGATAAAAAAATCTGAACAATTTGTATCAATTTGCAGTCGTGTGATTCAGCAATGCCTCTGATACCACTTTGTAGGATCGTTTTATCACAAAGAAACAGTTATATCACACGAGTATTAGTAAATCAGGTGTGGAAACCCTAATTCACATGCAAGATGATACAAATCGAAATTTAAGATTCATTTTCAACTTGTTTTCCATTAATATTATCAAAGATAAACATTACAATAAGAAAATTATAGAAAACAGACGATTTCTAGAACCTTCCTAACACACAGACACACAAAACACACACTTGAAATGACCAACTGTTCTAACTTCTAAACACATTACCCATATATATAGGCTGTCCATAGACCTTTTACAAGGTTGAATGACTCCTTCAACCTTTCAATGGCTCGAACAAACAAAATAATAAACATCAAAACTTCATTCGACCACCTTGTTCTTCCTTCGACCCCATGGCAACCCGAATGAACTTGTAAATTATCATAATCTTCAAATCTATGTCTTTATTCATTGAATCCAAAAGCGACAGCCACAATATGCATCTACACATTTTTTTAGCCATTAGGATAGGTGTTCACATATTAGAGTTACATTGGAGTTATACATTGTTTTAGATTAGGTGTTAGCATTGGAGTTATACATTGTTTTAGGTTAGGTATTAATATTAGAGTTATACATTGTTTTAGATTAAATGTTAACATTAGAATTATACATTGTTTAAGGTTAGGCATTAATATTGGAGATACATTGTTAGTTGTTTTATGTTAGGTGCTACCTGAAATTTTCCTACATGTAACTGTAAAGCGCATCAGTCTATTTCATATATGAAATTGATGTGTCATATTAGATTTCTCAACCCCGGAGCGTTCCCAGGGTATAATCTAGTTTTATATAAACTCAATGAGATTACAATAATAATAAAAAAAATTCATCTAAATTCAGGTGTCCAAAAGTTACCAAAAGAGTGATAATATCATGAGAAGAAAACTCAAGGTTACCGTCTGTTAAATAAAACTAGAAAACGGTTCATGGGACCACTACTAGCATGGGTGGCGGCGGTGTTACCATGCTGGTAGTGGGGTACTCGTGACTAGTTCTGGTGCCGCCCCTCCCCCTAAAACACAAAAGCACCATCTTAGCCAGCGACTAAAGACGGGGAAACAAACCCAAAACAAACACACAATTTATTGTTGGAATAAGTATTGTTGGAATTTATACAAACTTGTAGGTGATAGGTAAACCCAATTTCTTATTAAAAGCGACCATTTGAAAATTTTTGGAAGAAGTTTTGAACAAAAGTCACAAAAGTGATCAAACCACAAAGGATAATATCAATTTGCATTTATTAAAACCTTTTTATGCTTACCATCCTAAGAGCACCTACAATTGTGCCAACCGAAATTAAACCTCCCATTGTAGGATGTCGTCCGGTTGTGAGCAGTTTGCTCAAGCGGACCGCAGCAGACGAGTATATAGGCCCCTTGCATGTACTTTATGATTAATTAAGAAAAAAAAGTTTTTTTGTGCGTGGAGCATAAATTAAATAAAAGGAAAAATAGGTGATGATAGTAAGGTTTTAATGGTTTATGATTGTAGGAAAAAGTGGGTTTGAAAGGGATGTGATTTAGAATGGTTTGGAATGAGACGTGACAGTTTGAAATGGTTTGGAATGATACATGACGGTTTGAAATGGTTTGGAATGATACATGACGGTTTGAAATGGTTTCGAGGGATTACCATTGTGAAAGCTTTAACTTTTACATAAGCTTATGTTTTTAATATCTGCAATAATATAAAAAATAAAATATGGTATATTATATAGATATTATAATCACTATAAAAAATTAGAACATATCTAAAATATGTGAATTTATGATCATGATATCATACCAGCGAAAAATCATAAAACTAATCTAATACTAGATCCAATATATGAATACATGTCTCATTTTTTACCCTAGATCTTTGGGTTTCAAATCTACCCATTGGAATATTGTAATGTTTTTGGCGAATCTTCATGAAGGTTTTCTCCTAACTGGTTGTTCCAAACTCTGTGGCAAAAGCCTGAGATCCATAGCTGATCAACAACCCCATTATTCTGCATACCCTCCTTATTAAACCTGACAATAAACTTTTCCAATGACTCTCTGTCCCTTCTTTTTATATTGTGTACCTCCGTGATGTCCTTTGAACAACGACGTTGCTGGCTAAAGTTCTGAACCAATAACTTCTAAAGAAACATGTGGCACCATGCTGGAAGAGGCCATAGTTCAACATTTGCTGCGTATCCGAAGGCGAACATGTGATCGTCCGGATCAGCAGTCCCATCATATCTTTTAACTGTTGCCAGCATTTTTAGTATCCAACATCTTCGTTTTCCAGGGGATCTTCGTATCTAGCATCTTCGTTTTGGACAACAGACGATCAGAAACTTTTAACACTCGGACCTTAAGCTTTAAACTTAGACTTTGGACTTACACTTGGACATTATTAATTGAACTTAAATTTTATTAAACATTTAAAAGTGACAACTTTAAATAAACTAGTTGAAATGGACCATGAGGTTGGTAAGTCTAACTCACCACCTAAAATGATTTCGGTCAATGACTAGTATTGGTAGAAAGACTGGTTTGAAGAATGGGCAAGGTTTTACAACATGCGATTGTGGATTTGCGTTAGAGATTTCTACTCAAATCCACTAGAGCTATTGAAGGTAGGACTACCACAGTTGCATTCAAGGATATGGACGAATAAGAGAAATTGATGTATGAGTCAGAGAACAAAGCACATGCTGCCATAACAATGAGTCTTCCCCAAGAGATCTTGCATACTTTCAAAAAATACAAAGATGCAAAGGAATTATGGGAAGCTCTTGAGAAGAGATTAGAAGGAAATGACAACATAAAGAAGAACAAGGCAGATTTGCTGAAGAAAGAATTCGTTGTATTTTGAGGGAAGAAAGGTGAAAACCTTGAAGAGATCATCACCAGATTTTACCATCTAGTGACTGACTTAGGAAATCATAAAATCGAGTATACTGAAGTTGAACTAAGAAACAAGATTTTGGATTTCCTACCTGCTAAATGGGAGGTATATTCTCATAATCAAGGAGAATTCGGGGTTTGAAGCTTCTACACTCGATGAAATGATTGGAAAACTGAGAGCATATGATCTGGCTATGCAGAGGAAGGATCCCGACTATGATTAGGTTCAAGATCTGGGAGTATACAATGGAAAACCGTCATCAAAGGGCTCGTCAAGCAGTAGTGGGAATGCAACTGCATTCTTCTCAGGTGATAACTCACGAAATATTGTGTTGGATGCTGATGGTGAGGTGTGTTTTGTATCTACTTCAGGTGAGTCCACAAAGGTCAAAGATATCCCATCTAGAAGGAATTATGTGTATTTACAGTATTGTATATACGCGCACACACTTTTTTATATTAAATTGTTTGAAGTAGATTCAGGACCGAAATAGCCGAAATTTAAAGGGTTTGGCCTGAAACTGGCTGGAATCGTTGATCTGCAATGGATTAGGACAGCCTTTGACTAATGTTGATTACTAAGCGATTAGTTGTCTTGTCTGATTCCATGAAAACACTAAGGTGGACCTTTGATTAGTGATTAGTTGCCGATTAATCGAATGCTAATCGCGATTTTTTACAACCGCGAATAGAATGAACAGATCTACTGAAGATGTAATTTTGTTGTGGCATTTTACTGCTTAAGGACCATGTCTTGTAATGTTATAGAAGAGCAGTAAAGAAATGTGTGAATGTAGTGATGTTTATGTTGTTAAAAGCGAGTTGGGCATGTGCGTCTAGGAGATTAATCTAGGTGAGGTCTAGGCACCTCGAACAAATGCAAGGTAACCTTCGTGATAGTTAAATGTGAGGCGATCATCTACGACGCTAAACCTCCACCTAAGCTGCCACATTTGATTCCAAACCTTCTTTAATAATTGGAACTTGGAAGTGAGTGGTCCAAAATGGCAAAATGTAAGTTACCTGACATTATTACAACTTAGATTAGACATGTCGGTTGTAGTTTTAGTTGTGTTGATTAGTTATGTAAACAGTTAAATAACCATCAATGTTCTTGGGTATAAGTACCCTCTTATGTATCATTTGTAAGTGTGGGAAATAATATTGGTGTTCATATTATTAGAAACTCTCTCCACCTTCTGTTTTCTTAGGTGAGTCCCTGCATCAATTGTGATGCATACTCCTCTCAAATATAATGTTCATCTCGATTGATTCAAGAATAGAAAGGGCCTAAACAATAGTGTGTTTGTTGTATCTAGAGATTGTTGTGAAGTTAACATACACTAAAGGAATGTACATGAAAAACAAGGTGTGGTTACATTATAGAAGCATTTGCTAGCTAAGGGAGTAACTATTGGTTGAATAGCAAATGGTGGACTCCTACTTGGTTCTTCGACATTGCACATGAGTAAATTCTACGTACATACTATTTAGACGAGTAGGTTATCCCAAGGTGTTTAGAGTATGAAATAAAATAAATTAATGAACATATAATATGTTTAAGGATATAAGAAAGGAAAATGACCTGATAGCTAGACAATGCTTATGGAGTTTGCATTGTTTATCACATGAGTTGATGAAGTGTTTGAATTCATTGATGAACCTGTGTACTAGCCTTGGTCTGTTTGATAGTTTTGTTGGTTTTGTCACGTAGAGATACCCTCAGCTAGATTTAGTTAAATACATCTTTAGTTATTAATTAGTAGCGTTTTCAGTTTAGACTTTGTGATTAGAAATAATACAAGTTAAATGAACCATTAAAATCAATTCAGTAAAATATCCATCCATTACGGACAAACAGAAGGATGAGTTGGGTTTGCTAGGTTATTTTCTAGCCATTGTTTGATAGTTTGGATACCGATAGCTCAGGTTCATTTATTTATTCACGTCTAAGTTTCACTAGGTTATCAGTTTATAAATTAGGCTTAGCTTCACAGTTGGAGGATTGTGACTTCTTTGTTGTCACATATTTGACAATTGTGGGATTCATTTTAGCATTTCTTCACTTTTGGTTTTTCATTTCACACTAGGATTGAAGCCATTTCTTGCTAGAAGTTTGTCAGGTTAGAAGTCTGGGCTTTTGTTATTTGTTAGATTAGAGGTCACTATATGTTTATACGGATTCAACACCTTGGTGGTTATTCATTCTAACTGATTTGTTCTTGTATTTTAAGCATTCTTCATTGCCTAGTTCTTCATTTGTAAGTTTATTAGGTTTTCCATTTTCCAGTGTTATTTGCTTTCATAGTTAATTAGTCAATTTACTCATTTTTTTACACTGTTTAGGATAACTTGACCCTAGCATTTAACTAGTCTTAATTTATAAATTTTTAATTTGTTTTTTTGTCTTGAAATTTCATGGTTTCTTATGGGTCAATCTTGAAATTTCATGGTTATCGGTATGAAAAGTTTATGGGGGCAGTGTTAAAAATTCATAGAAATCGAACATGATTTAAATGTATATATTGAACTAATTTTTTTTGGGAAAATTGGATTTTAATAACCTAAACTTAACAATTATTCCACTTTCACCCTAATGATCAAATTAGTAACCACCACTCTGTACTTTAAACTTATTTTCCTATGTCATCCCATACTAACCGAACACTAACTCGGTTAGTTTTTTGATCTTTGGCATTTTTTTCCTACGTGGCATGTTGATGTCAGCGACTGATAGCGAGGGCGCCCCTACTAGTGAGTTGGTAATACAGTCAAGTTTAGGGGTATTTTCTGGTTATTTTTTTTGGGTCGGATTCGGGTTTTTGACATAGAAAAAGTGACCAGATAACCGAACGATATTAAAGTTTGGGTTGGTCTGGTTGGGGTTAGTTTGGGTGGGTTGTTCAATTTTCAGGTTTAAATGTAATATGAAAAATGTTTTTTCCTTTCGCAAAATATCATCAAAATTCATTACTTAAATAATATTATCAAATTTCATACATTATTGACAATATGATATGATAATGCTAAAAGTTTAAAAAAACTTAATGTTTCAGCTACCAAAGACTAAATTTAAACGCATCTATATAAAAAAGACATTAAATGTTCAGGTTTTTTCCGGATTAAGGATTTCGGATTTTTGGTTTTGAAAAAAGTGACCCGTTAACCGATTCACTTAAAGTTCAGGTTCGTCGGTTCAGGTTTTTGTGGGGTTTTTACCTGTATATTCTAGTTCTAATTCAGGTTTGGGTGACTTTAGGTTTGAATCGGGTTTCGGATTCCGGTTAAAAATAATAGCCCTAGGGTATGTTTGGCAAAACTAGCTGGTGGCTGGTAGCTGTAAGCTGGTAGCTAGAAGCTTTTTAAATATATTTTGGTGTTTGACAGAGTAACTGAAACTTTTAATAAAATGTATACAATTACTAAAATGGGTATAATTAAAAGCTTATAAAGAAAGTTTTTATTTTATTTTTAAAATATAATGGGTATTTGTATCATTTACTAATTAAAAACTTGTAGCTAATAAAGTTTTTTCTTAAAAGCTAGTACTAGTAGCTTTTCACTATAGAGCTTTTTCTCCTAACCTAAAAGCTTCCAGCTATTCAAACAAACAAGACTTTTTATTAAGTAGGAGCTTTTTTTAAAAAGCTTGAAGCTCCTTGTCAAACTTAACCCTGGTTATGTAAGAGGAACCTACTTACATGTTTAGGTAGGGGAACATGGTAACATAAGTCAAAGGTTACCTATCAATAACTTTGAACAAGGACAATTACTTGATGAAAAATAGTAATACGGTACTAAATAAATAAATTGCCGTTAAAAAATCTAAATAAACAAATTACCAAAAATAAAATAGACTAAAATATATTAAAAAACCAAAAAAGATAACCGGAACAAACATCCTCGTGATCTAAGAATCGATACTGCAGAAATAATCAAAAATACCTTTAAAAACATATGAAATTCAAAGCATAAGAAACAAATCGAGTGTAATCAAACTACGAGCCACTCTATTTCCCGTTGGCGAGCTGCGTAGACGGGTTGAGCTCGTCCCACGCTTCAATCCAAGTGAGCATTGCATCGGCTAGCTTGTTGAAGTAGTCATCAATTTTCCCGAGCTTAGCCTTGACCTGTTTGGAGAGCTCCTTGTAGCAGCTCTGAACCGTGGTGCACTCTTTTGGCAAGGTGGCGGCCTGGAAGAACGGGATCAGCTCCTCTTGCCAGTAAATGCCCTTGTACTCCTTTTTCAGGTTCACAAACGGGTTACTCGCCTTGCTGTGCCAGATGTACGGCAAGCCCGTCTTCACGCCTAATCCTAGGTGGTCACAGATCACCTGTAGCAACCAAATACAAAACGGTGTTAAGTGAAAAGTGCAACTATGTAGCCATTTCAACCTGTTTACTTGTAAAGGGTCGATTAAGATTGTATTTTATGTCTAAAAAGAAAACGAGTCAAATTGGTTGAAAGTATTTTTAATGCATAAAGGCTAAAGGGGAGTTTGAAATTGCTATAAAAACCAAGTATCTGATTATTGTGTTACCAAAATCACATATGATTTGTTTTCATGTTGGGATGGAGCTTCTTATTTGGTTACGTTTAGAAGAAAATAATCGGTTTGAAAGTAAAGCAAACTAGTTACTGCGAAACACTTGCACATCTTTAAAACGCAATACCATACACCCTTAAATAATCTTAAAAAATAAGATTATTATTGAAATGGTATAATTTTAGTATTAACATTGGAGACACTAATTATTTATTAATAAAAACAATTTAGCACCCAATAAATAATATTTGAAAAATAGATTATTATTATACAAGTATGGAACCACATTCAAGAAACTAATTATTAACTAAAAAAAGTAAAAAGATAATTGTTAAGATTGTTTTGTGTCGGCCAGCCTGTACCACATGTTATTAGTTTTGACTCATTACCCGGCCCACAATGCATGCAAATTACGTTTCAGCCTTACAGGTCAACTCATCACCGCCTGTATGATAACTTAGTTGCTTTGACCCATTACCTGACCCGCCCATTGTACGTGTAAGAAATCTTGGAGAAGAAAGTTATACCTTGATGCACCAGCCAGCCCACATGTCATCGTACCGCCCAATGGGCTGACCATCGCCCATGAGACCAAAGTACATAGCCGGGCCGATTAACTCACGGTCAAAAGCAAGATTCATTCCACACATGGGGAAGAGGGTGCCCTTTGGTATGGTGAGAACAGCGTCAACAAATCTAGTAATATATAACATAAGGTTAGACTTAAAAATGCACAAGGAAAAAGCATACTGAGCTGCCTCACACAATGAGTACTGCATAAAGAAACAATCCACCATCGGGCGACCCACTGGCCAACATGATTTAGGCCCGATTGGCGAATTCTCTCTCTTTTTTAGCACTAATCGTCTTGTGGGACATTGCTACCCTAAAATGTCAACATTGTGGAAAAAAAGACTAGCGAAACAAACCTCGTGTTCCTCTCACGAGGCTTGACAAGTTGAGTGGGGGCATCGTAATCAGGGATGTTAAGCCAAAGCCCATGAGAAACGGCAGTGGGGACACCCTCACGAAGACTGAAAGGGTATCCACGGACAAAATCAGCTCCTTCCCTGTATGGATCATAAAGTGTGTTAAAGAAAAATGGTGTTGATGGGGACAATAGGTTCTTGATGTGTTGCTCAAGTGCATTGATATCATTCCCAGATGGATCTTTAGCAACCTATTAAGAATCAACAAGATAATAGACGTCATTAGTCAAATGTCTAAAATACCATTTATCAAGCAACATAGGATTCATGATTTAAACAATATAAGTAGGTACAAAAGCCACGACCACGATCTTTGAAAGCAACATAGGATGCATGATTTAAACAATCAACTCACTAAATAAAATTTCATTTATTAACAAGCTCAAGCCTCACGTATCAAGCTGGAGTAAGCTCAAGAGCCTAAACGCTTGTTATTTATATAAATATTATACTAAATATTTAAAATTATTGTATAAATACTAAATCATATATAATTTGTTAGATATAAAAACTGTATTGATAAATATATAGAAAAAATAATTATAAATGTATATAAAAAAATTAATAAAACAATTAATATAATAAAAACAAGCCAAGCACAAGCTCAGTCGAGTTTGTCTTCATTCGTTTACACCCCTACTTTTGGCATTAGTAAAATGTCTAAAATTCTGTAAATGCGAAAAGAAAAAAAAACAGAAACTTGACTTGTCCCAAAAAAAATATCATGATCCTACAGTGTTGTGCTCGATTTTGTATCAACAGGCAATTCTTAGTATAATTCACCAACCATATAAATACATACAAAAATGAAAAACCCTTAGTACTAATAAAGATCCATCATAGAGAACATCACAATCTCCATATCACAAACATAGTCAACTATATAAAATCATATACACAAAATAACAATAATAATATTATTAACAATAATATAAAATTAAAAATTTCGTTCAGATCTATTTTCAAAAACTCATAAATCTTTGCTTAAAACTCAAGATCCTCAACAATTGAATCAAACCCAGATAAAACTCAACACCTTTAAGCCAACAATTAAAACAAATCTAACACAAAATAAAAAAAAACTTACAAAGCAATCATCATCAATGGTAAAGATATACTTCTTCTTGGAAACCATATACCCAAAGCAGCGACAAGCAGAATCTTTAAAGGAGATGCAAGAGGATTTAGGACCCAGAATTTTATTAATATCATTACGGTTATAGAGCTCATAATCGAAGCCTTCGGGGACTTTAATGATCTTGGAAGGATCGCCGTCTTGTACGATGATCAAATGGTAGGGTTGGAAAAACGGCCGCCACATTTCGAGGAAGTCGAGGTTTCGGATTGTGGGGATTACGATGTCCAGTTCGTCTTTTAGTAAAGGTGTCGGGCTTATAGAAGAAGAAGAAGAATAAGAGGAAGACATTGTTCGTTTTTGTTTTTGTTTTTGTTGAAGGAGGGGTTAAAGAAGAGAGGGGTTGTGTGAGAGATGAAGAGGTGAAGATAGGTTTATATAGAGGGGAGTGTGAGGTATAAGGTTTGGAAAAGATTGTGCAATGAGTGGTTGTACGTTTGTTGAGTGTTGTTTGTACTTTATTGTGTAGGTGTTGAGGTTTCGGTACTTGAATCGGGTATACCACTTTTATAAACTAGGGTAGTTTTTGTGGGTAGTACATGTAGATTTGTATGTTGTAAAAAGATATTTGTTTTGTGATTGTTGGAAAAAGATATTTGTTTTGTGAGTTACAATTAACGTGTGGTCAAGTTTTTGAGGGGCATGAATCGATATATGGATCGACACATCCAACCCTTCAAAATGTATTTTGCACGAGATGGGGGTGGCGTGGAAGATCGGTGAATGGCCTCTACATCACCGTTAATTTATTAAGTAATTTCCTTTTTTTTAAATTACGTTATATAAACAGAAAGAAACCTAAATTAAACATAAATTAAACCTAAATTAAAACATAAATTAATCCTAAACTAAACATAATCTAAGTGTTCCCGAATCATTTGCCAAGCCAATAAGTGGGGCAACTCATCGTGTCCCCGAAACTTGTACTCGATCTTAACGAGATCAATCACCTCACAATCAGGGTTTTGGGGGAGGGGGGGGGGGTTGTAGCAAAACTATTTGGTAGATTGCCTCGAAGGGTCTATATTTGTTCTGTAGTCCGTCCACTCCCAGTTCAATGAGTTGGTGGTCCGGTTTGAACCACCGACAAAGAGTTTAAACTCTCGTAAGACGTAGGGACAAAGTGACCTCCGACGTGATGGGTTGGTTTGCACTTGGGACCATGCCGTGCAAAGCGCAATTTCTTCTTCTTCTGTCCAACGAACCATCTTCGAAAGGTGGGGTGTTCAGTGGGGTAAAGGGAACGATGATGTAAACGATTATTTTGTAAAGTGTGAGAACGGTGGATTAAGGGTTTTTATAATTGAATTTTAAAATAATTATGGTAAAAAAAATGAAATTAATTGTAAACCTACCGTTGTCAAATGGTCAACGCACAATAAAAGTAACGGTCCAATGAACGAATGTCACGTCAATCATCAAGTGTTGCCCCACGCTGTTGAAAATTTTGATCGAATGTGCCCACGCCATGGCCCATGCTTGGTACGGTGCGGTGGACTGGCGTGGAAGGACTCCATGGGCCTTTTCCACGCCTAGGGGTGTTCAGAATTCAATTCGAATTCGAAAAATTCGAAATTCAACATAATTCGATTCGATGATCAAACATTCGAATTCGATTCAATTCGAGTTTAGTAAATCGAATACGAATTTATGATTTTAAATTCGATTCAATTCAAAATTCGAATAAAAACAATACATATTTATATATATATATATATATATATATATATATATATATAATTATAAAACACCTATAACTTAAAAACATGGGCTAATTTATGAATTTCACCTAAGTCATAAATTAGCGCATTGCCAAGCCCAAGCCTAACTAAAACCCAAAACTTAAGTCTTAACTTTAAATGAATTTATTCGAATTTGAATTGACTTTTTTATTCGAATACAAATTCGAATTGAATTAGTCAGCTTTTGATCGAATTCGAATCAAATACGAATTCAATAAAAAAATAAATTATTCGAAAAATTCGATTCGAATAATTCGAAAATTCATTATTCGATTCGATAAACACCCCTATTTACGCCATCACATCGTGTAGCCAAAAATTATCTATACTACATTTATCAAATATTGTTCACATGAATAGTGATTTTGACTTTTTTTTATTATATATCTTATACTTTTTTAGCTATACATTTTATACTATAAAATAATATACATTTTTAACCATATAGTTTATAAAAAATATTTTTTATTTCTTTTACTATACACCTTATACTTTTTTAACTGTATATATTATATTATAAATAATAGAGTTAATAGCCATTTTCGTCCCTGAGGTTTGGGCCAGTTTGCCACTCCAGTACAAAAGTTTTTTTTTTTTGCAATTCCTTCCCTGAGGTTTGGATTTTTTTGCCAAATTCGTCCTTTTCACTAACCCAGTTAAAAAATCTCGTTAATGTCAAGGGTAGGGTCGTCGTTTTACCTTAGGGACGAATTTGGCATTTAAAATTCAACTTTATCCCACACCCACCCACCCACCCACCTCACCCCTCTCTCTCTCTGATCACATATATGAATCAAAACACATGTATTCAAAATATCAAAAAGTAACTAATACCATTATTAAAAGATCAGTAATTAAAGCAAGGTAAACAAGTAAACACCATGTCTGCAACCAATATTATACTCAAAAGTAAAATACTAATCGAAATAAAATTCTCTACGGTATTTAAGATAGCACAAAAGCAATCTAAATGATTCTGTTAGTACTTGTGCGTATGAATATAGATTATAAACCAACAAGAAAATCGACCAACTGGCTCTGACCACCTTAGACTATAAACCAACAATAAAAAATATTAATAGTAGAACACTTTCCATGTTACACTTAAGAAAACATCAAAACTAGCATCAAATAATAAAGTCCCTATCTATGCTTAAACATAATTTTGTAACTTCTAAAATTATGAATAAGAAACAGAGTACAAATAGTGGAGTCATAATTTAGGTGAATGGAGTTTAAACCTTGTCCATGGTGAACTAGACTTTTATCATTTATAGATGGGATTGGGAGAGAAATATCTACCTGCATATAAAAAGAAATTAATAAACAAGTCATGGTGAATTATGATTAATAACATCAGGTCGTAAACATCGTAAAACCTATGCTTCCCGTAAAGCAGAGTGAGGGTGACCCTAATAAACAATCAATTAAATCCGACCATAATTCATAATTCATTGCTCTCAGAGGTAGATAACAAGAATACAAAATTAGGGCAGGTAGTTTGGATCGATGCCGACCATAATCACATCTTAGATTGAATATGCAGGAAAGGAGTCGATTGTTACATCTTTATAGATTGATCTTTCGTGAATCAATATCGTGGCTCAAATCACGTCTCATTCACTCTCTTAACACGACCTCTTTCTTCTCATCCCTGCGAAACCTAGCGTACCATAAGTTAAACAAACACGACAGAGAGAGAGAGAGAGAGAGAGAGAGGGGGGGGGGGGGGGGGGTGGGGTGGGTGGGTGGGTGGGTGTGGGATAAAGTTGAATTTTAAATGCCAAATTCGTCCCTGAGGTAAAAAGACGACCCTACCCCTGACATTAACGAGATTTTTTAACTGGGTTAGTGAAAAGGACGAATTTGGCAAAAAAATCCAAACCTCAGGGAAGGAATTGCAAAAAAAAAACTTTTGTACTGGAGTGGCAAACTGGCCCAAACCTCAGGGACGGAAATGGCTATTAACTCTAAATAATATACATTTTAACTTTTAGTTTACAAAATAATTTTTTTCTTTTTTTATTTTTTTACGATACAACTCATACTTTTTTAACCATATTGTGCATAGTAATTTAGACTCTCTCTTTTTTTTTTTTACTTTTTTTTACACCTTATACTATAAGTACTATAAATTTTTAACCGCATAATTTGTAACAATTACCAACTTATCAATAACTTTGATGTTTTTAAGTTTCAATTACACACCCTATACTATAAATAATAAACGATTTTAACCCTATAGTTTTGTTTTTCCTTTAAAATTTTGTTCTTTAGTTTTTATATAAAGACTAAACACGAGTTTAATTTCTTTTAACTAATTATAAAACTTTAAATTTGTCAAAGGTTTAAGTTACAATTTTATAAAATTGTACGTCACTTTTTAGTGATATCAATATGTTCTTCTATCTACATTTGTGTTTTTCATCTACATTTCGATATCACGTCTATTTGTCACCGTAATACATTACGAGGGTTCTTTTTCTAGTTCTATACATATGTTTAATAGATAGCATGGATAGGAATAGTAAATTTGTTTTGTTTTTTTCTTTCTTATTTAGTTAATTTTGGTGTTTATTTTGACAACATGGTTAGGTATGGTATGGTAAATTTAATTTGTCTTTTGTGTTTTTCTTTTTCTTATTTCTTTTTTTATTTTCATAATAAACTTGGGTGTTTTATAATTTGCCACATGATTCCAATAAGTTTAGTTTTTTTATTAGTTTTTGTTTTACGTTTTCCCCCGAATTTGGTTATTGTTTGATTACTATTTAGCATGGTGTTTGATTGTCACATTTGTTCTCTTAGATTTTTTTCTCGTCTGGTTGCTACATAGCACAGTGTTTGGTTGTCACATTTGGCCCCTCATATTTTTTTACCTCCTCAACCTTCTAATGTATGTATGTATAAATCCGACTTTGTCTACATTTTACTTCACGTGAGTCAATTGGTGTTAGAAATTAGTTTTTATTTTATTTTAGGTTTTTCCCTATTTTGATCGTCGTTCAGTTGCTACATAGCAAGGTTTTACACCCTCACCACACAAATGCTTGTAGCATGATTTTAATCCCCTACACCGCAACGTGGGGGGCTTAAGTCTAGTTTAATTAAGTTTAAACTTATTGTAAAATAAAATAAAAAAAGGAAATAGAAAGATTGAGACACGTAAGAAAATTAGAATAAAAATGATACATGTGAAAGATGGATATTTTTATAAACTCATATGAAATTGTGTAACCGGATCACGCTTTTACCATTGGTAGTTGTGACCCTGTGCTAAAACACCCTCCATGGGGCGGTTCCAATGGTGAAAGGGTGTGACACCCATCGAATTTTCAGGTCAAGATCTGTACACACCCTTACAACTATGTCATTCATTTGTGCATTAGACATTTTACATTAACTATGTCGTTCTAAGTTTAGCAATGTCACACCCCGCCAAGGCGAAAACACGGGGATGTAATTCGAAAGGTTTTCAAGCACAAGGTTCGAGCAACATATAAGATATAATTTTCAAATAGATATCATCAAACGATAAATTAAGTCATACAAAGTTAAGATAAATGTAACATTGTCTGAAATCAATGGACCAAATGCCGAAAACATGACATGACCAACATTATTAAATCTCAACCGGTGTAGGTGATGATACCACTAAGTGTGCACTCGAACCCCTCTCCCAAGTCCCTGCTCCCCATGATCAATTACCTGAAAAACATGCATAAAAGATTTGTCAACATAATGTCGGTGAGTTCACAGGTTTTAATGTACTATGTAAAGTGCTTGTGAAATTCGTGTATGACCAATCAAAATCTGGCTAAGCGAACGATTACTGTGCAAACCATAAGTCCCATAACCAAACCTCTTGACTGTTGTTCCTCGCGCATTGTATAATAAAGACAACATATATATAGTAGAATACTAACACTCTCTTTTATGTAACTGGTTAGAGCGACTAACCAAGAGTGAGGGTGTCAACCAAATAGATCTATTTATGTGTTCCATGGCTACTGTTAGCTAATGGTTACAATGTAAATGTATGTACGAGGACTGTTGAGCTCATGAACCGAATGTCTCATGTTTCACATGGTAGTCATAATAGAATATCACCCAAAATGTAATGTACTAGAAATGTAGCATGTTTATCCCCCAAAATGTAAAACAATAAAATGGGGTCGTGAAACTCACCTGGTGACTGGATGTGTGGTCTAGTAAAGCAGAGGAGTGAGGTAACTACCGTACTGAAAATGAGTGCCCTATGATTATCAAGGACATAGTAAGTTGTACGTATCTTATCGTTTACCATACTAGATGTTCACCCGACTTGTGGAATCTCGTATCATGTATATGTTGAGCCATTATTTATGCACGTGACAATTACTAGGTATTTTATGTGTACTTTGTAAATTGTACGGTTTCGTGAATTCCGGGCGTTTTACTGTAAAAACGTATCTATTGTTAACAAAATTGTCCCCATATGTCATCATGGGTGTAGAATTTTCCCAAACTTAACATGTGTGGTTGTTTTATGGTAAAATGAATGCTTTAACACATATTTATATCTTATAATGTCAAAAGATAGCATTAACACATGTTATAGCTAGTTTAACATATGTTTTTATAAAAGCTCAAAACTTTACTTATACACCTTGATCAAGTCTGAGTCTTGTGTTCACTAATTCGGCTCCCACTTGCTTGTGTGTAGTTGTAAATGAGTTTATGAACATGTGGGTGTATAACACTATGCCAAATCGTGTACATTTTTATATAAAAACAAAGTTATATTAAGACATGTACATTCATTATGTTTTAGTTCTACATTTGGATTTATTGACAAAATGTGATATCTAAACGTATATGTAGTGTTCGGCCATTGTGATCAAAGTACATATGTGGTCGATTCTTCATGTGTGTGCCCGTATGTATGTGTGCGTGTATAAGTAGGTATGTATGTATGTATGTATGTAAGTAATAACAAACTAACATTTAACAAGATAATGTCTTCAAAATAACTAAACTTAGGTGTGTCATGGGCTGATTACACAATGTTTTGAGTGCCGGAGGTCGGGTTAACATAGAGGTCGAGGATTGTAAGTGTTCAAATAGAAGTTCTAGTTAGTTGTGTATACCTAGTCGTTGTGAAAGTATAACGGAGTGCTTGAACCTCCAAAGCTTCCAATCCAAGTGAGCCGAGTCTCCAAACCTTGAGTCTTTATAACTTTGAGGTGGAAAATGGATTATGGTTTTGGTTTGATGGGAATCGTCCGAGAAGAAAGAAAAGGGAAAGAAAGAGTTTGTGTATTTGTTGTGGGTGTGAGTTTGATCTTCACCTCTTTATATAGGCAATGCTATGGAAGTTCAAGTCTATAGATCTTTGCATCTTTGGGAAGGACACACCATATTAGTGCAATTTGGTGACAAGTGGGAAAATGACAATGGTGTCTTATGATGGGGATGTTTCGTCCAAGAGGTGAAGACAAGATGGTCTTCATCCATTTTTGGTTTGTGTCAAATCTTGATGGTGATTAGTTGTCCATGGAAGGCCTATATTGGTTCAAGATGGATAGTTTGTCTCCACATGCCATGCATGACAAAGATTGTGTGTAGGAGGGGTCACTATCGGCTGATTGTGGGTAAGAAAAGGATAGAGAATGTTGGTTTTTAACTAAACATGGAAGCTTATAATCCTTGATAAATGATGTGAGATGTGGTTGGGCCAAAAGGGTATAAGTTTTGGTGATGTATGATGATAAGGACTTATGAATAGAGGGTTTGCTTTGGTTCGGCCGTGAATGGATTCAAGGGAATCCATCATTGTTTTGGTTCATGATCATGTCTAGGGATTGGTAGTCTCATCATGAAAGTTTTTGAATAGTATAAACTAGGTTTGTAAGAATGTGTCATAAGGTTGAAAGGGACTTGTGGGTGTTGTCTTGTTGTTTCGGCCGAAAAGGAAAGAGGGCAAGGAAGGATCTTCCTAATTCAGTTATGATCATTATCTAAGAGCTAGTATGATCATATGTCAAGACCCTTTTGTGGTGTAAGATGATTATCATGGAAAGCAAATCAATTATAATATGTTAATGTCTATACATGTGTGTGTATATGTGTATGTATGCTGAATGTATATATGTGTATATATGTGTGTGTGTGTATATATATATATTCATGTGTTGGCTTTTGTCTTGATCTATAATATGTGTGTAAATACTATTGTATATACATGGGTGTGTAGGCATAGTGCTGTTGGAAAAGAACACTAGTTAGCATTGACTATAATCGATCATCCATACCAAAACATAACTGAATTCTGTTCATATTATACGTGTGTTTTGAAGACGATATTAACATGTATTAACTTTCGCATGTTATGGGTTCATAAACACATGTTGTTGAATGTTAGAAATCCTCATTAACATATGTTTGCACCCTAATTAAGTGTATGTTAATGTTCAATGACTTGAGTGTTAAATTCTCATAGAACATCTCATGATTTGTTTGGATTTCTGAATGGGGTTGTGCAATTTCCCAATTCGGCATTGTCACGTGTATTGTTATTTTGTACGTACATAGTAATCGGGTATCTGGTTGCTCTTTGTTGAGTGCGTGATTGGCTTGATTGTTCAACACCAACTGTCTCTTATATTTCGGGTGTTGTATGCGTAAACGGATAATTCATTGAATTTCTGCACTAGTTCGGGCTTCACTAGACTGAGGGGGGGGGGGGTATAGTGAGTGCTAAAATGTCTAATATGCACATGAAATGACATGATTAAATAGAAATGTGTATGGATCTTGACCTGATTCGTTGACTGGTGTCACAAGCAAAGCCCAAACAATTTCAGGAATTCATTACATTTTCCATTTACGCATGCAACACCCGATTAATTCGAAACAATTGACAATGAACAATCAAGCCAATCACACGCTTAATAGAGAGCAATCGAAGGCCCAATTATTACGTACAAACAAAACAAGATTACACGTGACAATCTCTAGTTTGGAAATTATACAATTCCATACAAAACCCTAACATTCATAAGACTTGTTGTAAATGTTTGACACAACAATACCATGAGTTATATCATTGATCAATTCAAATCCAAAATAGATGCAATTTGACTTATTCTCGAATTACAATATATGTTTAAACACAATATACGTAACACATGATTTTTAAACTTGTGCTATCAAGATTATAGCCAATTTCTAATACATATATAAATAGGATAGATTTCCAAATGCACATTATATATGTCTACATACATGAATTCAGCCACATACATATGTATATATATAGAAACTAACCTATATCATATGTACATAAACTTAACAATCGACTTTCACATATGTATATATAAACATGTTGGTTTTCAAATTACATAACATATATGTATACACACATATAATCGGCCCACTTACACTAAAACGAAACCTCTAGGACTCACATACATACATATGCGATTATGTATAAGTGTGTACAATTCAACCTTAACTAGTGTATGTATGTGTGTGTGTGTATATATATATATATCCATGCAACTACACCTATATGTGTGATGGAAAAAAAACCAACTAAACTAGATGCATACACATGTATATATATACACGGCCACATATACATATGTGTGCTTTGATTTAGACACTTCATGCCATGTATAAATACATACACATACCTCATACGATTATATACACACATACACACACCCATATTAAAATCCAAAAACCCATTAAACCAAGAGATTTCACCAAATAGACCTTATACCAACCTTGTCATGATCTTCCATGCTTGGTTAACTACTAAATCCTTTATTGTCCTTCACAAAGTTTCGACCATAGCCACCCTAAACAAAGTTACAAATTTTGTTAGTCAACTTATTATACCAAGATAGTAAAACACCTTTTCACAACTACAATCTATGGGCTTTGACTTACCATAATAAATCAAGGCCATCCTACCCTCACCCTCACCCTCACCCTCATCCTTACCCTCACTCTCACTCTCACTCATGGTTGTATATATATGGACCCTAAGACTCGTTGAAACATACCACAACACTTAAACCATCCTAACTCTATAACACACTTCACCTCTCATTTCTTTTGCTTTCGGCCGAACAAAACAACCCTCACCCGAGCCCTTTTTTTATTGCAACTCGCGACACCCAACCATCATCAAGCATCTTCGAGTGTGGGAAAGCCTTAGTATGGAAGAAGATTGACTAAGAACATGGCAAATTCATTGTTTCTTCGATTCTTATTAGTGATATGTTAAACCGAACTATACACTCTTCTCTTTCATTATTTTGGTCAATAATAGGTTCACCCGTAATCACGACACTCTAATACACCCTAGTACATGAATGCAATGGGTTATAATCGGTTAAACATACACAACTCGACATTAATACATATTATAAACTCTCGCATATACATGAACATATACATGTTAAAAATGGCCAAACATGTGTTAACTATGTTTTTAACACAAAAGTTCCGAAACATGTGTTAAACCTCTATTTTACATGCAACTTACTAACATGTGTTAACATGAGGTATCATATGGCAACATGTGGTAAATTGTGAACCCGGTTTTGACAAGATTGGTTATTTTTACGACTATAAATGAACGGATCTAACGAGAGTTTCCAAGATCTACAAGTTAAAACCATAAATCATTTCAAAAGGACAAACAATGATACGTAATAATAGTCCCGTGTATAGACAATAACACTGTACATATAACCAAGTACACAGACATAAGTAGTCATTAACATTCTAGGGCACTTTCGTTCAGAAATGAGCGCATCAGGCTCAGTACATCATTTTGTAACACCCCAACCAATGGCGGAATCATCGAGGTGCCACGTAGTGACGATTTTTCAAAGCTCATGGTACTAAAGTGTAAATGTTTTATTCAATGCTTCAAGTAAAATTACAAACATTCATGAAATACAAATGCAGTTTCCACACGTTGTCTGGGTTAAGTCTTTACTAAGTCCAAATGTCCTACATGAAGTATCTCAATAAACAACATGAAACATGTATGAAAATATTTTGTCAACATAAATAATGTTGGTGAGCATACTTTGGCTGTATACGTATAATATAAGTTGTAGGTCTATGGAATGGATCGATTACAAGTTAGATCAGATCTATCAAGGTGCGGAATCCCTTGATAGATGTTTATGCAAACGATGAATCGAACAAAACAATAAGAACAAGGAAATACTTTAAAACTTGCTTGTCTATTGATAACTTTATGTAGGAATAATATCAATTACAAGCACTTGACCAACCAGCCCTAGCCTACACCCCATGCAAGCTATTTATACTTGCATGGGAAAATCTGTAATCAGCGAAGATGACAGACCAGAACAGAATAACGAAGATTCCTAAAGGCATCTTCACCTATCTCTATCTTCGTATACTACTACCTTCGTTTATTAACATGTTCGTTAGGGTTTAACATAAAAGACTATCATACTTGTTTTATAACACGAACAAGTATATTACAATAAACCTATCAACCAAAACAAAATGATACTAATCTAGAGACGCGTTTGTCACACTAAACATGCACTAACAAACTCCCCGTTGATGAATGCTCTCTAGATATTCAAACCCCTGCAGCTCAATCTTCAATATAATGCCAACGACTATTAGCATGGAACTTCTTCTTCACACATACATCCACCACACTCTGATAGCGATAGCCTTGATGGCTCTGATCATCCCTGTAGTAAATCTGCTTCTTGTACAACTTTCTCAAGTCAGCTCGGGATAGATTCGCTAGATGCATCGGATCATAAACCCTCAACAAACATTTATCATGACCGTTTCGACTGTATCGCTGTCTACACACCACTATTTTAGATCACCAAGAATATTTTGAGGTAGCTTCTTCAAAGGGACTCGCTTCAAACACTTGGAAGGCTTGTAATACATCTTCATCCAAGGCTTGTTCGTCTATGAATCAATACGTGTACAATCCTTAAATTTTAAAATAGTGCACTACATCCCAAATGGTTCAAAGTCCTTGATATTTGGTTTTCGGCCGTTCAAGAGTTCATAACACATTTTATTGTGTTTCTTGACGGTCAAAACACTATTCATAACATAGCAAGCTGTATTAACAGCCTCCCCCTAAAAATGGACGGGAAGCTTAGAACCAGTCAGCATGGTTCTAGCTGCTTCTATCAAAGTCCTGTTCTTCCTCTCAGTTACTCCGTTTTGCCATGGCTCGTAAGGTGCACTAAATTGATGTTCAATTCCATTAATAATGCAAAAGATTGAAAAAGTGCTATTCTTGAATTCCATGCCATTGTCACTTCTAATTCTATTGATGTTGGTGTTGAATAAATTCTCTGCTTGTTGAATGAAGTTCATTAGGATCTCTCCTGTTTCATCCTTTCCACCTAAGAAAAACACCTAAGAAAATCTAGAAAAGTCATCAGTAATCATAAGGCAATAGTATTTTCCACCTATGCTCCTAACGTTCACTGGACCGAAAAGATCAATAAGAATTAATTCGAAAGGGGCAGAATTGGAATTAATAGTTTTGGGTTTATGAGGTTTCTTGTGTTGCTTTCCCTTTTTGCAAGGGACACATTTATCCTCAACCTCAAAACTTTTCAGTGGAACACCTGTAAATAAACCGTTTTTGACAATGTAGTTCATCTTTCTGAAATGGATGTGTCCCATCTTTCTATGCCATATAAGCGAGTCTGATGCAGATGCTTTAGACAATAAACATGTGGTCTCCACTGAAGAATCATCTTGAAAACTCATGTCCATGATGTACGTGTCATTCTTTCTTGGAGCCCGCATGATGATCCATTCTTTTTGAATTTTAACACCCGGCTTCAACACTAGTGCTTCAGTCTTGATGAAGTGCATCGAATGTCCCTTTTCGCAGATTTGGGAGACACTCATCTGGTTATGCTTTAACTCCCCAACATAGTTGACTCCGTCCAAGGTGATCTTGCCATTTGTGACCTTCCCCCTACCTGAGATGTGCCCCCCTTTGGCGCCTGCAAAGTTCACATAACCTCCATCATACTTAACAAACTCAATCACAAGCCTCAATTCCCCTGTCATATGCCTGGAGCAGCCGCTATTAATATACCACCAGTTGATAACCCTCCTTAGCAGCTCCTGCATTCACAAAAAGAATTAGTTAGAGAATGGGACCCAAGCTGTTAAAGTCTTGGGTCGTCCCATTTCATCGACATAAGAGAACTCCTTCCAGTATCCATCACTCCCTTCTGGAGTCTTGGATCTTAGTGGGCTGTTCCTTTGTGGTTGGTAATTTTAATTGTGGGGCCTTTGATTATGAGGACTAACATATCCTCTCTGGTTCATTGGCCCACTGTACCTGTTTTGAGGATAGCTCCCCCTGTTGGAGTATCTTGCATTGTATTGATTTCTAGAAAAATTTTAGTTATTCGGATAGGATCTATCCCTATAACCATTTGTGAGTTCTGATTTAAAACATTATTAACTCTGTCAACTTGAGGACTTTGGTGACGATTCTATCTATGAGGTGGTTGATACCTGTTGGCATTAACAGGTGGTACCTGTTTTGTAGAAGCAACACCAGAGGTACTTTCCTTGCCTATGAGTACCTGTCTAGGGATAAATGCAGGATTTTCAAAAAAAGAAAAATCCACCATTTTCCAGGATCCCTAGACCCACCTTCCTCTTTCTCTAACTTCATCTGCATGGATTTCTTGGCAGAGTTAGATACCTATTTTCTGCTCTTTTTGCATTAGTTGATGCAGCCACTTCACTCTTCTTAACAGTGCACATGCTAGCTACGTGTCCTTTTTAATTTCACTTAAAGCAAGATCGTTTCTTAAGGGGCTTCTTATACTAACCCTTTGAGCTTGAATCTTCATCATTCACAGACTTAGAAGAGGTTGACTAAGAACACTCAACTTTTACTTGCTTGGTTTCTATCTTTTGTGCCTTATCTGATTTGACATTCTTAGGATTTTTCAAAATATATTTGACTTTAGCTTTAACATTTTGATCTTTTGAAACCTATGGTTTAGCTTTGTCATTTTTAATAGAGTCGGGTTTAATAGTGTTGGTTAGTTGAAGTGTTCTCAGTCACCTCTTTTGGTGATTCATCCTCTGACACACTAGATGAACTACCACTAGCACTCTGTTCTCTTAACTTAACTCTATACTCTACAGGCATAGCCTTGTACATCTCCTCAGTTAACTTATTTTCAGTAGGTAAGCATGAGTAATTTGCAGTAACTGGAATTGGTACATCCTGATAACCTAGACCAAATAGTGTTGGTTAGTTGAAGTGTTCTCAGTCACCTCTTTTGGTGATTCATCCTCTGACACACTAGATGAACTACCACTAGCACTCTGTTCTCTTAACTTAACTCTATACTCTACATGCATAGCCTTGTACATGTCCTCAGTTAACTCATTTTCAGTAGGTAAGCATGAGTAATTTGCAGTAACTGGAAGTGGTACATCCTGATAACCTAGACCACTAGACTCATTTCTCTCTTTCCTAGAGTCAAGCAAGGCATTATACAGATATTTGGTGCTCCTACACTGATCAGCTTGCCTATTTAATTTGGTCACTTGAATCTTTAGTTGATTTATTTCAACATTCTTTTTAGCAATTTCAGACTGTTCATCAACTAAAACTAGCTGAGATAGGTCAAGGTAATCTATATTTTCCTTAAGGACATAGTTGAGATCCTTATGTTCTTTTTTAGCAGCTTTTAACTTAGTCTTAAGATTACCTTCTCTTATCCTGTTGCTTAAGTTAAACTCTTTTTCCTGATCTAGTAGAACAACTAATTAAGTCAATGTTGTGTTTTGCATCTTGATCATTTTCAGCAACTAACAAGGCAATTCTCTCAGCATAGTCTACACATTTATTGCATGCATCAATAATAAAAGAAAGAGGAAGTTGTACCTTTTTCTCTTCAGGAGTCAAGTATGCCCTGTAGGCAATGACTTCTTTGGTTGACATCCCGTCAATAGATGTTGTCAGATCTAGCACCTGTGTTGACAACTCCTGTCTAGTTACCTCCTCTTCTTAAACTACTTTAGCTGCAATTCTACTTTCACCTCATCTTCTTCTGTTTTCTCTTCAATGACCTACTCTTTAGTGTGTTGCTCAGCAGGTTTCTCCTCATTCTCAGTCACATTCTCAACAATTTCGGCCATAAGTGCCTGGTTAATCGATCCGTCTGCTCTATCAAGTATACAACTTCAGTCATAAGAGCCATCTGGCTTGGATACCATTAGAGCCTTTGAGCTTGAGTTGCTCTGAGAGGGCCCTATTGATGAGCTTTGCCTTATAGTGTTTCCTTGGTTTTGACCTTTAGGCCTGGCACATTCTCTGGCAAAGTGTCCAAACCCATAGCAGTTGTAACATTTGACATTTGACTTATCAAAACTGTCTCTACCTCCTACCAGTTTCCTCCCTGTTCTTTCCATGAACTTTCTTGCTCTTCTTGCAATCATAGAAAGATTCCATTGGAGGTCTGTTTCTTCCAGGTCATCCGGATCAATCTGTTCATAATCTTCATCAAAGATCGCTGTATCATTTATCTTCCCTTGTATGTAGTTTTCATAGGATGCTACAAAGGAAGACAAAACTGCAAGTTGTTGTTCAGCCGACTTAACACTCATCGGCATTGACTTGCAGGACTTGTGATCACACCCGGAGTTTGACTTGCTGGAGTCAGCAACACCTTTTCCCTTGTCCTTTCCTGAAGGGATATCCTTCACCTTGGTTGATTCACCTGAAACAGAAACAAAGCAAACTTCACCATCAACATCTAAAACAATATTTCCTGAGTTATCGCCTGAACAGAATGCAGATGCATTCCCGCTACTACTAGATGAGACCTTAGATGAACTCTTGGATGATGATTTCCCAAAGTAAAATCCCGTATCTTGAACGTGATCAGAACCGACATCCTTCCTTTGCATAACTAATTCATAAGCTCTCAGCTTTCCCACCACATCATCGAGTGTGTTTGATTCAAACTCTGAATTTTCTTTAATCAGGAGAGTGTAGACCTCCCACTTAGCAGGTAAAACATCCTGAATTTTAGCACTAAGCTCAACTTCTTTGTACCCGTGCTTGTGGTTTCCTAACTCAGTTACAAGATGGTAAAATCTTGTGATGATTTCTTCAAGAGTTTCTCCTGTAAACGCCCGAATACAGCAAATTGTTTCTTCAGCAAATCAACTCTGTTCTTTTTGATACTTTCATTCCCTTCAAACCCTTTCTCTAGAGCTTCCCACAGTTCTTTTGCATCTTTATACTTTCTAAAAGTATGCAAAATTTCTAGTGGTAAACTTATAGTACTGGCAACGTGTGCATTGTTCTCCGATTCATACATCAACTTCTTCTCTTTGTACATGCTCTTGAATGCCACAGTAACAGTCCTACCATCAATGGTTCTAGTAGGTGTTGAGTATCCATCTCTGATGCAAATCCATGCTCTTATATTATAAATCCTAGCTCATTCTTCAAACTTGTCTTTCCACAAATAGTATTCATTAACTGAAATCATTTTTGCTGGTGAGTTAGACTTTCCTACTTCATGGTCCATTTTGATTAACTTATTTAATGTCGACATTTTATTAAGGTCTAATAAAATTTAAGTTTGTTTTATTGTCCAATTGTAAGTAGTAAGTCCAATGTTCATGTCCAAAGTCCAATCAACAGGCCAATGTCAAGGCCGAGAATGATTATGATCGCCAGACACGAGAAACGAAGACAACATATTCACGAAGATACCCAAAGAAGTTACAGACAAACGAAGATGCTAAACCAACAAAGATACTATCAGGCGAAGATGCCTTAAAACGAACTTGACAGAAAACGAAGATGCTTAAAACGAAGTTCGACCAAAATGAAGATGCTCTAAACGAAGATAAGATATCTTCGTTAAAACCCCTAAGTTCATTAATCTGAACTTTAACGAACCCTAGAGATCGATTTTGACCAAAAACGCCTTTAAACCACTGAGAACGATTGGTAATGACCAAGAATGATTAAAACAACCCGAAAACAGAAGATTTTAATGTAAAACGATTTTCAATCGATTCAATCTTTGCAACAATCAATCTTTAACCGTACAATCGAGTGTAAATGCTCTAATACCAATTGTAGGTCTGTGGAATGGATCGATTACAAGTAAGATCCGATCTCTCAAGGTGTGGAATCTCTTGATAGATGTTTATGCAAACAATGAATCAAACAAAACATTGAAAACACGAAAATACTTTAAAACCGACTTGTCTATTGATAACTTTCAGTAGGAATAATATCAATTACAAGCACTTGACCAACCAGCCCTAGCCTACACCCTATGCAAGCTATTTATACTTGCATGGGCCAAATCTGTAATCAGCGAAGATGACGGCAACGAAGATGCCTAAAGGCATCTTCGCCTATCTCTATCTTCGCTATACTACTACCTTCGTTTATTAACATGTTCATTGGGGTTTAATATAAAAGGAAATCATACTTGTTTTGTAACACGAATAAGTATGTTACAATAAACCTATCAACCAAAACAAAACTAATCTAAAGAAACGTTTGTCACACTAAACATGCACTAACATAAGTTTAAAGAATATGTTTTACAACTCATGTGTCAAGATCTATCAAGGCATTATGTAAACACGTAGTAAACAAACATGATAAAATCCAACGAATTTGATTCATACAAAGCATTCTAATATGTTTCAAAATTATTTGAGCACCGTAACATGTGTTACGTCTATGTCACACCCCGACCTAGGTTGGCCTAGACGGAATTCCAGATTGTTACCAAACATCACATAATGCAAGCAAATAGCAAAAGCAATATAGATAACTAATCTTTTATAAATAATTGTTTACATTTCTATACAACGTACGATCTTCAATATAAATACTTGGTAATATCTAAGGTTCTCGTTTGTCTTCTGATTCGTCTGTCGAGGAAACTCCGAGTCATAACTGCTTATTCCTTGTAATCCAAACAGGTACCTAAACACATACTTAAAATAGGTTTGAGTCAACAATAATGTTGGTGAGTCCGTGCGTGCGTTTAAATGGTTTTCAAATAAGTTTATTATCTCAAAATAGTTTATCGTTCAAAAGCAAGTTTAATGGTTTATGCAATTTAACACATAGTGATGTACAAGCCACACCTCAAACCTAACACTGAATCCACCTACTCCTATTGTGGATTCCCATGGCAAAATATATGTCACAAACCTCAGTAGAGAGTTTCCCAGGCTTTCGGGTCCACTATGTGTGGGGGTTTCCCCAAGTAGTACTACCTATATATTAAGTGGCCTAATTCCATTGGGTTAATGAGTGTGAATGGCATCGGGAGCACCTTGTCACATCATACTGGTTTATCATACTGGTTCATCACTAACACGTTCTACTACTTCTACACTAGAAACATGTGTTCACCCCAAAAGAGTTTAACAGTAAAAAGGGGGGATGATTCATGGAACTCACCTGGAAGCAATGCACATGGATAATTTATAATAACCGAAGCGTCTGATATCTCGTACTGGTATTCTCCTAGTCGAATCCTAAGTCGACAAACAATATTAGTGTTTGGTTTGTAATAGTTATGCGTGGGGACGAGCTCAAGCGTATGGCTTTTGTATTACACTATTGATGTTATTAAACAATGGGGGTTCTCATATTATTTCTAATCATGGAATCATGTTTAATATCCGTAAGGTACTTAGTCATGGTTCGAATGTATGTTCGAGTATCTCCAAAGTCTTTTATCTAGTGGTTCGTGTTATTATTTTATGTGTGGCGACTACTTATCGTATTCATTGTGTCTTTATATATTTCTAACTATATTTGGATATGCATTGGTTGCGCCTTATGTCAAAAGTCCCAAATATTTAGTCCAATTGTCGCCACTTTTATCTAGCTCCAACTTGTAGGTGCACGTATGAACTATAGCATAGGTTTTCAAGTCTAATCCATGTCCTAGATCTAAATATCCAAAGTGTCAGGTAAGGTTCCTTGTCTGAATCTTATGTACTACCATTCTTGTCTAATTCTATTTTATAAGTTTTCATAATATATATTGGTTAGTCATGTACGTGACCTAATCTCACTTGTCCGAGTTTACATATCCAATCTGGAGCTTTTGGTTTACACTAGTTGACAAAACAGTAAGTGTCCATCCTAACCATATGTTCCAAATCCATGTCCAAGTCTTAATCTCAATGTCCGAGTTTTGAGTCTCGTCATCCAATGGTTCAAGTGTTGAGTCCGTGTCTCAAGTTTGACGTCCAAATGTCCAAGTACCTAGTTATGCTAGAACACACACACACACACACACACACATATATATATGTATATATATATATTCGCTTTTATGTTTGGGTCTTCGTAATGCTCGTGAAGGCAGAAACACAGGGTGCAACTGAAATGATTTCCAAGCACAAAAGTCACACGAGCATTATTTAATAAAACAGGAATTACCATTTAAAACATTCAAGTCTTACAAAACATCACATTAATTGTTTGAATTAGAAACCATTGTTTAAAGTGTTTAGATCAAAACATCACAACAATAGTTCAAAAGATGGTATCCCTTAAATGCTCGCACGTGACCTTCCCAAGTTCCATGTTCCATGCTAATTTCCTGAAAAATATGCATGAAAAATATATGGGTCAACATAAAGTTGGTGAGTTCACGAGTTTTTGTATGTTGGACCTGTAATCCCAAATCCGACTAAATTACTGCCTAGCTAGGGCAATAATTAATATGTGATCTGACATGATCCCATAACCAAACCTTGACATGTTGTGCCTCGCCCATTGTACACTCAGGACAATGAATAAGTGTGAAATACTAGCACTCTTTTGATATTTGTCATCCGGTTAGAGCGACTGACCAAGAGTGGGGGTGCCAACCCAATAGATCTATTATGGTGTTTCATGGTTAAGTCCATAGCTAATGGTTATGGTATGATGTATGACACGAGGGCTAAATGGATCCTGAACCTTGATGTCTCATGTTCACATAATAGTCATGTATGTAACTGAAAACTGAAAACTGTACGCATGTTTTTCCCCCGGAAAAATGTAAAAACAATGAAAAGGGGATGTGAGTATGGTATGCCTTGGAAATGAACTAATGAATCTGAGCTAGAGAGATCAACCTACGGGTCCTATATAAAAGAGACATTTTAGGTACATGTCACTTGTTCTGTTTACAAGTTGTTCCCTTGTTACGCTTGTCCTTGTAACTTAACTCTTTAAGTTAAACGTGTCTTTGATGGAAAGACTTATGTATTTAATGACTCATTTTTCAAAGGATACAATGTTTACCCTTTAAATGTTCCACATTAGGGCTTCTAATGTAGTATTTTCCAAAATATGAACTTCATGGTTTTGTGTTGAAACATTCACCTTCTTTATATAAACTAGTGCTCTTGACTAAAATAGCTTAGTTTCTTGGAAAAACATCGCTTTTACTTTGTGAAAAGCAAGTGTTTATACGCTTTGATGTGCTCATGTGTTGAAGTTTTTACAACTTTTGTCTTGTCATGTGTATAGGTCTACCCTATTTAAGTATGTTTAACTTACTATTTTCATAGCTTGGCAACTTTGTGAAAGTAACAATATTTCATGTCAAAATATTACTTTTCTTGAAAACACATGGATTTTTGGTAAGCTTTGTCATAATCTAACAACTTTCAACACTATGCCTTATGTCAATGAGTTTAGAAAACATACAAATTTTCTTATAAAATTTTCGGCCATTATGGATATATATCCATATATGTTTCGGCCCTATGTGGGTGTAAACACATACTTTTTCCAACTAACATAATGCATTTTAAAGCATGAGTTCACTCACTTGTTTGATTAATTTACAAGAGTAGACATGCTAGTGAACAACTTTGTATTTAAAAGACTATGAAAAAAAATAAAAACATATGTTTAAGAAAACAATGTTATACGTCCTAGTGTCTTAAGAAAAGATGGAGTTAGGGGCCTTGTACAACTTGGTTATGCTCCTTGTACCCCTAAGAGTCCCTTGAAGGTTAATGGATATTGGTAATGACTTGGGTGTGAGTGGTGGGTTGTGATGGTGGTTCGGCGGTGGTGTGGAGGTGGTTTGGTGGTGGTGCGAGCCGAGAAGGGAGAGGGAGAGAGGCAGGGAGATGGTGTGTTAGTTGTTTTGGTGCACTAAACCTCACTAACCTTGGCCCTTTATATAGACATTAAAATTGGCGTGGTATCATGACTTACGAAAGGTGAAAGTGAGCATCTTTTTAAATATGGATTAAGATCTTGTAAAGGTGATTTTTGTGAGATTAGGAAGAGATCTTGGACTTGACACATGCATGTTTTCTTGGTTATAGTGGGCCAAAAATGGGGATGAGTTTGGAGGTTAGGATAAGTCAACTCCCTTAGATTTGATGTTAGATGATAATGGTGTTTGTTAGATTTGGAACATCTTAGGGTTGATGTGGTAGGATCTTGTCTTTGGGGTATGTGGGCCGAAATATTTGAGGGTGTTTGGGAGGTTATTGTTTAGTCTAAATCATAAGGTTGATGTATGATAAGCATGCTCATTAGTCACATTAGTGAAATCCTAGGTAGATTATGGTAGGATCATGGTGGAAGAGTTGGTTTACAAATAGGGTAAGTCAACTTAGAACTTTCCTAGATGTCATAAGATGCCTTCCTTATTAGTGTAAAGTCTAGGAATGTGATGGAGGTAACTAAAGTTTGTCTTAGAAAATCTTGGTGAAAGAATAAAATGAAGGGACTTGTGTAAGAGTGGAAGACACAAACACTACACACATATGTATATGTGTGTCGTGTATATATGTATGTATATCTAGGGGTTTTATTTTTGGCAAGTCAACTACTATGGGGTGACTACAAAACCAAATGTTTAGAAAATTGTGATGGAATCTTAGTGATTTAGGTGATGCTTCGTTGATGACTAGAAGTATAATCCTTGAAAGATACAATCCAACACACATACATATGTATGCGTCGCATACATACATGTATATATATATATATATAGAGATATAGATATTATCTTTTTTTGAACATTTTTAAGTTCATGTCTTGTACAAATGCATATACACATGTTATAATTAGATATTAAGTGTGATCTTTGTACAAGTTTAGGTGCCACAATAATAACATATAATTGTGTGTTCAATATATGTATTTTTAACTAGTCTTATTACTAGTCACATGTGGACGTTGTGTTTGGGTGAATTCTTATATATGGACATTGTTTGATTTTGTCCTTGATTAAATCACAATTGAAATGTTATGTACAATTGTATGAGTTTCTCAAACTAGGGTTTTTGGTATGATCTCTCTATAGCTCATGATAACTACTCAACTAGTTATGAAATTGTATTCCCTAGCGTGTCTAATGCTAAACTGTAAGCATTGAAATTGGCTTGTTGAGACCCTGTATGGCTCAATAGTAATAAAACATGTAAAATGAGATGTCATGCACAATGTGTACGTGTAACTAATGTACGGATATGACCTGTGATTTTGACGGGTGTCACACCACACGCAAGGTTAAACAAATAGTATATTACTAAGTATAATTATTCAGTTTTCAGATCCGGTTATACCTACACTCCTCAGGTTATGGTTCGTCACTGACCGGGGCTGACCCGGTTGACTATAGTTGACTGGTGTTGACCATTTGGTTGACTTCTGTTAACCTGGCTTCTTTACAAACCCTGTTAAACCAACAACATTAGCCACCATCATCATCAGGTTCCATCCCTAACCGTCGCTGACCACAGTATAACCATCTCTATAACCATTTCTAATCATAAACGCTGTACAATACTAACCATAACCATAACATCACCGACTCCTCCTTCTGTAACCACGGTATATTCCACTGCTACCAATAGTACCTCGAGACCACCACCATCAATCTTCATAGCTAAGCTATTTCAAGAAATGGTTGTTGGGAGTTTACCTTTGTTGGTCGGATAGCATATCTGACCCGATTGGAACCCACCACTCAGACCACCACCATCGTCTAAACCTCACCGTTGCCGCCACTTCCTTCCTTGTTGACTGTTCTGACTAGTCGAGTGTCACAGTCGATGATCATTTCTCCTCCTCTACC
This sequence comes from Ambrosia x helenae, assembly GCA_030844895.1. Lineage (NCBI taxonomy): Eukaryota > Viridiplantae > Streptophyta > Magnoliopsida > Asterales > Asteraceae > Ambrosia > Ambrosia x helenae. The sequence goes on along the minus strand of CM061227.1, from coordinate 64,636,938 downwards.
CAGCTCTCTCCCTATCTCTGCGTCTATCTCTCTAAGAATCTCTCTCTCTAATGTTTAGTATGTGTGTGAAGGGGGTAGTGCACGTGCCAGTATAGAGGTTGGCTGTCGGAGCTCCTCTGCGGGTGGGGGAGATCTACCGATCTCCTTCTCTCTCTCTCTCTGCTTCTTCTTCCTCGGTTCTCTCTCTCTATCAGTATAGTGGTGTGTGTGTGTGTGTGTGATGTACTAAATAAAAGGTGGGTTTGGGTGGTTTGGTGCTTTTATAAAAGGGTGGGTTTGATAGTTTCCACAAAACCATCAAAGGTTTTGTGGTGGTTGCGTCACAATGAGAAGAGGACAAGTAAGTGTCCTCCTCTTAGTGACTAACCGGTTTCAATCGGGTGTAGGTTCGGATTTGTATTACGTCTTAGCCAGGTCTCGTGACACTCATTTTAATAATATTTTATATATAATGGTTTGGTTTTCTGATTCGTACATAATCGTTTTATTTATTGGTCTCAATCAAAATAAACACAAAAAATTTTTGGGGTCCACTCTGGGTTGTTGCGGTCTATTTGAGCATTTGAGCATTGTAACCTAAGTTACATCAGTTTGAGCATTCGATCATTAGAGCATTTGAGCACCCTAACCTAAAGTTAGGTCTAGATAACGATTTCGAGCAAACAATGTAAGTAAACTACGTTTAAGTCTAGCAGAAAGCACAAAGATAACAGACACATATATGAATTGTAAACGTATAGAAGACTATGCGTAAGTGAGCGTGTAGGTTTGTATATGTGTCCATGTTTCACCCCAAAAGTGAAAAAATGAAAAAGGGGATAAGTATACTCACAGTTTATTAAAACGATCAAAATCCAACTTAAGTTAACGTGAGCTAAAGAATGGGAATTCCGAAGAATTCTACCTATAATGTATAAGAATACTATTAAATGGCATGTCTTAAAAGTTTAAGGTATCTAGGATTCTAAGGCATTAGGGTTTGCTAAGTCGATATGGGGAATTAGAGTTTTTTTACGATAAACGAATTAATATGTATCTCAAAAATAATTTGATTAAAGTCTATAAAACATGATTAGGTAATCTAATTATTACTAATTGAATATTTTGAACAAAAATATTTCAAATAATTTAGACAAAAGAATTTTGTTAATTATTTTAACTGAAATTGTAAATTAATACAATAATTATAAATAATTGAACAAAATAATTATACATTACACAAATGAGTCACACATATTATGATTATGGCTTTCAACGTATAATATTTATGTTTTATAAGAAAGATATGTATTTATAAAACAGATTTTGAATATTATAAATAAATAAATGATTTCTTATGTCTAATTAAACATAAATAAGACTAAAAATACAAGATATGATTCAAAAATAATATTTTTGAGAAAAATAATATTTTTGAGAAAAATAATTACTTTCTGATGATAAATAATCAAAATAAAATTTCCACAACTTTTCTCATTTTACTTGTATTAAGAACTGATTTATTGAATTTAAATGTTTTTAAATGATTAAAAATAGAAAAATATATAAAAATTAAAGATTTTTGGTCCAATAATTAGGATTAAGTTTCTATTGTTTAAAAATAATTCTACAAAAATTTTGGTACTAAAATCATTTAAATTTGATTTTTAATCAAGTAAATATGATTAAAATAAATTAAATCAATAAAATTATGTAATTAAAATAATTTACAGAAAATAAAAGTGTGGAAATTTTATTTATGGTATCAAGATACTACAGCTAAATTTTAATAGTTTTTGGTTAAAAAAATCCCTATGAATTATTTATCTTTTAAAATGTTTTTAAAGTATTAATTTTAAAGAATATAGAAGCAAAATATGAAGAAAAAAATAAGTAGCCGCCAGAATCAAACCCGGGATCTCTGGCCGATCAGGTATATTAACCTCAACATCCAAACCACTCTATCACTAAGCACATTGGTGATAACACTTTGAAAATCAAAGCATAAAAACAATAATCCGCATTTCTTCTTTTTCCCCAAAGTTCCTTAGAACCCTGACCCTAACCCCAATTCAAATAATCCCGATTGCTACAGCTATAACATCCAAAACTATGGGGCTTTCAAAGATTAGCAAATGAGCAACAAAACGACATAAGAGAATTTGACTTACACAATGGGTTTCAGCCAATAACGAGACTTCAAACACCAGGAACAAGTCGTGAAAATAGAGAGTTATATTGGACAATTTCTTGAAGTTTTTAGGTGTGTTTAGGATCTTTAGAGGTGCAGATAGAGGATGATATAATTGGTTTTAATGATGGTCGCTAAAAACGGACTTTATCCAACCATAAATTCCGGTCGCTACAACCCACCCGACACAATTAAAATGCATTAAACGCGTTATAACTCGATATAATGATGGGAAAACAAGAAGGGACAGCGGAGAAACGCATTGGAAACATCAAAAGCGGATGGAAGGCATTAAACGTTACTCGCCGGAGTTCACCTCGAAAACTCATCGGTGACGGACTGTTTTGGTCGGAAACAAAGGGGGCGGGGTTCGGGTTGGTTAAAAAAAACACTTTCACAATTTGTCAAGAATATTTTCTCTGTTAGTTTGGTTAACCTATTTTAATAATTGGTTAAGTTTTCTTTATAATAAGTTAACTTTACTTAACTAAAAAAAATTAAAAACTTTATAAAACTTAAACCTTTTGTCCATTTTATTCAAAGAACTTATATCTTAATAAATGTTTACGTTATAATTTTCATATCTTTCCCAAATTCCCGCTAAACTCTGTATGTTTAAATTTATAATAACCATATATCTTTAAAACGACAAGTTGTTTAAATGCTCAATAATAATCCATTTGAATTGCGTTAGAATATATGTTTTCGATTAGAATGACCACACAATTCAAATAATATGTAGTGATTAATAGAAACTCAAGTTTCTGTTAAATTCGAAAACGATGAAATATATATATATATATATATATATATATATAGGCTAAGTATCCATAGTAAACCCTAAAAATTTGAGAAAACTCTAGTAAACCCTTAAAAAAACCTACTTCCCGAGCTTTTTTTTTTTGAAAAAATTAGGGCATGTAATATACATGTTTTTAAGTGTTTTAAGCCAAAAAAATCAAAAAAGCGCCGAGCGGTTTTTTTTTAAAAAATAAAATAAGTTATGCACCATAACATATGTTTGCTTATTTTTGCACTGGTAACATATGTTATGATGCAAAACTTATTTTTTTTTTTAAAAAAAAAAAACCCTTCTGCGCTTTTTTGATTTTTTTGGCTCAAAACACTTAAAAACATGTATATTACATACTCTAATTTTTTTTTTAAAAAAAAAAGCTCGGGAAGTAGGATTTTTTAAGGGTTTACTAGAGTTTTCTCAAATTTTTAGGGTTTACTACAGAACCATCATCTATATATATATATATATATATATATATATATATATATATATATATATATATAGGCCAATTATAATTAGAAAACCCATGTTAGATAAGCAAACCCAGAAAACCCATTTTTATGGTTCAGAACTTGCCACACCATATATGTTTCAAAAGCCCATAAGGGTATTTTCGAAAGTCAAATTATTTTAATTATCTCTCCTCCTACTTTAAATCTGACACAATCTCTCTTGTTCTTTATCAAAATGCTTCCTAATAAAATCTACTGATCTCTCTCTCTCTCTCTCACTCTATATATATATATCATTCTAAAAAACAAAACCTAATCAAAATCTCTACCTCCCTCTTTTAATCCCAAATCTTGTTGCAAAACCAAACCTCCACCACCAATAATCAGCGGCGTCATCACCACCATCATGGTTGTTAACCACAATTCTCCCCCGCCATCATCACCGTACCACTACTCCAACGTACACCAACCCCCAAATAGACGGATCTGAACGATAACAAAGATGACGATCTAAAAGGGGACAAATATGAACGAGATCTGCAATAAGTGATTACATATCTGAATACTTAATTGTGGGTCACAAGACCATCAAAGAAGGGAAGAAAATGGTTAAAGAAGTGAATTGATGAAGAATTAGGATGGCAGGTAGGGTTCGTACGATGGGAGCTTGGTTTTTGTTTAAAACATAAGGTTAATATTAGGAAGTCATCATATCTGTTTGGATTTTATAATGATGTAAAAAGATCTTTCACAAAAGTTTTATTTTATTATGATAAATTATTTGTGGGTCATGGTTAAAATCTTCAAAACATCCGAAGATGGTGACTTAGGAAAACATGAATCTGGGTTGAAAGATTTTTTTTTTTTTTTGAATCATCAAAGATGTGCAATTCTTTCTAACTATTTTGCAAAATAAACAGAGTTTGAATATTGAGCCCAAGTTTTTAACAAGTGAGCATTATAATTCTAACTCTTTTTAACAAATAAGTTTGTTTTGTAGGTCATGGTTGAAATCTTCACTACATCCGACGATTGTGACTTAGGAGAACAGGAATATGGTTGTAACATTGTTTTTTTTTAATATGTTTTTTTTCTTTTTAATTAAAAAAGTGTCATTTGGTTGTAAGTTTTGTATTATGATTTATTGTGTTTGTTTATGTGATTATATGTAGATGCATTTGTTAAGTACTTTGGAAGTATGGACACATTACGGACGGTGATAGTGCTGAGTCGGAACAGGGGTTGTCGAAGAACAGTGGGTTCTTCTGTATTTTTTGGTCGTTTAAAGCTTTTTTTTCGTTAAAAACATATGTTTTTGTTGTTTGGGTTATAATTTATCATATGTTTTTATGTTTTGGTTATAAATTATAATTTGTTGTTTTGTTGTTTCAAATATTTACCAATGGGCTTATAGTCTAGTGGTACCCACTACCAATGATAAGTGTTGGGCATGAGAGGAGACAAGTTCGAATCTTGTGAACAACACTTTGAGGTATTTTGCCGGGATCATAACCCTTGTGGGGTGGGATGATCGGTATCCAATATGGATACCAGGGGCCAGAGGGTCTCCTCCACATACCCTTTTTTTTGTTTCAAATATTTGATGACAAAAATAACATTTTTACTTGACATTTTGGTGAGAAGATTGGAAATGAAGTTTTTTATATGTTTTTTTTATCTTTTTTTGTTTTGTATATCAAAGGTACAACATATGTTTTTTGTTGTTTGGATTCATAATTTGAATTTTTTTTTAGTGAGATAAGTTTGTGAAAACACAAGTTTTTGTTTTTGGGTTATAATTTATTATATGTTTTTTAGTTATCTTGTTTCTGAAATATGTTTTTTTGTTAAATAAGTCATGAAAACATCTGTTTTTGTTACTAGGTTGTGATTTTATTATATGTTTTTTTGTGAGATAATTAGTGAAAAAAACTGTTCCATAATTTATTATATGGTTGTTGTGAGATAAATCGTAAAAACATAAGTTTTTGTTCTTAGGTTATAATTTGTTATATGTTATTTGTGAAATAAGTTGTGAAAACATGTGTAAATCGTAAAAACATAGTTTGGTTTGTAATTCAAATTTGACTTTTGAATGTTAATAAAATACTATACATGATGCACAACTTTTAAGAAAGGAGAGAGGAGAGAGAAGAGAGAAATAAGATAAGAGAGAGAGAGAGAGAGAGAGAGAGAGAACAAGATTGTTTCTGGACAATTTTGCCCATTTGTACCTTTTGTTATAAACTTTTTTATTAAAATAATCTGAATAAATCACAATCATAGATTAAAGAGAATGGAGGGTTAAGATGAGGGGTTTCTAGGCTTTCTTAAGTGGAAGGGGTTTTCAAAATATCATTCCCATATATATATATATCTACACACACATACACACACAAGGACAGAAATAGAAAAAATTGAATACATGAAGGACTAAAAATGACAACTTGATAAAGATGCAGGTGATAGATGTCACACATTTGCATTTAGGCACAAGGTGAGTTTTCACGACCCCTTTTCATTGTTTTACAGTTTTCTGGGGGGAAAATGCGTACAAGTTTTCAGTTACATTTTGACTATTATGTGAACATGAAACAATAAGGTTCAGAGTACTCATAAAGTCCCCGTATCATATATCATATTGTAACCATTAGCTATGGACTTAGCCATGGAACACCGGAATAGATCAATTGGGTTGACACCCCCACTCTTGGTTAGTCGCTCTAACCGGATTGCAAGGGAGTGCTTGTATTTCACATTTATTCATTGTCTTTAGTGTACAATTGGCGAGGCACAACACGTCAACGTTTGGTTACGGGCTCATGTCAGTCACATATTGATCATTGTCTTAGCTAGGTAATGGTTCAGTCTACCATGGATTACATATTCATTCATTAAAACCTGTGAACACACCGACTATATGCTGACACACTTTTACTTGCATGTTTTTCAGGTAACTAAGCAAGTAGCATGGAACTTGGGAGGTTGCGCGCTGGCATCATGGGATATTTTTGAACTAGTCTTTTTAGTTGGTTAATTCTGAACACTATCATTTGAAAACTACGGTTTTTTAGACAATTTCATCAATGAAAATGTAACACATTATTGTCCTTTTGATATCTCTAAATCTATTGATTTTGAAGCTTTGAGTGACTTTTGTGCTTGAAAACCTTTCGAAGATACATCATGTGTATCCGCCTAGGCAGAGTGTGACAAAGGGAGAGAGTGTAAGCAGGTTGACATTCGTTAAGAGAAAGAAAAGTGTGTGGCCTAATGCAATCAACCAATTAAATTATTCTATTTCTTTTTTTAGTTTATTTTATTAAATTATTATTTTAATAAGTGATAGATAGTTAAAATTTGTAAAACTATTACACAAAAATAAAGGCCGGTGCGAAGTTTTGTCTACATTGCAATGATTTAATACTCACATTATAACGTGAAGATGAAAAATAAGTAAAACCATTACAAATCCTCTAAGACTCACAACTTCATGTGAATTTCTTAAAAGCCATAAATTCATAAGTTAACACCAACCCACCAAAAAACCATAAAACACACATCAACAACTAGTTCCATATTTCCTTTAGGATAAAAAAAAAAAAAAAAACTAATTCCGTATTCATTTATTTATTCATTTATTTATTTTTACAAACCATTAAACCAAACAAATTATTTTTATTTTGTCAAACATAAGTTTAAGACATGGTATCATTTTGTCAAACATGGGTTAAGGCGTAGTAAAGCTTCTTTATAAACTTATTAAATGTTCTTTATTCCAGAATAATAACAAAATGAGCATATATCTATTTATTTAAGTAATATTAGTTAGCAAAGCATTTATGCATTGTTTGGTTATATTATAAGCTATAAAAGTGTTATGTGTATGTGAAGGTTATATCTATAGATGAATATGTTGTACCAGTTAATTTGTAATTTATGTATACATATAGAGTTGTATCATAGTTTTTATGGGTTGTACTTTCTTTTCTTTTATATTTTTTTGTTTATGTTTTTATACTTTTAATCTAAACTTTTGCCTATTTTACAATTTCACTCTAACTTTTTCAATTTCAACTTTAGTTCTTAATACTTTTCATCTTTTAACATTTTTTGTTTTACGTTTCGGTCTAAAATTTGTGAGTTAACACGTCATAACGCACGTGTGTGGTTCAACGCTTTTTCGTCAATTTTTTCCTATCTAACGGCTATTTCATAACAAGTTATTGTTTCATGTGTGTTACGGTTCTCTTGTGTGATTCAATGTTTTTACCTTTACTTTTTTTTAGTTTTATTTATTTATTTATTTTTTGTCTTTTTCTTTCTATTTCAGTACTAGATTTTTTGGTGGGTAGTCGTTAATGATGTTGTGTCAATGATGCTATTTGACATGGTCATATACCCCTGCAATTATGTACAAGGGTAAAATACTAGTATATTATTAATTAGCAACTTTGTGTTGCATCATAGTTGTGCATTTGGCTGGTTGCACTCACTTTTAGTTTATTTTTTTTCTTTTACTCTTAACCCTAACACTTTTACAATTTAACAACACTTTTGTACTTTCAATTTTTTGTTCCATATACTTTTCATCTTTCAAAATATTTTCATTTTACGTTTCAATATAAATTTTGTGAGTTAACATGCCACAATGTGCATGTATTGTTCAACATTTGTAAGCATATTTTTTCCATTTAACGGTGTTGTATGTAGATCGACTTAGTTATTGTTTTCAATATTCTATGTTTCGCGTACGTGGTTCAATGTTTTTATGTCTACTTTTCGTTCACTTTTATTTTTTTCATTTTTTATACGAGTTTTTCCGTTATTGATAGTCGCTGGCTGATGTGGCACTTGTGATACCTGGCATTGTTTTCCCTCGCCGTAACTTTGTGGGCTTAATATTAGTTAAGTCTAAGTATTAATAAACTTATATTTTGTGAAAACTAACGCTAATCTATATCTATATCTATAGTACATTATAAAGGAGGAAATATATCTACAAATGTCAATTTACATGAATTTTAAGATGGCATAAGAAAAGTCTCATGCTTAAAATTCAAATGTCATGTAATTTTTTTCATTTCTACTCTTCATGCAAAACCTATAATCTGTATTGTATTATAAAGCATTTAAGAAGGGTATCAAAAAATTAAGTAATTAATACATTTGATTAAAAAATTGTAATTTTATTTTAAAAAATTATATATAAAAAGTTATACAAAAAGGTTTCTACACATACAAATATATACCTATACACCTTAAAAAGATTGTAAGAACCAATAAAAGTCAAACTTTACGTAAAAAATAATAATGTTGTGATGCCTTTTCTTAAAAAAAGGTATGTGCATGAATTAGTTCACAAACCCAAACCGAACCGAACAAAAACCGGTCTTTCAAACCAGCAAAACCGGGGCCTATCCGAACCAAAACCGGTTCAGACACGAACCGGTTTGGAACCGGGTCGGTTCTTAGAAAAAAAAACGATTTGTGCACGTCTATAAAGTCGTCAGGTTGGGATGTCTTATGTGGAATATTTTCAACTAACCTAACTTCTAATTTCACTTTCCGATGCCAGTGATAGGAATTTATGGTGCATTTGATTAGCAGTTGTATTGCATTACTTTTATCATGTGGAAAAAGTTATTGGTATGCTTCTTTGAAAGTTGCACTACGCCAAAAAATGCCTACGGCCACACAAAAAAAAGTGTGACCATATGCCTTTTGCCACACTTTTTTTTTTCCAGCTCAAGTGTGACCATAGGTCGAGTCATCGTAGGTATCATACGGCCACATTCATATTTAGTGGCCGTAGCACTTAAAAAGTGTGGCTAAAGGATACCAATATTTCTTTTTGAAATCAAGCATTTTGTCTATTAAATGTGACTAAAGGGTAGTAACGTCCACATGAAATTACTCTAAGTGTGGCCATTTTTAGTTATATAGTCACTAAAAGTTTTGTTTTAGTCACATCAATTAAAAAAATATGTGGCAAAAATAATTGTTTTGATAAGCTTTCCATCTATTAACTGTGGCTAAATGGTAGGAATGACAATATGAATTCACTATAAGTGTGGCCATTTCTAGTATATAGTCACATGAATTTACTGTAAGTGTGGTAAAAAAAAACTATTTATAGACACATGAAACAATTTTGTAATTATATGTGTGACTATATTCTAATTTTCGGTCACACATATTTTTTTTTCCTATAACATTTGTTATTATTCTGTCTCATAAAAAAAGTGACAATGGGGTGGCTATTACCTAACTTTGGTGACACATAATTTGTTTTGTATATGGCATTTGGTATCATTCCGTCTCACAAAAAAAAAACGAATGGAGGATAGTTGGACTAATGATTATATAAAACCACTTGAAATACTGTAATTTTATTTGTGACTATTGTTCAACATTTGATCACACGTATTTCATTTTACCCATGTCAATTGTTATCATTCCGTCACACAAAAATAAAATGAATTAAGATTGTGTGGCTAATTGTTATGTAAAGCCACTATAATTTTTAGTATGACTATTGTTTAAGCTTTGGTCACACATAATGATATAAAGCCACATTAGAAAACCAAATCATATTATAAAAATAATAAACCAAATTCCATACATAAGTTTCAAGCTTAAATACTAAAAATCTAATTCTCAGACGGTTTTCATCTTCTTGTTCTTTTCCTGCAATTTTTTTAATCCATCTAGAGTTGTAAAACTCTTCTTTTGCTTCTTGGCAACCTTTGTGGTGCTTTGTGTTTGATTGGATGGTGAATCTGGTAGCTGGAGAACCAAAAACAAGAAAACATATATAAAAATTCCTAATTTAATTATACTTAATTCAAGATTAATTAAAAAAACAAATCTTTGGACTACAATATGCAGTTTGTATGGCCAAAATGTGGTTGTATTCTCCAAACTGATATGCACTAACATTCATCATTGTCTCATGTATCGCCGGCTTAAAAAAATACAGGGACAAGATTCATAGGCTTAAGATTCATCATTGTCTCATGTATCGCAGGCCTAACATTCAACATTCATCATTGTCTCATGTATCGCAGGCTTAAGATTCTTTTGAACACATAAATATCTTGTTCAATAAAGCCTAGTTATCATGTCAACCTTAGCAATTGGGTAGCTAGAACACTAACTGCAGCGCCTGGGATTGATCTATTACCTGCTTCAAAACATATCAAGTATTAGAGTTGATGATCAAATAGTTAAATGAAAATATGAGAGAATATTTATCCATTTGACCCGTTACTCATATATTCATTTGCTTATTTTAGCAACAAATTAAATAGGGCGCCACACGTACGATATAAAATCAGTTCTTAAAACAGTGGAAAACACACACACACATACATATATATATATATATATATATATATATATATATATATATATATATATATATATGTGTGTGTGTGTGTATTGACAACCTGATTTTGTTAGCAACAAAAAATAGAAAGCTTACATAATGAATAGAAACGGAAACTATAGAAGATAACATACATAAGAATGCATTTAATTTTTGAACCCGGTAATCGAGTTAATCAGCTTAACCTGATTCATCATATATCAATAACCAAACCAGCATATACATACCTGAATACATAACCAAAGAATAGAGATAAGGTTTTGGTTAGTTACTTGTTTGGGTTCAGGTTAATCATAATAAGGCTATATGAGTAGTGTAGGTGCTAGTTGTAAGATTAGTAGAACCACGTCTTACGGACAACGGCGTTAAAAAGTAAAACTGGAACAACATACAGGTATATTATTATGGATGGCAATTGTCAAAAAAAAAAAATTACCTTACCTCAGATTAATTAAATGGTACAGAATTCTAGCATTATGAAATAAACATAAAAAGCTTTATACCACCATCAATTTTCAAGAACCTCTACATTGAACCTATATTACTCCGTCTAACTGTACCAGCACTTTTTTTTTTTTTTTTATCTAAATGGTTACTTTAATACGAGTGTATGTCCACATTCAATCAAAAGATGGGCTGGAAGTTTTTCAAATATTAAAAATGACATTTAGCCACACATTCAATCAAAAGTGTGACAGTGCGATTTTAGGAAATGTGTGGCTAAAGCCACATTTTGGCGTAGTGTTGATTACATATGAATCGTTCAACCTCCTCTTAATGTGGATCTTATAAACATCCCTATGCTTTCTTCTCCTCAACAATCTCTTCTGATTTGGAACTTTCAACATATTTATTAGGACTATTAGTATAATAATAGTTGCTAATGAGTCAAACCACTACTTTCATTTTTTTTACCTACATGTAGGTCAAACTGCATATGGTATATAGAACGTAGCATGCTATCATGTCTTCTTGTAACCTTTAAAAAATTACCCCATTACGAAGCATAGGTGCTTACACACACAAACATACACCTTACATATTGATTCTTTTGATCGTTTTAAGGATTAAATTACGTTTCCGTCCTGTATTGTAGACTCCGTTGCAACGCGCAGGTTCCCCACTAGTATGATTAAAATACATTATGTTTGGTATAGGTTAAACAGTAAATTTGAATAGGAATTAGACCATGTGTTGTGAAAATAACTAAGGGGTGTTGCACCAGTCATTAATGGGTTAAACACCACGCCCCTTAGTTATTTGGTTTAGTTATTGGAGTAGGGCTGTGCAAAGTAGCGATGAGTTCGGAACGGTATTGGTACCAACCGATTCCGAAAATACCGATTTCTAAAATTCCCAAAAATCAATACCGATACCAATACCAAAAACATACAGTACAGTACGGTATCGGTTCGGTATCGGTACGGTACGAGTATGGTATCGATATTTTACCTTAAAATACCGATACCATACCGATCCCGTACCGACCAAAAATACAAAAATTGAAAACCTCTAATTGTGAGTACCGATACCGATACCAAACACCCTCGGTTCGGTACGGGATAGGTTTCGGTTCGGTATTCGGTGCAATATGCTCATCCCTAATGCAATTGGTCCAAACCGACCCGACCCGACCCGACCCAGACCCATCAGAACCTTATACCCTTTTATTGTTGAAATTAGGAACCACAAACCAAACCTTCAAAGGCTATGTGATTCCTGGTCCTAAAGGTTCTGATGAGTCGGGTAAAGGGTTTTACCCTCCAGAACCTTTTAACGTAATAGGCCTTTAGAGCGTTATATATTCCTATTCTTTTACCACGCTCATAAAAGAATTCATCCATATGGTTCTAACAATAGCCCATGAATTTCCTTTTTTTAAGTCACTTTTCGTTTATCGACTTATGTTTTCGTAACAATTTTGTCATTCTCATCACTCAAAACATTGTGCAAATCTGTTATGTATACATCACAAGTACACACACACACACATTAGAGCAACATACATAAATATGTACTTTAAATTTGGACACAATAAATATATGATAGAATATATCTCGTCTATACATATACATCAAGCCGGAAAAATATTTCATGAATACATTGTTATTCTTATAAACTAGTGGGTTAGCCCGCGCGATGCGGCGGGTTTCACCAAGTCTCATTAGAAAAATGTATTCTAACATGTTGAGTCTTAAACACCGATTATATTTGGATACCAGCACTACTTTTACTACTATCACCACCACCACTACCACTACTACCACTACCACTACCACTATTACCACCACCACCACCACCACCACCACCAACTGCCCCTACCACCACCAACTACCACGACCACGACCACTACTATTATCATTAGTGTATGTCTAAAAAATAAAAAATAAGATAATACTAAATTTAAATAGTATTTACTTGTAAAAATATTAATATTATCTTGTATAAACATTTAATATTACTAATGGATTAATTCAACATGACTATTGTAAGGTCTTTGATATTACTTTGGTTCATTAACTATAACGTTGTGTAATTAAAGACAAATTCAAAAGACAAATTTGCCCCTAAAAAGTAGTTAAAATGTGCATGGGGTATTGTATGAAAAGCAAATATACTTATACCTCTTAATTTTTAAGAAGTCCTTAGGAAATGATTTATAATATATATATATATATATATAGTATAGATATAGATATAGATAATATTTTTTAATACTGAATTAACATTACATGAAATCGATAACAATAACACATAAAAATAACAATGAAAACACTAAAGAAGAGTATTGTTTTAGTTTTTGCGTTAACAATCCTTATCTATTGGATCATTTTTATAAATTGTAGTTTTTTTATAGATTACCAACCTATTAATAAGTCATGTTTAATTAAAATAAAAACGGATCCTTTGGTTCTTACATTAGAACTGTGGATTTGGAACCGGCACGACTCGGAACCGATAATTTATATAAATCTAGAACCGGAAACCGACATATATTTTTAAAAAGGTTCGGGTCCAAGGTTCTCGTGGATCCGAACCATGAAATGTTCACCCCTAGTCATTGCTATTAGAATAACGACGGTAATGAGAAGAAAGTGAGGTGGTAATAGGCCCATCCCAATCTAAATCAATCATAATCTTTTATTTTTTTAGTTTTTTTTTTATTTTAGTTATTTCACAACACCTAGTTATTATATGGTTTAGTACTTAAGTTATTGCCTCTCCGCCAATGTAACGTTAGTTATTAGGATGCGTTGTTATTCCACAACACATAACCTTAAAGGGTGTTTGGGGTTGAGTTATGAAATAGATTTTAGATTATTACGATTTGAAAACGCAAATAATCAGTCTATAGTGTTTGGGGTTGAGTTTTGAAATGAATTTTTAGACTTCCAAAACACAATAATTTAAAAGCAGCTCCACCCCTACTGCAGCAAAATGCATAATCGGTTTACAAAAAGCAATCTCAAACACCCTCTACACCCTCGTTGAAAGGTTTTTTTTTTTTTTTTTTTTTTTTTTTTTTTTGAAAAGATCGTTGAAAGTTATAGTATTTTTTTTTCTTTTTTAGTTACTGTAAAAAAAATAATGGTACTTTAATTGGTATTAAACTTCTTAATTTGTGTATTAATGAGAACCTTAATTTTAGAGGTTACTCATTGACTTTATATTGAGATTTTAATATAAGCGATGTGTTCTATGAATCAGGGGTGGTATTCGTACTCTATCTGTAGTTGTACTCATACTGGTACTTAAAATACTGGTATTGAATTTAAACAAAAGTGAGTATCGAATGTATTGGTACGGTCTGGTATTTCGGTACAGTACCTGCTTTGGTACCAGTTTGTTATTTTTGTTTTTAAGCACTCATACTGGTATTAAGTAGGTAAAATCAGTGCGGATATCAATATTGTACGGTTACTAAGTAGGCGAAATCGATACAGATACCATAATGCGAAGTAAAACACAATATCAAATTCATTCGTATATAAAATTCGATAACATTACCATTTTGTACCCGTACCGATACTCAAGAAATAAAAATGGGTACCGATATCTATACCAAATACCCAAAATTGGTATGGGTATAAACACTAATACAATTACGATGCATGTATGGGTATTTGAAAAAAAAAAAGTTCATCCCTAATAACAAGAAATTAAATCGATATATAACTATATATATAAGTGCTTCCCGGGATAGATAAATCTAATATGAAACGATAAAATGTCTGTATCGTAGAAGAAATAGGTCATTTTTTTAGGAATTTTTTAAGGATCAACGAGATGATGTAACGATATTGGTGTATGAATGTACAGGTTCATATCCATGAGGACAATAATCAATGATGTTCTGCTTCAAAGCAAGGTTTCAACGGTCAACTCAATTCAGTTCACAGAGTGTTAAATTAACTAGTTTTTTACACGTTGCGCGTTGTGGCAACGCGTATGTGACATGATAATGTATAAACTACTATCGGCCAAATTCGTTACCGAACTAAATTTACGTCAAAACGTATGTTAATCAAATTTATACCATCGAATCAAAACATATTACCTTTTACCCTCATTTGTTTCCAAACAAAATTTATGTCAAAACATAGTCCAACTAAAAATATATAAAAATAAAACATTTTATAATTCACCTGACTTGTTTAAAAAAATACGTTTACGTGTAGACGGGCTCGAATTTACACTGGCACATCAATCAAAAACATAAGAATATGTTTAAGGGTAATTGTAACACCCCAAAATTTGATAATTAGCGTTTACGCTAATAACGGTAATAACCGACTTAAATCCGAATTTACAATACTAAATAATCTCTGATAAACAATAGTGGGGAAATAACCTCATTAGTCACGATAGGCTACTAACAATATAAAGGGCTTTATTAAACTAAGCGGGTTAGCATAAGTTAACCAAAATCCAAAATGTGAAGGGGCTAACTTGCCAAGTAACCAAACTTGAGGTTGGTTAAACATTTATAAAAAAAAAAAAGATGGAGATTAACTCCATAACCCAAATACGTTCATAACACACACACACCAAACCCTAAAGAACTCAAGAACAAGCATAAATTATGACAAGAGTCAACGATCCAAGTCAACATCCGTAAGTATTTTACTTATTACTGTCATTTTATGTGCATATTGGGATATTTTGCACACACAATACCCCCCCTCCCCAGTCTAGTGAAGCATGAGTTATTCAGAAAACTCAAACAAAAGTCACATGTTTATGTATACAACACTCAAACAGCCACCAAACGAGTGTTAAACGAGGTTACCACACCCTAACACATGGTAATACCTCACTAACACATGTATACGAATCATAAATGTTATAAGCTACCAATATAGATAACATATGATCACGACTAATAGGTATTGATACATGTTGATATCGTCATTGAGCACTTTTGCCATCTAGACGAAATCAAGTTGCATTCATATGCAAGTGAACAACGATAATTGATACAAACTAGCATTCTATTTAACATACACATTATACCTACATGAATTATTGTCCATACCATTAGATTATAACTAGCCGAAGCCTAGTTTTGATACACACACCTACAGCTTGTATATATATATACACACACACACACACATACACATGCATGATTTAGTGCCAATCTTTACATCAAATAATCCATGACAACTATCCTACACCCCATTTCATGGAACTAAGACTCCTTTAATTGGCTACAAACAAACATTCCCTCTCCTTTCTTTTCGTGACAGCCGAGAACAAGGAAGAACACACACTAAGTGATGATCATTTAATTACCTTGTCCTTATTAACCATACATGACACCTAAAGATCATTGTTGCCTCACTTACACACAAATAGATATAGAGCCTCTTCCCAAGATGTTGGTCATCACCCCTTTTAGATTGATGTTATCAATCTGTGACACCCGGCATATTCAACTTAACATTTTACAAACTTATTAGTCTACCTTAGCGAAAAACATTTTATTAACGTACTTAACTGGGTCAGTTGAGTCGGGTTACTTTACGTATTGTCCAGGGTTTAATGATCTAGAGAATCATTGAGGTTATTTTGGTGTACACACGAGTCTTGAGTCCCGTTGTTGGTGAATTACATGAATTGAATTAAGTGTTATACATAGATTGATCCATATATGTTATATAATGTACAAGTACGTGTTTTAACGGTGTTTATGTGATTATACATGATTCTATATGATTAACATATGTTAGGATTGCATGTCCATGTGTTAGGATGTGTTAAAACGCGCTTAAAAGACAAAACTGGAAAATCTGGAAAAGCCAGAAACTGGTTCGACCTTAAGTGGGGTCAAACCAAGTTCCTGAACTCTTGAAGACTCTCATTCGACCCCAATATCAACTCATTCGACCCCTGCAAGGGTCAAATGAACAGGAAGTATAAATACCATACTTTGTAATTTTTCATCATTTCACAAACCCTAAACGCCTCTAAATACTCTCTCTCAACCTTAAACACTGAGGAAGGAGTTTTTTTGTCACACCCCACCAAGGCGAAAATGTGAGGTGCGACTTCGAAAGATTTCCAAGAACAAAGGTCACACGAGCATTAATTAAAACAAAGCGGGAACTTTCATTAAACAACCAAATTTGTTCATCATAGAGTTAATTGTTTAAAACTAAAACCATTGTATGTAAATGTATAGTTTTAAAACAACAACATAATGGTCCAAAAGATGGTATCCCACAAATGCTCGCACGCGACCCCCGCAAGTTCCATTTTCCATGCTAATTTCCTGAAAAACATGCATTAAAGGAAATATAGGTCAACACAAAGTTGGTGAGTTCACGGGTTTCTATATGATGGATATGTAATCCGAAACCGACTAAATCATTGCCTATCTAGGGCAATAATCAATATGTGATCTGACATGAATCCAAACCTTGACATGTTATGCCTCGCCCATTGTACACTAAAGACAATGGAATAATGTGAAATACAAGAACTCTTTTGATATCTATCATCCGGTCAGAGCGACTGACCAAGAGTGGGGTTTTCAACCTAATAGATCTATTCCAGTGTTTCATGGCTAAGTCCATAACTAATGGTTATGATATCATGTATGACACGAGGACTTAATGGATCCTGAACCATAATGTCTCATGTTCACAAAATAGTCATGAATTGTAACTGAAAACTGTACGCATGTTTTCCCCCCCAGAAAAATGTAAAAACTGTAAAAAGGGGCCATGAAATACTCACTTGGTATCTGAATGCTAGTCTAAACTGAATCTGATTCGGTGTGTCTGGTCTGGGATGCCCTAAGTTCATTTAAAGGCAACCTTAAGTCTATGTTTTGTTCTAACTACCATGCACCTGTTCACCCGACTAGGAAACCTATGGACTAGAGGCCCACGTGTGTCACACACTGTATGTGTCAGAAAATGTTCGTTTTGTTGTTAACGTGACTATGTTTAGTCTATCTTTGGTAAAACAAGTGTCTTGACTTACTAAGTGTTACTGAGTGTTACTCATGTCTTAGTTATGTAAGTATTGGGTGGCATATGGACACGTCTTTTGACAATTTCTTATGAAAATAACATGTTTATGCATTTTGTCCTTGAATATACACACATGTTAGTATATCTCATTGGTTTTCATGAAAACTCTTGTGTTAGGCTCATTAACACATGTATTTAAGGTTTTTAACACATGTTTATAAAGCAAATCTTAGTATAAGTTATAAAACTAAATAATGTTGGCTTATCTTGGGCCGGCCTTGACCCTATACTCTCACACATACACTCGTGTGTATGTATGGGGGTACGTGGATGTCCATATATGGATCCTAATATACCCAAAATCGTATATATGTGGGTAAGTTTGCATAAGCTAAAAACATTGAACCTTTAACATAAAACTCAAGTGTTTTAGTTAGTATAACTTGAAAAACTAGTTGTTATAGTGTGCGAGCATGTGTGTGCATCGGGTGAACTTGCCATGATCGAGCATTTTATATAAACAAGAGGAAATGGTTTGGATTTTATATAAACAAGAGGAAAAATAAGCTAACTCCCACAATGTAACTCCTAAGTGTTTGTTAGTGGCTTGGAACTCCTAAATGGTGGTGATGGTTGATTGAAGCAAGCTCCTTGGGTGGCTTGATCTTCGGCCAAGGGGTAACAAGTGGAACAGAGGAGGTTTTCAAGTGTTAGTGTAACTTGTGGAGTTAGGGTGTGATCACAAAGATTCTAATGGTCTCAATATATAGTTGAATGGTGGGAGGGTAGCCAACAGCTCATTGGTGAACATTTGAGGAAGGTCAACCTTTACTTTCTTGGAGTGCACCTTACTAGGATCCTTGTATGTGAAAGAAGTTGACTTGGTGGTTTTGGTGGGTTTTTCTAGGGGGGTCGGCCGAAACATTTTATGGGGAAGGGGCATTATTTTTGTGGCAAGGTTGACAAGAACATCATGCTCATGTGTTTTATGTTTTTCTCTTCTTGTATAAGGGTTTGACTAGTGATCTAGGAGATTGTGTGCACACTTCCTTGGGGACTCTTGGGGCCATAATTTTAGACGAAAAAGAAAGAGTCTTGTGGCAAGTCAATGTGTGTTGGATGGCCATATATTTTGTGTTTTTTCCATGTTAGTGTAAGGCATAGATATGTGGTGTGCTTTGCATAAGAATGGTGAGTTGGTGGTGTGGTGTGCATGTATGTATGTATGTGTGGTTAAGGAGAGTTGTTCATTCCCAAGGTATATTCATGTGTGTAGGTTGATTTCTACATAGTGTTTTTGATGATTTTGCAAGTCAACTTGTGTAAGATTAGGCTAGGGTGTGTTTCTTATTCAACTTTGGTGCTCTTATGGGAAATTGAAATGTGAAACATGGAAGTCTTGGTGATGTGTGTGTGTGTAGCCCTGGACATGTATACATATGTATATAATTTGGATCTTTGCTAATTATTAACTTGTCTATGGATGTACATATGTATATGCATTGCAACTAATGCCCTAGTACACAAGTTAATTGGAGTTTAATCACCCTTGTTGGACAATGCATGTGGATTGTTCATGTAGATGAACATTGTTTGTTTTTGTTCTTTTCGAGGGAACAAGTTGGAATTCTTGTTCAATTGCATGGATTTCCTATTTACTCAACTAAATAGGACTAGTGTATCTACTGTTAGATTGTGTGCCTTGGAATTGACGCGTTGGAACCCTGTATAGTTCAACTATGATGCAAATGATGACATGTAATGCTATGCACACTGTATACATGTAGCTAAGTGTACGGATATGACCTGTGATTTCGACTGGTGTCACATTTTTTATATTGTTTTTCATAATCTAACCTACAATCATCTTCCATATCACAAACAAGAGAAGATTCAAGGTGTGTTCTTGATCTAAAACCATTTTCAATCATTTTGATTTGTTTATATCAAACCCTAAGTGTCCAGATCTGATTCAAACATGTTTTCATGGATAAAAACCTTTATAACACATTCCTAAACAAAACCTTTTCATTAACAATGAGTTTTCATGCAAAATACATGTGTTAATGATGTTAAATGATGTATCATGAACTTGTATGGAATTATTTGATGATTGATTTATGTGTAGATGTTATAACAATGATCTAGGGCTGTTATTGATGATGATTTATGATTGATATGGGTTACAATTGGTTATTGATGATGTTTTGCTCATTTTGTGGATTTTGTGTTAGATCTAGGGCTTGTTCATGGTGTTATTGATAATGAAATGATTAGGGGTTTTCTTAAACATGATAATCTGAGCATATTGAGCTAATTGATAGATGATTTTAATAAGTTTCCATATCGGGTAAAGATTGCATGCGTATGATGTGACATTTCCGTAATTTGCTATTTTGGGTCACTTGTAAAACGAACTAATTTCGAGTAAATTTTGTAAGGTTTTGTGGGGATAGATTAATGGAAGTGGACTGCTGTGATTCGTGGTATTTCGTGACATTTTCGGACTATTTAGATGTGATTTGGTGCGTTTTAGGAGGTTTTGCAGGTTAAGGGTCGAAACAAGGGTTGATTCGACCCATCGTGGGGTCGAACCAAACATCATTTGGTCGAATGAACTTGCTAAATGGTCGAATGGGCTTCAGTTAGGTCGAATGGACATGATTTAGGTCGAATAAACACGTGTTAGGATCGAATTAACATCTGTTAGGTCGAATGAATTTGTGTTTTTGGTTAAATGAACATGCATAAGGTCGAACTAACTTACAAATGGGTCGAATGAGTCTGGTAACTTGCTGATTCGACCTTACGACTTCATACGTGCGATTTTGATGCAAACTAAGTGTTTTATGCATGAACCTTATGTGTAATCCATATGTACTTGATTAATTTATGTAATGGGTCACCAACGGGATGTCGGGTTGGTCTGGTGTGTCGGTTTAATAGTCAAACGCGTTTTCAAACATACTTACTCATGATCTGGACAATTGGGGACTAGTTAACCTAAAGGTTATTAGTCAAAACACTTATGCAAACTTTTATGATAGATCGCCGGTATTTGGGACTGTCTAGTCGTATTGGTAATTCTTTACTAGAAGACGCAAACTAAGTTGAGTTCACGACCCCTCTTTTATACACTTTTCTCTCGGGGGAGAAACATGGCACACTTTTTAGAAACACAATGCTTATATTATAAACACGCAATAATGTTTAGAAACGCAACGCTTATGTATACATTGGTTGTCTTTTGTTTACTATACGATGCAACACGTAAGTCCCTAGGGAAACCATTAATATGTGGGTATGCATAATGGGGAAATGTGGATAGATCTATTGGGCCTGACAAACCCCACCCGTCGGCTAGGAGCCGAGCGGGTGCATGGTGTCTCTATTCTCTGAGCAACACAAGCAACACAAACACGGGCAACAACACATGAAACGCTTGTCAGTAATGGTTTCAGCAACATAATCGTAGTAGTAAGAAACGCTTGTTGTCTAGTTAAATGCATTCATAACATGGTATCTTTGTGATGAAACTCTCAATGTATGGAAATGCTTTGTAAACATAAAACCTGTGAACTCGCCAGCAATATATGTTGACGTCTTTTTGGCATGGTTTTCTCAGGTCGCTAAGGTAGTAGCATCGGATTTAGGCGCACGGAGTCTCACACGGCGTCTAGGGTTCTAGTCTCATGTTTTTTTAAATAGTTTCAGACTTCATTACTTTTGATGGGTTGTAAACTAGATTTTTAAAGCTTCCACTGTTGGTTTAATGTTTAACTTGTGGTTTTGGTTTACATATCTTTTGCATATAGTGGTCGTTTATTTTGACCGTTGACTTGGATCCTGGTATGTCACGCGCCTCGCGGTGAAACCCCGCATGTGAAATTTGAGGGTATGACACAATCAGCCTATATAACCAAGACAAGAGAATTCTTGTCAACATGAAACATAAGATTGGAAACTATCCTAAACACATAACACTTTCCCATACATAACCACCTTCCTAGATTAGATAACATCAACCCCAACTCCTTCCTAGCTCTCGGCCGAAAGAAAGAGGCTTCAAGACCTATGATGACAACTCAATTACTATAACTAGAAACATTGAGGACTCCTAGGGAAGATTACTATCCACATCAAGCAAGATCCTTTCCTTTTGTCCTTTCCATCGGTCGATATATATATATATATAACAAACATTCTCCCGTCCCTTTTACGTTATGACTCGCATACAAGAACATTCCCCTAGAAATCAATGCACCAATCAACAACAAGAACACTCATTGATCCATCACCATCAAAGAATGAGGACAAACCCCATGTTAATACTCGGCCGAAGCCACACAAGCATGCAAGGTCATGATTAGTTGTCAAACTTACACTACTTTTCATACCAAAACAACTATGACAAGTTCATTTCCTAAGTCAACCCCTACCTAAAGAAGGAAGCTATGGATGGAAGCATGGAAGACATGGCACAAGATCTTACACCCTTTGATGATTAGAATTAGGAAACATTACCTCCTCCAAAGTGATAAACCTTGCCACAAATGTTCTTGTCTTCACATATGCATCGGCCTATATAAGTAGGATCAAACCATTCCATTTTTCACACCAAAACACCTTCATTCTCTTACTCAAACTCTCGGCCCTTTCACCCTCTAAACCAATATCACCATCAAGCTATCAGGGCACAAGAGTCAAGCCGAAGAAGGTCCTAAGGTCTCAAATGTTGCACCATCTCGAGTCACACCTAGGTAAGTTACTTTCTATCCTATCTATTGGCCCCACTGTGAACCGAGGCATCCTTTCTACCTTGCTTGATCAACCAATAACCAAACCTAGTCTAGTACTATTAATCGGATGCCATTGACATCATGGTTGAGTTTCACGATTACAAGCTAAGGTTAGAAACACCATGCACACACTAATCGGCCATTTGGTGATCACATTGCCAAGGAACATTATTTGATTGATGATAATCGGCTTAGTGAACCAAGAATTATCTTTGAATCACAAAATCACCTAAAACCATCTATTATAAACCGGTTTTTGTAACAAGAACTTGTTTAGTTTATGTTTCCATGATCGAGGTGTTACAATCGACTTTCATTACATTCACACACCAACACACATTGCAATGAGTCAAAGGTACCTTGACAAGCTAAGATTAATCGACTTTACCCCCTTTAAATGACCAATTTTCAAAGCCATGACATGTGTTATAATCGGCCATCACTTGTTAACACATGTTAGTTCAACTAAAACACATGTTAACACTAGCTTGGACATATTAAGGGCTAAACATATGTTAAAATACTTGTTTTTATGATAAATCATCCACACATGGTAGATTGGGAGAACATGTGGCCCATGACCATACGTGGGGCCCATATAGGTCCACTCCATGATCTACTATAAAACTCACGTACATAAAATCATGATCCACATCTAATGACATGGTTCACAATAACGGGGCCAGACTTGTATGATAAACAAGAATGTATAATTTACCATGCTCTTAGTAATCATAGGGCAATCCTTATCTGGATGGCAGCTATCACACATTTACAGCTTCACTAGACCACACGTGACATTATCAGGTGACTTTTCACGGCCCCATTTTACTGTTATTTCATTTTCGGGGGATAAAGATGCTACAACTACTCCATTATCATTTGGTGTGTACATTCTATCTTGGCTACCATGTTGAACATGAGACAATTGGTTCATAAGATCTCAACAGTCCTAGACCTTACATTATACTGTAACCATTAGCTATCAAAAGCCATGGAACACTTTAATATATCTATTGGGTTGACACCCCCACTCTTGGCTAGTCTCTCTAACCGGTTACATACAAAAGAGTGTTAGTATTCTACTATACATACATTGTCTTTAGTGAACAATGCACGAGGCACAACATTCAGGAGGTTTGGTTATGGGACTCATGGTTTGCACAGTAATCATTTGTTTAGCTAGCTTATGATTGGTCATATACGAATTACACAAATTTTTTACTTGTTACATACAAACCCGTGAACTCACCAACATTATTGTTGACAAATCTTTTATGCATGTTTTTCAGGTAATTGATGGCGAGCAGTGGAGGTTTGAGAGAGGGGTTCGAGGATGCACCGGGTGGTACCACTATGGAATGGGTTTTGTTAATCCCGTAATGTTGTTGTTTCAATTTCATGAATTTAAGACAATCTTTATTTTCCTAAAACAATGTTGAGATGGTTTGAATAATATTACGGCAATGCCCATCCTGTGATGGTGCTATTTAAATAAATTTTTGTGTTGCTTGAACCTTGTGCTTGAAAACCTTTCGAGGTCGCATCCCCGTGTTTCGCCTTGGCGGGGTGTGACAGATTGGTATCAGAGCATAAGGTTATAGCGAACTAAGATTCTTTCGAATCAACTATAACCTAAAGTTATTTTCGAAACGTTTTCGCAAAGTACCACACCGTCTCGCCTTGCACCTCTCAAATCTGAAGCTGCTCCACGATCACACCCGGGTATGGTTGTTTATTTATTTACATACATGTCTATTTACATATATATATATACATGCGTATGACAGGATCATGGCCATTACTGTTGACCTCACTATTCTATCAGACTCTGAGCCTGACTACTTGGTAGATGACACACCAGAGGAGGATCTCCCACTCACCCAGCCTGCCTGCCCCTGTCCCTTACGAGGCTCCTAACTTCCCCCATCACAGAGGAGGTTGGATCTCGGACTCTGAGATGGACATAGACCTAGAAACCCTAGTTAGGCGTACCTTAGATGACGACACTGATGACAACGTCCCACTTGCAGACCTGGACATCCACCATCCGGTGGTTCTTTCCACTGCCCCTACGGCCTCGAGCCTGGCCCCGTCCTTTCGCATTAACTATACGGGAAGTACCCTCCAGAGGTACACTCCCCGTAAGAAGGTGCAACGGACCGTGGTCATTGCCCTCCCTGCTCGTGCTCTGGTTCCTTCCTACCTTTCCTGCTGACCCTGTCCCTACTGGCGAGCCTGTTCTACCCGCTGACCCTGTACCGGTGGTCGACCCATTGCCGAGACTGAGGAGGCACTCACATGCCCGTAAACGGCCATACCTTCCCAGCCTCACCGGTGACCTAGCCCATCAGTTCGAGGAGGACGACCACGAGGCGATGACGTTGGGAGGATCATCTGGGAGGCCACTCTACACGGAGCGCAGCGCTATCTTGTCCCACGACGCGCAGCTTGTTTCTATGGGGGTACGTGTCCAAGATTTGGAGGTTCGTGCGGAGGAGGCTGAGCGAGAGAGATTAGCGATAGCTCTGGGGAGAGCAGAGGCGGAGAGACGCATCGAGATCTTGGAGAGGAGGATGACCGAGATGACTCAGGGCATGTGGGACACGATTGCTGCACTGGCCGCTGCATTCCCATCTTCTTCTTCATCTTAGATTGTTCTGTGGTTGTATTTTGATGCTACTTTATGTTATTTGATGTTACATTATGTCGTACTATGTTGTGTTATGCTTAGTTTCTGTAGCTTAAACTATTGGGGTTCATCCGCCCGCCTTTTGTATGGAAACTTATGTATTTTGGGATTTATGTGGTATGCTAATCGGTGTTGCTTTTCTTTTGCCTTGTGGTTGTAATTGATTTTCTATGCGTGGTTATATTTGATTGTTACGTTTGTATGAACGAAAATATTTATAGAATATGCGTCTCACAGTTTTGATATGTGTCATATTAGAAGGACATCATCCACACTCAAAAATCTGTAGAACCAACGATGGAGAACCATTACCCGCCACTCCCGCTGAGCTGGCTAGAGTGATTGCTGAGGCAATTTCTCAACATGACGCTGCTCGAGCCGATTCTAGTGAAGGTTCCGGAGGTACTGGTCGTCAACGGGGAAGCGATATGGATAACGGTAGAAATTTTTGGGTCTAAATACTCTACTTACTACTCCTACGCAAACCTTTATGTTAATAATATTCACTATTGTATACACAGGAGTTTAAAACCCTGTTCGGGGATGTTCATACAAAACTTTCATGGGTTGCAAACCTTGGATCTTTCGTGGTACCGAAGGTGCCATAGGGATTGTCCGTTGGATCGAGAAGACCAAGTCAGTTCTTGACATCAGTGGTTGTTCCAAGGATCAGAAAGTGAAGTACTCTACTTGTACTTTCCAAGATGAAGCCCTCACCTGGTGGAATCTTCAAGTATAGACCCTGGGTAGAGATGCGGCATACAATCTTGCCTGGGCCGATCTCAAAACTCTACTCACAGATAAGTACAGTCTGAGGAGTGAACTGCAAAAGCTGGAGGCAGAATTTTGGAATCTCTCAATGGTGGATGCCAACGTGACTGCTTATACCACCCGTTTTCAAGAACTCTCTCGACTTGTTCCTCACATGGTTATGCCAGAGTACAAGAGAGTTGAACAGTACATTTGGGGTATATCTCCCAAAATCCGAAGCATGGTCACTGCATCGGCACCCGCTACTATCCAGGCTGCTGTTACTCTAGCTCACAGTCTGACTGACGACGTTGTTCGTATGGGTTCGCTAAACCAGAAGGTTGCAGTTGCTAGTGAGAGTTTTGGAGACAAGCGTAAGTGATCTGGCTCCAAGAAGGGCAAGAACTTCCCTCATAAGCGTCAAGATTCCGTGAAGGTTTTTGCTGCCACTGTTGCTGAGGAGCCTAAACGCAAGTACGACGGGCCCCACCCCTACTGCAGCAAATGTAACTACCACCATGTGGGCACTTGTGAGAGCATCCTATGCAAGAACTGCAACCGACGTGGTCATCAAACTGCTAACTGCAAGGCCAAAGCCACTAACACTCCACTTGCCAAAAACGAGTGTTTCGAATGTCGTGCAACTGGACATTTCCGCAAAGATTGTCCCAAGTCCAAGAATCAAGCTCACGGTCGAGCGTTTGTGCTAGGAGCCAACGAAGCACGCGAGGATCCTAATGTGGTTATGGTTACATTTCTCCTTAACAACCATTTTGCACTGGTACTATTTGATTCAGGCGCTGATTTTAGCTTTGTGTCCACTGACTTTAAGAAATCCCTTGGATTAGAATCTAGTAAGTTGGAAACACACTATACCATAGAGTTGGCCAATGGTAAGTTATTTTTGTCTGAAGAAGTTGTTAGGGATTGTGTTTTGGAACTTGGCGACCATGGTTTCCGTACTGATCTACTGCCTATTCGATTGGGTAGTTTCGATGTTGTCATTCGCATGGATTGGTTACCCAAGCATCGTGCAGAGATCGTCTCTCTCAAGAAATTGGTTCGTATCCCCTTGTCCAATGGTGAAACCCTCTCTATTCGAGGAGACCGAGGTGGATCTACTCTTCGAGTCATATCTTGCATCAAGGCGCAAAAATGTTTAAGGAAAGGTTGTGTCGCATTTCTGGCACATGTCTTTAAACAAAAAGCTAAAGATCGGAAATTTGAGGACATACCGGTGGTGCGAGACTATCTCGAAGTCTTTATAGAAGATTTGCCAGGGCTTCCACCACTAAGGCAAGTCAAGTTTCGCATTGACCTTGTCCCGGGAGCTGCTCAAGTAGCCCGCACTCTATATCGTCTGGCACCGTCCGAGATGCAGGAATTGTCTAACCAACTTCAGGAGTTGTTGGACAAAGGTTTCATTCGTCCGAGTTTTTCTCTGTAGGGAGGGCCGATGCTGTTCGTGAAGAAGAAAGACGGAAGTTTCCTCATGTGCATCGATTATCGGGAGTTGAACAAGCTGACCATCAAGAACAAGTATCCATTATCAAGAATCGACGATCTGTTCGACCAATTGCAGGGTTCCAGCTACTACTCGAAAATCGACCTGCGTTCGGGATATCACCAGTTGCGGATCCAGGCGGATGACATACCGAAGACGGCGTTTCGAACTTGTTATGGGCACTATGGATCTTATGAATCGAGTCTGCAAGCCTTATTTAGACAAGTTCGTAATTGTCTTTATTGATGACATCTTGATCTACCCGCGAACCAAAGAATAGCACGAACATCATCGTCGATTGATTTTGGAGTTGCTCAAAAACGAGAAGTTATTCGCCTAATTCTCGAAATGCGAGTTCTGGATTCGAGAAGTTCACTTTCTTGGTCACGTTGTGGACGAGAAGGGCATACAAGTTGACCCCGCAATGATTGAAGCCATACAGGATTGGGATGCACCCAAAACTCCAGCTGAAGTGCGACAATTTTGGGTTTAGCTAGCTATTACCGACGGTTCATTGAAAATTTCTCTAAGATCGCCCATCCACTGACTGTCTTGACACAAAAAGACAATAAGTTCGATTGGGGGATCAAAATAGAGGAAGCGTTTCAAGTCTTGAAGAACCGTTTGTGCAGTTCTCCGATTCTATCTCTTCCTGAAGGTACCGATGATTTCGCGGTTTATTGCGTTGCTTCTCATCAAGGTCTTGGATGTGTACTCATGCAGAGGAATAAGGTCATCGCTTATGCATCTCATCAACTCAAAGTACATGAGAAGAATTACACCACTCATGACCTAGAGTTAGGTGAAGTGATCTATGCCCTCAAGATTTGGAGGAACTATCTTTATCGTACTAAGTGCACTATTTACACTGATCTCAAGAGCTTGCAACACATCTTCAATCAGAAGGATCTGAACATGCGGCAACGTAGATGGGTTGAGTTGCTGAACGACTGTGATTGCGAGATTAAATACCATCCGGGAAAGGCCAATGATGTGGTTGACGCCTTGAGCCGGAAGGAACGAGTCAAGACCACGCGTGTACGTGCGCTAAGTTTGGCCATCCATACAAATCTCACTGCCCGTATTCGTGACACTCAAAAGAAGATCTGAAAGGTGAGAACCTGAGGAATGAGACGTTATTCAAGATGGTTAATCTGTTGGAACCAAGGTCTGACGGCACAATTTACTTTGCTAATCGGATCTGGGTACCACGTTTTGGTGGTTTACGCGATTTAATCCTTGAGGAGGCCCACAAGTCTAAGTACTCAGTTCATCCCAAAGCCGACAAAATGTACAAGGAATACTAATGGTGGCCCAACCTTAAGGTGAAATTGTAACATACGTCAGCCGATGCCTTACCTGTTCAAAGGTCAAAGTTGAGTATGAGAAGTCGTCCGGTCTGCTACAGCAACCCGAGATCCCCGTTAGAAAATGGGAGCAAATCTCTATGGATTTCATCACCAAGCTACCTAAGACGTCCAATGGTCATGATACAATTTGGGTAATTGTTGACAGGTTGACTAAATACGCGCATTTCCTGCCGATCAAGGAAACCGACAAGTTAGAGAAACTCGCCAAGCTGTATATGAAGGAAATTGTAACTTGGCATGGCATGCCTGTTTCAACCATTTTTGACCGAGACAGTCGATTTACTTACCGATTCTGGAAAACACTGATGGATGCATTAGGCTCTCGCTTAGACATAAGCACAGCCTATCACCCGCAAACCAATGGCCAGAGCGAACGTATGATCCAAACATTGGAAGACATGCTCCGAGAGTGTGTAATTGATTTCGGTGGAAACTGGGATTCTCATTTACCGTTGTTTGAGTTCTCATACAATAACAGTTACCACACCAGTATCATGGTTGCTCCGTTTGAAGCCTTATATGGACGCAAGTGTAGATCTCCTTTGTGTTGGGCGGAAGTTGGAGACAAATATTTGACTGGCCCCGAGCTTTTTCAAGAGACAACTGATAAGATCTTTCAGATCAGTGATCGCCAACTCCACTTCATTGAGGAGTCAATCGAGGTAACTGATTCGAAAGTCCAGAAATTGAGAAGGAGCCGCTCTAAACTTGTCAAAGTCAGATGGAATGCAAAGCGTGGTCCCAAATTTACATGGGAACGCGAAGACCAGATGAGACGCAAGTACCCAGCTCTTTTTCCTAAGACTACTGAAACTTGTAGGAAAACTCGATTTCGCGGACGAAATTCCAAAAACAAGGGGATAATGTGACAACAGTCAAAGATCCAGGTCAACATCCGTACGCATTATACTTATTACTGTCATTTTATGTGCATATTGGGATATTTTGCGCACACAATACCCCCCCCCCCAGTCTAGTGAAGCATGAGTTATTCAGAAAACTCAAACATAAGTCACCCGTTTATGCATACATCACTCAAACAGCCACCAAAGGAGCATTCAATGAGGTTACCACACCCTAACACATTGTAATACCTCACTAACACATGTATACGAATCATAAATGTTATAAGCTACCAACATAGATAACATATGATCACGACTAATAGGTATTGGTACATATTGATATCGTCATCGAATCTTTGCCATCTAGACGAAATCAAGTTGCATTACTATGCAAGTGAACAACGATAATTGATAAAAACTAGCATTCTATTTAACATACACATTTTGCCTACATGAATTATTGTCCATACCATTGGATTATAACTAGCCGAAGCCTAGTTTTGATACACACACCTACGACTTGTATGTATATATATACATACACATGCATGATTTAGTGCCAATCTTTACATTAAATAATCCATGAAAACTATCCTACATCCATTTTATGGAACTAAGACTCCCTTAATTGGCTACAAACAAACATTCCCTCTCCTTTCTTTTCGTGATAGCCGAGAACAAGCAAGAACACACACTAAGTGATGATCATCTAATTACCTAGTCCTTATTAACCATGCATGACACCTAGAGATCATTGTTGCCTCACTTACACACAAATAGATATAGAGCCTCTTCCCAAGATGTTGGTCATCGCCCCTTTTAGATTGATGCTATCAATCGGCCTCTGCAACCAAGACAAGAGAATTCTTGTCAACATGAAACACAAGATAGGAAACTACACGAAAACACATAACACTTTCCCATACATAACCACCTACCTAGATTATATAACAACAAACCCAACTCCTTCCTAGCTCTCGGCCGAAAGAAAGAGGCTTCAAGGCCTATGATGACAACTCAATTACTATAACTAGAAACATTGAGGACTCCTAGGGAAGATTACTATCCAAATCAAGCAAGGTCATTTCCTTTTGTCCTTTCCATCGGCCGATATATAAATATATATGTATATATATATATATATAACAAATATTCTTATGTCCCTTTCACGTTATGACTCATATACAAGAACATTCCCCTAGAAATCAATGCACCAATCAATAACAAGAACACTCATTCATCTATCACCATCAAAGAATGATGACAAACCCCATGTTACTACTCGGCCGAAGCCACCCAAGCATGCAAGGTCATGATTAGTTGTCAAACTTACACCACTTTTCATACCAAAACAACTATGACAAGTTAATTTCCTAAGTCAACCCCTACCTAAAAAAGGAAGCTATGGATGGAAACATGGAAGGCATGGCATAAGATTTTACACCCTTTGATGATTAGAATTAGGAAACATTACCTCCTCCAAAGTGATAAACCTTGCCAAAAATGTTCTTGTCTTCACATATGCCTCGGCCTATGTAAGGAGGATCAAACCATTCCATTTTTCACACCAAAACACCTTCATTCTCTTACTTAAACTCTCAGCCCTTTCACCCTCTAAAACAAGATCACCATCAAGCTATCAAGGCACAAGCATCAAGCCGAAGACGGTCCCAAGGTCTCAAGTGTTGCATCATCTCGAGTCACACCTAGGTAAGTTACATTCTATCCTATCTATCGGCCCCATTGTGAACAGAGGCAACCTTTCTACGTTGCTTGATCAACCAACAACCAAACCTAGTCTAGGACTTGTAGGGTCAAAGAGGATTTACAAGTCAGTATAAACCTTAGTTTTACATCCTCTGATTTTTTTGTAATAAACTGCTGAAGTAGAAGATCACGAAATCCTGAAGAAGCTGATAACAAGTCCTAAAGAGTAAACAATCGGAAGTTCTGAAGATGAACCAGACAGACATCTGAGGAATAACTCCTGAAGACAAACTACTGAAGTTTACTCATTAGAAGTTTGTCACTCATCAGCACTTTATTGGAAGCTTCCCACCGCCCTTAATCTTCAGCAGTTTAGTTTTATATTGTTATATGTTACTTTATGAACAAGTTGCAGATACTACAACCTGTTGTAGTATTATTATAATCACTTGTATACTTCCAATGTTCATAATCTTTGGTCTATAAATAGATGGGGTCATCCCCTCTATTTTACACAATGTTTTTGCAGTAACATTTCATATAGATATTTTGAGAATCATTCATAGATTTTACTGTTTTATTTACTCATTGCTTTAATTCTTATTTACTACTTTAGTGCATTAACTGAGGGGAGTAATTACTCCTGTTAAAAAGTGAAATCTTAACTTAGAACACTTATACTTATTCCGCTGTGCTAAACACTTTGATAAATCCTAGCAAGTGTTCTTGATAAGAATCTGTTTACAAGTGAGGAACTGATCTAACAATTGGTATCAGAGCTCTGGTTCATCTTATCAAATATCAATCTAACAAATTGAGAATCAGACAAAGGCTCTTATTGATATTCATTAAAGGATACAAATTCACTTTTCTTTTGAAATCCATCACTTTAAGAAACCATTGATCAATCAAATTTCTTAAAAATGGACCCTCATAATACTGGAAATGCCAATAAGCCTCCTATGCTAGTCAGAAATGAATAAAATATCTGGCAAAGGAGGATGGCACATACTTTATCTCAACAAAATACTGGATGTTGGAAGTCTGTAATGTATGGACCCCATAAACCAGTAATAACAGATCCAGAAACTAAAGTAGAAAGAACAAAATAACCAAAAGACTACACAGAAGAAGATTTCCTAAAACTTGAGCTGGATGCTAAGGAATTCTCTATGTTGTCAATGGCTCTCCCAAATGAAATATATGCTGGGCTTTTACACTGTGAAAGTGCCAAAGAGCTGTGGAATTGCCTAAAAGAACAGTTTGGAGGAACTGATGAAGTGATTGCCAACACCAGAGAAATTCTTGCTCAACAATATGAAACTTTTAATCATGTTAATGGAGAAACTTTGACACAACAGTTTGAAAGATTTTCTTCTTTAATGTCTGAGTTAAAATTAAATGGTCAAACCTACACAAACTCATCTATGTTGCATAGATTATTAAGGTCTTTACCAGAAAAATGCGAAATTTATTCTGTAGTCCTTAGATCTGGACCAGATTTTGATTCTCTCTCACTCACAAAATTACATTGGAGATTACTCACTTTTGAAAGAGAAATCAATCAAAAAAAAGTTACAAAATTCTGGTTAAACTGCTGATGACTATATTCCAAGTAGTACAACACTTTTGAGACAAGACTCACCAACTTGTTCAAATGATTTTGGATCTTTTGATCACATTGACATAACTTCTAGGATCTCATCAGAAAGCTCATATACAGGTTATGACAATAAAAAAATAGTCAAACTACTGATAACATGTGTTTTATGGATGATTTAAAAAATTTCAGTAGTGATGACTTAGAAGAAATGGACATACTGCATCAACTAGCCATGTTAAGTATTAAAACTAACAAATTTTACAAAAGGTCAGGGAGAAAATTTCCAAGACTGAACAGTTCAACAAAAGTTTGTTTTGACAAATCAAAACTGAGATGTCACAAGTGTCAGAAGTTCGGGCACTTTGCTAGAGAGTGTAGAAGCTCTAGCTATAACCAACCACAGTCTGGAAACCAAACTAACCCCAGTTATAATATGAATATAGGGACTCAAGGAAGTGCTCATTTTGTACAGGCACAAGCTCCACAATATCAATATGTACAGATGCCTGTTCAACAACAGAGCCAACAACAAATGCCTTCCAGTCCTGCTGCTCAACCTCCACAAACTCAACAACCTTCTCAACAAAGCCTATTTACTTCAGGGTATGTTGATTGGAGCAGTCTTCCATATGACACAACAGAATGCAGTTCTGATGCAGACAACAAATTGTTTGACATCAATTGGGGATAACCTGGTAATGGCGGAAAGAACTTTGCCTTAATGGCTTTTGAGGGATGCTCCACTAATGTTGCCTTATCACAGGTATCAAAAGAGTCTCTTTTAAAACTTTGCTCAAAATCATGCAAATAATCATCTGCTTTAATAAGAGAGACCAATGTGCGTCTGCAGGGCAAGGCCAATGACTCTGAAAGAAAATACACTCAAATGAAATGTGATTTAGAAAGAAAACTTGCTTCAAAAACAAAAGAAATTTCTAAATTGACTGATAATGCTATTAAAACCAAGCACAGATAAAAAGCATGATAGAAAACCTAGGAAATGTCAGAAAAGAGCTTGTTGACACCAAGGTTGACTATGAAAATTGGGTGGAGTCATGTAGAGGTTACCAAATGTTGCTTAACAAACACACTGCATCAAATGTTAAGTTTGGCATTGGGTACAACCACACAAAATCACCAGAACTGCTGAAACAATTTAAAAGCTACTGATGACCTAATTCAAAATGCTGATACGGTCAGTACTTTGCCTTCCAAAACTCGTGAAAATTAAAAGGAAAGGCAAAATCATGTGAAATATGTGGTCTGTTTAACCACATAACAGAATTTTGCAGATACAGAAAAGGAAAATAGTACAATAAGAAGATCTTACAACTGGTTGTGGGAAAACAAATCAAACAAGATTTTGAAAATACTTTCTTTCCCAACAAACAACAACCATGTAACACCTTTTCTCAGAAAAACACTAAATCTCAACCAAAGCCTTTTTTCTCAAAATTCTTCAGTATTTAGACCCAAATCATAAGTAGCTTCACAAACTGCTGAGGTTGAAAATCTCATGAATATGGTCAAACTACTAATGACCAAAGTTGATGGTGAGCCTATAAAAGACTCTACCATTGAGCTAAAAAGCAAGTCCATGGCTAACATGACATGGATTTCTAAAAATGGTCCACAACAAACTGCTAATCTTCCTGTTCTCAAGAGTAAACCCAAAGCCAAAGTGGCTTGGGTTCCCAAAACTAACTAATCTACTTTGTGTGCAGAGGGTCTCCAGAGGTCTAAATAGTATTTGATATGTTGATAGTGGAGATTCAATGCACATGACAGGATGCAGGTACCTGATCAACATTTTTATAAGCCAAAAAGAGGAATCTGTGTCCTTTGGTAACAATGCCAAGGGATATGTGCTAGGATATGGCAATGTATCCTCTGGAAAAATGCAGTTTGACAAGGTCAATCTGGTTGAAAACATGGAATACAACTTGCTGAGTGCCTCTCAAATGTGTGAAAAGGGATATTCTTCATTTTTCACCAAAATACCATGCAAGATCATATCACCAGAAGGCCAGAAGTTGATAGAGAAGATCATAGAGAATCATACATTGTTAATTGCCAAAAGATGTGGCAATGTCAATGCAGTGGACATTGAAAAGGACAAGGTATTGAACAACACTGCCTGTTTCTTCTCAAATACATCAACTTCAGAAACAGACCTTTGGCATAGAAGACTTGGCCATGTGAACTTTAAAACCATAAATAAAGTCACAAAAATGGGCTTGGTCAGAGGTCTACCCTTGAAAGTATACCAGTGTCAAGAACACTGTATATCCTATCTTAAGGGAAATCATGAGCCTTGATAAGAAGAAGTATTGCTTGGTCGTCATAACGTAATGATAAACGGCTCGTTAACATAATGCATAGGTTGTTAGAAGAAGTACTAACATGCATACTTTCTATTAGTGTTACTAAGGGATCAAACCTATGGGACTTCCTATGGGACTTAAATTGATGACTACTCAAGATTTACATGGGTCTTCTGCTTATTATCCAAGGATGAGGCAGCTGATATTATTAAATTCTTCATTCTACAAGTAGAGAAACAATATTCTCTCTCTGTCAAAGTCATCAGAAGTGACAATGGGACAGAATTCAGGAATAAAACTCTGGATGAATTCTGCTTGTCTAAAGGGATTGTTTGACAGTTTAGCATTCCCAGAACTCCTGAACAAAATGATTTGGTAGAAAGGAAGAATAGAACATTAATTAAAGCAGCAAGAACAATGTTAGTTGATTCAGGCCTACCACTTTATTTTTGGGCTGAAGCAGTCAACACGGCTTGTTATGTTCAAAATAGAGTCCTTGTCAACAAAAGACATTCCAAAACTGCTTATGAAATTCTTCACAGCATTAAGCCTTTGATATCCTTCTTTAGGGCTTTTGGATGTCAATGCTTTATTCTGAATATCAAAGACTCTATTTCAAAATTTGCTGCAAAAGTTTATTCAGGTTATTTTCTTGGTTACTCTTCCACAAGAAAAGCCTATATGGTTTTCAATTCAAGAACCAAGATAGTTGAAGAAACACTGAATGTCAAGTTTAATGAGTCAAAACACACTCTCATTCCAACACATCCTGCTGAACTTTTTGATCTTGACAATTTTTATTTCGAACCTGAGAAGACTGTTATTACTTCATCTAAATCCACTTATTATGGTGATCATGGGTTTAATGATGGTCCTCCATCATGGACTCCCAATACAGTCAAATCAACTCCTAAACCAACAGAAGTGTTACAAACTTCTGATTTGGTAGACCAGGCAACTGCTGAAACACCTCAATCTTCTGATTCAGCTCCTAAAACCTCTGAAGCTGTACAAACAGCTGAATTAGACATCATCAATCTAAGTAGTTTGTTTGAAGATGCTCAAGAGTCCACTCCTATGGGCTTACAATTGATAGAACACAGAGATCATCCATTAGAGCAGATCATGGGTGACATTGCTGCAGGGGTAGTTACAATAAACCAGCTCTCCAACTTTTGCTTCTTTTCTGCATTTATTTCATAGTTGGAACCAAAGAAATACCAGGAAGCCATCAAATATAACAATTGGGTTGAAGCTATGCAAGATGAGTTGCAGGAATTCAAGAAGCAACAGGTCTGGGAAATTTGTCCCCTGCCTCCTAACAAGCTACCAATTGGCACAAGATGGGTTTTCAGAAACAAACAAGATGAGTCTGGTTTAATCATCAAGAACAAGGCAAGACTGGTGGTTCAAGGTTTCTCACAAGAAGAAGGAATTGACTATGATGAAGCTTTTAATCCAGTTGCAAGGCTTGAAGCCATCAGGTTATTTTTGGCTTATGCAATTTCCAACAAAATCAAAGTTTTTCAAATGGATGTAAAGAGTGCATTTTTATATGGAAAAATAAAAGAGGAAGTGTATGTTTGTCAGCCACCTGGGTTTGAGGATCCTGCTCATCCCAAATTGGGTGTACAAACTTGACAAGGCTCTATATGGGCTAAAACAAGCTCCCAGAGCTTGGTATGATACACTTTCAACATTTTTACTCAAAATCACTTCACAAGAGGTTCCATTGATAAAACTCTTTTCATTAAGCATGTTGGAAATCACATCCTTCTTGTTCAAATTTATGTTGATGATATCATTTTTGTTCAACTAATACAAAATGTGTGACGAATTCAAGAAACTCATGCAATCTAAATTTGAGATGAGCACCATGGGAGAACTGCAGTACTTTTTAGGACTGCAGATCAAACAGCAAGCAAATGGAACTTTTGATACATCATTCTAAATATGTTAAAGAATTATTGAATAAATTTTCTTTACAAGACTGTAAATCATGTTCCACCCCCATGAGTCCAACCACACAAGTTGAACCAGATGATCAAGGAAAACAGGTTGATCAAACCACCTATAGATTTATGATAGGTTCCCTTCTTTACTTAACTGCTTCTAGACCAGATATTATGTTTTCAACATGTGTTTGTGCTAGATATCAATAAGCTCCTAGGGAATCACACCTTATGGCAGTCAAAAGAATTTTCAGATATCTGAAAGGAACTCCTAATCTAGGAATTTGGTATCCTGCTATCAGCAGTACCAAATTGATAGCATTTTCAGATAGTGATTATGAAGGGTGTAAAATGTCAAGAAAATCAACATCTGGTGGGTGTCAATTTATTGGAAAATGTCTGGTGTCATGACAATCAAAGAAGCAAACATTTGTGGCAACATCTACTGCTGAAGCTGAGTATATTGCAGCTGCAAGCTGTATTTCACAGATACAATGGCTTCAAAATCAATTGTTTGATTATGGAATCAAATAAACCAAGACACCATTGTTACTAGACAGTACCTCAGCCATTAGCATCATTCAAAATCCTGTTTAGTATTCAAAAACAAAACACATTGAAATCAGGTATTATTTCATCAGGGATTGCTATGAAAAAGGCAAAATTGAGGTCAAATATGTGTCAACAACAAATCAAATTGCTGACATTTTCACAAAACCTCTTGACACAACAACCTTTCAGAAGTTAGTATCCATGCTTGGGATGCTAAATTTGGAGTAACTTTTGTAAGTGTTTTCATTATTCTGCACAAATTTCAGTTTCACTTATTTTTTTTACTAATATCACAAAACTTATGTTTATCATAATGAGAGAAAGTACTGATGTACAAAAATATCTGTATGGGAAAATTTCTGAAAAGAGAAACTGCTGATGATAATAAAATCATCAGAAGTTAATTTTGGGCATTATCAAACAAATCTCATCAGTTGTTCAAAACTGCTGAAGAACAAAATAGGAAAATGCTGATGAACAATTGTTCATCTGAACTTTTGGATAAAAAAGGCAAATCTGTCTTTTCCTATTTTCAGAAGTTTGACCTAGAACGGTTATTAAACTTCTCAAACCCCTCTTTTCATTATTATCATTTCAAAAACAAAACTTCCCTCTCTCAAACCCTCTCTGAAACCTACAACTGTTTTATCAAACACAAATGGCTCCAGTTCTTAAACAGGGACATAATCAAAGAGGCTACTTCAAAAAGGATGAAGCATGGTCCCAATACGATGAAATCATTGATTTAGTCGTAGAATCTCAATATTACACGGCGTTCACGATTGACCCACCAATCCATACTGACACTCTCAATGAGTTCTAGGCAAACGCCGAGACTGTTACCGAAGATGGTAAAGTCACTTCCCTGAAGACGAGGATTAAAGGGAAAGAAATGGACCGGCAACCCTGGGAAATAGACTAGGTCTTGATGATGCTGAAGCGCCTGATCAAATTCCTAGTGGAACAATCCAATCAACCATAACTGAGTGTGGTTACAAAGGTACTTTATCATATGCTACTATTTATAAGAAATATTTTGATCCAACATACAAACTTTTGTTTCAC
The DNA here is from genome assembly GCA_030844895.1 of Ambrosia x helenae. NCBI lineage: Eukaryota > Viridiplantae > Streptophyta > Magnoliopsida > Asterales > Asteraceae > Ambrosia > Ambrosia x helenae. The sequence continues at coordinate 64,597,483 of CM061227.1, read as the reverse complement.
TATATTATCATGTGTTTAAGTCCAAAGACTGGATCGTCTGATCAGATCCCTCAACTTTACAACCAATTTTTCATTCCATTGTGAGTGAAACTAAATAGAGAGCATCTTCATACTTTTTCAATGAGTGGTGTTGCATCACCAAAATGAGAAAAATAAATTTTTTTTTTTTTGTATCCAAGGTTCATCATGCAATGCATTATTAAAGAAATTGGAGAAGAGGTGCTTATGGGTAAAACATCTATTTTAAACCCTTGGACAAGCATACTCTAGGCATAACAAACCGGCACTTAGAGAAAAAGCTGAGAAGTCAACCCAAGGCATTAATGAAGAAAGTACTGAAGACAATCCTTTAGTAGTTGATGCTCAAACCAACACTTTAGTAGTTGATACTTCCTACACTGAACCAGAACAGCCTTCTAAAGCAATATAATCAACTCCAGCTGATATTCCAAAGCTTGTTCCCACTCCTAAAACTGTTTTGAACCCTACTCCCATATCATTTTCAAAACAACAAATGGAGGAAAGTTCAAAAGAAGCAAAGAAGAAGGCTATGGAAGATGAAATCTGGAACAGCTTAGAAGCAAGGGATGACATAAGCTTTGATGACAAATTAATAGCTTATGAAAAGAAGCTAGGTGACTTAGAAGAACAAGAAAGAATTGTTGAGCAAAAACTCCTTACTGCTAAAGAAGACAAAAGGAAACAGCTGATGAACTATATCAGCAAACACAGCAAGACAAGGAAATACTCACTTAAGGGACTCTCAACTGAGGAACTTACGCACCAGGCACAGCTTGTATCTGACAGGCTAGCCACAGAAAAGGAAAGGAAGTTGAAGAGGGCCCTAATCATACAAGAAATGGTAGAGAACAACTATGGTTCAAAGCATCAAGTGTGCAGATGGAAAGAAGATGTACTTTATAACACTTATAAGAAGTTCAAGGATGAAAGACTTGCAAATCCAGAGAAGTTCAAAACTTCTACAACAAAATCTGCTACCAAGAAGAAGCCAGAGGAACAAATCAAACAGACATTAAGATGGTGCTGATCGAAAAGAACAATTGTTGAAGATGATTTCACAGTTGATGAAAAGCCTCTGTTAACACAAGATAGGGATCCTGCAACGTTTGCATATCAACTAAAGCAGACCATCACAGATCAAAAACAGACCAAGGTAATCACTGATCATCACTTTCCCATCTCTAGTGATACACCTTGTACTGTACTTGTTGAACGAAGAAGGAGATCCAATCTGATCATAGATGAAAAAGAAAAACCACCAACATCAGACCTATCTTCAAACCTGCAAATAGTACCATACAAAGACAACTTCTTTAATTCCAAATCTCCAATTTTCATATGGTACTTCAGCTACAACTCCAATTCCATGGTTCTGGAAAGAAAAGACTGCACTTCAAATGTGCTTCACTACACAACTGAATTGGTGAAACTATCAGATGAAGATCTTCTAGCCATTCAGAACACTGTACCAGACAAAGAACTACTTATAGAACCAGAGCTCAGAGAACTCAAATTTCAGATAATCAAGGAAATTTGGAGAATTCTTGACTCAAGGAAAAGAGGATCTTATAAATAAAGATAGACACAGGTTTTGGCTTCATCAATCCAGGGGGAGATTATAGGGTCAAAGAGGATTGACAAGCCACTATAAACCTTAGTCTTACATCCTCTGATTGTTTTGTATTAAGGTGCTAAAGTAGAAGATCACAAAATCCTAAAAAAACTGATAACAAGCCCTGAAGAGTAAAGAATCAGATGTTCTAAAGATGAACCAGACAGACATCTGAGGAACAACTCCTGAAGACAAACTACTGATGTTTACTCATCAGAAGTTTGTCACTCATTAGCACTTTGTTGGAAGCTTCCCACCGCCCTTGATCTTTAGCAGTTTAGTTTTATATTGTTATATGTTACTTTATAAACAAGTTGCAGATACTACAGCCTGTTGTAGTATTATTACAATCACTTGTATACTTCCAATGTTTATACTCTTTGGTCTACAAATAGATGGGTTCATCCCCTCTATTTTACACAATCTTTTTGCTGTTAATTTCATATAGATATTTTGAGAATCATTCATAGCTTTTACTGTTTTATTTACTCATTGCTTTGATTCTCATTTACTACTTTAGTGCATTAACTGAGGGGGAGTAATAACTCCTGTTAAAAAGTGAAATCTTAATTAGAACACCTATACTTATTCCGCTATGCTAAACACTTTGATAAATCCTAGCAAGTGTTCTTGATAAGAATCTGTTTACAAGAGAGGAATTGATCCAACAGTACTATTAATCGGATGCCATTGACATCATGATTGAGTTTCATGATTACAAGCCAAGGTTAGAAACACTATGCACACACTAATCGGCCATTTGGTGATCACATTGCCAAGGAACATTATTTGATTGATGATAATCGGCTTTAGTGAACCAAGAATTATCTTCGGATCACAACATCACCTAAAACCATCTATTATAAACTGGTTTTTGTAACAAGAACTAGTTTAGTTTATGTTTCCATGATCGTGGTGTTAGAATCGACTTTCATCACAATCACACACCAACACACTTTGTAATGAGTCGAAGGTACATTGACAAGCTAAGATTAATCGACTTTACCCCTTTAAGTGCTCAATTTTCGAAGCCATGATATGTTTTTTAATCGGCCATCACTTGTTAACACATGTTAGTTCAACTAAAACACATGTTAACACTAGCTTGGACATATTAAGGACTAAACATATGTTAAAATACTTGTTTTTACGATAAATCAACCATATATGGTAGATTGGGAGAACATGTGGCCCATGGCCATACGTGGGGCCCATATGGGTCCACTCCATGATCTACTATAAACCTCATGTACATAAAAACATGATCCACATCTAATGACACGGTTCACAATAACGGGTGCCCGACTTTTATGATAAATGAGAACGTACAATTTACCATGCTCTTAATAATCATAGGGAAATCCTTGTCTGGACGGTAGCAATCACACATTTACAGCTTCACTAGACCACACGCGACATTATCAGGTGAGTTTTCATGGTCCCATTTTATTGTTATTTCATTTTCGGAGGATAAACATGCTACAACTACTCCATTATCATTTGGTGTGTATATTCTATCTTGACTACCATGTGGAACATGAGACAATTGGTTCATGAGATCTCAACAGTCCTCGTACTTACATTATACTGTAACCATTAGCTATCAAAAGCCATGGAACACTTTAATAGATCTATTAGGTTGACACCCCCACTCTTGGTTAGTTGCTCTACCCGGTTACATACAAAAGAGTGTTAGTATTCTACTATACATACATTGTCTTTAGTGAACAATGCACGAGGCACAACAGTTAGGAGGTTTGGTTACAGGACTCATGGTTTGCACAGTAATCATTTGCTTAGCTAGCTTATGATTGGTCATACACAAATTACACAAATGTTTTACTTGTTACATACAAACCCGTGAACTCACCAACATTATTGTTGACAGATCTTTTATGCATGTTTTTCAGGTAATTGATGGCGAGCAGTGGAGGTTTGAGAGAGGGGTTGGAGCATACACCGGGTGGTACCACTATGCAATGGGTTTTGTTAATCCCGTAATGTTGTAGTTTCAATTTCATGAATTTCAGACAATCTTTATTTTCCTAAAACAATGTTGAGATGGTTTGAATAACATTACGACAATGCCATCCTGTGATAGTGCTATTTAAATAAATTTGTGTGTTGCTTGAACATTGTGCTTGAAAACCTTTCGAGGTCGCATCCCCGTATTTCCGACTTGGCAGGGTGTGACATAGATCAAGGTGAAATCAAAGAGCTTTTGATTGCATTAGCCTTAAAACGAATCATCCAAGCATAATACACACAAAGGTAACCTTTTATTTGGCTAATTTTGATGGTATGTTCATGCTTGGTTATGATGAAAATCATGGGTTGTTATAAAAACGTAAATTAAAGGCTTGTAAAGGTTACTCTAGTATAAGGAAACCATAATACATGTTAAATTGTGTGTGTTAAGCAAAATCCTTGTGAGAAGGTTATATCCTTGTAATTCATGTTATAAAATTAATTGGGTTTCTTGGTGGATTGGTAGGAACCACCTTTAAACCATGAAATACTAGCTTTTGTAAATGATAAACTGCGAGTAAGATGTTTATAGGAATGCTAGTAATGATAATCTTGGTCAATGATGGATCTATGAGGTCCTTAAGTCCTAAAACTAAAGTTAGGAAAATCACGCCTACCAAGTGTTTGATAAAATGCGTCAATGAAACTCGATTTCATTTGGGCATAGATAATTTGTTGAAAACTTGTATATTGGTAAAACACGACCAAAAATGCGTGTAGACAAGTAAAGACTAGGTTCTAATAACCTAAGTGATCATTCACCTCATAGGTGCGAATACAAGAGACTTTGGATAGCCAAGGAGTCTCGGATTGAGGTAAAGAGGAAGCACGCATAAGGTAAGTCACTCGATGGCTTAAATCTTGATATATTCCTAGTACGTTCATATGGTTAGTTATAACTTTGTGTGTGCATTTGGGATCTAGACATTGGAACGTCATAAAAGAAGCTTAAACTAGACTCATAATTCATAGAAAACGACCGTAGATGAAGGTTGTCAATATCCCATATTAGGCTAACGGGTCAATTTGGTAAAACACTAGTTAGTCAAGGACCTAAGATAAGGGTCAACATTATGACGATATCGAATATTGTAATTGCTTGAGTATATTCGTAGACTCTACGTTATCAATCTCAAGCTAACCTATAAGCGAAAAGGGGCATGAACTAAGGTAAGTCATAACTATGACTTTGTACCTATATGCACACTTTGAAGATGATAGCATTGTCATGTAATTGAAATAGAACTTGTGATTTCCAAGGGATAGAAAAACATCCGATAAAAACCATGTTGCGAGTCATAAGGGCCGAGTGAACAAGACCGAGAGAAGAGGCATATGTGGCCATCGACACGAGACATTGCTATCATGGAAAAAATGACTTGGCGGAAAGTCACTTAGTCAAGTTGAGGCTTGACAAGTATGAATAAATCACAACATAAAGATGGATAGATAATTCATGAGTTTTGGTTAGGAACCGAGCAAGGAATCCAAAACTATCTTTAATCATGTTTGTAGTTCGTGTGGGGACCTTTAAACGTGTCCCGGGAAGCCCCAGGAGTAATTTTAAAATGACCCAAAAGATGCAGCTTGGTACAGTAACTTGGCTGCAAAAAATTTTAAGTATAGAAGTGCAGGCGCAAGAAAATAGTGCACACCAAAACTTTCCATGTGTGCACTTTATAGAAATAGTGCACACCAGACTTTCATGTGTGCACTTTATGGAAATAGTGCACACTAGACTCTCTATGTGTGCACTTTATAGAAATAGTGCACACCAGAATTTCATGTGTGCACTTTATAGAGATAGTGCACAGCAGACTTTCATGTTTACACTTTATAGAAATAGTGCACACCAGACTTTCCATGTGTGCACTTTATAGAAATAGTGCACATCAAACTTTCATGTGAAATTATTTTTTTTATATTTTGCACCTAATTCGATCCTAATAACATTTTATGGGTTGTTTAATCTTGTTTAACCCTCAGCTACGTTAAACGGATGGTGATCAAGGCTTGTTTGAAGAACCAAATGCGCTTGACTTGTCCGCTTCCGCAACGTTTAATTTAATCTTTTAAAACTTCGTTTTTGGGAAAAAAATGTTGTGTCTTCAAGTTTAAGTACTAACTCTACTCTACTTATGTTTTCGTACATGAAGTGTATGGACTAGATGTTGATGCATTATGTAATTAAGAAATGTTTTGAATTAGAACTTCCAAACCAAATAGATTATTGCTTAACTACCCAGATAATGGGTAGGGTCTTACAGTAATATTGAAATTTTAGAAACTTGAGGGAGTCAAAGTGACATTACAAAGTTAGAGGGTTACCTTTGACATCATAGAAAAGTTTGAAGGGTAGCATATGTTACATTCAAAAGTTTAGGGGTTAAAGAGAAGTTAGAAAGCATAGGTTTTTTTTATAGCTGACGATACATTATATGATTACCTTAACCATATGAAACTGCGTGTTTCAACATATCCAATCTAAGCATTGAGGTACAAAAGAAATGGAATTGAACCTAAGCTGGTTCATTTAGTGAGCATTCCACCTAACCATACAATACCCGTAACTTTGCATCAAAACTTAGTGGCCTCAAAACGTACATAATTACAATAACTCATTAGATCTAATAATTTAACGAGTTTAGTTCTTAAATTTATATATAGAACTAGTGTGAACAACATGCGCGAGTTGCTCGCATGTTGATGTGTTCGTAATCAAAGCGTCTAAAACGCATAACTATTCCTTTAACCAGTATTACCTGCACAAATGATTATGATGCATATTAACCAAATTCCAATGTGAATAACTTTAACCAATGTTGCATGATTCGTTCTCAAAGTTCTTTATACACAAAAATCATTTGTTTGACACAAATGGCATTTACATCTTCATCCTACAATGCGCAAACAAATTATTAGTTCAATACTTTGGTTCATACTTCTATCAAGTATATAAGTCTACACACCTTTAAGTTAGTCGGTTCCTCTACAAAACTATAAGTATATGCACAGAAAGCATGACCGATTGACTCGTATCAAGTGGTTATACGCAACGCGATGGCCTTGTCTAGCTGACAATCCACATTTACAATAGAAACAATGTTTTTAAACCTAAAAAGCAAACACATTCTGCAACTTTTAGCCCAAAAAGTTAACTCATCATCATCATCATCTAAATCTATAAACATGATCCTAAACTCAATCTCATCTAACTAAACAAACAATAATCTATCAATCCAATAGAAAATTTAGCATAAAACACATTACATTCACAATAATAATAATAATCAAAGAAACAAAACGTACCAAAGAGTTGGCCTAATTCCAGAAGAGTGCTTGGAAAGATACGTTTGAACTTTAACTCAAAACTACAAACCTTGTTTGTAGCCCTCACTTACCTTCCTCACTATTACACAAACAACAACATTTCTTCTTCTTTTCTTGGTTACCGTCGCAAGCAACAACTAACAATAACCTTAAATCTCCGATCACGTGATCTTGTATAGCACACGAATAATGGATGTACAACAAATCTAACCGGAGTTAACTGGGCTTTCGCCGAAACCTAGACACTGTCATTCTGATTCTAATTCCAAAAACACCGTCTTTCTCATCTTTTCGGTAGCCAACATCACCACCGTTCAGCAGATAAGTACAAAAAGCCTGTGGTGCTGCCGTTTGTAAATCCGAAAATGACAATCTGGAACCCCAACCACACACACACTCTCTCTTTCTCTCTCTCCATCTGTGTAGCTATTTGAAAAAAAAAAACAAATAAAGAACCGATCGATTGTGTTATTGTTAGGTTTGTTTAGTGATTGATGATAAGGAAATAGTAAATATTGAAGAAGAGAGAAAGAGACGATGAGAGAGAAAGTTGTGTAGCAGAAGGAGAAGAAAGAGGTAAAAGGGAGCATGTGCGAACTTCCTAAATAGCCCTCAAAATTAGGTGTGAAAAGTCAGAACTACCCATATACTATTCAAATGATCGGATCTATATATATATATATATATATATATATATATATATATATATATATATATATAGGCTAAGTATCCTGTGAAAACCCTCTTGAGTTGTGAAAACCCGTGAAAACCCTATGTAACAACATTGTTTTTTTTCTATTTTTTTTAGAATAGCTTGTATACTTAATTGTATGAGTTTCGGCCCAAAAAAATCAAAAAAGCGCCGAATAGATTTTTTTAAAAAAAATTACGTAACACAGATGTTACATAGATTTTTTTGTTGTTACACATAAAAAATTTTACGTAACACATATGTGTAACAAATAATCTACTCGGCGCTTTTTTGATTTTTTTTGGCCAAAACTAATAAAATTGAATATAAAAGCTATTCTGAAAAAATCAGGAAAAAAAATGTTTTTACATAGGGTTTTCACGGGTTTTCACAACTCGAGAGGGTTTTTAATTTAACCCAGCCCTATATATATATATATATATATATATATATATATATATATAGGGAATGGATATAGTGAAAACCCTAGTTATTTGGTAAACTATGAAAACTCTATCCTGGCCATCCATCTCATACCATCTATGGTTGAGATTCAAACATTGTACTTCCTCTTGGATATATTAATATTTTAATAGACAAAAGGACATTCAGGGGCATTTTGGGGACACAAGAAATTGCTCTCTCTCTCTCTTAAGTACTAGGGTCATGTCACACCCTCTCTCATACTTTTTCTTTAAAAAAATATTATTATAATGGGTCATGTCACACCCTCTCTCCTACTTTTTCAAAGTCAACATCACCATTCTCTCTCCTCTCTCCTACTTTTTCTTTAAGAAAATATTATTATAATAGGTCATGTCACATCATCTCTCTCTTCTTTCCTACTTTTTGTTTAAGAAAATATTATTATAATGAATCATGTCACACTCTCTCTCCTATTTTTTGTTTAAGAAATATTATTATAATGGGCAGTGGCGAAGCTTGACCCGAAGGTTCGGGGGGTCGGAAGTCACTGGTTTCGCGGGGTCGAAAACCAGTTTTGGGGGGTCGAAACCCTATATTTTCAAAATTTTCTATACGAATACTATATAATCGGAACTTCTACACGAAAATCCGGGGGGTCGGCCGCCCCTCCCCGCCCCTAAAACCTGCGCCACTGATAATGGGCAAGTACATGTGATAACATATCTTACCAGCCTTATTGAAAAAAAAAAAAAGCTTGGTAGAGATATTAAACCTGTTAACATGTGTTAACCTATGTTACCAGCCTTTTCAAAACCTTAATAAACGCCTAAAAACAACCTTTGTTAACACATAGTAGAGATATTAAACCTGTTAACATGTGTTAACATGTTAACACATTATTATCTCTCTTCTCTCTCATACTATTTATTTAAAAAAATATTATTATAATGAGTCATGTCACACACTCTCTCCTACAACAGGTTTAAGAAATATTATTATAATGAGGCAAGTACAAATAATGTGTTAATGTTGCATACGGGGTTAACATGTGTTAGTTTGTCATAAAAGGCGTTAATGTGTTAATCTAATCTGATAAAGGTTAAACCTGTTGCCCCCATATACCCATGAGAAGATCTAACATTTGTTGGTATGTGTGGTGTGGTAACATATGTTAAACCTGTTGCCCCCCACATACCCCTATAGTTTTCACTTCTTAAGTTTACTAAGAAAATAAATCACACAAACTATTAACACACGTTATTACAAAGTATCATTACAAACTATTGAACTGCATGGAAGGTTAACATGTGTTAGTTGGTCATAAAGGGCTAACATGTGTTAATCTAATCTGATAAAAGTTAAACCTGTTGCCCCCATATACCCATGAGAAGATCTAACATTTGTTAGTATGTGTGGTGTGGTAACATATGTTAAACCTGTTGCCCCCATATACCCCTATAGTTTTCACTTCTTAAGTTTACTAAGAAAATAAAGCACCCAAACTATTAACACATGTTATTACAAAGTATCATTACAGACTATTGAACTGCATGGAAGGTTAACATGTGTTAATTGGTCATAAAGGGCTAACATTTGTTAGATTCCAAAAGGGACACCATGGGCGTCGCATAGTTTAACTTATACATATCAAAGGTTTTAAAAAGATCATATGCACTAAGTAACCGCTAGACGCAAAAAACATGGCGACATAGATACCCAATTTTGATATATTAAAACTGTTAACCTGTGTTAACATATCTTATCAGCCTTATTGGAAGAAAAGAAAAACCTTAGTAGAGATATTAACACTGTTAACGTGTGTTAACATGTTAACACATGTTAACAGTTTTAGTAAAATTTGTCCCATAAAACTTTGTTAACATTTGTTAATAAGTTGACGTATAAAAACTTTGTTAACACTTTGTTATGACATGTTAATAGTTTTAGTAAATTTGTCCTATAAAACTTTGTTAACACTTTGTTAACACTTGTTAATAAGTTGATGTATGAAAACTTTGTTATGACATGTTAACAGTTTTAGTAAATCTGTCCTATAAAACTTTGTTAACACTTGTTAATAAGTTAACGTATAAAAACTTTGTAGATAGTTGGTGCTAAAAACAAGAAATCATAATTGAGATATTAAAAGTGTTAACATGTGTTATCTAATGGTGTTGGCTCAAATCATCAGATAGTTGGTGCTAAAAACAAAACACCAAAGTTTGATATATTAAAAGTGTTAACATGTGTTAACATGTCTTACCAGCCTTAATGAAAAGAAGGAAAACCATATTAGATTTACTAAACCTGTTAATACATGTTAACAGTTGTAGTGAATATGTCCTATACAACTTTGTTAACACTTGTTAATAAGTTGACGTATAAAAACTTTGTTAACACTTGTTAATAACAAAAAGAACCTAACTGTTAACATGTAATATCAACACAAGAAATATCATTCGGTAATAATAACATAAACAAAACGTAATTGATAATAATACAATCCACTGACTTTTATGCTAAAAAACGTAAAAAAAAACCGATTCTGGTAAAATGTGGCTATGTCTTCTTGTAAAGAAACATAATAAAATCTAGTGACTTTCATGGGAAACGTATACCATAACCACTTTATTACAAAGTATCATTACAAACAATTTACCACTTTAACAAAATTAATCTAGAAACTCTATACATTGAGTACAAAAAAGAAAACGGTATAAAAAAGTTTTTCTACATATTTTTCTCGCTTCCTTCGACTTCGTTTGTTAACATATGTTAACCAGTGGGGTCTTCGTTATCAATTGCAAAACAATAGATGAGATATTAACCGGTGTGACCAACTCATCATTTAACATACTAAACAGGAGTAACATGTGTTAGTCGGGGCCAAATAACTGCTTAAAGTCACAAAATCTAAATTTCCAAATTCCAACTGTTAATATTAATTCAATATTTCTACCTCATCGCTTTCAACTAATAAATACATCATTCTAACATCAATTAACCTTCAATCCTCACTAAACTGAAATCGGCCCAAGTTCAAAACCTAGGGCTCCAAAACTAACAAAATCTAAACAATACGAATCCGAATCTCAAACGAACTCTTGACCTTCACATAAATGATAAACCTACTATATATACATATAACATGCATCAATAACCATCTTTAACATCAAACTGTAGAATAGAAGCCAGATCTACAACCTCATGTCCCCAATTCAATAACAATCTAACATAAACAAAATAATAATAAAAAAAATCAAAAAGGTTAAAATAAGTGTTTTTTTTCATTCAAGCATTTGATCAAACACTTGGTATACAAACAAAAAAAATACATGATTTGAGTGAAAAAAAAAAGTTAAAACAATCTTATGTTAATCGACCAAAAAGCTTTAGCAACGACCATAAACAGAAAAACAAAGAAAAATCTTTAAAAAAACACTACATAAACGAAAAAAAAAAAACTTACCTTCAATTTCAACATGTGGAGACCTATCAACAAGTGGTTCATAATCAACCCACGAGAAGGAGATGAGAAAAAGGGAAACATATTTGAAAGTGGATGTTCTTGGTTAAAATCCATGGAGAATGATGAGAAAGATGAAGGTAGGAAGGTTTGATAATTTGATTTACATATAGGGGTGTGTGTGTGGGTTGGTAAAAGTAGTGAGGTACAAACATGAGGAAGGGTGAAGAAAGTACAAAGTCTTTGAGTGATGATAGGTGGCTGACAAGAAGGGTTGTGTATATGGAACAAAATTACTTTATTACCCTTCTAATATTATTAAATAGATTTTTTAGATGGGTGATATGGCTTAATTCTAACCACATACAAGGTTTCCAAGGTTTACCAAATAAGGTGAGTTTTCTATAGATACTTATAATATATATATATATATAAGATACAAAGAAATGGATTTACTGCAAATCCATTCTACATTTAATAGAAACCCACAAAATAAGTCTCTTAAAAAATTACTTTCAATTGTTACGCTGTGTAGTAGCTCCACTACATGAGTAGGTTGGATTTGAAGAGGTGAGATTGTAACAAATATTTATAATCTATAATCTATAAATCTATAATCTATAATCTATAAATATATATAAAAGAATTGATGTTTGTTGACGTGGCATTCAATGGTGGCCTCAACCCCCCCCCCCCCCCCCCCTTTGAATGTGCTGAATGTGCCACGTGGCACTCTCTATAAATTTAAAAAAAAAAAAAACTACCGATAAAACATCTTCCCTTTCAACCCAAACCCTAAACACCCAATTAATCTCCACCCCCCCCCCCCCCTCTCTCTCTCTCTCTCTCTCTCTCTCTCTCTCTCTCTCTCTTCACCATCACAATCACACAAAACCCTAATTGTTTTCTCCCTACAACCAACACATGCACCGATCTATCTCCTTAATTATCTGACATACATCAAATGATTCGAATCCGTAAATATCAAGAATGCTGATAGATTTTCCAGATTGATGTTTCCCTGCAGAAAGTTATTTGTTCCACCAAACAATAAAACAAACAAGAATATATTGATTTTTCCGATGTGTCCCGTGAGTCCATTGCCTGAATCATAAAGGATTTTAGTAATAATCTATTGATTGTTCTTATTATTCTTATTATTATTATATGATATATAATAATTATTATTAATCTTACTTGAGTTAGATTTAGCCATTTGATTATAGTTTCATTCGTAACAGTCATTTTCTGAGTGGATAAAGCAATCTGTAGTTTCTCAGCTCTCCAAACACCACTAAGGCTACCAACCACCACATCATCGTCTCCGGCCATCGGCACCAATGTCGGCCTTCACCGCCTACCCCAACTCCTACCTCTACAATCATCCTACTCTCTCTCACCCTCCCTCAACTGTTGCTTCCACATCATCGGCCTTCATCTGCAGCCAAGTTTGTTATGCGCACTGCTTCTAAGCAAGCTTATATTTGCTGGGACTACGGATACTTTCTTATTATTATTATTGTTCGCTTATTTTGTATTCTTTACTGTTTGGTTCAACACGTACATTTTTTATAGTGAATTATGTGAGTGGGTTTTTGTTTGGGGCACGGGTATATCTATAATGATAAAACTCCCTTTAAAAAGCTTCTTGATAAATACTTCTGCCCAGGTATCACTTTCTACATTTTATTTTCTTGGATATGATGTTTGCAAACCTATGAACAATCAGCATTCAGAACCATTGTTAATCTTTTAAATAATAACCTAATCGAAACACAAACCCATATCGATTGATCCATATTAGACGTGGCCATGAGAGACTTAGGTGTGTTTGTTTTTCTCCCGGAAGCACTTCTGACCTCTTTTGTCTGCGCCGCGCAGACGCGGGCAGACTTTTGGGGCGGGCAGACTGTTTGTTTTTCGGAAGACATTTCACTCCAAAAGCTCTTCCTGACCTCTTCTTGGTGCAAACTTGGACCAAAGTCTTCTAAGGTCTTCAAAGGTCTTCTCCTCTTCTCTTCTCCTCACCCACCACCACCACCACCACCACCCACTACCACCACCACCACCACCGTCACCCACCCACCACCACCACCACCTAGCATCGTCCACCACCACCGTTCACCACCACCACCGTCCATCACCACCACGGTCCACCACCCACCACCATCCACCACCACTACCACCACCCACCACCATTACCCACCACCACCATCACCCACCACCACCACCCACCACCACCACGGTCCACCACCACCACCCACCACCACTACCACCACCACCACCACCACGGTCCACCACCACCACCTACCACCGTCCACCTACCACCACTACCACCACCCACTACAACCACCACCACCACCGTCACCCACCCACCACCACCACCTAGCATCGTCCACCACCACCGTTCACCACCACCACCGTCCATCACCACCACGGTCCACCACCACCACCCACCACCGTCCACCACCACTACCACCACCATCACCCACCACCACCACCCACCACCACCACGGTCCACCACCACCACCACCGTCCACCACCACTACCACCACCACCACCGTCCACCGTCCACCCACCACCACTACCACCACCCACCACCGTCCACCACCACCACCGTCCACCACCACCACCCACCACCACTACGGTCCACCCACCACCACCACCACCGTCTACCACCAGACTGCTGTAAAAACTCAGTTTATTTAAATTTAAGTTTATTTCAGCAGCCTGCAGACGTTAACAAACAAACAGTCTTCTTCTTGCAGACTGCAGACCTTTGGTCCACCTCTTCTCCTGCAGATGTCTGCAGATGTGGTCCGCAGACTGCAGACCTTTTCCTGCAGAAAAAACAAACAACACCTTAGTCACCGGCGACGAGACGATTGCTGTAAAAATAACCCACGCATGTTAGGAATTTAAGATGGCAGATGTGGTATGTGATATTTAATTTAAGGCTTTAGATTATAAATAATGTTTGTGTATTCGTGCCGATGTTTGACTACTTAGATTTTCCATTAAGGTTTTGAATTGTTATTGAATTATTATTGCAACATAAGTGATCTTTTAGTTGATTAGGTTTTATGTTAGGTTATGTTTAAATGTGAGGGATTAAATGCGAGGGATTAGAGAGATGTGATAAGTGTTTGAACTGTTGCAACTTAGTTTAGTGATTGTTTAGGTGAGGGAATATGGGAGTGGTTAGAATATTATAAACATGCAATTATTGAATGTGAGAGAATAGAGAGATGAATCATGTGATAAGTTTTTGAACTGTTGCAACTTATTTAATTAAGTGATTGTTTAGTCGATTAGGTTTCAGATTTTTCATCCCCAGTACTTTCCCGGGATAATCAGCTAGTACATTAAATAAAAAAACAGAAAGGTAAATACTACATTTTGTTTTCTCTCTTTGAACAAAATCCTTTAAACAGAGACCTGAGCTTTATCACTTTGAAGATAAAAGATGACTCATATGAAAACCATGGAAAGATCCTATAAATGGTTTCAATCGTTTTTTCTTTAAATTTCAAGTACACCTATTCAAGAAAACCCATAAATTGTTCTGATTCCGGATTTTTCTTGAGCCGACTCTCACCATAGTCGGAGCTGACCCTACCATCAGTCATTTTCTCACCATCCACTGCCTTAAAGAAACCGCAACATCTGTTGAAATTTATAAATGCTTCTTATTTCAATTTTATACTTGTAGTTAATGTTTTTATTTTCTAATACATGGTATGTTTATTATTTCATGTTTTGGTGAGAAACTAATAATGGGCCAGTAAAGAAAGTGATGAAGAGTTGTAGAGTTCGTGGGCTAATAGATGTAGAGTTCATGGGCTGGCTGTAGAGTTCGTGGGCTGATAGCTGTAGAGTTCGTGGGCTTCGTGGACTGATATCAACAAGAAGAATAGATGGGCCTGGAACAACCCAGCCCAGTGTTAAAACATAAAACAATATTGGCCTGATGATTGCCACGGTGGCGATCCACGAGAAGAAACACAAATAACTCTTTGTCGTTGGATTGGGTCAATCATAGCCGTCCATTCTTTTAAAGAAACACAAATCCCCAGCTATAAATAGCTGGGTGATTCGTCACTGTTTTAGTTTCGATCTCTTTTGTTTACTTTTCATCTCTTAGGGTTTTCTCTTAGATCTGTCATTAGGGTTTGAAGTGGTAATATTGTGCAGATACAACCTGTATCTGTAAGTTCCTTCAACCTGTAGTTTTTGATTGTAGATCTTATTGTTTTTTTATTGATTAGAGAGTTATTTTTTCCTGATAAGAGTTGATTAGTCTTGTACTGTAAGTTTTGGGTTTTTTGTTTTGTAATCGTTGATTTTAGAAGTTGTTTTTTAGAGTTTAATAAAGTTTCTTTCAATTCATTGTGTTTTGATCCATGTTTGTAACAAGATCCGCCTAAAATCTGCAATAGCACGTTTGCATCAATGTTTCTTTCCCATTTTGGGATTTTGGTTGCATCAATGTCTTAGGCCTCAAGGGGCGCAACTAGAATTCAATTTTCACTTAACTGATTTTAACCAATTATACACTGCCATATCACTTCACTGATTTACTTCACTGAATCACTTTTTTTAGGCAGCACTTAACTGATTCACTTCACTGAAATCTTTATTTTTTAGTTTTCCTTTTTTTAATTACCTTTTTTTTAAAAAAATGACCGCTTGAAGTTAAAGAACCGTTTTTAAAACTTAAAAAAATAAATCGTTCCATTAAAATTAAACTTACAATAAAACATAGAAATGCAAACACACTAAATAAAAAAAAAACTATTCGGAGTCGGAGGTGTTCGCTTCGAGGTGCGGTAGATCAAATGCGTCTAGATGTTCCACGAGATCATTTCGAAGTCGGAAATGCGTATCGGAGTCTGTCAACTCCGCAAGGGCTTGTTCGTTAAAGAACGGTTGGATAGGGGGATCGTGTATGTGGGCCGGTGATATCGCACGCCCCTCGTCTTTAATGATCATGTTGTGCAATATCATGCACGTATAGACGATGACGCTACACCTAGCAACGGTCATCAGCCTCAAGGGTCGTGCGATAATTCCCCATTTCCCCTTTAATGCTCCGAACGCTCGCTCAACATCCTTCTTTGCCGCCTCTTGCGCCTTAACAAATTTCTTTTCCTTAGGGTCGGTCGGATATCGAAACGCTTTCACAAATGTAGACCAGGTTGGGTAGATACCATCGGTAAGATAATATCCATGTTTATATAAGTGGCCATTTAAAGTAAATGGACACTGCGGCGCCGTTCCGTTTCGTTGGGTAATAAAATCCGGGGATTGTTGGAGGACATTTATGTCGTTCAGCTAACCTAGGGGCCCAAAACATCCATGCCAAAACCACATATCTTGTGAAGCAACCGCTTCTAGCATGATCGTAGGGTATTGGTGATCGCCTCGCATATATTGTCCTCGTAATTCCCTAGGACATGATCGCCATACTAAATGTGTGCAATCATTGCTACCGATCATGCCAGGAAGGTGATGTCTTTCTTCGTGTGCTTCGTACAAACATGCAATGTCGTGACTTGTTGGACGTCGTAAATACTCAGCCCTATATAACTTAATGACGGCATTGCAAAAAAATTGTAAACATTCGTGCGACGTCCTCTCAGACATACATAAATACTCATCGTATTCGTCTGGAGGATTACCTATTGCGAGTTGTTTCACTGCTGAATATACTTTTTGCATGGGCGTAAAACTCTTTCTAAACCGACCGTCCATGCTCTCTCTGAACCATTCGAAGTTTGCTTCAACATCTACTACAATTTTTAGAAATAGACGTCTTGACATGCGATACCTTAGTTTAAACTGTGCATTGGTGTATTTTGGTACTTCAGAAAAATAATCGGTTATTAATCGAGCATGGCCTCCCTCGCGATCACGTGGCACGTATCTTTTTTTAGATGTAGCTGTGTCTTGCTCAGCAGCCCGCTTTGCAAGGTCCGTGAGATACTCAAGGCTACTATCGCTTGAGTATAAAAGCAGGTGCACTTCTAGCGAGGGAATGATAACTTGATCATCTACTATGTTAACTTCACTTATTTTTTCAAAATTATGGATATAAAATTTCTATGTTTTTATGCTAAACCATGGGATTGAAATGTGTTTATATAAACATTTGTGATAAAACGGTCACATAAAATATGACCGTTTAAAAGTCAAAAAGTGCAAAAACCCACATATAATCGGTCAAACTGGAATCTATACATATAATAAACCAAAGCCATTTTAATGACATGGTGTGTCATGTGTCATCCCATGTGTCATTGAGATATTTTAAGAAAAAAATAATTTAAAAAAAAATTGGATTTTTCACCCTCATGTTTCCTCCCATAATTTTTAAACGTTAATATCTTTAATATATGAGATTTTTTAAAAAAAAAATTACACCAAATTAACGGGCGTTTTATTTTCTTTCCAACGAGTACCATAGTGCTATATAAAAAATGGAGAAATTTTCATAATTTTTAAACGTTAATATCTTTAATATATGAGATTTTTTAAAGAAAAAAATTACACCAAATTAACGAGCGTTTTATTATCTTTTCAACGAGTACAATAGTGCTATATAAAAAACGGAGAAATTTTTTTGTGGGGTTTTGTTCATACAGGAAAAAAAACACAAAGTGTTCAGGGAAATCATTAATCATGTATAGACAAGTCACTAATTATGTTTAAATCAATAAATATGAATTTTTTTTTCAACAAGAACCGAATAGGTTAATGTTTAAATCAGTAAATATGAATTTTTTTTCAACAAGAGCCGAATAGGTTAATAGAGTTATACGTTGTTTTAAGTTAAGTATCAATAAGTGTTCAGGGAAATCATTAATCATGTATAGACAAGTCACTAATTATGTTTAAATCAGTAAATATGAATTTTTTTTTTCAACAAGAGCCGAATAGGTTAATAGAGTTATACGTTGTTTTAAGTTAGGTATCAATATTAGTATGTTAAAGTTGTACATTTGTTTAGTCTTTAGGATATATGTTAATATTAGAGTTACATTAAAGTTCTACATTCTTTTAGGTTAGGTGTTAGCATTGGAGTTGTACATTGTTAATTTGTTTTATGTTATATATTAATATTAGAGTTATACATCAGTCTATTTCATATGTAAAATTGATGTATCATATTAAATTTCTCAACACGGGAAGCTCCCGGGGTATAATCTAGTTAATTATATAAAATTTCGACCATTGCATTTTATTTCCACCACTACCAGCCCGTTAGATAGAACAAGAAAACGGTTCACGGGACCCCTACCAGCACGGGTGACGACGGTGTTACCGTGCTGGTAGTATGGTACCCGTGCCCAAATCTGATAGCGCCCCGTCCCCCTTATGTCATCACGTTTTTGCTTTATCTTTCTCTAAATGACAATACCGTACCTTTCTTTCTCATTAAAGGAAATAGGGTTATTTTGTTCTATCCACCGACCATGTAGATTAAGAGTCTATACAATTGATTTTTTTTATTGGTTTTATTTTTCTTGGTGAGTTAGTGGGTCAGGTTTGGATCCAAAAGATTTGCGTGGGACAAGAATTGGTCTATAACTAACTAAATAATTATAAAGGTGAGTCTAAGGATTCGAACTTTTGAGTCGAAAGTTAGGACCATGAACTGCGTTTACTAGCTCATCTTTTTTTTAAGGTTAATTTATTTTAAATCTTGTATCGGTAATCAACTTACCACCCTTTCTTTCGGGGGAATTCAAAAATACTATGATGGCTCCGTTGCTTTATATATTTATTACTAGATTATACCCTGGGAGCGTCCCGAGTTAAGAAATTTAATATGATACATCAATTTTACATATGAAATAGACTGATGTATAACTTTAATATTAAAATCTAACCTAAAACTAATTAACAATGTACAACTCCAATGCTAACACCTAACCTAAAAGAATGTAGAACTTTAATGTAACTCTAATATTAACACCTATCCTAAAGACTAAACAAATGTACAACTCTAACATACTAATATTGATACCTAACTTAAAACAACGTATAACTCTATTAACCTATTCGGCTAAGGTTGAAAACAAAAATTCATATTTACTGATTTAAACATAATTAGTGACTTGTTTATACATGATTAATGATTTACCTGAACACTTTGTGTTTTTTTTCCTGTATGAATAAAACTCCACAAAAAAATTTCTCCATTTTTTATATAGCACTATGGTACTCGTTGGAAAGATAATAAAACGCTCGTTAATTTGGTGTAATTTTTTTCTTTAAAAAATCTCGTATATTAAAGATATTAACGTTTAAAAATTATGGGAGGAAACATGAGGGTGAAAAATCCAATTTTGTTTTTTAACTTATTTTCTTCCTAAAATATCTCAATGCCACATGGGATGACACATGACACACTCAAGAAAGAGAATGCATCTTTGAGTGTCATGTCATTAAAATTGCTTTGGTTTATTATATGTATAGATATTTTTTTGTCTGTGATTTGTCTGTCATTCAGCAATCCCAAAGTTGCTTTTTTATTTGATCAAATAAACTAAGGAAAAAAGAATTTTTTTTTTTTTCATTTTATTGTAATACATAAGATAATACATATTGAAATGTACAATGATCTAGTAAATAAGATTTACTTTTTGTTAAATACAGAAAAAAAGGTCCCCTTCTTCCTCAATATTCCCCCAAAAGACGACTTGAACTCAAGACATTCCACAACCTTGGTGTTTTAAAAGTTTTGTCTTTATCAATAGACTACCACCCCATTGGTGTTTACTAGCTCATCTACCACCGTGTTTGTTACGACCAATTTAATGTCTAGCTAAAATCGTTCCATTTTTTAAATATTTAGTTAAAACTCTGGAAGTGTTAATTGTTATCTAGTGACAGATAACAACCCCCAAAAAAGTCTGAAGGAATATAAGAATGTGTGGATAAGTTTATGATTAAGTCAACAATATTAAAATGTTAATTTTATCCAGCTTAAAAACTGATGAGAAATTAGTAGAAATGACATAAAAATGAATTACATGTCAAAAAATTGTGTTAATAATTCATAAAGAATAAAAGGGGTACGAATATGAAAAAAAAGTTATAGAGTTAGCATAAAAATAAATATTTTTCAGTGACTAGGAAATCATCATAAATAATAAAAAGAGTTGAGGTGGTTGTGATTCATTGTAAAACTAAGATTATTCCAATGAATAAAGTTGGATTTTTACGGTTGTTCAATGATTTTTTTATGGTAGGGTTACAAGCTTTCTTTAATGATGAATAAATGTCAAGAAACTCAAAACAAAAATTTATTTGTTGAACAAATACGTCCCAATTCCCAAATACGTGGAAAAAATAATAATGATACCATACCCAATTACCTGACCCCATGTCTATCCCAAATGTTCCAGGCTCCGAGTTTGCTCATGGGTAAGGATCCATGAAAAACCATCCTAAACTGGAAAACTCTGGAAACTCTGACTTCCCAAGCTTTTTAGGGCCTGAAAATTTTAGGGCATGTAATATACGTGATTTTAAGCATTTTGAGCAAAAAAAAAAAAAAAATCAAAAAAGCGCCGAACACTTTTTTTTTAAAAAAAAAAAAAAAGTTTTCGGGTAACACATGTTAAGAGAAATTAACATGTGTTAACAATGTGTTACCCAAAAACTTATTAATTTTAAAAAAAAAAGTACTCGGCGCCTTTTTGATTTTTTTTTTTTGCTCAAAATGCTTAAAATCATGTATATTACATACCCTAAAAATTTCATATAAAAAAAACTCGGAAAGTTAGAGTTTCCAAAGTTTTCCAGTTTATAAGGGTTTTCCATTTATCCTTATTCTATATATATATATATGAAACTTTGTTATACTACCCAAGTATTGACAAAAAAATATTGAAAATAATTAGTGGTTCTTACTAAATAGTTTGGTTTAACTTATTTTCTATAATGAAAATATTGTTTTGATTTAAAATGTACATAGATGTATAAATCTCTTATATTGGTTTATTGAACATAAATTTAATCATATGGAGTTATCTAAAATATTTAGAAACATAATAAAAATAATAAGATATCCACCCGATCAATCACGATTCATTTTGACCCAAAGTAAATTATACATTTAAATTGGGCCTACATATTCAAGCATCAAGCCTAAGTATTTATTTGATCAGATCCCACCTCATCCTATCTTCTTATAAAAAAGAGTAGCATCCGATTGATAAAAACACGTTCTTGTCCCATTCTCGGGCACTTCTACACACAATATCTCTCTATTCTTTTGACTTCTGCCCGAGACACATTTTTCATACATATACACATTATAACTTTATTTTTCAAGACGCTAGGTTCGAAGCTACATTTTCAAAATCCCTTCTAATCGGTTATCTCCACGTTATGTCTTATTTATGTTTGGCTTAGTAAGGCTAGACACGGACTAATATGACAAGCACATTCGGTTGTACACGAGCCGAGCCGAGCCAGGCTGAGCTCGAGCTCGAAATTAAACGAGTCAGCTTGGCTCGGCTTGTTTTTCTGGTCGAGCTGAAAAGTCGAGCTCGAGCT
Source organism: Ambrosia x helenae (assembly GCA_030844895.1). Lineage (NCBI taxonomy): Eukaryota > Viridiplantae > Streptophyta > Magnoliopsida > Asterales > Asteraceae > Ambrosia > Ambrosia x helenae. Next base: position 64,575,340 of record CM061227.1, on the reverse strand, counting down.
CGGCTCGTAAATGTTCGAGCCGAACTCGAGCTGGCTCGAGCCAGCTCGTTATTTTTTTTATTATTTTTTTACAAAGATTTATAATATAAAAAATAAATAAAATTACACATATACATGTATATTTTTTATTTTTCTAAGTTAGGGTTTATTGGATTATGAAGGAATGAGGTAGATAGGTAGTATGAGTGGGACTTTCAATATTTGAATTTTAAAATTGGGTTTGAAGCCAAAATATATTACTTTCATCTATATATTAATTACACATACACAAGCCTGAGTCGAGCCATATGTCGAGCTATCGAGCCATCGAGCCGAGCCACGAGCCGAAAACCCCTGGCTCGAGCTCAGCTCGATTACAAAACGAGCGAGCTTTTTTCGAGCGAGTTTCTAGCGAGTCTCGAGCCGCGAACTTTTTGTACACCCCTACAAGCACACAACCAATGCATCTAATCAAAATCAGAATAAGATTTAGATTAGATAATTGAAGTAAAATCTTAATAATTGTTTTCATTTTTTTGAATGGCTAAATTCCTCCGGTGTCAATGTTAATTGTTTTCATTTTTATGAATAATTGTTTTCATAATAGGTTACAGTATCCATTTTTGAGCCAATTATATCTAGCCCAGCTAGTTTGATATGGAAAGGTTTACCTCCTTGAAGGGTTCCTGTTCAGGTTTGGTCTAATGTTCGAATCTTACGCTCCACCGAAAAAATAACCGCTTGGGTTTGAAAGAAAAAACCTGTGTGGTGCTATGGGATTCGATCTTAGATAGTGGTCGCTTTGAAACACACGATTTACCGCTGGAACACTACTCTCCAAAAATATATCCATTTTTGAAACAGTACGTTACAACATTTATATATGTGTATTTATTATTTTATGGATTTTAGACAGCAAAATATGAATTAGAACCAATGTATCGAATTTTGGAAACAACACGTTCAAACTTCAAAGAAGTCTTGAAAAAGTGGGCCCCATATAACTTTTAACGTGGTAGGGGATGGATCATGGAACTTCACCTTCTGGCTCAAAGAACATGCCTCTCCAGCACCATTATTCCTCTCTAATCTTTAAAAAATGTAGAGTAAATTACATAAATGTCCTTGTTTTATACACTTCTTTTTCTTTACATAGAAATTATAAATTTAATACATGATGCTACATAAATGTCCTTGTCTCCAGCACCATTATTCTTTAGACTATAAAACTAAACATATTTTTGTATCTTAAAAGAAAAAAATATAAAAGATAACCTTTGGTCGTTCTCTACAAACATTTGGCTGCCTAATTTTGGAGTACACATCAATCATAATGCGCATCAATCATGAATCAAGCCTAACTAGTTGACTTGACTATATATAAAGTTTAAAATGTTAAGCTCCCATTCATGTATTCTGGAATAATTTGAAGTCAAAATAAAATTTTGAACGGTTGACTTTTCTTTATGTAAATTCAAATAAAAATCTAAAGAAAAAAAAAAAGATTTTTTTAGCGTGGTAGATTTATCGATTTTTGCTGAAATGGTAGCAAATATGATGAACTTTAAAATGAATTTATTAATAAATTACTCAAGCCTATAACTTATCTTTTGAGAAACTTTGTACCTCTTTTTCACTATTCAGTTAAAATCGAGTGGGATCCCACCCTACTTAACTTTAGATTTGTCATTAGGGAAAATGATTTATATTATTATTGTTACAATAATTATTATTGATTGTTACTATGATCACAATTTGAATACAAGACTCGAGAATACAAAATACAACATCCACTAGCACAATTTAAACGTAAGGAATGAGAACGAAAGAAGTTGATGACAAGTTTAATATTAACTAACGAACTTTGTGACTCTAAACTGTAACATCAAAGAGAAACCATTGACATTTACACACCCGGAATCACCAATAAGGAGAGAAACATAAATCCTAGACTTTGAGCTAGAGACACATTGATCAAGTTGAGAATGTGAAACTGATAAAAATAATATATGATCTCAAGATTAATCTCTAATCTTACTTCACAGTTTACACAACCAAGTTCTTCCAACCTGCCCCATGTACTTTTCAGCATTAGCCCAACTTCCTTTAACTCAGTTTCCAAGCCCAACACCATTTTTGCAGTTAAGACTAAGTCCAAGTCAGATGGCTCTCTATATTAATAAACCAGTAGAGTGCTCGCGCGATGTAACGGGGAACACAAACACTTCTAAGGGTGTGTATGGTTCGGTTCAGTTCAATTATTAGTCTCAACCGAAACTAAAATCAAAGTAATCAGTTAATCAATCGGTTCCTTGGTTCGGTTAGTATTGTTAAATTATCGGTTTTTAGTCCGGTTTAGTTAATTTCGGTGAATAACAAAAACCAAACTTTGACTATATATTTTTTTTTTTTTTGCCTAGAAGTACATTAAATGGAGGTATAAATACATGAAATAGAGGTATAAATAGGCCTGTAAATAAACCGAACATTCATGAACTGTTCGTGAACTTGTTTGGCGGGAAGTTCGTTTATGTCGTCTATTTAATAAGCGAACAAACAGGAAAAAAAATTGTTCATTTAATTTAAATGAACGAACATGAACAATCGTTGTGTTCGTTCATTTATGTTTGTGAACGTCCGTTTATGTTCGTTTAAGTTTATTAATTACATACATACTTATATTTACATAAATATAAACATAAATTGGGTTTAGCAACTTGTATAAATATATAACCAATTAGTAATTGGGTTTTTAGCAATACAAAATCGTTCACATGATGTACGTCTGTTTATGTTTGTTCATGAACTATTTGTTTACGCTTTAAACAAACACGAACATGACAAATTTCTTAATAAATGAACACGAACACAAAAATGTTTTTGATTATGTGTTCGGTTGAAATAAAATGAACAAACATGAACACCTTATTTGTTCGGTTCGTTTACAGGCCTTGGTATAAAAGCTAAAAATCTATAAATATATAAATGGTTTTGTTTCGGCTTGGTTGATTTTGGTTAACTAAGTGTAAAAAAACGGTAACATCCGCCCCTTATATTTTTGCCAAGATTACAAATGTAGTCCTTATATTATCACATTTACAAATCCAGTCCATGTACTTTTGTTTATTCTCAAATTAATAAAAGCTTGAGTTTCTTTTTATCATTACATATTTACTGATGGGTCTACGTTTTAATCAAATACGTATATTGAAACGTTTTTTCAAACTTATTATAATTTGACTTTTATAGGATACCAAGTCTGGAGGTTAGTTATGCCAAAAATCATTTTTTTGTATTATATATTTTAACCACAATTAAACAATTACCGATTTCTTTTAAACTTTATGACTAATTATATTACCTCAAAAATAAGTTTCATGAGTTTTCTAGTCAACTAATTACTAGTATTACTCACAAAATTGATTATTATATTAAACACCATTATATTTCTAATTACTCATTCTTTTCCTCAATATCCCAACATGAGTTTCACACACAAACACTCTCACTTCTCTCATCTTTGCATCATCTTTTGAGTTCATATCGTCATCATCCTCAAGAATTTTGGAGATTTTTGCTTTGGTTTTCATATATTCTTATTTTTCTTAATAGAAAAAGCAAAACCGTAAGAATTTTTAATCAACTTTCACTATTTTTCCTTTTCATATATATTTCTTCAATAGCATTATATTTATTTGATGATTTATACACTTTAGGGTTTCAATTGCTAGTTAGGGCTTTAGAGTGTTTATGAGCAATTTGGGATTTTTGAATTAAAAGTATAAGTAACTTGTAAAATTCATAACTAATTCATATGTTATCTAAAAATCATGAAATTCTAACCTTAGCTTCTAGATGATATTTATGACCATAAAATAGTTTCTATTATGATTTTGTGGCTGTTGCAATAGTTTTAATAATTTTATTTTGTTTAAATCATGCTTATTTCATTAAAAATCATATATAATGTATTTTAATGTAAATATTTGTGGAAAACCTATTTATTATGTTAGAATACTGATTATGATTTTTGCTACCTGATTTGTATTAGTTTTGTACTTTATCGAATTTAATTCTATATTTAAGTTTTAGACAATAAATATAATATAAAATCATTTTTGGTTAAAAAATTATATAAATATTATTTTTGACCATTTTGGTTCTTAATACATTATTTTCATTAAAATTCTTGATATCTTGATTAAATTGAAATTTTTATGTTAATTTATGATAATTATGTGTTTATATATTCATTAAATTATTTAAAAATATTTATGAAATATTTAGATCATTTTATGACTTCATAAATCTATTATTGTATAAACTTAAATTATTTATCTTATTTAAATTTTTCTTTGACTAACCTAATTAATTGGTTTTATTTAAATTAATAAATAAATAAATCAATCAATCAATCATACCCAGTATATCCCACGAATAGTAGAAACTATTGGTAGGGTCAGGGGAGGGTGAGATGTAGGCATGCCTTACCTCTACCCATAAGGATAGGGAGGCTGCTTCCAGAGAGACCCCCGGCTCAAAAAGAGAGAACAGAAGACAGGCAAGCATACAAGTAACGAGACAAGCACCACAGGGATATATCGCTATCGGCTAGCGGGCCAAGTGCAGTAATAAGCTAGTAAGATAGTGCACAAAAATATGAGGATGATTAGTGTTTTAGGAGAATGGAATGATAATACCTTGAAGAAGGATCGCCAAGGATGGGGAATGATCGGTTGCTTCGTTTGATTGTTTTAAGGTTTAGAAGATGATGGAGAATGATTTCTTATGAGGATGATTAGTGTTTTAGGAATGATAAGATGCTTGACCAATTTTTACCAAAATAATCATTCAATTACCAAAACAATGTTTAAGAAAGTTATTAAAACACCTTGACCGATTTTGACTAAATTAATAAATGATTTTCGATTTAAAAAAACAAAAATTTTATAAATTCTCACAAGGTGCCATGTGGCTTAATGAGAGGAGGAGAGAGAATTGAACTTGCAATGTGGGAGTGCCATGTGTCCCACATTGCTTTCAAATATTAGATGTATAGTAGATATACTAATTTTAAACTAAAAGTTATCATGTATTCTTGTGCGACAATTATTTTGGTGAAGATCCTTTGATATTGAAAGCACGAATAAAAAATAAAAATTGATGCGGGAGAATACTGAAAACTTGAATCAAAAGACAAGATTTTGGTCTCTAAAAAAAATAAAGTAGCTAAATACTCTAAATGAAGCCATAAAAAATAAAGAATGACGTGTGGGATAGGTTTGCCATCCCGTAGTACTAACTGGTCGAATTTGTGATATATTCCCGAATATGCTCCGAACGTATATATGTCATTTCTCATGTTGGCGATTGTTTCATCTAATGAGACACCCATAGGTATGAAGGAGAAGTTTGTATTGTATGCGCGGATCAAAGAAACCATGACATTTGATTGAAGAAACCATGAGGTTGCTCTTAATTAACACAACATTTGTCTGATTGTAATTTTTAACCGTAAACTTTTATTACATATACAATAACTTTTAAACTAAAAGTCATCATGTATTTTTGTTTGACAATTATATTGGTTTTGCTAATGACCGACTCAGTCACGAATGAGACGATGCTTATCTCTTTAATTTGAGTTTGAATATGTTAGTCAAATTTTTAGGTATTATTTTTAATATAAGTTAATAAGTTATTTAATTGTTGTACTTTTAAACTAATAGTCATCATGTATTCTTGTTTGACAATTATTTTGGTTTTCCTAATGACCTAGTCAGTCACGAATGGGACGATGCCTATTTCTTTTATTTGAGTTTGAATATGTTAGTCAAATTTTTATGTATTATGTTTAGTATAAGTTAATAAGTTTTTTACAAGCTTTTATAAAATATATATAAGTTAATAAGTTTTTTACAACCTTTTATAAAATACTGTTGCATTATAAATATAAATGCTAAATGTAATAACACTATATTATTGTTTGTCATTTATTACACTACATTATTAAATGCTAAAATGTAGATGGACAATATTGTAAATGATAAATTATTTATGCATTAACACTTGTACCAAATGCAAAAACAATGTTTTTATGTGTCTTAAAATTAAATGAAAATTACTATCTTGCCAATCCAGAACCTATTATATAGTAGTATATAAGTGTATATATATATATATGGGGAAAGTTCAATTGAGAACTCATAGTTAGGGAGAGAACTCGAGAACTCTATATTACACATATGTAATATATCATATGTTGTATATTACACTTGTGTAATATATTATTATTGAATATGTTGTACATGTGCAATATATCATATGTTACACATGTGCAATATATATTACGCATGTGTAACATATGATATATTACATATGTGCAATATATACTAAAAGTATGCAATATATGATATATTGCACATATGTAATATAAAATCCTTGAGTTCTCTCAATAAAATGAGTTTTCTATTGAACCATCCCATATATATATATATATATATACACACATATATATATATATATATAATCTATAACTTATAATAAAAGAATTGAAGTTAGATGATGTGGCATTCAATGGTGGCCTCAACCTCCTTTTGAATGTGTCACGTGGCATCATGTGAAGCTTTCTTTTAAATTTATTTATTTTGTTTTTAAATAAAATATATATCTATATTATCTTAAAATTTCAAATATGTTAATTAATATTTTTCCTAATTTTCCTCTCACATTTTTAAATGTTAGTGAACTATTAATTATTATTTTAAAATTTCAAATATGTTAATTAATTTTTTTATCTTTATTTTTTCCTTATCTTCCGCTCACAATTTTTAAACGTTAGTAACTTTTATGTATGACATTTTTTTGAATTTTTTTTACACCAAATTAACGATCGCTTTATTATCTTTCCAACGAGCACCATAGTGATATACAAAAAAACGAAAAAATGTTTTTTAGTGAGTTTTTGTTCATATAGAAAAAAACACAATGTGTTTAGGTAATTTATTAATCATATATAGGCAACTCACTAATCGTGTTATGATAGTATATATGTTTTTTAACCTATTATTACATATATGAATTGCCTATGTTCATGTGCTATAACGATATGCTTAGCATTAAAAGAGGTTGAGATTTTTTAAGCTACTAGGAACGCAGCATGAAAGCCCTTTTGGTAGTATAAACATTAGAACAACTTTCTTTAGAGCATTCTCAACAGCTTCCTCATCCCCCATTTACTCACAACCAATCACAACCACATATTACATTAAAAATCATTACAATTTCTCTCTCCTCCACTCACAACCACTTTCAACAAATATTAAAAAATAAATGCAGTTTTCCTGTTTTCCCTAAAAGATTCCTAATTAACCCAAAATTTACCGATACACAATAGATTCCTCATTTTCTTCACTCACAACCATTTTCAACCCCATAAAAAATTATAGGGTTTTGTCTCACAAAAAATAAGGGCACTAAGCATTAAAAGAGGTTGAGACTGTTTACTTATTTTATCTTTTTTTATTAAGTAATATTAGATTTTTCAACCCCGGGAGTGATCAGCTAGTATATACTAGTGGGAAGGCCCGCGCGTTGCGGCGGGTATTTATGCTTTTTTTCCCGCACGTTGCGCGACGGGTTTCACGTTTTGCACCACTTTGTTTGTTTTTCAGCGTTTCGGTTTATGTTTGGTTATGTGCCTTGTGTGGAATACCTACGTAATGAATTCCCGTGAGTAAGGAATGAAAAGAAGTAACGTTTAGTAAAGGAATGGTTCTTATGCAAATCGTAACCGTAGGAAATAATGGGCATGATTTTGTCCATTTCAGGTGGGGCCATGTCTTCTTAAAGTTCCAAGGGAAGGGTGATTGTCGATGTACTACCATTGAGTGGTATCATTCAAATTTTGGTTGGTGCTTAGCAGCTTTGGTTAAAGCATAGTATCACTTGTTACATTTATTTCATAGTGTAAGTGAGGCAGTTGGATTGGGTCGGCCTCTTTTTTACCAATTAGACATTCTGGGTAGATGGTTACATTGTAACACGGAGAAAATATGTCATACCTAATCAATGTGTGTTACATTCTGGATATAGTGTAAATATATCGTTTTAACACTTGATACAAGTGCATTGTTAATCAATACAAATTAACAAGTATGAACTTCAATCCATTACAACGGGTGTTGCATAACATTACACATAAACTCAAAATTTGGAGAAGATGAACATTTTAGGATTTCTCCTTTAATCCACTACAACGGGTGTTGCAGCTTGTGGATGTTGTCCATAGGACACAAGGAGATTTGATTTATAAATATTAAAAATTTTGATTTATATTCTCAATCAAGCAACTTCTTACCTACTAAAAATTTCAATGATTGGGATTACATACATTGCCATGTCGTATAGACATGTTCTAATTTTTCATCTTTATTTTTAAAAAAGAAATGCATACAAACATATTTTTTACTATATAGGAGTTTTAACAAACAAAAAAAGGGTAAAGCCGGTGCCCAAGCTGAGACGCATGGTCTTGGGTTGTCGTTCCAATATAGGAATGATATGTGTATATTATAATTTTAGATTAACTTCCAACAACTAAACTATTGGTTTTAGTTTCTCAATGCTATCAGCGGTTGGTGATAATACAACACAATATCAAGGTATACTATTTCCCATTTACTATACTTATGCATCCAAGCCATTTGTTGGCTGTATGTTTCTTACTAATATTATTAACAAGAACTAATTTGAATTTTAATTTTTAATTAGGAAAAAAAAGACTAACAAAGAGAGGAAGACAACCTTATTGATGATCAAGGAACCATTTAACTTATATATTTTAATTGTGAATTTAGCTTTTAAAAGACCCATTTTGTCATTACTCAGTTCTTTCTAACGTGCTCCATTTAGGTATCCATTGACAAAAAAAACTTCTAAATTTGTCATGGACATTGCTCCAAGGTTCGCCCGAATATTAACTGAGTATGCTGGTAAGAAATAAACGTCACTAATATCTCATTATTGCAAGAGTAATAGCAGATTAGCAACACAACATATGGAGTCGAATGACTCAAATGAAAATAATCTTGTACAGAGTAATAGTAACACATCTTAATAACTTGCCTAACATCATTTTAAAAATTCTTTTTCACAAAGAGACATGTTGACTGTTGGTGTCTTGATCTTTTCCCTATATGTAGTCAATAAATTTGGTAAGTTTAGTGCATTAGCATCCACATTTTGTCACACATTCATTCATTTTAATAATCAAACTATAATGATTCATAAATATAATAGAGAAAGAACAAAGAGAAACATAAATAAATTTTTTTTTAACCCAAACTTACCTCTCTCCAGATTTTTTCCTTAAAAAGAAGCCGCCCAACTTGTATCTTGTAGTTGGAAGTGAATTCATAAGATCTTCAGAAAGACCCCGACTCTCAGTCCCAATAGCCTCGCCTAAATCAATTAATTCCTGGACGAATTAAACAATGGTATTTTAAATCCGTTCTTGCTGTAATTTATTAAGAAAACCTTAGCATTAGAATTAACCAATGAACACTAAATAGCAAACCTCGTATGTCATATTGTCTGGATCGATATCATCCTGCCAAACAACCTGCAAAGCACACACATTAACTTTTTGTTGCAATAAGTGTATCACAGACAAAAATAATGGAAATGTGGTGGAATCAAGTATAGAAAAACTTATCTCTATAAGTTCCCAACATATGGGTCAAGTTTTTCTTCTTCTTCAAGAATTCTTTTATGAATCCTCTTCTTTATTTTTCTTGTATTTTTTTCTAGTCTTTCAAATGAGGCACAAAGTCTTCTATGTATACAAGACCTAAGGATGAGTGAAGAGACTAACTTAATTAGAGCCATAAACTCTAATAAAGTGAAATAAAGAACTATACTCAAGAGTCTCCTTAATAATTTCACTAGAATCAATTAAATTCCATTCATCATATTACTAAATTTCTGTAATTTCCAATATCTTCTTGAATGAAACATTCATTGGTAACATTGATGATGAAGGAAAACCATAAGGCAAAGGATGTTTGGGAGGGTAGGGATGGAAGAAGGAGGGTAATATTGTAAAAGTGTTTTGATATTGTAAAGCATGAGGTGGGTAAAATGTCTACATTGCCCCTTTAAGTGTCTTAATTGTCACAACTATCCCCATAATACCCTTGAATTTCATGCTTTAATATGTTGTGCATGTTGCATCTTAAGTTGTACGGAAATACAAATTACTAAATGATGCATTACTCCTCCTTTATAAAGTAAATTACTAAATGATGCATCACTCCTCTTTTGTAAAGTAGTATAGATATATAGATAGCCAATTAATTTGTGTTCGACAAATAAAAAACCTCATACCAATTGATGAACCGACAATAAGATGTCAATCACAATAGCCCTAAAAATAACCAAGTCCAATTCCAATTAATTAAAACCACTAGCAATCATCTTTAGTCATAAGCCCAATAACAAATAATTAGGCCCATGTAAATTGTTTATACAATAAAATCAAACAAAATAAGAATTAAATCGAGCCCGCACTCTAGTGCACCTAACTCGTTTAATCTCTAATGTTATTTCCTCAATCAACAAGGTAATCTAATATCCTAAAATCGTTAATAACACTAAAATTACAAAACTTGTTTTACTTACCAATGTATTTTCGGTTTTATTACCTTACGCTTCTGAATTCCATGTACATTTTATTTTATATAGTAATATAACCATAACAAGATTTGACGATTCACGATTACGTCTCTTGTGACCTGAATTTTGGAGCTAGGGTCAAATTTGGCTTAAACTCTATAATTAACATTTTGTTATTAGATGAAGTATCAATTTATGGAAATTATATTATCTTGTAACATTCTTGGTGAATGACGATGATCAATAAAGCAAAACAAGCTCAATAGTCTCACTTTCGTGGTTAATTTTATGTTTTCCAGATTTTTGACTCCATGCACTTACAAAATTTGTTAAATCAATAGCTAGAAGTAAATGCATTAGTGGTAATGGGTAGGGATGAGCATATGGTACCTATACCGTATCATACCAGACCATTTTCGGTAGATTTTTTTGCAAATTACGGGATCAGTACTTTCAGTACTACCGAGCTCATCCCTGCGCTAGTAATGGCGTTCAAAGCATAAAATTTTGTATGGCTATCTGTGTTTGGTTATCGATATCAAGAAAGAAGCATAGGACTCGAATGGATAGCCATACCACATATGTGGTAATGGAGTGGACGACATAATGGAATAGATCATTATTATTCCATGTCTTGTTTGGTTGCCATATGAGAATGAAATATATCATTACTTTGTGTTGTTCAGGAAAGATGAAGGAATGAAATTAGTGGTGAGTGGTGGTTAGTGGCGGTGATGGTGGGTGGTGATATGTAGCGATGGTGGTTGGCGGCGGTGGTGGGTGGCGGAGATAGTGTTTGGGGACAGTGGCGTCGATAGTGGGAGGTGGTGGTGGTGGCGATGGTGATGGGTGGCGACGGCGGAGATGGGTGGCAAAGGTGGCGGTGGGTGACGATGGTGTTGGTGGTAGTGGGTGGTAGTGACTACGGTGATGCGTGGCGGGCGGCGACGATGGGTAGCGGTGATAGTGATGAGTGCCAATGGTTGTGGGTGGCGTCCACAGCGGTGATAGGTGGTGATGGCGGTGGCGATAATGGTGATGGGTGGCGGCGATGGTGATGGGTATGGCGGTGGTGGGTGGTGGCACTGGTGGATGTCGGGGACGAAGGTGGCGGGTGGATTCGATTAGCAACGGGTGGCGTCAACAAGGGTGGGTGACGGTGTGAAAGTGGGTGGTGGCGGCAGCAGTGGGTAGGTGGTGACGGCGGTGGTGGTGGTGGGGGAGGCAGTGGTGACGATGGTGGTGGCTGGTAACGACGAAGGTGGGTTGTGGTGGTGGGTTGTTGTGTGTTTGGCAGGTTCTCGTTAGTGTTGATCCACGCCGTCATCAAATGGAGTTGATCCTGATTAGTCCACTCGGCCATGCTTTTGGTTTGTGTTTGAGTTTGAGTTTGTATTTGGGTTTGTGTTTGTTTAAGTATATGTGTTTGTGTTTGTGTTTGTGTATGTGTATGTGTATATATATATATATATATATATATATATATAGGTTTAGGATCATGTACAAAGTGGATTTTTGTGAGAAGTGTAAGAAACAATAGAAAGTTGACACGTGGCAATCTTATTTATTTTGAAATAAGGGTAGCTTAGTCAATTTATCATTAATCAATTTAATTATTTGAGAAAAGTATCATGCATTTAGTTACATTTCCATTTCCATTTTTTAATGGTAGAGTATATGTTTTCTGTACTTTTTTCTTATTCAACGTAACATCACTACAAAAGCACAACACAACAATGTTGTTTCTATTATTCAATCCGTAGTGTTTTATTACATAGTAACGTGTAGGGTGTTTTTTTCAATCCGTGGTGTTATGTGTATGAATCATGTTCAATAATCATAGAACACCAAGAAATCTAAACACACCCTCATACAAACTATGAGTATAAAACTCAGCAAGATGATCATGATAAAACACAACATCCCAACCAAACAAAAATCAAAGAACATTTAACACAACAATTGTTTTGTTATTCAATACGTAGTGTTTTTATTACACAGTAACGATGTAACATACCTTCATACAAACTATGAGTATAAAACACAACAAGATGATCATGATAAAACACAAAACACCGTCGGCTTCTCGTTCTTCTTCAGGCACAATTGCACCAACACTCTTCAATTTTTGAAACCAGAAATATAAAAACAACTTAGTAAAAAACAAGAAAATTAAAAATTAGAAAAAAAAATAATACTAAATCATGAAAGAGACGAACCTCAAGGATACAGAGAGAGAGATGTGAAAGATTCTTCTCCACCAACAAACAATACACAATCTATGTGAAAGATTATTGTTTTTTTTTCGGTGAGGATAGAGAGAGAGAGAGATGAACAAGAGTTTAAGGGTTGAATGTTTCCAAAAATTAACAAAATTCAATTAAAATTTGAATTTAATGTAGTTGACGATTTTACCTTAATACCCCTCAACCATCTAATTTATTATTAATAATATAACATTAATTACTAAAATGCCACTCGCTTAATTCACACCATAGATTATGATGATCCAATGGCCAAAACACCTTCTCACACTTCTCACAAAAAAAAAACACTTTGTACAGGATCTTGACCCTATATATATATAGGAGGTGGATATTTTGAAAACCCACTCGAGTTAAGAAAACTCTGAAAACCCGTCAAAAAACCATCTAAAAAAGTTTTTTTTTTTTTTTTGGAAAAAATACACAAGGTAACATACATGTTTTTAAGCGTTTTGAGCCAAAAAAATAAAAAAAGCGCCGAACGAATATTTTTAAAAAAAATAAACAATGCAAACTTTGTAACAGCGCTGTTAACATATGTTTATGCTTTTTAACATATGTTAACAGCGCTGTTACAAAGTTTGCGTTGTTTATTTTTTTTTAAAATATTCGTTCGGCGCTTTTTTTATTTTTTTGGCCCAAAACGCTTAAAAACATGTATGTTACCTTGTGTATTTTTTTCAAAAAAAAAAAAAAACTTTTTAGATGGTTTTTTGACGGGTTTTCAGAGTTTTCTTAACTCGAGTGGGTTTTTAATTTATACTTTCCCTATATATATATATATATATATATATATATATATATATAAAATCTATCAACGTGTGATACGTCGTAGACCAAATTGAATGGAACGAAAGAGAAAGGAAGGAGCCTACTAATATCGTTTTAACAATGTATAGTTATATTGTATCATGGGAGTTGTCTGGCACGCAAATATACATATAGACAGAAATCATTAGTTCGTTGATAGTTTAACAAACATCATAGTACCAATTACACATATGATGATTGGACTAGTACATCATGGTACCACTTGCATACCTTAAGCAATCATGATAGACATCTTAGCATCACTAAGAATTTTCTTTGACTATTTTACTTAATACCTTATAATTTGGCCAAATAATTTGATTAACTGTTTAATTACATACTTAATTGAAAAACAAATGTTAATTGGTAAATATATAATTTATAGCCTACCTCTTAGAAACGACGGAAATTAAAAATTAATATACAAAAAGTAAGTTATCATGCAAGGCTTCTAAGAGTGAAGGAAGTGGGAGAGGAGTTTTAACGTGGTAAGTCAACTCACCCAACACCCAAGACACACCACCCCATGGTGGATGGGTTTGGGCGTGGGAATGGAGACGGGCAGGGGGGGTTGGGGCGATGTGGAGGTTGGCTCTCTCTCTCTCTCTCTCTCTCTCTCTCTATATATATATATATATATATATATATATATATATATATATATATATGGTTAAGATCTTGAGAAAACTCTTATTATAGTGAAAACTCTGACTTCCTAAGATTTTTAGGACGTGAAAATTTTAGGGCATGTAATATACATTATTTTAAACATTTTGAGCCAAAAAAAATAAAAAAAAAGCGCCAAGAACTTCTTTTTTTTTTAAAAAAAAAATTTAAGTTTCTGAGTAACGCATGTTAAGCAAAATTAAGATAACTCTCCCCTATATATATATATATATATATATATATATATATATATATATATATATATATATAGGGGAGTGATAAAATGAAAACCCTCTTAAGGTAAGAAAACCTTTGAAAACCCATGTAAAAAAACATTAGTTTTTTTTTTTTTTTTTTGAAAAAAGTAAACAACGTAAACTACATGTTTTTAAGCATTTTAGACAAAAAAATAAAAAATAAACAAAGTTACGCTGATAATATATGTTTTCAGCTATTTAGCTGTTTTAAACATATGTTTTCAGATAGAAAGAAATCATTAGTTCGTTGATACTTTAATAAACATCATAGTACCAATTACACATATGATGATTGGACTCGTACATCATGGTACCACTTGCATACCTTAAGCAATCATGATAGACATCATAGCATCACTAAGAATTTTCTTTGACTATTTTACTTAAGGTTCTATGATTCATACACCCTGTGACATCATATTTGGGGGTAATGTTTTAAAAACCGGTTTTTTAATCATACCAGATTAGGCTTAAAAATGGTTCAACCGGTTGAACCGGGTTGTACAGGATGGTTCAACCGGGTTGAATAGTTAACCCTTTAATTCCATAAATTACATCATTAACTAAAAAATTAATCCAAATTTCACGATTACATATAAAAAGTAATCCAAAAGTTAACCCATAATAAAAAAAATAATCCAAAAGATAATTCAAAAGTATTCAAATTTCCAACAATGTTATTTTAAATGAAAGTGAACGCTATGTTTATGCCATTGGAGTGTTGAATGCATCAAGTTCACAATCGCTTAAAAGATGAAATTCACTACCATCGCCATCCTTATCAACTAGAGCATAATTATTTTTGTTTCCTACATTATTAAAAAAGAAGAGTTAGTAACAAACAATCATAATATATACTAAAATTATGTAAGATAAGTAACATATATAACAAGTTACCTTGTATTTGAGGAACCAATTCATGCTCTTCTTCACCAAACATGTTATCTAGATCATCATTATGAAGTTCTCCTTCCAGCTCTTCTTCAACTACCCAAAATTCCGCATGACTAATGCTTTCACAATTAACCGGGTCATAGGATCTCTTAGCATATTTGAGTCTAGGAAAACATTAACCCAAATTGTGACATCCGGTAAATTTTCTTTTTGTTTCGTTTGTTCCGTCTCTTTCATTTTTGGGCTTTGTGCAATTTTCGGGACGAAAATTCTTTCAACGTGGGGATGATGTGACACCCGACATATTTGGCTTAAACATTTTAGTAACATCTAAGTCTACCTTAGCGGGAAATGTTTATAAACGGACTTAGCTAGGTTAGTTGAGTCGGGTCAAGTTAGGATTGTCCAGGGTTCAATGATCTGAAGGTTCATTGGGAGTCGTTTTGGGAATACACTAGTACCGGGTCCCGTTGTTGGTGAAATTACTAATTAAGTGCACGTGTAGATTAATTGTCGTGTGGTAGATTATGTGCATAGATGTGTTTAAACGATGTGTAGATAATCATCCATGCTTAAAAATGTTAAACATAGACTAAGGTTGCATGCTCATATGATAAGGTGCGTTAAAATGCGTTAAACACGACAAACTGGAAAACTAGAAAACATAAGTCCCGGTTCGACCACTTCGAGTGGGCGAACCTGGAAATATGTCTTGGTTCGACCCTTAGCAAAGGGGCGAACCTGGGATATGGAATTGAAAGAATTCCATTCGACCAAGTCAGGGTACATTCGACCCTGTGAAAGGGTCGAAGGAGGCTACATTCGACCAGAAGCAAGGGTCGAAGGTGGACTAGTATAAATACCAAACTTTGTCATTTTTCACCATTTCACAAACCCTAACCGTCTCAAAACACTCTCAAACGATTTTAATCACTAAGGAAGGAGTTTTTGCTCTTCTTTTTCATAATCTAACCTATCAACAACATCTAAGTAAGAATCCAAGGTGTGTTCTTAATCCTAAACCTTTTTAAGGCATTTTAATTCGTTTTTCATTAACCCTAAATGTCCAGATCTGTTCTAAGGATGTTTTTATCAATAAAAACCTTTTAAACACCTTTCTAAATCTAAACCCTATCATTAAACATAGGTATTTGTATCAATAAACATATGTTAATTATGTGTTATGTGATGCTATATGTTGTTTAATGATTTGCTGCTGTTCTAATGATAGAAACATGATCTAGGGTTGTTATTGATGTTGGTTTATTGTTGTTTAGGGTTACAATTAGATAAATGGTGATATTATGGGTATTTTGGGGATTTTTGATAAATCTAAGGATTGTTACATGTTATTATTATTAATAGAACTATTAGGGGTTTTGATAAACACATTAAACAGAGCATATTGAGATGATTATGAAAGGATTTCTAAAAGTTTCTAAATTGGGTAAGAATTTCATGCATGATGTGACATTTCCATAATTTTGCCATTTTGGGAAAGTGTCAAAACGAACTGGTTTTGGGGCAAAATTGGTGGGGTTTTGTAGGGATAAGTTATTCATGCTTGACTGCTGTGTTTGATGATGTTTCGCGATGTTTTGAATGTGTTTGAAGTGTTTTTAGGGAAACTTATCTGACAGGGTCGAACCTGGGCTCATTCGACCAAACGAGTGGTCGAATGAGAGATTCCATGGTCGAACCTGGTAAATGTTTGGTCGAATCAGATTAAACGGGCGAACGTGGCATCAAACGGTCGAACGTGACACCAAACGGTCGAACGTGACATTAAACGGGCGAACGTGGCTTAAAAAGGGGCGAAGGTGGATTTATCTGACTGGTTCGACCCTTCTGATGTAAAAATGAGACTTTTGATACAAACTAAGTGTTTTATGCTTGAACTTGGTGCGTAATCTATGTGTACTTGATTAGTTAGGGTAATGGGTCACCAACGGGATGTCGGGTCGGTTGAACACTTAAACACGTTTTAAAACATGCTTGGTTACGATCTGGACAATCGGGGACTAGATAACCTTATGGTTATTAGTCGGAACACTTATGTGAACATTTTGATAGATCTCCGGTAGAGGGATTATCAAGGTGAGTTCACAGCCCCACTTTTACAGCTTTAACTTTTGGGGGGGAGAAAACATGCGCTAAACTATTTTGGTAACATATGTCATACTATGGTTTTAACTATGCATTGCTATACGATCTTTTAAAGTCCCGGGGAAAACCATGAATGTGCGGGGATGCACAACGGGGGAAGTGTGGATAGATCTATTGGGCGTGACCTGCCCCACTCGTCGGCTTGGAGGGCCGGGCGGGTGCATATTGTCTCGAACTGGTAACATTGGTATCATGCTGAACATTCGGGCTGAACATTACTAAACATTGCTAAACGTGTCTAGTAATGGTTTTCCAATCGTAGTAGTAATATAACATACGCCTAGCTAGCGTACTTGGTGACATTGGTATAGTATGGACATGGTAACGTTTTGTTAACTTTTGGTAACTTAATGAACAAACCTGTGAACTCACCAGCATTATATGTTGACGTATTTTTGGCATGTTTTTCTCAGGTCGCTAAGGTAGCAACAGAGGACTAGGCGCACGAGTCTGCATGGCGTCTAGGCTTAGTTTCATGTTTTTAAATCAAACAATTTGAACATTGTCGTACATGGTTTTGTAACTGGTTAAATGCTTCCTCTATGGTTTATAAAATGAGAACTATGTTTTGAGTTTACGTATTTCATATAGTGTTGTTTATTGTGACCGTTGACTTGGATCCTGGTTTGTCATGCGCCTCGCGGTAAAACTCCGCAAGTGGAAATTTGAGGGTGTGACACAAATGTTAACAATTATAAAGTAAAGTTTGATGTTATATTTTTTAGAAGTTCAAGATATCATACCTATTTTGTTAACGCAAGTTATAATGAACAAACACCAAGTCATTTAGTCTTTCATGTTCCAACCTATTCCTTTTTTTCGTATGAAACCTTTCAAAGACACTCCAATTGCGTTCACAACCCGAGGAAGATGCGGCTTGACTTAATATTCGAATGGCAAATTTTTGCATTATTGGAAAATCTCCACCAAATAACCTCCACCATTCGGCTACAATAGAAAATGGATATCAAAATAATAAAAATAACAAACTAATGTACTTAATAATAACATGGAAAAATATATCTTACCGGGTTGAAGTTTAATACGAGAAGCAACGGCACTACTCATACCAAAACAGTCTTCACCATCTCGAAACTTGCCTAAAGCCATAGTAATATCTATAACATCATCACCTGAAAAATTCTTCTCAACCATTTCGAGAACACCTTTAAAAACTTCTTTACTTTTACAAAGATTTTCTTTATCATACTGAAAAGCTAGATTTAACCAATATGCCGCACAATGAATACCGGAACACAACATCTTTTTCCATCGAGCATCAATGATATCTGTATATGGCTTATACAAATGTTCCTTTCCTTGAAATATTGCCTTAACTCCCTTAATTGCCTGATTCATTCCCTCAAAAACATACGGCAACGAAGGTTTTTCATCCATATCACACAAACGCAAAACCCTCAACAAGGGAGCCATCACCATCACAGTAATCAAACAGTTGTTCCAAAAAGTTTCATTCATCACAATCTCTTTACATTTAATTGCATTCCCTAATTTTAACATCTTTTTAAAATCATTAGATGTGACAAGAGCTTGCAAGTCATTTTTATGATCGACCAAACTTTTTAATGCAATAAAAGTTGTACCGAAACGGGTAGCACCTAGACGAATGATTTCTGTCCAACCCTCTCTTTTCTTTAACCAATTCAAGGGCTTTTTGTGATTATAAATGAAAACAGTAATCTTAGATGCAAGTTTGACCAACTCTGCAACATTCTCCAACTCTGAAACATCCTTTAACACAAGATTAAGACAGTGCGCTGCACAAGGTGTCCAAGTGACTGAAGGATATCTTTCACATAACATTTTACCAGCAAGCTTGTAATAGCGGCATTATCAGTAACTATTTGAACAACATTCTTAACCCCAACCATTTCAACAACTTCAGCAAACAAATTACATAAATTCATAGAATTGCTCTCAATATCTGATGCGTCTACAGATTTAAGAAATGAAATCCCTTTCTCACAATAAACTAAGAAATTAATCAAATGACGGTGCCTAATATCCCTTCACCCATCACTCATAATCGTGCAACCATTCTCAATCCAGGCACTTCTATATGTATCTATTAATAGCCCAACTGATGTTTTTGCATCTTTTAACAAATTGACCCTTAAAGCATGATAGTTTGGTGCTTTGTAACCATAACCTATAGGTGTTATTTTATCTACCGCGGGTTGGAAATAAGGAGAATTAAATGCATTAATGGGTATGCATGCATCATAAAACCACATAGCAATAGCCAAGTTAACATCATCTACCTTCTCTTTACTTTGCATAGCTTTTTTAATTGTAGGTTGAGAAGGATCATTTGTAGTTTTAGTAAAGAAAGGATGCAAATTTGGTTTAGCTTTCCTCTTTCCCTTACGTGTTTGGTCATTTATTTCCTCAATTTCTTCTTCGTCATCTAAGATGTTGACACTAGATCCAATGTTAGTAGACTTACCTTTCGCTTTCACTTCATTTTCTTTCAGCAATCCTTGCATGGTAAAACGAACGTCCGCCGTTACTTTTTTACAAGGCTCCATGTCACCTTTAACACCCGCAAGGTGTTTCTTCAGTCTCGTTATACCACCACCGCGCACCATTTTTTTTTTTGACAAAAATCACATATATAAACCGTCTTACCTTTCTCATCTTGTTGACAAGTTACATACTTCCATGCCTGATCTGATTTTGATCTAAAACTTGAGTGAACAGGTGACTCGTTTTGGTTATCTTCCATATTCTACAAAAACAAGAAACTATTTTCAAAGATATCACCATATATACAATCAAATACAGTACAAAACAAATCAACTTTGTTTATTGTTTTTTCATGTTTTTATATGTACATCTAGTTGTTTATAATTCTTAAAAAGATGTCAAGTTGTCAACATCATAACATAATAAAACCCAAAAGAAGCAGTTCGTTGACTTCATTCATGCTTTTGTAATTTTGTTCTTGCTTTTATTAAATCACATCGTTCGTAAATAAAAAACATGCATGATATAAAATTTTAAAAAAAACAAAAGTTGTTCTATCTATAAAAGAAAAGAACTAATGAGCATTCACGTAATTTTATATCACTATGTTAATATATTTGCCTCCATAACATATTATGTATAACGATATACAATTATACATACATACACAATGAACATGAAGACATAAAACATAAAACAAGTAATTACCAATCAAGATAAAGTGAGAATCGATGAAGATGGAGCAGAACTTTGTGGTTGAACTTATGAAGTATGAACAGAGTGATGAACCGATGATCGAATGAAGATTGTTTTGAACTTATGATGGAAAGTTGGAAACTCAATAGACACTAGGTTAAAAAGTTAGGAGTGGGCTGATAAATCATAAAAGAGTGGGCTGGAAAAAAATTAAAAATTTCGTAAAAAATCTAAAGTTTAAACCCATTGGGCCGGTACCAGTATAACGGTTCAAACCGGTATTTTCTAACTTACCGGCGGTACGCTTCTCATGCCGTGCTCCCTTTATACCGGGGTGTTTCGTGCCGGGATGCCATCCGGTATCCGGTTTAACCGGCCGGTATGAACCGGTTTTTAAAACACTGATTTGGGGGTGTATGACATCACATTTTGAGTATGTGACAGCTTTCTGTTGGCCTGTGATGTGAGGCAGAGTGTTTGAATCCTAATTATAGGGTGTATGGTTCCTAAATACCTTTTACTTAATACCTTATAATTTGGCCATATAATTTGATTAACTATTTAATCACTTACTTAATTGAAAAACAAATGTTAATTAATAAATATGTAATTTAAAGCTTACCTCTTAGAAACGACGAAAAATAAAGATTAATATATAAAAAGTAAGTTATCATGCAAGGCTTCTAAAAGTGAAGAAAGTGGGGCAAGAGTTTTAACATGGGAAGTCAACTCACCCAAGAAACACCACCCCATGGTGGATGGGTTTGGGCGTGGGAATGGAGACGAGCATGGGGAGGGTTAGGGTGATGTGGAGGCTCTCTCTCTCTCTCTATATATATATATATATATATATATATATAATTTGGATCCTTTGAGAACCATCATTTAGGGAGAGAACCAAGGAACCAGTATGAATAGGTGACATTTTTGTAAATATGAAGGGTGTCTACAAAAACCCCTCCATCAAAAAATAAAAAAAAATTATATAACCTGAAAAAATAAAAAAAGTAAAAACACCAAAATGATTATTTTGCATTATTAATTCGAAAAAACAAAATAAAAAAAAATGTTGTTATGACGTCATCCCTGATGCACATGTGCATTTCGCTGTTATATATACAGAAATACATCGTATGCACATGTGCATTTCACTATTAAATCACACTTTTGAATGAATTGTCAATTACCATGCTTAAATGATTATTACATGGATGTGATACAGATATATAAGGGGTCACAAGTTCTATTCAATGATCATTAAATGGACGCAAAGTGAGATATAAAATACACTCGAACCGGTCAAGTGTTTAGTCATGCATATTATGACATAAATTGAAAATAAAACACGTGTATGCCAACAAACATGAATAAACTTAAAACACCTCTATATAAGACCTAAAAAATAAGAAACGTATACTGCATGCACATGTGCATTTCACTAATATTGTTAGATTTTTTAAGTGGTTTAACTTTCGGGCATACATAGATGCATGCATCATCCTTCAAATAACAAAGTTTTTATACCAATATGTTTTTATCATAAAACTACATGTAGTCTCTACCAAACGTATTAACTCAATAAAACAAACAATAACAAAAACAAATATCCATATTACAAACCAACTATGTTAACTACCTACGTACAAACTTCTAATTACCTCATACCCTCGCGTTTACCAATATAACAAAATGTCAAACCAAACATACATTACACAAAATGTTATACCAAACTTCTTTGTTTGTTTGACAATTTCCTCATCCCCAACCAAAGTTGATGTGGTGTAACGCATGTTCGTTTTGAACGCCAATTTGCTTTTTTCATAACCTTCTTTTGAGGTGACTTCATTACCACCGTTTTAACACGCTTTGATGTTTTTTTCTTTATTGTACTTGCATCTTCACACACATTTGTCATAGAACACAATATATCACGTTCATCCATAATTATGCACATGTGCATAATCAACAATATATGTTAAATATTTTGCGAATCAACATACCATCATTATTCACCGTTTCAATATGTTTCCGCGTGTTTGACCTCGTTTGAACCTTTCTTCTTAAATCTATATTTGCATATAGGATAATTTGTGTGTTTAAACAATCAACATTTAATATTTCACAAGAAAAACTACACATATGCACATGTGCATTTCTATATAAATGTACTAAATAAATATTAACAACCTGATTCAACTTCCTGATAAACATGTGTGACATTATCAGCTTCCGCTTCTAGGATATCAAATGGATCTTGATTATAAAATAAATAAAGAACATAATTAATACATGGAACAATTGAATACCAAGTACATTCGGACTAAATAAATCATACAAATGTTACTTTCTTTGAGGGAGAGAGAGAGAGAGAGGGAGAGAGAGAGAGAGAGGGAGAGGGGAGATAGATCTGAAAGTTTTGATGCAGGATAAAGTTTTGGAAATTATATGGAGATTGTGAATTGAGAAGAAGAAGAATGTAATATGTTGATGGAGAGGGATCTGAAAGTTACCTTCCTTTTTTTGTTAATTGGATATTTACAATAATGCCCCTGTTCACATTGGTTACTTGGTTATCTCCCTAAAGTTGGTTCTCGTATGATCCCTACCATATATATAATATATATATATATATATATGGTTGAGATCTTGAGACAACCCTTGTTATAATGAAAACTCTAACTTCCTGAGGTTTTTAGGGCCTGACAATTTTAGGGCTTGTAATAAGCATGATTTTAAGCATTTTGAGCCAAAATAATAAAAAAAAAAGTGCCAAGCACTTTTATTTAAAAAAAAAAGTTAAGTCTTTGAGTAACACATGTTGAGCGAAATTAAGATAACTATCCCCCCCCATATATATATATATATATATATATATATATATATATATATATATATAGGGTAGGGATCATACGAGAACCAACTTTAGGGAGAGAACCAGAGAACCATTGTCAACACAAACAAAAAAAACCTAAAAACCCCACCTCCACCCCCTAAAAACCTAAACCCACCCACCTCACTCCCTAAAAAACTAAACCCCCCATCCCCCACACCGCCCCACCCCCCATTGTGAAATGCACATGTGCAGCTAACCCCACACCCCTCAAAAACCAAAACGCTCCATCCCATCCCCCCCAAAAAGATACCCCCTCTTCCACCATACACAAAAACTAAACCCTAAAGCTAAACCCATTAAAAAACTTAACTATAATAGTGAAATGCACATGTGCATGTAATACAATTATCTTATTTTATAGTTTTATATAGAGGTTTTTTTAAGTTTATTCACCAACAACCCCAAAAAACCAAACCCCATTCCCATCATACCTAAAAACTAAACCCTAAAGCTAAACCCATAAAAAAAAACCTAACTATAATAGTGAAATGCACTTCGCGTTTATTTAAAGATCATTGAATAATTTTTTTTCCACCTTATATATCATATCACGTCCATTTAATGATCATTTCATTATGGCAATTGATAATTTATTCAAAAGTGTGCTCTAATAGTGAAATGCACATGTGCATACGGTATATGTATGTATATATATAACAGCAAAATGCACATGTGCATAAGACCTAACGTAATTATGACGTAAAAAAGGCCATTTTTTTGTTTTTTTTTATTTTTTTTGTATTTTTTTTTATTTTTTTTTCAGAAAGATTAACACTAAAAAAACATTTTGGTGTTTTTACTTTTTTTATTTTTTTATTTTTTAGGTTATATAATTTTTTTTATTATTTTTTTTATTTTTTGATGGAGGGGTTTTTGTGTTCACACTTGGTTCTTTGGTTCTCTCCCTAAATGGTGGTTCTCAAATGATCCAAATCCTATATATATAGGGTAGGGATCATACGAGAACCAACTTTAGGGAGAGAACCAGAGAACCATTGTCAACACAAACAAAAAAAAACCTAAAAACCCCACCTTCACCCCCCTAAAAACCTAAACCCACCCACCTCACTCCCTAAAAACCTAAACCCCCCATCCCCCACACCGCCCCAACCCCCCCCCCCCAAATTGTGAAATGCACATGTGCAGCTAACCCCACACCCCCCCCCCCAAAAACCAAAACGCTCCATCCCATCCCCCCCAAAAAGATACCCCCTCTTCCACCATACCAAAAAACTAAACCCTAAAGCTAAACCCATTAAAAAACTTAACTATAATAGTGAAATGCACATGTGCATGTAGTACAATTGTCTTATTTTATAGTTTTATATAGGGGTTTTTTTAAGTTTATTCACCAACAACCCCAAAAAACCTAACCCCATTCCCATCATACCTAAAAACTAAACCCTAAAGCTAAACCCATAAAAAAAAAACCTAACTATAATAGTGAAATGCACTTCGCGTTTATTTAAAGATCATTGAATAATTTTTTTTCCACCTTATATATCATATCACGTCCATTTAATGATCATTTCATTATGGCAATTGATAATTTATTCAAAAGTGTGCTCTAATAGTGAAATGCACATGTGCATACGGTATATGTATGTATATATATAACAGCAAAATGCACATGTGCATAAGACCTAACGTAATTATGACGTAAAAAAGGCCATTTTTTTGTTTTTTTTTTTATTTTTTTGTATTTTTTTTATTTTTTTTTCAGAAAGATTAACACTAAAAAAACATTTTGGTGTTTTTACTTTTTTTATTTTTTTATTTTTTAGGTTATATAATTTTTTTTATTATTTTTTTTATTTTTTGATGGAGGGGTTTTTGTGTTCACACTTGGTTCTTTGGTTCTCTCCCTAAATGGTGGTTCTCAAATGATCCAAATCCTATATATATAGGGTAGGGATCATACGAGAACCAACTTTAGGGAGAGAACCAGAGAACCATTGTCAACACAAACAAAAAAAAACCTAAAAACCCCACCTTCACCCCCCTAAAAACCTAAACCCACCCACCTCACTCCCTAAAAACCTAAACCCCCCATCCCCCAACCCCCCCCCCACCCCCCACCCCCCCCCCCCCCCCCCCCAATTGTGAAATGCACATGTGCAGCTAACCCCACACCCCCCCCCCCCAAAAACCAAAACGCTCCATCCCATCCCCCCCAAAAAGATACCCCCTCTTCCACCATACCAAAAAACTAAACCCTAAAGCTAAACCCATTAAAAAACTTAACTATAATAGTGAAATGCACATGTGCATGTAGTACAATTGTCTTATTTTATAGTTTTATATAGGGGTTTTTTTAAGTTTATTCACCAACAACCCCAAAAAAACCTAACCCCATTCCCATCATACCTAAAAACTAAACCTAAAGCTAAACCCATGAAAAAAAACCTAACTATAATAGTGAAATGCACTTCGCGTTTATTTAAAGATCATTGAATAAATTTTTTCCACCTTATATATCATATCACGTCCATTTAAATGATCATTTCATTATGGCAATTGATAATTTATTCAAAAGTGTGCTCTAATAGTGAAATGCATATGTGCATACGGTATATGACATAATTATGACGTAAAAAAGGCCATTTTTTTATTTTTTTTTGTATTTTTTTTATTTTTTTTTCAGAAAGATTAACACTAATAAAACATTTTGGTGTTTTTACTTTTTATTTTTATTTTTTTAGGTTATATAATTTTTTTATTATTTTTTTTATTTTTTGGTGGAGGGGTTTTTGTGTTCACACTTGGTTTTTTGGTTCTCTCCCTAAATAGTGGTTCTCAAATGATCCAAATCCTATATATATATATATATATATATATATATATATGAGGGATAAAATGAAAATTCTCTTGAGTTGTGAAAAACCCATGCAAAAAAACATTAGTTTTCTTTTGAAAAAAGTAATCAATGTAAAATACATGTTTTTAAGTATTTTGGGCGAAAAAAATAAAAAAAGCGCCGATGGGTTTTTTTTTAAATAAACAAAGTTGCGCTGAAAACATATGTTTTTAGCTATTTAGCTGTTTTAAACAAATATTTTCAGCAACTTTGTTTATTCTTTTAAAAAAAATCCCGTCGGCGCTTTTTTTATTTTTGGGGCCCAAAACGCTAAAAAACATGTATTTTACATTGCTTATTTTTTTCAAAAAAAAAAAAAAAATTTTTTTTTTACCTGGGTTTTCAAACGTTTTCACAACTCAAGAGAGTTTTCATTTTATACTTGACCTAAAAATGTATGTATATATATATATATATATATACTAGTAGGGGACCCGCGCGATGCGGCGGCGGTGGCAATTTACAACATAATACTCATTTTTCGTTAGTTTATCAATTCTCTCTTGATATATTGAATAGTACGCATATTTGTGGAATCAGTGTCGTCTATCTATGCTTTAGATATCGATAATAAACACACAAACAAAAACATATCAATTAAAAACATAGGAATTTAAAATTTGAATTTCGCATGTCAACTACCCGGTTAATTAAATATACTAAAATAGCTAACTTAGGTATCCAATTTTGTTATTATCATTATTTTTTTAACGGAGAAGGAAATAACTTTTATTCCACGAAAACACACATCTAGTACATAAACCAGATTTCCTAACCAGAGGTTAGAAAACCGAACATGCGAAACAAAAAGATACAAATGACTAAATAACTTCGCCTATCAACTACAAGGATTTCAACACCCAAACCAAGTATTCCATAACCTGTAACACTACGAGCTAAGGCTAAAAAGAGGTAGGGGACTCTTTAATATTTTTTGTTTGTTTGAATAAATAAGTTATAATGGTTACAAAATCTATGTTATAAGAAAAAAAAAAATACACTACTAAGATAGTACAAAAAAGAAGTTTATAACTCCATGACCGTCTTTCTAACTTTGATTCACAATTTTATATGTATGACAATTTTAGAATTCGAGTCGTTACAGGTTTGTGTGAAGTTTCCGAATTCTTGATGGGTTTGACTCATGAAAACACACCGGTTAAAACCTCGTCACCCCTTGAGATATATAGTGGATCACATAATTTTACCAAAAAAAAAATATAGTGGATCACATAATAAAAGTTTTGTGGTTCTTATATACAAAAAAAAAGTACTTGATTGACTTTAATATAGAACAGTGAAAACATGATTACTATTGAACATGAAAACTCATATTCTTATACACTTTGGATATAGAAATTTTATAACTTTCTACATACCGTAAATTTTGTAAACTATTTTAAAACATTTAATGCTTTTTACATATCAAGTATTCTTCTAACCCGAATCATTTTTTTATGAAATTAAACCAAGATTGGTACATGTGTATTTGTGTCTTGGTGATCTTAGTTTGTATGTAATTTTTGTTTTGTTAGAAAAAGACAGATTTTTAAAAAGATGAGTTAACTTATAGCTGTTGGCACTCAATTAAGATATAGAAATAGTGACGTTGAAATGATGGATATTGCTTTGCATTAGTCATAATACATAAACCGGTCTCTAAATACATATGTTCCATTAGCTATAAGCCATACAACGTACTAATTATTATATGAAAATAATGAATAGAAATAACCTACCTATTTCACAACATCTCCAAGAATTGTTACAACCTGTCCATATCTCTTCTCAATAACAACCTGAAAACACAAAAGATCATTAATCACACCAACATAATTGGTAACAGCCTAACAGGTTTTTAACTAAATAATGATTTACTTAAATACCAATTTTCGCTTTCAGTGTGACATAATACATCGTCTATGCTAGGGATGCACAAAACGGGTTTTTTAGAAACCGAAACCAGGTCCGGGTTTGGTCAACAAAGTCAATAACGTGGTGGGGTAGGAACTGATTTCAAGTACGTTTGGGGTTTTGACCGGTTTGGGTCCGGGACTTGACCGGGTAGAGGTGGAAGTATGGAACAGGTTCCATTCCGATTCGGTTCCTTATGCTAAACCTGGGCCTGGAAGTGGTCGATACCGGCGGAGTGGGTAGGGTAGGAACCGGTTCGCGGTCCAAGGGGGGCTGTTGGGCCCGCCAGTCCTACTCCGGACTTCGTGAGTGCGATCCTCTCGCCTGTTGGAGTCAATCGTTGTTCAACAATCACTTTTAGCAGAATTATACATTAGTACTATGTTAAAGTGGATATGGATGTGTTTCTCGTTTCAAAAAATAAAGAGTCACATACTGTAGATCTACAACTGTAACTAACAAAAAAATGATAATTTTTTTTCCTCCTGGACAACATGTATACCCTAACCAGATCTCAGATCTGGCACATAGATCCACACACTATATAATGTCAACTTCAGCTCCACATTAATATCTATTTATAACCTCAAAACTCACCTGACCACGAGCAAGAGTGGCAAGATTTTAAAAGTTTGCCATTCTGTACAGTGAGAGAAGGAAAATACAACACATAACTAACTTTTTTTTAAGTATGTATGGCATCCCATGAGAACTATCTTTTATTTTTGGAAAAAATATATATAAATTTTATTTGATGATGATTCAACAAATAAGTTTTGGAGTTAGATGGTGTAAAATTAGAAGACCAGCTGAAAAGACTTTACCCCATAGTTTAGGAGTTTGTTTAGTTCTTTTGGTGTTAACTTTGTACGATTACTACAATCTACATGAGAACATCTCATACCTGGGTGAATGTCGACGGCCTGTTCCGTCGTTGCAGTCTCTGTTTCCCTGCAGCCCCTTGCAATCATTTGCTAATCACCAAATCCATCGACCCACCCTACAAACAACTGCAAAATAGCAGCAAACACAGCAGCAAAATAGCAAAAAAGAGCATCAAACAACGGTAGCACAACACCAATCAGCAACAAAACAACACCAATTTGTTCCAGCCATGCCTAAGTAGGATAACAACAAACTTCGTTTGGAAAGGCGCAGTGATGCACCTACTCTATCATGGTATGTAAGTAAGTTTCTCGTTGTTTGTAAAACTAATTGGGAAAAAATAAGCTCGAATTGAAAAAAATAATCACATACTTTATTGTGTCAAGTCAGCCGGGTTAACGTGTTGAAAATTTTTAATTTATTAACACATTAGCTACTTACACAAAAAAAAATGAATATAAAGACGTTTATTGTCTGGGACAGTTTTTGTTGCACTAAAAAGTGCTTGATTTGGCCGCAGCCCTATTTGATTAGTTACCCAATCCATCCAACAAATCCATTAAGGCACCCAAAATTAAGCTAAGAAGTGACTATAAAAAAAAAAGAAACATCTTAAATGTGTCCTGCAGGTTAGACGGGTTAAAAAGCCATCTATAATGCACACAAATGCATCAACCTCTTTAATTGCTGGTGTAGTAACAAAATAACTTTTAAAAATCATCATAATAATCATTAGTCACTCGCACAAATAAATAAAATGCATAAAAAGTGTTCACTATTTGACCCGACCTGTTTAGATAATTTGACCATACCTAAAGGGGCATATTTAGACCCAACCCGCTTTGACCCGTTACCCAACCTCCAGACCAACCCATTTATCCATCCTAAAAATAAGCTACAAGACTCGAGGAAGGAAGAATTAAGTTTCAGTTGACTAACCCAAAGGTCAAAGCAAGGGAATAAGGTCTGTTGTTTTGAGACCCGGTGTGAAAGCCGACTATGCATGCTTGATGAAATCTTGAGTTGTAACCATGACAGAGCCATCTTTTTAGAGCTTCCATTCATCTCATGAACATAAATAAGTAGTTAAAATTTTAATTGTAACTAATTAAAAAGATTATGAGAAACAATTACAATGCTATTCAAGCAACATGAGGAGATGATCCCTATCTTACCTCATAATTACATGTACGGGCCTTCACAGAAACGTGTGGCGTACGAGGATTGGCTACCCACACACTCCAGCTACATCATCACCAGTGTACATATTCTCATGTAGGATCCATCATTCTCATATACGAAATCCTAAAAATTTTAAAAAAAATTATACAAGTGAAGATTTAAGTAAACTCGGTTATCTTTTATTTCTTAACAGAACAAAAGGTTTATAATTTAAATGTAAAAATTACCACTTTACGGTTCCTGCAATTCAAGAACAAAATGTATGAACGAGTTCAGGTACAAATTCCTTGAGAGCTAATCTTTCTTCAAATCCTTAGTGAGGAGTTAGCTCCTTACAAAGCCAAACAAATATGCGGCAACAACCTTCAATTTGCTGCATAAAACAACACAAAACGATCAAAAAATTGGATATTTCTACTAATTTGGTTTGCATTTAATGGATCCTGTAACCTTTAACACTACTTCTCTTGACGACTTTAATTTCAACCTAAGAATGTAGTTTCTTTATGAGTTATCCATGATGTGTGGCTTGTTTGTGCTATACCAAAGTTCACAATCGTACATTTAAATCCTCAAATGTTGGTGGAATTTACGTCAACAAGGAATACATAAACAATGTTGATGGAATTGTTTCTTCTTAAAATTTAAGGGTGTACAATAAATAATATACAAAAAAAGAGTTTACTTACATCAACAAGACTTGAAGATGCCTTGACACTTTGTGCAGCCTTTAAAGCAAGGAGACCTCCATCATCATAACCAACAAAAGAAAACCCCAGATTTGGTAATAAAGTAATAAAAGCCCTAAATTGGAAGCAACTTAGTACATCAGCTTACAGATCTGGTAAGCGGAATCAAACAGCATCACTACAAGTCTTAAATTAGTTCTACACAGCAAGGAAAGTGTATAACTGAAAAAATGGGGATGAGGACTTACCATTCACGACCACTTTGCAAAAAAAAAAAAAACCCTATATTTGAACCGAGAGGTCAAACCTAGGAGAGAGAAACGACCACTGTCGTTTCATTGATCTGGTGATATCTTCTCTTCATCATCGATCTGTTGATATCTTGTCTTCAAAATCGATCTAGTGATATCTTCTTTTTATCATTGATAGGTGATCTTCTTTTGTTGCCACAGAGAGTGAGAGAGAGAAAGTAGATGGGGGCGGATAAGAAATGTGAGTTGTGAAGAGATTGAGAAACCCTAAACCTAATCAATATCGTGTTTTTTTATTGCCTGAAAGTGGTTTATGCATTAATACTTGTATAACATGCTTTCAAATTGTATTTAAGTGAAGTGGCAAATGACCAAAGTTGCCCTTCCTATATGCTTATTATATATATAGATATATATATTTATATATATATATATATATATATATATATATATATATTATATATTATGGAGGATTATGTTGAGAATGCTAAATATCGTGAGAACCGTGAGAACAAGTAAAAAATCAATCAAAAAAAAACTTTTTAATATTAAAACCTCATTATAATAAAAATACAACATTAATAAATGAATTTTCTTTCCAAGTAATTCATCTTTTCTTGCAAAAAACACTTTCAAATTAACTTTTTACACATGTGTAAATGAAACAGTTTACACATGCATAAACAGTAAATTTACACATGTGTAAAACAATTTATTTTTGTATATGTTTGAATTTTTACGCGTAAACTGTGTTTTTGAGATTGTATTTTTAGTAATAAAGATAAGTGTAAAAAGAAATTTTGAGTTTGAAAGGTTTTAGATGTCGTTCTCACGGTTCGCACGATATATAGGTGTTCTAAAGTTAACTTTCCCCTATATATATATATATATATATATATATATATTATATATTAGGGGAGGGTTATCTTGAGAACGCTAAATATCGCGAACCGTGAGAACAAATGAGAAAACAATCAAAAACATTTTTTTTCATTACAAACCTAATTATAATCCAAAATACAACATTAAAAAACAAATTTTCTTTCAAAATAATTCATCTTTTCTTGCAAAAACACTTTCAATTTAACTTTTTACACATGTGTAAAAACAATTTATTTCCGTATACATTTAAATTTTTACGCGTAAATTGTGTTTTTGGGATTGTATTTTAGTAATAAAGATAAGTGTAAAAAGACAATTTTGATTTGAATGGTTTTAGATGGCGTTTTCGCGGTTCGCACGAAATATAGGTGTTCTCAAATTAACTTTCCCCTATATATATATATATATATACGTATAGGTTCCTGTACAAAGTATATTATAGTTAAACTTTAAAACACAATGGCTAGATAGTCTTCTCACACTTTGTACAAAAAATATACTTTGTACAGGAACCTATACGTATATACCTATATATACATATATATGTATATATATATATATGTATATATATATATATGTATTATATATTATTATAATATATTTATATAGGGTAGGGATCCAGAGAAAACCCTTGTTATAGTGAAAACTCTGGAAACTCTGACTTCCTGAAAATTTTAGGGCATGTAATATACATGATTTTAAGCATTTTGGGCTAAAAAAAATCAAAAAAAGCGCCCAGCACATTTTTTTTTTAAAAAAAAAAAAAATAAGTTTTCGGGTAACACATGTTAAGCAAAATTAACATGTGTTAACAATGTGTTACTCGAAAACTTATTTATTTTTTTTAAAAAAAAAGTGTTCGGTGCTTTTTTGATTTTTTTGGCTCAAAATTCTTAAAATCATGTATATTACATACACTAAAATTTTCATATAAAAAAAGTTCGGGAAGTTAGAGTTTCTAAAGTTTTCACTATAACAAGGGTTTCCAATATATCCTTTTCCTATATATATATATATATATATATATATATATATATATATATGTAAAGGATCCTGTAGGAAAATTGGTTTGTGTAGGAAATAGTTATAACCCTTGGATCAAAATTTTAGATCAGGAGAATCATTGAATTTATATACCTTTTTCAAATATCATAATCACACTTTTTTAGCAAAAACATTGACTGATTATGAAGATCTTCAACTCCAAATAACTCAATATTAATTCTTTTTTTGTAAATTCACACCTTTTCTTCTATTTCCATTCCATCCAATCATCAACAAAATTATTGAAATCCACGAATCAGTAGTGTTTTTAAACAGATGCGAATCAGTAGTTTTTTTAACATATACGAATAAGTAATGTTTTTTATAAATAACAAGCATTTCACAAAAGGATAAAACAGGAGTTTTTTTTTTTTAACAGATGCAAATCAGTTATGTTTTTAAACAGATGCGAAGCAGTACTGTTTTTAAACAGATGTGAACCAGTAGTGTTTTTAAAACAAATGCGAATCAGTAGTGTTTTTAAATAGATGCGAATCAGTAGTGTTTTAAACCACTACTAGTAAGAGGTTTAAAACACACAAATCAGTAGTGTTTAAAACCCTTGATTCCTAAATAATTTAATTAGATTTTAAACGCATCCCATCTTTTAAGCTCCACCACCCATCTTTAAATCTAATGGTTGAAAACACTTCCTACACAAACCATTTTCCTATAGGAACCCTACCCTATATATATAGGGTAAGGTTCCTGTAGGAAAATTGA